>CM042696.1:218863522-219488522 GCA_023614405.1 Avena insularis | reverse complement strand
TGGTGGTACAATCTCCTGGGTCAAACATGAAGGTCGCTCATATCAGCCATGGCAATCAAATTGAGATTGGTGGCTCTTCATTCTCGGTGTCCTTAATTATTCTGGGCAATTCTGACATTGATGTTATATTGGGCATGGATTGGTTGACAGCAAATGCAGCTGTGATTGATTGTGCTGAACGCTCGGTTTCTCTGAAAATTCCCGAAGGCCATATAGTCTATTCTCCAAGTCTGACTCCTGCAATTCAACTTTTCTCTTTGGCGGCTCTGAATGATGATGCTATGGAAGCTATTCAGAGTGTTCTGGTGGTCTGTGAGTTCCCAGATGTCTTTCCTGAAGAGTTACCGGGTATGCCACCTGACCATGAGGTCGAGTTTGTGATTGAGCTTGAACCTGGTATCGCTCCTATCTCCAAGCGGCCTTATAAAATGGGTCCTGCTGAGTTGGCTGAACTCAAACGTCAGCTTGATGAACAAGAGAGGTTGGGTTTCATTCAGCACAATACTTCTTCTTGGGGTAGCCCAACCATCTTTGTGAAGAAGCGAGACAAAACTGATAGACTTTGTGTTGACTATCAGGCTCTCAATGCTAAAACCATCAAGAATAAATATCCCCTTCCGCGGATTAATGATCTCTTTGATCAACTAGCTGGAGCTCTGGTATTCTCTAAGCTTGACTTGAGAAGTGGATATCATCAAATCAAGATTCCCAAGGAAGATGTTCCTAAAACAGCTTTCACCACCCGCTATGGCCTGTATGAGTACACGGTCATGTCTTTCGGTCTCACCAACTCACCTGCCACCTTCTCGAGGCTTATGAACTCGGTTTTCATGGAGTATCTTGATAAGTTTGTTGTGGTCTATCTGGATGACATCCTAGTCTATTCTAAGTCAAAGGAAGAACATGAAGAACACCTTCGGTGTGTCCTAAACAAGCTTCGTGAGAACCGCCTGTATGCAAAGTTCTCCAAATGTGAGTTATGGCTGCCTCAAATCACCTATCTTGGTCACGTCATCTCTGCCAAGGGCATTGCCGTCAACCCAAAAACTGTAAAGACAATTGTTGACTGGCTTCCTCCTGTAAATGTCAAAGAAGTCTGGAGTTTCCTTGGTTTGGCTAGTTATTGCCATCGCTCCGCTGGGGAACATGAAGGTGAATTGGAAGGAGAAATACATGTCTTTAGGGAAGGTTCAAAACTTCTCAAAGATTGCGAAGCCTCTTACCGATCTCCTCAAGAAAGGCAAGAAATACCTTTGGACTCCTGCATGTCAAGCAAGCTTTGAAACACTCAAAGAGAAGCTCACTTCCACACCAGTTTTGATTCCTCTAGATACATCCAAGCCTTTCCAGATATTCTGTGACGCCTCATTGCAAGGATTGGGTGCGGTCCTTATGCAATAAAAACAAGTTGTTGCTTATGCCTCTCGACCGTTGAAGACGCTGAGATCAACTATCCTACACATGACCTCGAACTCGCAGCAGTTGTCTTTGCTTTGAAAGTATGGAGGCATTACTTGCTTGGCAACCGTTGTGAAATCTTTTCTGATCACAAGAGTCTGAAGTATATCTTCACACAGCCTGATCTCAACCTTCGTCAGAGGAGGTGGATTGAAGCAATCAATGATTTCGATTTGACCATCAACTACACTCCGGGCAAAGCTAATGTCATGGCCGATGCTCTCAGCCGCAAAGCTTATGTCAGCAACCTCATGGTGGAAGAACAATAGCCTCTCTTGTGCGAGGAATTCCGTCAGCTAAACCTTGAAATTGTGGAACAAGGGTATCTTCTGAACCTTCTGGCAACCCCTCTCTTGGAAGAAAAGGTTCGCTCCATTCAACTTGGTGATCCTTACACTAAAAACATCATCTCCAACATTCAGCTTCCGAAGTATGAGTCCTTCCATGTCGATGACCAAGGCACTCTTTTCTTTGAACACCGGATGTTTGTTCCGAACTACCCAGGTTTAAGAGAGCAAGTTCTCAAGGAGGCGCATGATTTTGTTCTTTCTATCCACCCTGGCAGCACTAAGATGTACATGGACTTGAAAACACAGTATTGGTGGCCTGGGTTGAAACGATATTGTGCCAAGTATGTCTCGGAGTGTGATGTCTGCCGTAGAGTTAAAGCTGTCCATCAGAAACCTTCCGGTCTTCTACAGCCATTGAAACCTCCGGAATGGAAATGGGAGAAAGTAGAGATGGACTTCATCACTGGTTTTCCAAGGTCGCAGAAGGGCAACAATGCAATCTTTGTTGTCATTGACAGGCTTTCTAAAGTGGCTCACTTCTTTCCCGTCAAGGAAACAATTTCTGCAATTCAGTTGGCTGAGCTCTATATCAACAGAATTGTCTCTCTGTATGGAGTTCCTCTTGAGATCAGTTCAGACCGTGGAAGCATCTTCACTTCCAAGTTCTGGGGAAGTTTCCAAAATGCTTTGGGAACAAAATTGAACTTCAGCATAGCTTACCATCCTCAGTCGCAGGGACAAGTTGAAAGGATCAATCAGATTCTGGAAGATATGCTCCGTGCTTGCGTCATCTCTTTCGGCGTGAAGTGGGAAGAATGTCTTCCTTATGCTGAATTCTCTTACAACAACAGCTTCCAGAAAAGTCTAAAGATGGCACCATTTGAGTCTCTCTATGGTCGCAAATGCAGAACTCCGATTGGTTGGTCGGGCGCAGGTGAAAGAACATTGTTTGGCCCCGACATTGTTACTCAAGTGGAGGAGAAGGTTCACATCATTCTTGAAAATCTGAAGGTTGCTCAAAGTCGCCAGAAGAGCAACTATGACAGAAAGCACACAGACATGGAGTATGTCCCTGGTGATCTCGTTTACCTTCGTGTCACTCCCATGAGAGGCACGCACCGCTTTGGTATCAAAGGAAAGCTGGCTCCTAGATACATCGGTCCATTCAAAATCCATGGAAGAAGAGGAGAAGTTGCTTATGCTCTTGAACTTCCTGAAAAACTCAAGGTCCATGATGTTTTCCACATCTCTCAACTCAAGAAGTGCTTCAAGGATCCCGGCAGGACTGTGGACCATGAGCTTATCAATCTCCAAGAAGACCTGTCTTATCAAGAACACCCCACAAAAATCCTTGAAGTTGCAGAAAGAAGGACTCGCAACAAGTCCATCAAGTTCTGCAAGGTGCAATGGTCGCACCATTCCGTTGATGAAGCCACTTGGGAACACGAGGATGAGCTCCGTGCGAAGTATCCTACCCTCTTCGAGTCTTCTTCTTCTTCCTAGAATCTCGGGGCGAGATTCCTATTTAGTGGGGGAGAGTTGTAGCATCCCATCTGTCTAACATATGTAATGCTACATGGTCTAGTAATATAATGGCTACTTCCTACATATAATTGTTGCATCATAATTATATCATGCTCATGTCATCATCCCACCTTGCATTTGAGCATCATATAAAACCCTTCTCATTTGGTTCTTATCTCATATGCATTATTAATTGTATTTGCCTCTTGATATATTGTATTTGGTTCCTGATAAATGCTTGATACCCAAGTTGAGTTGGGGGCATATCTTTTATTAACTCCGCCACCTTTTTTGTCACCACCCGCCATTCCACCATTCCACCATATGTGAGCATTGCATTTTATTTGATTTTATCTCTAGCTCATGTTGGTTGGAATGGATCCTTTTCTATTCTACATGCTTCCATATGGATTGATATGGGAATGTTGTTCATGTTGGAATATTTTGAGGATAATATGCACATAGTGGAATATACACACTAGCACGTCCAAAATATATTCAAAGATGATTATCCCCACCCACTCCACATGGAACCTTCTTTTAATTCTTAGCTTGGCCTTCTCCATATTATTGGAATGCACATGAATAAATGCCATGTTTATTTATTTTGTTTTCACAAGAATAACACATGGCATTTAATGTTTTGCATGGGCCATGCAACCATCATCAACAGCATTTCTTTTCTTTGGTTTTCTTCGTTTTGAGTGGAACCTTCCTCTTGTGAGATATTCTCTTTTTCTCTCTTCATCTCTACCTCATCAACCTCACATGTGTAGTGCCTTGCATGAGCTTGTAAGATCATCCCCATGTCCATCTTTTTTTTCTCTCACCCTCCCCTTCCTCTCCTTCACACCTAGCCACCCTACCCTCTCTCACCTAGTCTCTCTCTCTTTTCTCTCTCTCAACCCTAACCCCTTACCCTAGTCCTCACCTCACCTCTCTCCTCTCTCCCTGCCAAAGCTTTCCCTCTCCCTCTCGGACAGCAAGGCCCACCTAGCCACCCTGCCCTCCCAGGCCGAAGCCCTACCCCAACCCTAAAGCCCTAACCCGAGCCACCCCCATTCCTCCAACCCTAGCTCCTAACCGAGCTCTACCCCTCTCTCTCTATCTCTCTCTTTCTCTCCCTGCCATGAGGCCCCACCTTCCGAGCCGGCCTCCTTCCCCTCACCCTGACCCACCGGCAGCCCCTCTCCCTGCCTCTGGTCGTGCACGACAAGCACGTGAGAGAGGAGAGCTAAAGGTGGCCAAGGCCACCTTTATCCCTAGCCGCTCTCCCACGGCATCCTCCCCTCTTTCTCTCGCTTTATCCACCACCCCACGCCTCTGCTTTGCCAGATCTACCCCAGGCATCGCCCTTCTCCTCCCACCACCGCTGCTACCTCCTCTCTCCGTCATGCCGTTCACCGTCGGCCTCACCTTCCCCTCCTCGCTCAAGCCGGTGGCGTGGCGAACGTGGTTGTCGGGGAAGACCGTAGCCATCTTCTGCGTCGCCCAGTACACGCCAACGAGGAGGAGGAGAACCAGGACCACCAGAACCATCGTCGTCCACTAAAACCCTAACTCCGGCCGGCCGCCTGCTACGTCGACGATCTGCTGCTCCCCGCACCGATCCGCCACCGTCAATCGCTCCGCGGTGAGCACTTCCCCCTCCCTGACACCTGCTTCTTCGCCGGAGACCCCTATCGTCGCCGTTCCTTTCGCCGAGCGCCCTCGGTGCATGGCAGACGCTGTTCTGTTCAAGGCCGCTTCGCAGAGGATTACCTAGGCCCTGGCCCACCTCTGTCACCATCCGTTAGCCCACAGATCGCGAGCCCTCGTCACAAGACACTGCAGGTCGCGGGTCGAGCCTCAAGGCGCGTGCGTGCCGCGCTTGTCGAAAGAGCACCCGCTGTCGATTCGAGGAAGAAGCAGATAAACAGTGGGGTCGTGGCCATCTTACAGAAAACCCCCTCCTTTTGTTACGCACGCCTCAGACGCCGAGCCCCACCTGTCAGCCGCCCTGGCAATCTTGCAGATAAGCCCCCCAGCTCTTAGACCCTCAACCCGCGCTTCCCTGCCGCGCCACGTGGTCTACCCACACCCCCCTCGCTGGCACGTGGGCCCCGTTGCCTCACGGACCCACAGATCAGTCTCTCGGGCTGGCTATCGTCGCAGTGAGAAAATCCTTCGGTGCGCTGGTTACCGCCAGATCATCCTGGGCCCACTTGGTGGTGTGTGTGGCTAGGTCTGTGGCAGTACAAAATGGTTTTATGCTTTGCTGTTTAATTAAACCTTTTTCAAAATTGACTTAAATTCAAATTCAAATCTGTTTTTCATATCTTTTAAAAGATAATTCCAAATTCAACATGTAATATATGTTTTTGAATCAGAAAAATGTGAGGATTTCAAATATGCCCTTCAAAATATTATTTGAGCACTTTAATTTTCGAGATGATTAAAATTATAATAAAATGCCCTTTTTCTTAATTAATTAATAACTTTAGTTTTATAACTCCAAATTTAACAAATAATATGTCTAAATCGATCAGCGTGACGAGCCCGTTCTATCTATGCATTCCATGTTCTGAATTGCATCATGCATCATATAAATATAAAGTATACAGCAACTTATATGAGAGCAAACCGGGCTAAAAACTTAATAAAATGCTTTAATCTTGTACCCCACACCTCACCCATGCCATGCTACATTATTGCCATGCAAATTGTGCATAATTCATCATGGCATGATTGTTTGCTTGTCGCATTTTAATTCATATGCTTGTGCACTCTATTTATGTTGGCCCTTGTTTGTTTGGTTCTTCTACGAATAGACACTAGGCAGGGGATATATCAGGAATCCCAGGAGCACTACCCAGATCCGTCCCTCGCTTCAACTGAGCTGCCAGGCAAGCACTACCACATGCTTGCATACATATAGTACCTATTGCCTCTATCTTGTTCTTGCATCATTGAGTCGCGATTGCATTAAATTGAATCCCAATTACTTCATAGCCTTTACTTTTAAACCCCACCGAAGCTTGTCCCTCCATCCCAAGAGCCATTACTACAGGAGTTGTTTGAGCCATGCGGGTCGTAGAACAGCATGTGTAGGGTATGTGAGAGTCTGATGGATAACGAGGTATCTAAACAACTTAACCTGAGTAGTAATGGGATAACTAATGAAAGTGGCATCGGTGAGCAATATCTGCTATTTGGTTCTTCATGCTCACTTGTGTCCCGTAGGACCCCGAGTACTTGATTCCTGTTCCTTGACTATTCGCACTATCCACATCCGGGAGGCCTTATGGACCCCCCTGAGCTAGAGCTTGATTCATTCTTATTTCTTGGGGCCACAAAGTAGTTTGGGGCTTTATTACTATCCTGTACTTATGCCATGCTTTACTGCTTTATTTAAGATTGTGCGTGGAGCACCTGTACTATTTAGGACCGTGACACGTTTTCGCTGTATCGACAAGCCCAGTCACTTTTTCGGGTTCCCAGTCGTTTACCGCCGTCCACTCAAACCCTGGGTCTGTTCCGGAGCCGGCCAACTTCGTTGCGGGTAGCTTAGTGGGATGGCCCCCTGAAACATTTCTGAATCATGTGATCGCTTTGTCGTGAATGCCTCGTTGGGTTTTGATTTGGTTTTTCCGAGGTTGATCGAGTGTGTGTTGCTATTTGTGCACCCCTGCAGGGTAAATCTTTATGAAAGCCGTGTCCGCGGTTATGGACGACTTGGAGCACAGTTTCTTGATCATAGACAAGTATAACTAAAGTACCGCTTTTAAATTGACTAAGTACCTGACTAGTAAATAGTGCAACACTCGTGGAATGGTTAATAAAACTGCCAACGGATGGGGGGTTGTTCGTCCGGTTTCTCGTTGGTAAGCGAGAAGGAGGATGGATCTGTTAATTATACTGTTATAACTGTTGTTACTAATTAACAGACATCCGTCTATCATTCGTTAGGAGGATGGTTAGCGAGTATCTATAGACTTGTTAGTTATTATCTTTTGCTGCAATTGCGTCACCCCAGGTATATGTCCCCTTTAGAGGCATAAAGACTTGCTAAGTACCCCTAGGGTCTCACACGATAAATTGTTTGATTCAGATGAACAGGTATACTCGCAAGATGGATACTGGGTGGAGGAGACGGACGATGTTGGAAATGATCACTCGGTGTAGAGATTCCGGGAACGGGGATCCGTGAGATCTGTGGGCGGGATGTGTTTATTTATGTGGCATCTTATGCCGGTTTGCTTCTTATCCGTACTCGGATCTTGTCTTCCACTTCCGCCTGATACTCTGATGTTTGATGTATGAGGAGCTATCCTAAATTATTATCTCTATCTAGGATATTTGGATCTTGCCGTATGGCGTTGCAATATTTCTATTTCTTTTTAGATGGAATGGCTCTGAGGACTGTTGTATGTGGCTTGCATACATACTCATTTGTGTATGTAGTTGATCCCTTCGTCTGCCGATTACGCCGCTCGTTCTTGTCCCAATGTTCTGAAAATGGTTAGGACGGCTGAAAGGTCTACCTGTGAGTGGCCCCTTGCCCCATCGTACTATTTTAACCATTTTCGCTCATCCAGGCATGTAACTAAGAGCGTAATTCACCGAGGTAGTTACATCCGTGCATTTCTCGGATTAGCGGGATATTACCGCAAGTTCGTAGAAGGATTCTCGAGCATCGCCAGGCCCATGACCCAATTGTTGAAGAAGGACAAGAAGTTTGAATGGACCGACAAATGTGAAGCAAGTTTCCAAGAGCTGAAGAAGAGATTGATTCAGCCCCAATATTGATCATGCCCGATATCAAGAAGCCGTTTGATGTGTATTGTGATGCATCCAAGATTGGTCTCGGATGTGTATTGATGCAAGAAGGCAAAGTGATCACATATCTGTCTCGACAACTAAAGCAGCATGAGCAAAACTATCCTACCCATGATCTTGAGTTAGCAGTCGTAGTTTTGGCATTGAAGACATGGCATCATTATCTTATGGGTAATCGCTGTGAGATTTACTCGGATCACAAAAGCTTGAAGTCTATTTTCACTCAGAAGGAGCTGAATATGTGGAAAAGGACATGGATAGAGTTAATCAAGGATTATGACTTTGACATTCACTATCACCCTGGCAAAGCCAATGTGGTAGCAGATGCTCTTAGCAGATTGCCGTGTAGGCTTAACACCATGATCAAGGAGAAGCAACCAAGTTTGTATGAGGAGTTGGAGCAGTTTAGGACTGAGCTAGGTAGCAAGGGATTTCTAGCTAGCATTGAACTTCAACCCACTTTGATTAGCCAAATCGAGGAAGCCCAGAAGGGAAATGAAAGTATCGACGGAATCAAACGTCGTATTGGTACAGGAAATGTACCTGGATTCACCGAAGACGAAGAAGGAGTTATGTGGTACAAAGGACGTATCTGTGTGCTAGCAGATTCGGAGCTGAAGCAAGTTATCATGCAGGAAGCTCATGATACTCTTTATTCTATCCACCCTAGAGGAACAAAGATGTATCAGGATTTGAAAGAGCAATTTTGGTGGCACAAGATGAAGAGAGAAATCGGAAGCTACATCACCAAGTGTGTATTTGTCAACGAGTCAAAGCGGAACATTAGAGACCCACAAGACTGTTGCAACCCTTACAGATTCCGGAATGGAAATGGGATTCCGTCGGAATGGACTTTATCACCGGTTTGCCTACTTCTAGTAGGGGAAATGACTCAATCTGGGTCATTGTTGATAGACTGTCCAAGGTAGCTCATTTTATACCTGTCAAGACAACCTACCAGAGTTCGAAGCTAGAAGAATTGTACATTGCTAGAATTGTCAGTTTGCATGGAACCCGCAAGACCATAGTGTCGGATCGAGGAACCCAATTTACCTCGAGATTTTGGCAGAAAGTCCAAGAAGGATTAGGAACCAAGTTAAATTTCAGCACCGCTTATCACCTGCAAACCGATGGATAGACTGAAAGAGTCAACCAAATCCTAGAGGATATGTTGAGAGCTTGTGTGTTAGAATATGGATAAAAATGGGCAGATTGTCTGCCTTTTGCAGAATTCTCATATAAAAACAGTTATCAAGCCAGTTTGCAAATGGCCCCATTTGAATTCCTATACGGAAGAAAGTGTCGTACCCCTTTGAATTGGTCACAAGTAGGAGAGAGTCAGATTTTTGGACCCGACATTCTCCGAGAAGCCGAAGAGAAGGTTCACAAAGTCCGTGAGCACCTCAAGACCGCCCAATCCAAGCAGAAGAGTTATGCTGACAAGAGAAGGAGAGACCTGACTTTCAATGTCGGAGATTTTGTGTATCTCAAGGTTTCACCATTGAAGGGAACCCGACTTTTTAGTCTGAAAGGAAAGTTAGCCCCCAGATATATTGGACCTTTCAAGATTCTGAATCGTCGAGGAGAAGTATCTTATCAACTAGAACTGCCAGAGGGGATGTCAGCCATCCATAATGTGTTCCATATCTCGTTACTTCGCAAATGCCTAGAAGTGCCGGAGAAGACCGAAGTTTTCAAGAATATCGATCACCGAGCTGTGGATATCAACAAGGATCTAACATATCATGAAGTTCCCATCCGTATCTTGGAGGAAGCCTACAGAACCACCAGGACCCGGAGTATCAAATTTCTCAAGATTCAATGGAGCAACCATACCGAAGAAGAAGCCACTTGGGAGCGAGAAGATTACATTAGGACTGAGGTCCCAGATCTCTTTAGTTCCTAGTTTTCTTTCTTAAATCCCGGGACGAGATTTTTTTTTTTGAGGTGAAACAGTAGGGAAAAAACCCCACTACAATTTTTTTATTATATATGTGTATGTTACATTGAGAAAATGATCTAAGGTAGATTTTGTTTAAGGGGGAAGGTTTGTAACATCCCAAAACTTAAATCCAAGTGATCAAGATAAAATCTACCCAAGTTAGGGTTAACAAAAACTTTTCCATTTAAAAATCTTTAAGCTTTCATATGTGTGTGCATTTAAAATAGGAGTTGTCTGAAAGACCATTATTGTTTGTTCTAATGGTTGTAAAATGGTTCTATGATGAATGTCACACTATCTAGATCATTCCCAAGCAAATCCCAAAGAAAAAGAAATCAAAAAGAATTAAATAAGGAAATGGTCACTTTTGCAATTTTAATCACCTAACCCACTTTGGGTGTTCCTAGCACACAATTTCCAACGGAAACAATTGTGGATCTTTGCACCCCTTGCTAGTACAAGTAGTGTTGTACTAAGGCCCACTTTGTGATCTTCCAAAAACCTTTGAACTCTAAATTTAAATGACAAGTGAAAATTGAATCTAGTTCATATGTCTAGATCACACTTTTTTAAAAACCATCCAAATGAAGTCCATTTCAAAATCCCAAGCAACCACAGATGCTTAAGCATACGATAAACCACTCCACCAAAAATCTTTGAAAAATTCAAATCTTTTGTTCATGCGGCCATTTGGTCGAACACTTGGCATGCACAGAACTAACTCACTAGTGATATCACTGTTTCTACAGAAGTTTGCCACCCATTTGACCTCAACTTACTCCCTCTGTCCCTCCTAGCTCTAACAAACCATAATCACGCCATCCCCTTGTCCATAGCGCCAGTATCACGCCACCCCGACGCCATGCTCGTCGGTCGAGCATGCGCAGCTCGCAGCAGACCGCCAACCCTTCCCCGTCGTTCCAGGAAGTGAGGCGTGACCTCACCGCCGCTCACGGTCCACCCAACGATCACTGCCAGCCCCTGGACCACCGAGGAAACGCCACACACTAAGTCTCTGCGTGCAGCCAGAGCACGCCAGAGCGCCCTCGCCACCAGCACGCCACAGACCGTGCCTCGACCGTAGACTGCACACGCCGCTCCACCTTGACCACCTCACCCCGCCAGACACGCTGTGCACCGCCGCGTGACCCACAGTCGCCAGGAACCCTGTCGAGCACCGCCCCTGTCCCTCAGAGCGCGGGAAGCTCCCGACCACTAGCCACCACCCCTAGCGTCGCCATTAAGCTCTAGATGATCGCCAGGGAACCGCCCACCGTCCGCCTACCTCGCCCACGCTGGTAGCCCCCTGGGTCGTCGTCACCGACGAGCTCCGCCCACACCCTGCGGTCCCCTCATCGAGCCTATATAAGGATACCTCCCCCAGCCTCAATCGCCACACCATTCCACTCCCCTCTCTCCACTGATTGTTTCCCCTCTCTCGTCGGACCCGCTCGAGCAGCCCATCGCCGAAATTCCGCTGGAGACAGCCGAAGTAGAGGAGGAGAAGCTCCCGTCGATTTCGTCCACCTCAGCCCCTGCCACAACTTCACCTAAGTCCGCCATCATCGTCTCATTCGTTTGCCCGCCTCAACGCATTAGCTGGAGCCCTGGTATGCCCTCATCGTACCCCTGCCGACCGTGCTAGGGTTCAGTCTTGCCGGCGACGTGTCCGTCGTCGACGACGACCGTGAGCTGTAGATCGATGTTCTAATCGCCTGGTCCTTATCACCCCGTACCGCTTCTCTTTTAATGAGTCACTGACAGGCGGGACCCCCCTGTCAGCAGCCCTCAGCACCGCGGAGTGAAACTGGGCTGGCCCATTTAGTTTCCCGCGTTGACCCAGTAATTCAAATATATGTTTTTCTATTTTAATAAAAACTTAGTTCTGTCCACTAGTTTAAAAATCAATTCAGAGAGTTATACAAATCCAAATTGAGTGATTCCAATTTTGTTGTAAATATAACTAAAAACTCTATTCAAGCATGTTGGATTTAAATCAATTAGAGTTATAGATCTCTCCTAGCTAAAATAACAAGACAGAAGCTTTTTCACTTTCAAACATATTTCTAAAATCAACCAAAATAGCTTTTGAGTTGATTCCAACTCTCAAAAATCACATTTAATAATACCTATCTGAATATGTAATAATATTAAAGTTTGCATGTAGTGATTTTGGACTAGTACCAAAATAATGCTATATAGGCATTTCTACTCACTTTAAATCATTAATTATTAAACTTAAACTTATTAAAATGTGATCCAACATTTAAATCACATTCCCACATGTTAGAATATGTGGTGATGATATGTGTCCACATGATCCCATATTTTAATTGGAGAATATTAAATCTTAGTTATTTTCAATGAGTAGAAATTACTTTTCTCAAATAAAAAGGATGAAGTTAGTTCATTAAACTTTGTGATGCTTGTGATGATAATAAATCATCAAATGTGTGACTTAGTGTGCTAAGTAGACTAGTTAAGTATTGTTTGGTGATTGTGTATTCCGTGTGTATTCATAGACGATAGTACCGAACAAGTCTATGAGGAGGAGGAGTGCTACCAAGAGGAGGAGGAAGAGAATTTCAACCACTTCACCAAACAAGGCAAGCTAACACTTGCAAGTTTCTTAACTATGCAAGCTATTACTAGCAAGCTATTGTTAGCAATCTAGCATTATACAAGTTTAACAATGCAAGATCACCCTTGCAAGCTATTGTTAGCAAGTTAGAATTAAGCAAGATAACCTAAGCAAATGCATTAGGCATGCTTTGGTTATACCAAAAGTCCTTTACTTGTTTAAAGGTAGCATAAAGAGTATAAAACTTGACCTATCTAGTTAGATTTAGATGTCATTCTATGGCATGACATTGAGATTAGCATCCCACCTTAGTGAACACTCTTAACTTAGTAGTTGGAACTAAACCCAAAACTTGATTCACTTTAGATGGGAATACTTGGTGAAAATGATTTGTGAAAACCTTGGAATGATTAGTCATTCTATTGAGATGTTTTGACATGTATTGAGAAACACCAATGGTTTATGATGATGAAAATGTTGAGGCATGAGCCTTAGCCCTTTTTACAAAAACTGATGGTTGGGTTCGGATGCGATACCATTCCAATTTTACCGTACAACCACAATACCTGAATTGGGTAAGTCTTAGCCGGAAGTTTATATGCATTAGTATTAGTTCCCTCGCGGGAGAGGTTTGAGATGAGGCTACCTCTCAATGTTGTCCACCTATGCAGTGCCCAGGATGACAGATGGTCATGGCTGGGAGGCCATGCTCACAGGAGAGGTGCTTATACTAGAGTGTGTAAAGGAAAGGTTATGTTTGATTATCTGCATACTGAGTATGATGATTCAGGGTTATCCCTGACAGATGTATCGAATCTTGTGGTGAAAGTGTACCACCTCTGTAGAGTGTCAAACTATTCGAATAGCCGCGTTCGCGGTTATGGACAGTTGGAGTGGCCATACTGTTCCGTTGTCAGATGTTTTTGAAAATGACTTATGTAATGAATGGTGACATGACTTGACCACAACAGAGTTGTGACTATGACAATTAATTTCCCACTTAGGTGTTTTCAAGCTTCTTTTATCTTTCTTTGTTTCTGAACTCAGCTTAGGTTTCAAACTTAACTTTACAAACAAACTTAGAGTTAGCATTTCCTACTAGAACTATCCTACTTGTTAGTGGTAGTTTGAGAGTACTTAAAGAGTACTCATGGCTTTTGTCCTTGGCTATTCCTATGGCCAGACTATGAGGAGGACTACCCTGAAGGAGGACAGCAGGACGGCTACAACAACTAGGATCATCTCCCA
This sequence comes from Avena insularis, assembly GCA_023614405.1. Lineage (NCBI taxonomy): Eukaryota > Viridiplantae > Streptophyta > Magnoliopsida > Poales > Poaceae > Avena > Avena insularis. The sequence continues at coordinate 219,474,661 of CM042696.1, read as the reverse complement.
TCGTCAGCATTGCCTATGACTCTAAAGATGGACCCCACCGCTACGCTATTTACTCTGCTACTTGATTGTATTAAGACTGGATCATGAGATCCTTTATTTGTGTAAGACCTTATTATGGTTTGTAATGGATGATGTACTGTGATATCCAATCTGTTATGTCTCGCAAAAATGGTAATCCTGGGATTACGATGTATGGCATAACAGGCATCTAGGATTAAAAATCCGGGTGTTGACACCCCAATACCATCATATGACTTAGGGAGGTTCTGGAGCTTCTCTGGGGTGAAATCCCGTCAATTCCGACCCTTTTTAGGACTATAGAGACACAACGGAATTATTGCTCCGGTCGTATAGTCGCTCGTTAAACCGTTTGTATGCTTGATTATTTTTGTCACTATTTCTTCGTACCAACTCCATTTTGAGTGTTCTTGGGCTTGTTGAGTTCGTATCGTCGAGTTCTACAACCCTGTGGTCTTGGATATTTATTTTGAGAAGTTGGAAAAAACCATTTTTCCAACACCTCAAATGGCTAAGTCTAGTCCCTGAAGCTCCCCTATACTATGCTCTCTTTGTTCCTTTTGCCTTTGTTTTAACCATAATCATCATCAACACCTACACACATGTCAAAGACAAGGGAGAGGGATAAAATTATACCTAAATTACTAAATGTGCAAAGCTTGTATTGAATTTAATAAAAACAAGTAATCATGCATATCAGGCATAGCAATAATTAGATGGAGCATGATATCATAGGAAAATGAAACAATTTATATTGCTAAAAAGTGTTGTATTATCACAGCCATCACTATGCCCGTTGCATCATGGGGGCTCTAGAATAATAGGATGTGTCGCCCAAAAAATATTATCTCAATACAAACATTATACATGACTATGCTTATTATTATCTTTCATCCCGTTTTGTGTGCAGCTGCAGGTGGATCTTCAATCCAGGCCTATCTCCATCCATGGATTCAAACCCGTTATAAAGTAAACTAGATTGGTACAGTCAATCAAGGTAAAACAAACAAACAATGTCTTGTAGATATATCCTTTTTATTACCTTTTAGCAGTGCTTTCCGAGGTTCGATTAAACCTAGGTCTTCTAGAGAAAAAGCTATTATACTATATTCATCAATCTGGATCGAACGTATCACTCCTTCCCTCTTACCCCACGAAAAGGGGGAAGGATATCCCATCCGTGGGCAATTTTATTAATCATTCAATGAGTGTTGCACTAGTTATTAGTCAAGTTTAGTCAATTTAAACATGGTACTTTAAATTAGAGTCATCTATGATCGAGAAACTATGCTCTAAGTCGTTCATAACCGCGGACATGGCTTTACTAAAGATTTACCTTGAAGGGGTGCACAAATAGCAACACACGCATGATCAACCTCGGATAAACCAAATGAAAGAAAAGAGGCATCATGAAACTGCATACACAAGATTCAAAAATGATTTCAGGGGGCACCCAAACTAAGATACCCGCGACTAAATTGTCCAAGCTTGACAACGGACCTAGGGGTTTGCGAGAATGACTGAGAAAGATTGGGAACCCGAAAGTGTGAATGGGCTTGTCCAAACAGCATAATTGTGTTGCAATCCAAAACAGTACAGGTAAATGCTCCTCGAACAACAGTAGTAAATAAAGCAGTAAAGCATGACATTAGTACAGGATAGTATTAAAGCCCCAAACTAATTGTGGCCCTAAGAAATAAGATGTGAATCAAGCTCATGTGAAGGGGGGTTCCATAAAGTCTCTCATATGTGGATAGTACGATAATCAAGAAACAAGAATCAAGTACTCGGGTCCTACGGGACACAAGTGAGAGGATAAAAGCCAAATATCAAATATAGCCCACCGGTGACTCTTTCTTTAGTTATCCCATTACTACACAGTTTAAGTTGTTTAGGTACCTTGTTATCGACAATATACTCACACAAACCCTACGCATGCAATTTTACGACTCGCATGACTCAAATAATTCATGTAGTGAAGTATGATAGGGTGGAGGGTACAAGATTCAGTGGGGTTTAAATGTGAAGGCTGTGCAGTACATGAATTACAGTTTAATTCGGATCACGACACAATGATGCAAGAATAAAGATAGAGGGATATGTGTTATATGTAAATGCACGTAAGAGGAAACGCTTGCCTATAACCTCAGAAGTGGGATAACTGGATTCCGGGTAATACTCTGGTTCTTCCTAATAACCTCCATACTCAGTGTCTATCCGAAATAAAAGCCAAACAAACAAGGACTATAATAAACAAAGTATGCAAACATATGAATCACATGAAACAAGAAAAACATGTTATTTCATAATGGACGGATTCACAATTTCATTGTATAACATAGCATGGCATGAGTGAGGTGTAGCAACAAGAATTAAGAATTTTCATAATTTATTATTCAAGTTTTACTTGTATAAACAGTTCTGAATATTTAATATTAATATGATGCATTCTTCAATTGATATCATGGAAAGCGTGGTTGCAAAGGGCTCGTCGCGCTGATCGATTTAGACATATCATTTGTCAAATTCAGATTTACGGATTAAAAATTATGAATTTATTAAGAAAAGGGCATTTGATAGCATTAGAACAATTTCGAAATTTTAATTGTCCAAAAATGATTTTGGGTGGCATATTATTAATCCATGAATTTTTTTGATCTCAAAATATATATTACTTGTTACATTAGGAACTGCCAAATAAAGTAGGGATTTCTATTTTCATGCCCCTGGTTCGTTAGTTGTACTCAGTTTTCCCCAGCCGCTTAGTTTTTCCTCACTTTTGCCCTCTCTCCATTCTGAAACCCTCACATGCGCTCAGACGGTGGGATGCCGTCAGGTCAAAGGCTTGACCGTTACATGCTGACAGGTGGGACCACGTTGGGGCGGGTCCTACGTTGAGCGTTATGTTACGTCGACTCGACCGTAACGTGCTGACAGGTGGGGCCATGTTGGGATGGGTCCTGCATATGTGGTGAAGGGTGGGGCCACGTTGGGACGGGTCTTGCATACATGGTAAAGGCTGGGGCCGCATGGAGACACGTCGGACCGTCCATTCTCGCTCCAAGCCTAGAACAGCTCCCACACCGCCCTCCGCTCCGCTCCCCCACCGTCGTGCCCTCCTACCTGAGGTCCTCTCCTACCTTATGTCGTCCTCGGCCCCCGAGCCGCCCCCTCCCCCTAGCCGCGGATCCCACTCTAGCTCCCTTTCCTCCCCCGCTAGATCTACCCCTTTCGCGGAATAGTATGCGATGTCGTTGGGTGTACCGGTCCTCCCCGTCAAGCACGAAGAAGATTAGGTGGAATCGGAGGGATCTAACGCATGGATTCCATCTGGGTAAGTATTGTTTCCCTTTGTGGATTGATTATAGGCAGTAATTGAGCGTGAATCACCGGTCCTCAGCTAACTGCCTTGCTTTTCGAATAGGATTGATCTAGCGGTGGCATTTTGGCTAGCGGTTAAACTAGATACTAGCGTAATTCGTTGTTGTGAACGGTATCTCTCTGGATTTTACTTCCCAGTGGTGGTTGAAACCTCCATAACTCTCGGAGATTTGAAAGATAAAACATATTCTAAATTCCCCTAGAGCAATGGTGATTCAGTTGATTTGCAATATTTCAACATTAGCGAGCAAAGATTGCTCTCACTAACTAGCAAATTTGATATGGTAATGCTTTTCTCTTTGAATGTTGCCGAACGTTTTGGTCGAATTCGTCTCCATGTGTAACCTAAAGTTGAACACACGGGAAAGAGGGCTAAAGCATCATCTGGTGGTCAGGCATCATCATGTGGTCAGGCATCATGTGTCTCTATTGTCTCTGCTAATAGTGTGCGCCCCCACGTTCCGTGTAGGTCCATAGTAGTACCATCTGTTGGCACTGCGAGTGTAAGCCAAATCGCTCGAAGCAGAGCTTGCCAAGGGAGCGCCTCCACTAGATGATGAGGATGAGTTGATGTTTCCTGAGTTGGTAGATAGATTCAGTAAACAGGAATTGAGGGTCAATACCCGGAGGAGTTGACCCACGGTGCCAGATTTGATGACACTGATGAAGAAGAGAACGAGGAGAACAATGATAGTCTCGTTTTAGCGTATGATGGTGAGGACTTGCCAGTAATTGAGTGGGACAGGAATGATCCTAATATTTCAGAAGGCACTATATTTGAAATGATGCGGGCCTGTCATAATGCCCTTACTACATATTTCATCTGCACCAATAATGATTATGTTGTTATTAAGAGTGAGCCATAAAGGTTCACAGTGAAGTGCCCATACAAGAGTTATAGGTGGAGGATGCACGCATCCACTATGCTTAGGAGCAGTTTGGTTCAGGTATTACAACCAATTGTGTATTTTAGATCATTGTGTAGAATTTGTTAACTGTACCTGACATTTTCATTATGTTTCAGATAAAAGGTAACCGGTTCGAACATTCTTGTCCACCTCAAGAGGGACAGCCAAAGGAAAAAACAAAACTAGCAAAGACTAGGTGGTTGGCAGATGCAATCATGGATTGGATGAGAGTGAACCCATCACTTGGTGTAACAATGCTCATAAAAAAAGTTTCTGAAAAGTTTAATATTACAGTACCTTACATTAGGATGTTCTATGCAAAGGAAATGGCTCTTGATAGGATCAATGGTCCATCGAATGAAATTTTTTAGTTGCTTTACAGCTTCAAAGCTGAAATGGAGATGGCTAGTCCAGGTAGTGTTTGTACAGATAGACATGCATACAGTTCAATACAAAATAAGAGGGAAGACAATGGAGAAGGAGTGCTTTATAAGGGCTTTATTTTGTTTCAAAGCTTGCTGGCAAGGTTTTATGGATGGTTGCAGGCCTTATTTGGCCGTGGATGCAATAACTCTTCATGGAAGATTTAAAGGACAGCTAGTAGCTGCTACTACAGTTGATGGCCACAATTGGATGTCCCCTGTTGCTTTTGGAGTTTTGGAGATTGAGTCAGAGGAAAGTTGGACTTGGTTTCTAGAGAATTTATGCACCCTTATAGGTCATCCACCAGGACTTATTATCCACATGTACGCTTGCAAAGGTTTCGATAAAGCTGTAGAAGCAGTATTCCCCGGAGTGGAGCATAGGGAATGTATGCGACACTTAGTGTCAGAATTTTACAAAGAAATCCAAGGGTAAAGTTTATACTGACAACCTATGGCCAGCTTCATACACATGTAGTTTGAGGAAGCATATGTATCATTTGGAAGTGTTGTATAAACAAAAACATCGATGAAGGAGTACTTGGATGCACATCATGGAATGGTGTGGCCAAGAAGCCAATTCAATAAAATTTGCAAGGTATACTATGTGACAAGTAACCTTGTAGAGATTTTCAATGCAAAAGTCAAGTCATTGAAAGGGCTTATGTTGTGGCAAATATTTGATAAGATTAGGCAGATGATCATGATATAGATCGATTTGCGTTAAAGAATTGCATCAATAGTATATGTTGGCCATCTCATTCTCTCATCTTTGATTAAGGCTTTGCATGCTAGGGCAAAACAATTGAAGATGAAATGCATTAGAAAAGGAATGGAGGCTGAGGTAACGTGCATTGACAGTAAAGATAGGCAATGGAGGTATCTAGTGAGTTTGGCTGACAGGACATGCCATTGCAGGCAATGGCAGCTCTGTGGGAAACCCTACATACATGCATTGTTTTTCATGGGTGTTCTAGGAGGTGAAGAGGGTGAAGATGATCAGTACGTGTCGGAGTATTTCTCTGTTGCCAAATTTAGGGAAGCATATGCTCAGAATGTTCCATCCTTGTTGGGAAAAGACCAATGGATGGAAGTGAATCCAGGCTTCAAGCTATACCCTCTAGTTTTTACTAGACCAGTAGGTAGGACAAGGAAGAATAGGATGAGAGGGTGGTGCACCACCTCGACGGCGTAAGTGCAAACATTGTGTGGTCCTAGGGCACATTGCTAGGCTTTGTAAAAATGCAGTGGACCCAGCTTATGGAATGGATGATCAGGCGGGAGCAGCAAATGTAGATGAGAATGAAGTATCTGAACGAGAGGAGAATGAAGCAATGGATACATTGAAGATTGAACCAATGGATCGAGAGGAGATTGAACTAGACGCAGGGGAGATTGAACCAAATGCAGGGGAGATTGATCCAGATGCAGGGGAGATTGAACCAATGGATCGAGAGGAGATTGAACCAAGTGAAGGGGAGATTGCACCAAATGCATGGGAGATTGAAGCAATTTATTCATTGGAGGAAGAGTTCAGAAGTAGAGGTATTACACAAGAGGATATTGAAGAAATGATGCCAATGCGTTTTGAACCGTATGAACCAATGAATCAAAATATGGTTGAACCAATTGTACGATAGACTGAAGCACTTGACTCATTTGATGCAGAAAAAAAGAACAAAGGGAACAAACGGAAGAAGCTGATGGTGGACTACGAGAATATTCCAGCCAGGATCACCTGGAGCAAGGTGGTGAACTCTGAGAATATTCTAGCGAAAAACACTAGGAGCAAGGTAAAAATGAATTTGAATTATTAATTTGAATTTGTATGATGAATTTGAACTATTGTCAATGTTTGTATTGAATTTGAACTACTGTTAATGTTTGTATTGAATTTGAACTACAGTCAATGTTTGTGACGCTTCCAAGAACCTTGTAATGTATGTGCTATTACAAGTTTCTATTGTCATGCACCTAGCTGCTTAGCACTGCTCAGTTTTATCCTCGACATGTGGTCAACACATGGGGTTTAGCTAGTTCATGGCTTAAACCATAGCAAACGTTGACCAATTGATCCAAAATTTGGCACACTTGTGTATTCTAGATTGATTTACCATATGTAATTGGAAATTTTGGATTTACTTGTAATCATCCACATTTTTCTTTTGGTAAGTGATTAAATACAAATAAATGCTTTTAGGGTTAGTTTAATTTAAAAAAGAAGTCAAAACATAGTGCAACCTTCGCATGGAGTCTTGTTATGTTAACTAAAACCTAGCATGAATAATGAAGGAAAAGGAAATAAAGAGAAATGGGCTTCTCCCGTAAACCACTTCTTGGAATGAGCTACTTGCTATGAAGATACATGGCTTTGTACCCAGTCAACCTCCAAGATAACCCATCCCAAAACATACTTTGTCTAAATGAGGCCAAATTTGGCACACATGTGTATCTTTGAGTTGCAAACAATATAATGTCAGCCAAGATGGATTATTTTGTTCAAATAACACATTTTCCATTTGTTATGCCAAAAGGTTGAATTTCCCTTAGTCATTTTTTATCTGAGCGCCCTTGTTTTCCTTAGCTCTACTCAGTTTTCCCCTCCCGCTAAAGTTTTCCTCAGTTTTCCCCTCTCGCTAAAGTTTTCCTCACTTTTCCCCTCTCTCATGTCTCAGTTTGGCTAGCGCTCTGATTGGTCGAGATGTATGTCACACGGATCTTAGCCAACCACCGTTGGATACATAATGATCCGACAGGATGGAGGTCTCTCTCCTGATGGGCGTACCTAACCTTGTATGGCGAGGAGAGCCCGACAGGCTGGATGTCTCTCCCTCCCTTTCCCTAACACACATATACCAGCCGCATCAACTAGTGCTCGGTTTGGCTGCGCTCTGATTGGTCGAGATGTATGTCACATGGATCTTGGCCAACCACCATTGGATACATCATGATCCGATGACCTGGAGGTATCTCTCTCCCGTTGGGCTACGGAGAGGAGAGCTCAATGGGCTGGATGTCTCTCCCTCCCTGTTGCAAGTATACCAGCCGCATCTTCCTCCCCTCCTATCAACGTACGGCGGCGCGGACCTATGCATGGGGGTCGGAACGGCTTGCAGTGGTGCGGATCTAAGCGCGGATGCTAGAACGGCATGCGGCAGTGAGGATCTAACCGTTTGAAATTTCTGTCTCTGTTTGTATCACTTCTGTTCACATCCTCAGATCTGTTGCTGATGAAAGACACCGATGGAAGCCATCATCCGCAACATCAGTGCAACGGCGGTGGTGCCGATAGTGGCCATCGATGATAGACACCGATGGAAGCCATCAGCCGGAACATCTACGGTTGTGGTGCCGATAGTGGTCATCGATGTGACGACAATTGAAGCCATCATCCACAACATCTACGGTTGTGGTGCCTATAGTGGTCATCGATGCGATGACGATTGAAGCCATCATCCGCAACATCTACGGCTGTGGTGCCGACAGTGGTCATCGATGCGAAGACGATTGAAGCCATCATCCGCAACATCACTGCGATGGCGCAGATCAAGCCCTCATGAACCGAAGTTGTGGGAGGTAGGCCACGGCCGCGGCTGGCACGTCGAGGTGCACTTCGACGGTGAAGACCGGATGGGAGCACTTTGCCCGTACTTCGTGGAGTACACATATGGCAGGGAGGGCGGCTAGCTCACCATCCACTTAAAATTGGGACAAATTTAATCCCAATTTGAACCAAAAATCCGTGACTTAAAATATATGTATGATTTGAATAAATTTGACATGTATTTGAGCCGTGAGACCAGTGGATATGCTATAAAGTTGATTCATAAGTAGTAGTACTTGCTTTGACAATCTTCTATGGGCTTGTATAAATTAAAATATGTATGATTTGAATCAAAATTGATATGTATTTGAGCAGTGAGGAGGGTGGGTATGCTCTAAAGCTGATTCATAAGTAGTACTCCCTCCGACCCAAATTAGTTGATTTAGATTTTACTAGATTCGATTGTATCTTGGATTAACAATGTCAGCCACTAATTTGGAATGGGGAATGGATGTTGCCGCCAATGCTGCAACTCTACATGGCAGCCATGATGGCAGCGACAGAACAGTCAAAACTGATAGGCCCCAACTTGACCCTCTAGGAATTTGGCACGCCAACTATGGGCAGCTAGACCAATGGCAACCAACTCGGGCCTCGCAATGCATTCTCTCGACAACTTTGGGACCGCTAGATCCAATGGCAAGCAACTCGGGTACCGCAATGCATTCTTTTCACCACTTTCGGATCGCTAGATCCAATGGCAAGCAACTTAGGCACCGCAATGCATTCTCTCGACAACTTTGGGACCGCAAAGTGACTAAATTAGCAGAAACTCACAACCATCTATTGAATAACGATACTACTCTCTAAATTAGCTATCTATTCAACTAATCATTACGCGTGCCACCCTTCACCACAACCGCATACTGTAACTACTAGGACATGGATGACGACTACTAAAACTGCCCAGATGAATCTACTATCCCCCCTCTTCACTGGAAGTTCATGTTTTACATTTTCTATGACTTGATCAGATACAGCAAGATCAACCTCAGGTGACAACTTCCCTTTGCTAATAAGCTCTGAATTCTTCCTCGATAGTACGCTTCATCTCGAATATTAACAGGTTTTTACGGGCCAATTCATCACCTAACTTGGTAACCATCTCCTCCAAATCCATCATATGGCTAGACCACTGAGTTGATTCATCTTGGTATGCAATGTACCATGGATCATCGGCCTGCATAGCACACTATAACAATCCCAAAACAAACCAAATTGGAATCAGCCCGATGGGCCATGTCAGCACTTCAAATTCAATGGTAGTACAAAGATAAGGAGCTACATGCACTTCTGACGTGGTAGGAGAAGGAGAATATGGCCATGATATGATCAATTCCCCACCCTCGCTGGTGTACCCTCTACGACCAGACATTGAGGACTAATTTGCACCTACAATATCGAGGAAATTACGGGAATCGAATCGATTAAGCTGGGCGGAGCAGGAGCGGAGGTCTTAACAAGCACTACTAGCAATTGTTGCGACTGTTCGTCGAGCTATGGCGGCAGAACCAAATCCTGGTAATCATGGGCGGCGAACCTGCCTGCGGTCGGTACTGCCTCAACATACAATGTGTGCGGACAAAACAGGTGTTGGAGCCGTGGTTGAGGTGCACCGCGGAAGTCCATCCGATACCGCCGTAGGACAGATCGAGCGACGGGTTGATGATGGCTGCTCTGTCCACCGGTGGGATATGAGATGCTCGGGGCTAGGGGCTAAGAGAGGATGAGAGAGAGAGACGACATGTCATGCACGACCCCACCTATCAATTATTTCATATTTGCCAATTTTGCATATCTGCCAAACGTTTTCTTTGAGATTTGCATATTTGCCACATGACCACCACATGTCAATTACACACAAAATGGCAAATATGCAAGTTGCAAAGTAAAACGTGGTAAATATGCAAAATCCCTCCTCTAGCCCCACAAGACGTCCCCACCGGTCATTGGATACGAAGGCCCCACAGAACGGCTGCACATGGCGGCCCCATCGTTCATTGGCTTCAATGGCCCCACAGAATGGCCCCATTTGTCATTGGCTGCACCAGCCACGCAATCAGGAAAAACGGGGCCCACAAGTCAGCGAGAGACGGATGGCTGGTCTGCCGTATGTCCTGGCCCCACCTGTTAGCATGTAACAGTCGAGGCGACGTAACGTAACGCTCAACATAGGACCCTCCCAACGTGGTCCCACCTGTCAGCATGTAACAGTCAAGCCTTTACCTGACGGCATCCCCCCGTATTAGTGTAGGACTCTTTACCTTGTCCGGCAAGGACCTTTCCCTATAAACCCTAGGTTCGGGTGCCTTTATAGGTTGGCCTACGAGAGCCTTTAGGTCAATGATCATAGACAACCTCTTAGATTGCTGTGTACAACAACACCTCGCACAGCGAACCTATCTCTATAACTCGGCGTATTACCATTATAGTGATTTATAGTAGGAGTAGAGTTCAGCCACCGTTGTGGGACTTGAACCTGGGTAACTTGTGTTACCTCGTACCCGCCAACTCTCCGCCTTTCCCCACGTCTCTAAACACGCACTGTGAGGACCCCTCCATGGCGTACTCGTCGGCAATACCACGACATCAGGCATAAGATCAGGACTTATCCGAAGTATCCCTTTTTCCGGCTTAGTGCCAAAATCAGGATTATATAAAGAATCATTCTTAGCCCTAGTAGACATTAATTCCAAACATTCTTTAATAGGTAAAGTATTTATTGATCCTCCTGGTGAGAAGTCAAGCAATTCTCTACATTGAGTATTGAGACCATGGTAAAATAAATGGCAGATTGTTAGTTCAGAATAGCCATGATTAGGAATACTATTGATCATTCCAAAGAATCTTTCCTAGGCTTGTGGGTAGTTTTCTCCCACGTTCTGACTAAAGTTGCATATGTTCTTTCTTAGTTCAGTTACCTTTTTAAAATGATTAAACCTATTTATGAATTTAACAATGCAGTTTTCCCAACATTTAATGTAATGGCAAGGGAGAGAATATAACTAGTCTAGAGCTTTACCTTTAAGAGACCATCGAAATAATTTAAGACGAGAAAAGTCTCTCAGCAAACCTTTTGGTCCAAGCGATGTTATCACGTCATCAAACTCTCGTATATGTCTTCCTGGGTCTTCATCTTCCCTTTCACTGAAAGCTTTCTCCTACAAATTTTTAATAATTCCACCATCAAATTGATATTCTCTAACTCCGGGATTAGGGAACTCTATTGGTTGTTTAAGAAATTCAGAACTTGGAGCACTGTACTCCCTGAGAGTTTTTTCAGGTTTCATAGGAGGTGTACTGTAAATAGACATGATTTCCATAATATCACTCAGGTTTTCAACTTCAACTTTATTTGATATTAAAAGTATTTCAATAATTTCTTCGCGCCTCTGAGCAGGCACGCGCTCAATATATCCGGCAGGTAGGTCCTACCAGAGCGTGTAGACCCGTTGTCTCATAAGAAGAACATTTTGTAGTAGCAACACCTGAAATGTCAAAAGATAAACACTTAGCGCTTAGCTCCCCGGCAACGGCGCTAGAAAATAGCTTGATGACTGCAAGAGCACAGATCGTTTGTAGCTAGTTTCGAAGTTCAGATATCGATCCCACAAGGAGCCCAGAGGTAAGTGTTTATTGATGAAGTATTTGTCACACCCGAAGTTGTCACAGGTCTTCGAGTGAATTGACTGCAAGTGTTGAAATAAGATTGGGATTTTGATTAAATGTGATAGATTAAAATAGAACTAAAATGTAAACTTCAGAAATATAATGCATAAAATTAAAGAACGCCTTTGATTGTTTGTTGTTTCCTACAGATGGCGAAAGAAGGCACGGGGAGATTTTGTTCATGGTGATAGTGACTGTGCCAGGTGGACGAGTGGTAAATGTAACAATTATAATATTATAGATATGTGTGTGGGCGAGCAACCCATAATTATCCGGAACTCCTCTTGGTAGATTTCATCCCAACTTCAATAATCCTTCTAGTCTGCTACCAAAACCATGGCCAGACACTAGACGATTAAGACCCTTCAGGTCGCTTAGCGATTAAGCTCCTTGGATCGGACTAATGCAATAAGCACGGTGATTACTCATTATCCTCGAGTGAACTAGCTTTCCATTGATATCCCTGTGTCACCCGGGGGTCGCTGGTCCACTAGCGTACAAGATCTTATCTATGTAGAACAAGGTATCATGTTGTCTGGGCCCTTAATTGGACAACAAGCATTAGGAATCCCACAGATAGTCAAGAACACATAATATAGTAATTAGAATCAATCACAACTAATGGAAAATATATGAAGGCACATCACATCTCACTAATCCCCTACATCTCCCACGCCCAAGGGAATTACTCACACATGAGAGAAGAACGGATAATCAATATAATCAAATAAAGGGAATTCGTATTGGTATTACCGTGGAGATCCACAATAATAATAGTAAAATATCCAACACAATTCAAGGTGGGAAGAAACAATCTCAAACCCTAGTCTTGCAAGGTGGAGATCCCTCTCTCTCTCTCAAGTACAAGTAGTGGCTATGGGGGTGTATTGGCTAGGAGGTCGAAGATCATGGAACGAGATGAAGAACGTCTTCTTCTTCTTCTCCGAATCTCTTCTTTCTCCCTTATGGATGGTGTGTCGGCTGCTGTGTTCTATTTTCACTCTCGGTCCCTTCACGGAAGTTGTCCCTTTTGACAAGACAGAGGCGGCAGCAACTATACGGCGGGAACTATAGGGCCGGAAAAATATTCCCGGCGTATAGTTGCTCGTTAAAGCTTCTGTGAGATCCCCTCACGTGCTTCCAAAGTGGGACTTGCTTGTTTTCTCCAGAATATTGTTTTTATCTAGTTAAATCCTTCTGTTGACGTTCAGAACCTGAAACACACATTAAAAACCAAGTTTTCTTTGCTGCCGAAGAATTAGCGTTAGGTAAAACCAGAAAACGATCAAATCTGGGAGAAACCCATCAATAAAAGCCATCAAAAATGTGTCAAATCTCACAGCTATCAACGAGTGGTTTCGTGGTGTGGAACACGGAAGTGCCATCGGGGATGGCATGAAAAGGGACAATCAGGATGCTATCTGTGGCTACTCGCAACGGGTTGGGCACAGATACTGCAGACACAACGATGTACCCAGGTTCGGACCCCTCTGGTCAAGGTAATGCTCCTACTCCTGCAAGGATCTACTATATGAGGAGCGAATGCTCAATACAAATGCTCCTTGAGCTATTTCCCTAGCTATTCTTGGGAGCTAGAGGAAGATAGACTACAGATCTTGAGGATCCTGGCTAACTTCTAACTTGTTATTCCTTACCTAGAACCCTAGCACTACCCCTCCTTATATACTTCTAGAGGGGTAGCTTACAATGTGGGCTCTAGGGTTTACTGTTTTGGGCTTTGGGTTTACAAACCGGACCAGCTGGCCGGGTCCAACTGGTGGTCCAGGGTCTTGGTCAAGCTTCAGTACAGGTGAGGGTAGTGCCCCAGTGTCTCAGCGCCTCCGCTTTGGGCATCACTCGGCACTTTAACCATCAACTTGGCGCTTTATCCGTTAGTCGGGACTTTGTCCGTCATCTCCCAGCCTTAGCGCTTTGGTGCCTTCGTCTGGTAGCGCCAGCCTGTCCAGTCAAGGGTGCGCTCAGCAAGGAGCGTCACCCCCTCCCGTACCATTGGCCAATGGATCCGAGGCGGTCGGGTAGAGGTGGCCACCCAGCCGGCTGTCCTGGCCCCCAGCTAGACGGGCCAGCCAGTGAATCTTGACGTGGGCCGGGTAAAGCGTATAACCCAGCTGAGGTGCTTTATCTTGTGGCCATCCGTCCAGCTTTCCCTCGAGCCGGCCAATTAGCACTGGCTTGGCCTATCCGGGGGTCATCCCCCGACACTAGTCCCCGAGCGCATTGGGGCTTGGCCTTGGGGAGAAGTTCCTGTGTGCTCATTGGCTGCTCTTGAAATGATTGTTGTTGAAGACTACACCACGATTTTGTCTGGTAGTGCTTGTCATTTTCCGGCTCGAGATGCCTACTTTCCCGACTGGAGTTCACCGACTACGGGTTCGATGGCCCACCCACAGGTTGTGAGTGGTGATTCTGTCTCCCGCCCGGCTAGGGAGACGAATCGGCCAGTTGATGATGTCAATGCTGTCGTTAGGCGTGCTTACCGCCTCCGTCACGCATCACGTCAGTTTGACCTCTTGGTCTTCCGCTGTAGTTTTGGTAACCGTGCTCATGCCTTCATCATAGCGGTTTCTCGGGGATCGTGCGTGCACTTGGCCTTCGCAGTAACGCCCACGGGATCTTCTGTGGCGTTTCCTTTGGAGCAACCAATCCGGCACCAAAACATCATGGGCGTAGTGGGGCAGTTCCTGCGCCACATGGCGGTGGGGAGTGCAGGAGGCGCGGCTTGCCCTGCCTCGATAAATAGGGGCACCGAGGAGGTCTTCTCTCTTATCTCGCCTTCTTCCTGCGCCCATTGCCCCTTGTGCCTCTACTTCCTTTTCGTCACCGTGCACTTATTGGTCTTTGTGCTTTAGCTTCCTTTGAGCACCGACGCTCCCCCTCCTTCAAGACAACGACGGGGCCTCGCTTCTCCAACACGGCTACCGCGCCTGCCGAGATGCTCCCTGAGCAAGTCGGTGGCTGGTGTGGCTCGTATGTCACTGATGATTTGGTGCAGAAGTACCGGCGGGGGAAATTCCTCTCGTCGAAGCGCTTGGTGAGGCACCACCTTGCGCCGGATGGGGAGCGGGTCCCCAATCCACGGCCTGGGGAGGTCGTCGTCTTCCTCGCCCACTTCGCCCGTGGGCTCGACCTGCCTTTGAGCAGGTTTGTCTTGGAGCTGATGGTCTCCTTCGACCTCTAGCTCCACCACCTTGGCGCCAACGCCATCGTGCAGCCGTCGCATCACACGGCCGGTTGCAAGGCCTACCTGGGCATTCGTCCTGATGCGGCGAACTTCCTGTAGTTCTTCAACTTCAAGGTCCAGGTGGTGGGCAAGGGAGGACCCCTTACGGAGACCGGCTGCTGCGCCGTGTACCCGAGGCCGTCGTCACAGATGCTGCGGCTGGAGATGCCAGATACTATCAAGATGTGGCAGCGCTCATAGTTCTATGTGCGCAACCACACCGACGTCGACTGGATCAAGGTGCCGATGTTCTCCAATGTCCCTTCTAGCCGGAAGGCTTGGTCTGTCCAAAACTTGGGCGCCCAGGCCGACTTGGAGCGGATGGCTGCCCGGGTGGTGGTGCTGGTGGAGGAGGAGCGGCTCGTCGCCCGGGACATCCTGCTGTCTTGGATGACGAACCGCGTGCTTCCGCTGCAGCAGCGGTCGCACAAGATCTGCCACTTGTCCGGGCCGCTGGATCCCACCCGGGTTTCCCATCAAGAGGTGTCGTTCGTGGCCCTTCGAGAGTGGCTTGCCACCATCTCGAAGGAGACGGTGACGGAGTACTGGGTCTTCTCCTGCCACCCGTACCACCGCAGTTGGCTGCCCCCGAAGGTCAGGCCCTCTTCCTTTTTCTCGAGCAGATTCTTTGCCGAAGAAACTTCTCTCCTTGCTTCTTATGTTCCTCATTGAGTAGCTTTTTATAGCGCAGCTAGCTGAAGACGGCATGGGTGAGGATGACCTCCCTGAGTTCACCACCGACCGCAAGCCACCGAGGTATCCGACGACGGAGCCAGAGCGGTTCCCCACCTAGGCCGACGAGGGCTGCGAGTTTCCACCCGATGGGTTGTTTTCTCGCACCCGGAATTTTATTGCTCTTCCTTTGTCATACTCCTGACGTTGTTCTTGTGTCTTGGCGAAGCTACCCATGGGGTGGACGTGGACCTGGCGGAGGCTGCCATGTTGAAGGCTCGCGGTAAGCGGGCTGCCTCGTTCAGCGTCGCCCTAGCCGGGGGAGGGGGAAGAGGAGCTGCCGCCCGAGGGCCATAGCCGCTGTGCCGAGCGTCGCCAGGTCCCTTGTTTTCCTTGCCTGGCATGCTTGTTTCTCTTTGTCTTTACTTATTGTGCTTCACTTGCCATTCTCCTAGCGACGTGATGTCCCTCACTAGCTCTGCGACCATCACCACTGCGTCTGACCTTGGTCTGGTTGGAGCCGAGGGGCCGACTACTGCCTCTGCTGCGTAGGCGGGTGGGGCTGATGCTTCTACTGCCAAGGCGGCTGAGGCAGCTGCCTCTACTACGAAGGCGGTTGGGGTTGATGCCTCTGCTGCCAAGGGGGCTGAGGCAACAGCCTCTGCTACCAACGCCGCCGAGGTCACGACGGGTGCGGCAGAGACGGCGGCGCTGGCTGGCTCGCTGGTCTTGCACCGGTCTTCTGCCACGTCCCGTGCCGTCGATCTGCCTCTTGCCCTGGGCCGGGCTCACGCGGGTTATGCCGCCTACCAGGTAGAGGAGCCCGTGGAGGCGGAGGGCCCTGCGCCACCTGTGGTTGGAGACGGAGGCAGGGAGGTGGTTCCTGGCTCGGAGGCTCCGGGGGCATCGCGCGCTGCCGCTGGTGACGACGACGAGCTCTAGATCACCGGCAGCCGGTCCGCTCCGGTTGCACCGCCACCGGACTCCATCCCAGCGCAGCTCTCTGAGTCGACGCCCATCACAAACTATTGGAATCTTTTTATACCGAGAGAGATTTAGTCTCTGCCTCTAATGCGCGGGCCAGGGCTAGCTGACTCAGCAGCTGAGGCCGGGGTTGCGGACATGCGAATGACATGTGGGGCTTGGCTGGCATGTGGGAAAAGAAAGGGAAGGGGTGGCTGAGATCGAACTGCGACCTCCTGGGTTGAGGCCCAACACAGAGTAGGTGACCAAATTGGCCAGCTTCATTTTATGCTAAAAATGGGGTTGTGCCGACTTCATTTATGCTAGAAATGGGGTTGTGTCGCGAATAAGGTGACTGTTGTTGGTGTTTTCTCTGAAGAAAAACTGCAGGCGCTAAGTCTGAAACTCGCCGGAGAAAAACCGTGAGATCGTGCTTGCTTTCAGGGTCGATATCTTCATGACTACTGGATGGAATTTGGAGTATAGGTAATCGAAATGATCGTGACAATGATATATACAAGTCGGGGCGATCAGTGCTTGCCAAAGTTGAATGTGATGCGTGCAGTTTTCTAATGAACACAAAGACAGAACAAAGCAGATCTGGTTGAGACATCCACCTTACGATAACGATTCCTAGGGCTGTGGTGGCTCTGTTTGATCGAGCTCTGGCTTGTTTTAAAGAGGAAGGCAAGATCTACAACTTTCATTCAAGCGTCGCTCGCAGGAGAGCACCACAGTGTTGGCTAGAACTCAACGAACATGGACAGAAAGCAAGATGACTGGCACGTCCACGACGCCGAGCACGCACGGCATCGCAGCCGGCGGCGAACGGTGGCGCGAGAGGGAAGGGAAACATATCTGGGATGGCGAGGAGTTCACCGCCAACCCTTAGGTGTAGAAAGTGGGCTCGGGGAGGCGTAGATCGACGAGGAGGCAGCGGGGTATGGCAGCTCTAGTTCCCTCGGTTCACGACGGCGCAAGGGCAACTCCAGCGAGCTTTAGCAGCGGCTGCGCATTAAGGTTGCTGGAGAATAAGCAGAAGGTCCCTCCCGAGCTCCTGGATACTGCTTTCACACCTCCACACGCATGCTAGATTGAGGGCTAAGACTAGTCTAGAGTTTTTAGGTCGCCATGAACATTTGATTGCTAGAGGGGAAGGAGACCTGGGCGCCTCCCAGATCTTGATCTAGATATGGTTGGAGAGCTGGGTGGTGGTATGGCCTACAGAAGATAAGGAGGAAGGATTCTCACGATGGGAGGTGTGATGGCTTTTGCAAAAAGGTGAGGAGGTGCTGCTCGGGCTAGGGCTCTCTCTCTCTCCTTGTTCTCTAGCTAGGAAAGGAAAAGGACCACAGTAGCTGGGTGGCTTGGTGGTATCTGGTGCAACCAGATCATAGAGAGGAGGTGCTTGGTTGGTTAGGTTTAGGCTAGATGGTATTTTAGGTTTTCTTCCTTTTGTTTTTGTTTGTTTGATTTCTTTTAAAATCTAGTTTGAAAACCAATGCAATAAATAAGAAGGTAGATGGTTTGGATAGTTAGTATCCTTTTATTTCTATTTATGCAAGCTTGTGTGTATTTCACAAGCTTCCTCTAAGCCCCTTAAATTCCATCAAATAGCAATAAGAAGCAAAATATAGATGGGTTGAAGATGAGGCTTGCATGGGCATGCATGCATGATGTGGTGGTGAAAACCACTACATTCCCCTAGCATTTTAACATACCATGTACGAAACCAAGCAAGCTTCCTCTCATGAGTTAATCTAGAAAGTGGTGTATTTGAAATTAGAAGGCTACTTATATGTGTATGAGCCACTATGGTTAAATGAGGCCTTATTAGGTAAAATATACTCAAAATTTAAATTAAACCATGGAATGAACTAAATGGCTTCTACTTCTATATAGCATGAAAAATTAGCCATGTACGTTTCCATAACAAATGTCATGAAAAACATAAGAGACCATCTAAGCAAGCACGTAGAATAGAATTGGATCCACCCCAAATTATATGAGCTAGAAATAAATACCAAACAAACATACATTTGCTCATATTACATAGGATGTGGAATTATAGATGTAGGCAAAGGAAGGTGGCAAGAAGGATGGTGGAATTGTTATAGATATGCACCCATCTCAACTTGGGCATTGAGCATTATATCAAGAAGCAAATACAATATATCAAGATGAAAAATATTCATGTGCAAGACAAATGCAATATGAGGAGAAGAACCAAATACAAATGTTTTAATATGATGCTCAAATGCAATGTGGCATGATGACATGAGAATGATATTATGATGATGCAAGAATGACAAGTATAGAGTAGCATAATATTTATTTATTAGGTAGCATTACAATGTTAGACATTTGGGATGCTACATTATGGATGTCGCTTGATTATTCTACAGGATTCCTATTCTCATTTGGTTCTTATCCGTACTCGGATACTAAATTTTGCTTTCTTCTTGAATTGTATATTTGAATTGTATCATTTGTACGGTTGACTCGTGGAGTCATTGTTGTATATCTATATTTCTTGTGGGTTCTGTTGTAAAATATTGTGATGTAACTATTTGTAACAAATTCTACCCACACGAAAGTCTCTGATGGACGTCTTTGAATCGCTTTTATGCGAATTTTGGCGAAAAATACTGAGATCTGCATAGACCCGATTCGGCGGAGTTATAGCCGAAGCCGAGGCGGAGGCCTGGGCGAGGAAATTGTGCATCCTTATTCTTGTCTCCGTCCCCACATCGTCGCCACCGCCCTTCGTCGTGGACCTATCAGGTTTCAAGTTTCGCATGACCATTCTCCCGGGAGGGGCATGGGAGAAACCATGGTTTCCTAACAAGGTCACACAGGTGATTGATGGACAGGAGCCAGCGTGCATGCAGCTGTGCGAGACCATCTGTGGGCGTCGTGCCTGGGCAATGGAGGTCATGTTCGATGATGAAGGCTGCACGTACCTCCACCAAGGCTGAGATTTGTTTGCCCGCACGCACTCTCTGAAGGTATGACACTTTCTCGTCTTCAACTTTGATCGCCACAACATGCTCACTCACAAGGTCTTTGATGGGACCATGTGCCGCCAGCACTACCACACCGACAATGAGGACGAGTATGAGGACGATAACTAGGTGAAGAAGCTAGGAGGAAGACGCTAGGGTTTAGCCTAGCTTATCTACTACTATGTATTTTTGCATGCATTTCATCTCTATTACCTAAAAAGACGAAGTGTTTCGTTTTCTGCCTCCCAGCGTTTCGCTCCTCCCTTCGTCGTGCTTCGTCATGCACTCACACTCCGCCCTTCCATACTCGCAGATCTTCGATCTGGCCCACACCTATGCGAACCCAGCCTACCCCTGTCGTCCCGTGCCACAGCCACCACCTTATCCTCTACATATGGCGCCGCTCACACCTCCTCCATCAGTGCCTCCTCACTCCGACCGCCGAAATTGGCCGCCTCATGACCGTCGCCACCATGCGATCTAGAGGAGCATCACAGAGGCGATTTGGCAACGGACGCCCGGATCCGACCTTCCCCGACCCTCCTCCTCCCCCTCTCTCTAATCTATTTTCTCATATTGCAAGTCAATTTCATTCATGCTTTAGCTGGAGCAATCAGACCATTTACCATGTGTTGCGATTCGAAGCATGGTTTCTAAAATTTTACCATCTATTATGTACTCTAATTTTTGAAGAAAAGGTAGCGATTTGACCATCGAGCTGTTGGAGATATGCCCAAGAGGCAATAATAAAGTAGGTTATTATCATATCTTTATACTTATGATAAATGTTTACATTCATGCTATAATAGTATTGACAAGGAAACCATTAATACTTGTGTGATTTGTAAACTTAATTTGAAGTCCCTAGTATAGCCTCTATACTTCACTAGCTTGTTGGTTGATTGATGATTGTGGTTTCCCTATCATGAACATTGAGATGTTATCAACAACAAGATCATATCGTTAGGAGAATGATATGGTGGACATACTCCTATAGATAAGCATAGCATAAAGATCAAGTCATTTCAATAGTTCAATTGCTATATGCTTTCTGATACATAGTAACCTAATTTCTTCGACCATGAGATCATGCATATGACCTTTACCGGATGGATGCTTTGATGTCATCAAACACCACACCGTAACAGGGTGGCTATAAAGGTGGCATTGAGTGTTCGGAAAGTATTGGTTGAAACACATGGATCAAGAGTGGGATTTGTCCATCCACATGACGGATAGATATTCTGGGCTCTCGGTGAAATGTCATCCAATTAGCTTGCAAGCATGTGACTTGGTCACAAGGGATCACATATCACGGGAACGAGAAAAGAGTACTTATCAGTAACGAGGATGAACTAGGTATGCAGAGATACCGACGATCATAACCTCGGATAAGTAACATATCGTGAGACAAAGGGAAATTGGTATCGTATGTAAGTGGTTCATTCGATCGCAAAGTAATCGTAGAAATATGTGGGAGCCATATGAATTTCCAGATTCCTCTATTGGTTATTGTTCGGAGAAGTGTCTCGATCATGTCCGCATAATTCACGAACCGTAGGGAGACACACTTAAGGATTCGACGTTGTTTGAGTAGTTATGGTATTATGAGAAAGAGACCGAATGTTGTTCGGAGTCTCGGATGGGATCCGGGATATCACGAGGAGATCCGGAATGGTCCGGAGAATAAGATTCATATAAGGAAAGTCCCGTTTCGGAGTAGCGGAATGATTCCGGTGTTTTCATCGGGAACATTCTAGAAGGTCCCGGAATGTCCGGCACTCCGGAGGGGGGAAGGGTACATGAATGTGTCATTACATATTGGAATGATTGCATCATGTACTAAGTGTTCTCGCTGTCCAAAATAAAGGGTTTATTTAAATCCTAAATTGAAAAGTCAAACGGCTAGTTTGAAAGTCAAACGGCAAGTTTTGGAAAGTGGAAAGAGGAGGAGAAGTGGAAACCGAGTTGGGGAGGGATTCCTCCTCCCCAAGCCGGCGCCCCACCCAAGCCGAGTTGGGGAGGGACTCCACTCCCTCCCCTTGGCCGGCCAGCCCCTCCCACCTATATAAGGAGGGGCAGGGCTCCCTCCTAGCACACACTAGTTTCCACCTCTAATCTCCGGTTTAGAGCCGTTTTGGTTTAGAGCTTCTAATTGCTTTAGCCAGCGGTTTAGAGCCTTCTAATTGGTTTAGAGCCTTCTAATTGGTGTGTCTAATTACTAGACCACTAATAGCCTCTCTCATAAGCTCCACCATACTCGCACCGGCTTAAGGCGAAGCCCTGCGGGATCTCCCCTCTACCTCCGGTACCACGCCGTTGTGCTGCCGGAATCGCGAGGAGAGTGCTACAACCTCCGCTGCCTGCTGGAACAAGGGAGAGGAAGGTCTTCGTCGAGTACCGAACGTGTGACCGATCAAGGAGCGCCGCGGAACGTGGGCGCTGGAAGGATCGTCTCGCGATCTTGAGATCGGAAAGAGTACGCATACATCACCCACGAGAATCTGCTCTCGTTAACCACTTTGGAATCTTCGAGGGTGAGTTCCTCTATCGACTCGTTGCTACAATCTAGTAGATAGATCTTGGCTTGTTTGTTTGTATGCGATAGAAAATTTTGTTTTCCATGCTACGAACCCCTACAGTGGTATCAGAGCCGTGTCTATATGTAGATCTGACAGACGAGTAGAACACAATGGTCATTGTGGGTTGATGCTTTTATTTTAGATTGCTTTTGTGTACTTTGCATCTTGCGGTATGTTGGGATGAAGCGGCCTGCTAACCTTACATGACATCGTTCATGAGACTTGCTCCACGCTTGACATGCAACTTGTATTGCATAAGTGGCTTTATGGGTGCCTGTTTCTCCTAGCATAGTAAAGATCCAATTTACAACGGGTGATCAACAATGCTAGTATCAATGTTGTGGTTCTTGTTCGTAAGTTAGAACGACACTTATGGAAAGCCCCAAACCACGTAAAATATGCAAAGAAAGTAGAAGCGTCTAACTTTGTTTTGCAGGTGGTGATGATGTGATATGGCCATGATTGTGATTATATTTGATGTATGCAATGTTACTTATTGTAAGTTGGCAACCGGCAGGAGCCATATGGTTGTCTTTAATTTCTGTTAAGAACCGAGTGTCTATTCAAAATAGTTGTAATAGTTGAAGCTGGTGGACGACAACCATGAAGAAGCGTCATTGACCTTGATGCTATGCCGGTGATGATGGAGATCATGTTCGTGCTTGAAGATGGAGATCGGAAGCACAAAGAAGAAAGGCCATATCATATCACATATTATGAATTGCATGTGATGTTAATCCTTTATGCATCTTGTATTGCTTAGTAGACGGTAGCATTATAAGATGATCCCTCATGCACATAAATTTCAAGTTCTAAAGTGTTCACCCTTAGTATGCACCGTTGCCAAAGCTTGCTGCTCAAGCACCACGTGATGATCGGGTGTCTTTGATTCCGGGTGAATACAACGTAAGCAAGCCAGATTTGCTTATGCGGTAGCTAAGGTTTGATCTTGACGAGCCTAGCATGTACAGACATGGTCTCAGGAACACGGATCACCGAAAGGTAAAGCATGAGTCATATAGTAGATATGATGAACATGTTGATTGTTCGCCATTGAAGCTACATCAACTCTCGTGATGATCGGTTTTGATGTGGTGGATTTGGTTCGTGTGATCACTAAAACAATGTGAGGGATGTTGTTTTGAGTGGGAGTTCACCTAGATTAATTTAATTATTAATTAGAACTCAATTTATCATAAACTAAATCAAAGTGAATTTGCATAGTTGTTGTAGTCATTGGCATCCGTTTACCACCTTGCGCTTAGTTATAATTGAGATGATAGAACTATAGAATTCTGGTTAGTTACTTTACGAACTGGTATCGTATTGTATTGAAGTGTTAATCTAAAGTTTAAAAGTCCTATTGCAAACTTTCAAGAAGTTCCGTTACTCCATGAAGTTTAATAATTAGTATTAAATCAAGAGTAACAATTCCAAATGTTAGTATATAAGTATCATGTTTGTCTCCATGATTCTTGATATTCAAAGATTGTCTTAATATCAAGGTTATCTAGGATCTGAAAGAGTTGTTTCAGAAACCATGATGTGTGGAAGATATTATGATATCTGAAACGAAGTTTTGGTTACAACATGATAGAGTATAATATGGCAAAGTCATGTTCTCATGTTTGATGAGAATTTGCAAAAGGTTGGAGACACTAGTTGTCCTAATCTTCCAAGAGGTTTTGGAGAGCAACATTATACTCGCGATTCACCGTTACAAGCTAAAAGTAGCTAGATCATGGATAAGTCCATGATGAGGGTGAATATTTGATGTAGGTAAAATGTTTACTACACCAAGAGATTACTAAAGAAAGGAATTTGAAAGAACACCAAATATTTGATAATGGTGATCTACTTCAAAGTGCAAGTTCAAAGACATTGGTATTTAACTATACACGCTTTGGACTATGTGTCATATGTATGACTCCACTATTGATGTTGATAGATTCTTTCAAACAGAAAAGGAAATACTGAAAGAGAATCTCATAAGTATATGGCAGAAAAGAAAAGACTAGAATTGTTCAGTTTAAGTATATAGATGATATATGTGTTATGGCTATATTCTTTGCTTATTAAACAATGTGGTTCTTAAGTATTTGATACTGAATTTGTTGGTGTGAATCGTCATACGAAACAATACAATTCATGAACTACAATGGCCTAAGTAACTAGCAAAAGAATAGGTGATGATGTTCATCGAGAACAAATAAAGGGTTATTTTGTTGCTCGTTAAACATCAACGCTTGCCTTCAAGATTTGTTTTATCAGGTATTATGAGAACAAAAGGGTTGTTCAAATAATTGCCGTAATCCATAAAAGATGGATGATTCACAAATCTCGTTGGAGAAATCACATCCATAAAACTAGTGCTAAAATTGTCGAAAGACAAATTGATTGAAAGATCACTTAGGAAGTGACATCGCCGTTTAAATTATATTGGAAAGAAAACATGAAGAAACTCCATGTGGATGGAATTTTGGAGTCTTTTGATTTTTGATCAAATGACGCGTGAAACTTTCCTAGAGATAATTAAAACTTCGTTCATAGGCCAAAAGGGAACGAAAGACTAGCTTATTGGAACTTGTGCATATTGTTGTACGAACTCCATTATGTGTAGTCAAGAGCGATGGATTTCAACTTCATATGCTTTCTCCGAAAATTTGAGTGAATATATGAATATTTACTTAATAAGGATGAAGTATGAAATATTTGAAAAGTTCGAAAGATTTTCAAGATGAAGTGCAAAATCATTGTAACAAGAATATAAATAGTTTATGATAAGATCATAAAGGAAGATATTTAAGTTACAAGTTTAGCATAATACCTAAGATTTAAGGAATCGGTCCGTGGATTTGCATTTCCCGAAAACACCATAAGAGTATGGAGCGTTCGAGATATGTAATTGAACCTTGTTTGACATGGTAAGATCAAGGTATAATTCATAAACTGCTATTATATTTTAAAGATTAAAAGCTTTAGAGACTACCGTTTTCCACTAAAAGAGCTCCATCATAATCCGCTGAAATGACACCATATAAGGTTATGGTTTGGGATAAAACCCAAGTAGTCCTTTCTTAAACATTGGTATGCTATGCATAAGAAAGATGTTTGCAACCAAAGTCGGATAAACCTGTCTTTGTATTATCATAAGTATTCCTCCATAAACACCGGAGACAAAAGTGTTTGTCTTAGAACGCCAAGTTTCTTTGAGAAGGAATTTTTCGTGAAAAGTTAAGTGGGAGGACAATAGAACTTTGATAAGGTTAAAAGAACCTTAGCTATATGTGCAAGTTGCGCACCGAAAAGTGTTCCGGAGGCAGCAACAATGCTCATGGCTCACGTGCCTCAAAGGTTGTGGTCACGGAGGTCTAAGTTTCTATTGAAACAAGTAGGTCGGATGAACAATCAAATACCAAGATTTGAGGGTTGAATCATTATTTGAGAATAATGAACCTACTACATGCAAAGAAGCGATGATGGGCCCTGACTCCGTCAAATGGCTTGAAGCCATATAATCCGTGATAGTTCCATACACGAGAAATCAAGTTTTGAACTTGAAGGACCCTCGAAAAAAAGGTGTAAGACCTTGCAGTTGTGTTTGGATCTATAAAGAAGTAGACATGGATGTTTCACATCTATGAAATAGTCGACATGTTGGGAAAGAGTTCACAGCAATGTTCAAAGGTTGACTATGACAAGATTTGATCTTTCATAGTGATATTTAGTCTAGACGGATTAATGTAGCAACCACTACATATAATTTTGTTATATGGTAGATGAATAAACAAAACAAGTTCTTCTAATAGAATCATTACCTAGGACATGTGCATAACACGGTCCATAGGGTTTTGTTAATTCAAAGGATGCTAAAAGCATATGCAAACTTCAATGGTTAAAGTGAGCATCGCGGAGTTGGAATCTTCACTGTGATGAAACTGTTAAAAGAGTTTAAAAGTTCATTAGAGACGATGAAGATGCTTGCATTTGCAAGAAATTAAGTGGGAGCACTAAAACATATTTCTAATACATTATGTGGAGGACATATTGTTGATTGGAAATGATGTATCTTTTATTAACACATATTAAGAATTTCATCCCGATGAAAGACTTAGGCAAAACCCAAATATTTGGCATCAATAGACGCTAATATGGTTGTGCCGTATACATAGACGAGATATTGAATGAATTCAATATAGAAACTACAAGAAAGGTTCTTGTTGCACAGAAAGGATTGAAAGAGTTCAATGTTGATGATATATTCAAGTGTATTGACATTTGGTAAGTGAATCAAAGATTCAAGTATAGATTGATACTTGATGTATGAAATCACAAAGAGTATTTATATCAATCATACTGTGATATGTACAAATCCAGATATGTCCTATGCTATAAATATTATGAGCATATACCAGAATGATTCATAAGATGATCATTGGACGATAGTAAGGATATTCTTATGATCTTTTGGAAGAACTAAGAGTATATTATTTGTAGAAGTGACAAATAGATGATTAGTTCATTGTAAAAGTACTACATTGATACTAGTTTTGTCACAAAGTACAAATTAAGTTTATCTCAATCTAAATTAAGGGTGGCACAATATAATGGAAAGTGAGTTCCATAATGGATTTGGATGAGTTCCAAAATTAAGACATTGTGACAGATACTTCAACAAAAGGCTAAGTATATGACTGCTATTATAACAGAAAAAGAGGGCATTTGTGTCAAGTAGTTTGTTATCAAACTAGGTGTAGTTCACAGCGGGATAATACTATGAAGATATATTGTACGACAATATTGTCAACATGTTTTAACCCCAAAGAACTAAAGGTCACACCGAAAGACCAAATTTATACAAAGCCATCTCATTAGAGAATGAGTGATGCGTAGGGACGCAAAGACATGCAATTACACACGGACCTGGAAGTGTCAGATCCGGAGATCAGTTGACCACTAGCAATCGTGTACATACAAACACCGGAAAGCCATAGGTGTTGAATACACAAAGGTTTGAAACTAGATTATTGACTCTAGTGCAAGTGGGAGACTGTTGGAGATATGCCCAAGAGGCAATAATAAAGTAGGTTATTATCATATCTTTATACTTATGATAAATGTTTACATTCATGCTATAATAGTATTGACAAGGAAACCATTAATACTTGTGTGATTTGTAAACTTAATTTGAAGTCCCTAGTATAGCCTCTATACTTCACTAGCTTGTTGGTTGATTGATGATTGTGGTTTCCCTATCATGAACATTGAGATGTTATCAACAACAAGATCATATCGTTAGGAGAATGATATGGTGGACATACTCCTATAGATAAGCATAGCATAAAGATCAAGTCATTTCAATAGTTCAATTGCTATATGCTTTCTGATACATAGTAACCTAATTTCTTCGACCATGAGATCATGCATATGACCTTTACCGGATGGATGCTTTGATGTCATCAAACACCACACCGTAATGTGGTGGCTATAAAGGTGGCATTGAGTGTTGGAAAGTATTGGTTGAAACACATGGATCAAGAGTGCGATTTGTCCATCCACATGACGGATAGATATTCTCTGGGCCCTCTCGGTGAAATGTCATCCAATTAGCTTGCAAGCATGTGACTTGGTCACAAGGGATCACATATCACGGGAACGAGAAAAGAGTACTTATCGAACGAGGATGAACTAGGTATGCGAGATACCGACGATCATAACCTCGGATAAGTAACATATCGTGAGACAAAGGGAAATTGGTATCGTATGTAAGTGGTTCATTCGATCGCAAAGTAATCGAGAAATATGTGAGCCATATGAATTTCCAGATTCCTCTATTGGTTATTGTTCGGAGAAGTGTCTCGATCATGTCCGCATAATTCACGAACCGTAGGGAGACACACTTAAGGATTCGACGTTGTTTGAGTAGTTATGGTATTATGAGAAAGAGACCGACTGTTGTTGAGTCTCGGATGGGATCCGGATATCACGAGGAGATCCGGAATGGTCCGAGAATAAGATTCATATAAGGAAAGTCCTGTTTGAATGGCGGAATGATTCCGTGTTTTCATCGAACATTCTAGAAGGTCCCGGAATGTCCGCACTCGAGGGGAAGGGTACATGAATGTGTCATTACATATTGGAATGATTGCATCATGTACTAAGTGTTCTCGCTGTCCAAAATAAAGGGTTTATTTAAATCCTAAATTGAAAAGTCAAACGGCTAGTTTGAAAGTCAAACGGCAAGTTTTGGAAAGTGGAAAGAGGAGGAGAAGTGGAAACCGAGTTGGGGAGGGATTCCTCCTCCCAAGCCGGGCGCCCCCACCAAGCCGAGTTGGGGAGGGACTCCACTCCTCTCCCTTGGCCGGCCAGCCCTCCCACCTATATAAGGAGGCGGGGCTCCTCTAGCACACACTAGTTTCCACCTCTAATCTCCGGTTTAGAGCCGTTTTGGTTTAGAGCTTCTAATTGCTTTAGCCAGCGGTTTAGAGCCTTCTAATTGGTTTAGAGCCTTCTAATTGGTGTGTCTAATTACTAGACCACTAATAGCCTCTCTCATAAGCTCCACCATACTCGCACCGGCTTAAGGCGAAGCCTGCGGATCTCCCTCTACCTCCCAGACCACGTTGCCAGTCAGCCGGAATCGCGAGGAGAGTGCTACAACCTCCGCCTGCTGGAACAAGGAGAGGAAGGTCTTCGTCGAGTACAACGTGTGACCGATCAAGGGAGTGCTGCTTAACGATACTGGAAGGATCGTCTACGCGATCTTGAGATCGGAAAGAGTACGACTACATCACCCACGAGAATCTGCTCTCGTTAACCACTTTGGAATCTTCGAGGGTGAGTTCCTCTATCGACTCGTTGCTACAATCTAGTAGATAGATCTTGGCTTGTTTGTTTGTATGCGATAGAAAATTTTGTTTTCCATGCTACGAACCCCTACACGAGCCCCATCTTCTATGCTAGTCCCGACAGCCTCAACACCATGGCATGCCTATATCACTGAGGTATTTTATATGTCTCTAGTGTATTTAATGTAAGACCAAGGCGACAAAGAGGAAATAGGATGGAAAGGCTCAACTCTCGAGTGTTGGCTCGTGTCTCTTTATATTGATCAGATGGATAACATCACAAGAATACAAACCGTATACAGGTTAGGATACCAAAACTACAGCTATTAGTCTTTTTGTTAGAGTATTGTACATACATGGTTATTGTGATAGTTTAGGATAGTTAGGATTCTAGCCTAACTTGTCTTGTACTCCAAGTTGATCCCTATACGTCTATATATACTCGCTCATGAGGCTCAATAATACATCCAACATATTACGCCAATCTCATACTCTTACATGGTATCAGCCCTAAATTTGATCCTACCCTAGAGCCGTCGCCGCCGCCAAACCCTAGCGCCGTCGCCGCCTCTCCCTAACCTTGCGATGCCCCCTCCTATGGCACCACGCTAGCCGAGCAACACGCTTCCGCCGCACCGCCCCCGGGGAGATCGATCTCCATGATCTCCGCTGGGGCCCGCGCAACCCGTACATAGGGTTCGTCCGTCGATCCGTGATCGGCTGTCCTGTAAGTCTTTTTTCTGATCTCTTGATCGGTTTTCTTTTTTGGTTTACCGATCTTAGATCGGATTGAGTCGGCCACCGCCGTCGTCATCGCCGCGCCTCTACTCCGACCATCGGCATCGAGGATCTACACCGCGTCCGTGCGTCTACCCCCTCCGCTATTGCGCCTGCCTCAGCAAGCTGTCGTGGCCTCACCGCAAGCTGTCGCGCACCATGGACGGCTGCTACGCCTTCCTTGGAAGGCTACTGTGGCCGCCCCTCCTCGGATCCTCATCGTCTTCATCGTCCGGGACTTCACCGACAACGCCGCCATCGACTCCGATCTACATGTCGTCCACGCCTTAGCGCATATGGTGCACCATGGTCTGATCAACCAATCCCGTGTCTGTCTACGCCAAGCACATCCCCGAGCACGCGCCTACCACCGATCGAGCTACGGGATGCCGTTGCGTCGCCCCCTCGGGCCACAGCGCCGCCGCCTTTGGTCCACGCTACCGGCTTCCAAAGCGCCTTCCTTGGTATGTACGTCGCTGGTGGTCTCCCAACTGCTGCACCGACTTGCGCCCTGCAGCTATGGCATCCCCCGGGTCATAGCATGGCTGCACACAGTCTACTTCGCCGTCCTCGTGCATCGACGGCCTCGGCTTTCATCACGCCATCTCCTACGACGCGGATCGCCGCTGTCTGCACATGGTCTTCGTCACGTCACCGGGTTCTTCCTCGCCTACTTCGAGCACCGCCGTCGTGCTTCACAAGGTAACCTGCAAGGCGATCGCACGCTGTCGCAGGTCCTGCCGACTACCCCATCGCCACTCCAGGCATCCAGCATGACTACCCCAGGTCGCTGCTGTTTTCGCCGCCTTGTAAGTCTTCGTCCACTATAACTTCGCCGCCAGCTTCATCGCCTCATTCCTGACTACACCACCTGCTACTCTACTCCGACAACCGCGGACAGCGCCGGCATCTCTCCCTTAGCCGCTCTGCGCGTCGCAACTGCTCTGGAGACTTCCTCTGCTAGTCTTTCTAACATGGAGACAAGTTCATGATGGTCCCTGCCCCCGCATGCCTGGTACTGGCAACACCTAGAGTGCCTTCGTCCCCGACGCGTTCCCGAGTCTGGCAAGCTCGAATCGGCGCCTCGTCTTCATCAGCTTCGACAACATCTTCTTCAGCGTCGACCCTCTACGACTACCTCGACCACGTCACCGACGAGTTCTTCTTTGTATACTCGGTTCTGGCAAAACCGGAGTGTGCGTTCGTCCCCGATGTGCGCCTAGTTCTGGCAGAATTATGGTCGCACCTCGTGCTCGACGGCTCGGACTGCATCGGCTTCGGCATCGACACCCTCGACGACTGCCTCGACGCGTCTCCGTCATTCTCCTCGCGCACTATGCGTATGACGTTTCACGTGCGGCTACCTCGACACCGGCATCCCCGACCACGACATCAACAACGGCGATGCATCGCACGGCTACCTCGACCATGGCACCGCCTCACGCTCTCGACTCCCTCGACATCGGCACAAGGGCTACCACCTCGCTGGAGCATCACCAACTTCCTCTACAGTCCGAGCAACCGCGACGCGACACCGTCCACGATGTTCCCGCTACGACTACGGAGGGATGTCAGCCTACTGGATGCTATTTCGGTTTATATCCAGTCTGATCGTCGTGATGTTCCAATTGTTCACGACGCTACCTCTACGACTGCGGGGGGATGTTAGAGTATTGTACGTACACGGTTATTGTGGTAGTTTAGGATAGTTAGGATTCTAGCCTAACTTGTCTTGTACTCCAAGTTGATCCATGTACGCATATATATACTCGCCCATGAGGCTCAATAATACATCCAACATATTACGCCAATCTCATACTCTTACACTTTTCTCTAGACTAGAGTTACACGTATGCATCTTAGGATACTAACCAACTATATTAACATCCGATTTTAGAAAATTATCAAGAATCTTAAGAACTTCGGGGTTCTTATTGCTAGGCCAGTGATGTGACCACGAAGGATAAGCATATCAGGATGCCTTGTATATATGATATTGTTTCTTTGTATCCATCTATTGTGTTGACTACTACTATGAGATATGAGAGGAAGGGTTGGTTATTGTGGCCATGTGCAACGGGAGGGCACAAGTGGGGAACAGGGATTGCACGGGATAACATGGGAGCCATGCGGAGGTGAGAAAACGGAGTGGTGGATGGGAGAGCCGTTGGAGGTGAACCGGGCGGCACTCCACCGCCGCCGGCTGACCTTAGCTCCTACTCCCTCTTCCTCTCTGGCCATCTCGTCGGGGACACGTTTCTCCTGTCTAGCGTCGGAGGATGAGGGGGAAGGGGAGGTGGAGGATCGGGCGATGGAGGTTGCAACCCAAGTGGCCAACCAAGCTCTTGCCGATGATCTCCATGGCTGGACGCCGGCGAGGTCGCGGGGGAAGATGGAAGAAGAGATCGTGCGGGAGTTCTGGGAAGACGCTGGTTTCCCCATGAAGGAATCCCAGTTCTAGGAGAGGTATGATGTGTCGCCATCGTCATGCAAAGGTACGCCTCGTGTATCTTCGTGCAGGTCATTAGGGCTTGGAGGATCGAGGGCGGCTTCATCTTCCACGGGCTTTGAGGCGGTGGCGGCATCAGATGGGGATTCGGCATCACCGGCAAGGAGGCAGAAGGGTTGGCGTGGCACTCGGTTGCAAGGATGGAGAGGCCCACTACCGAGGCCACGGATCACACCACCAGCAGTTCTAGGCATGTTCCTACCACCGGAATACCTGCCGGTAGGGGTGGTGTAGCAGCCATCGACGACGGGCAAGGAGAAGGACTCAGTGGTGGACTTTTCCAAGATGGTTTTTCCGCCGCTGCCGAGAGAAACGGATCAAGGGTCCTTGGCCGATGATTCAGCGATGGTTTCAGTTCAAAAAAGAGGGCCCACTTTGCACAATTAGCATCGTCTTCTCTTCCAGGCATATCTTGGTCGA
The DNA here is from genome assembly GCA_023614405.1 of Avena insularis. Lineage (NCBI taxonomy): Eukaryota > Viridiplantae > Streptophyta > Magnoliopsida > Poales > Poaceae > Avena > Avena insularis. The sequence continues at coordinate 219,441,642 of CM042696.1, read as the reverse complement.
ACGTCCAGGTTCTTCAAAACAAAGTTTGGGAGTCCTGCCCATCTATGCACATACGCCTACATCGCTCGGGCGCCTCCATCTCTTCGTCAATGGCTCATCACCGTTCGACCCATGGCGCCCCCTCCGCCAGGTACCCCGATCCCGTGGCATCCTGCGCCAGCGCCAGACATGCAGGGGCATGGTGTGGCACCCCCAACTTCATCATTGTCATCCCTTGAGCCAGGGGCAGGACATGGAGGGTTCGACCCTTCCTCTGGTCCTATCTTCGACGTCCAGCGGCCACCGGCGCCGCAGCTTATCCCGCTGGGAGGAGGACAGGGTGGTGCCCCACCTTTTTTCCCAATTCCGGGGGCGCCACTATGGCCATCTGGTGCCCCCGCGTCGCATTTCCCATAAGAAAAAAAAGGGGTTGGGGCGTGCAAGCTCGGGTGTGCCAGGGGCGATGTCTGTTGTGGCTGATCATACTGCACAACCTCAACCACAACAAATGGCACCTGTTGCTACCTCATCGGCTACAGCTACAGGTCCGGTGAGTGTGGGAGGTGATGGGGCTTCTGGAAGTTTGGAAAATGTTAAGGTTTGGTGTTCTAGATGTCAGGTTGCATCACATATAACCAAAGTATGCACTGTCCAACACTACTATTGTATTTGCGACAAGCATAATCACTCCACTTGGTGGTGCCAAGTGCTGAAACAGCCAAAACCAGTAATCGCAATGATGGGTTCCGGTCATGCTAACACATTGTTCTATAGTTTACCAGATTCCCTATTCAGAGATAACTTGGCACAAGGTCCTTTGACAACTGCATTGATTTTTGTCACAGGTGAGGGGACAATTTCTGTAGTCGAAGTCCAGGATCAGATTGTCAGGCTATGTCCAACTCAGAAAAAATGGACTTGGGAGGCAGTACCCAATGGGGATAAAGCTTTCAAGATCTCTATACCGTCTCAGGAAGACATGGACCATATCAATGGCATGGAATTCATGGTAAGGATAAGCAAGGTTATGTTGTCTATTAGTACCTAGAGGATGGATCATATCGACCCGGCTTTTGAGTTGCAGCAGGTCTGGGTGCATGTCACCGGTGTTCCCCTTGAGCTTCGTCACTTCCTAGGCCTGTGGGGAGTGGGCTCACTCATTGGTCAGACACTAGATATTGATATGTTCAACTTGAGTTGCCGAGCGAAGATTCGTATTCTTGTGGGCATGATTGACACTTCAGCTTTCTTGGATGACTCTGGCGAGTACTCTTCGTTTGCATCGAATCTTGTTGTCAAACTGAAGGGGTATGAATTCCGTTATGAATTAGAGCCACATGACTATGTGCCATAAACAGAATTTAAGCCATTCATGTGGAGGAAGCCTGATGATGATACTGATGACCGGGGCAATAAAGATGTAGGTGGTGATGATTTGAGCAATAATAAGAGATCAAAGGGCAATGAGAGTGGGTCGATCTTGTCTTCGCAGCAGCAACACCAGGGAAGGGCGGTGCCTATGATGACTGCATCTTTGGTGTCTCAAGAAGCACCAACAGCACCTGTACCGAGGGTTACTTCATTGGGTATTCAAACTCGTGCTGCCGACGGGATTCTGGGCAAACGCCTAGCTTCCAGCTCTCTATCGCGGCCAGACAGGCCACGAGATGCTGATAGGTGGACTGCATCTCCGGGCCAGACGTTGGTGTACTCTAGGCGGACTGCTGCCATGGGTGGTGAGCAACGTCGGACGACCCAACATGCACCGAGGCGGGTTGCTGCTCAGCGGGCTGGAAACCGGGGGAAGGCCAAGTCGCCGACGGGCCCCCTGGACACCTCGCCCAGGTCTGCCAGCGACCGGCCTGCTGCTGCCAGGCAGGTTGAGATGGCCCAGCGGTCATTTGTTGTTGCTGCTGCGCCCAGGCAACTGTTCGTACAGCCCAGGATGGACACGTCGCCGCCTCAGTGCGTGGAGCAGGGGGGCAGGTCTACTCCACCACCCCGGTCCCCTGTCTCCTCCTCGAAGGCGGTTTCTTCCTCACCATCGCCACGGATACCGGAGAAGGACACTGTGGCTGCGAGCACTACCCCGCTGCGCCACATCGGGAGACACCCGATGTCGCAGATTGGAGCATCTACTACTTATGAGGACTCCCTCAAGAAGGCTATGCGCCTTCAAGCTACACGCAACCTCGATTTCTCCCAAGGTATATCAACAAAAAATATTTTCTGTCTTTTCCTAATGCACGTATTTCTTCTAATTTGAATGCTTTAGGAGTCAGTCTAGGTTCTACCGTCGATAATGTCCAGCTTTCGGTTAATGCTTTGAAGCGTGTAGAATTTGATAGGAGTAAGGTTTCTCCGAAGGAAAATGATTACCCGACTGACTACGAACTTGATGATGAAGAGGATAATGCTACCTATGATGGTAAGCTCCTCTCACATCTAGTTGGTGCGGTGTCGAAGGTGGGATTGGATGAGACGAGACTAGGATCTATTTGTGATCTAACGGCATCCACTCTTAAATCCAAATCTCATAGAATAAATAAAACTAAAATACCTTCCAAAAGGACGAGAGTGTCTAAATATCCTAATGTTTCCTTATGAGAGGCAACATATGGAATAGCAGAGGTCTACGTGACTTGGTTAAACATTTACATATTACCGACAATATTAAGGATGACTTGGTTAAACATTTACATATTACCGACAATATTAAGGATCGTGACTTGAACTTTGTCACAATAACGGAATCTGGTAAACGAGATTTTTCGATGCATATTCTAGACCACCTCTCAGGTGGCATTGAATTCATCTGGAAATGGATACCTCCGCGCGGCAGGTCTAGGGGATTTTACTTGGTGTACAGGCTTCTGCTTTGGAATTATTGGACTATTTGTTAGGGTAATTCCATATTAAATTCCACCTTAGAAATAAGTTGGATCATTTCATATGGAGCCTAGTTGCCGTGTATGGAGCTGTCCAGGATGAGTACAAAGCTGCCTTCCTACGGAAATTGGTCAATCTTGCTAAGGACAACCCACACACTATTATTATAGGAGGGGATTTTAATATCCTAAGGTTCCGGCAGGATAAAAACAATGACCGATTCAATGAATACTGGCCTTTTTTGTTCAACGTTGTCATTGAAAGCTTGAATCTTAGAGAGGTGAGTATGACTGGTAGGCAATATACATGGTCTAATAATAGACCAGTGCCTACATACGAGAAATTGGATCATGTACTAATGGATGCCGAGTGGGAAACAAAGTACCCGATGGTGTCAGTACGTGCCATGGAACGTATTGAGAAGCTTTCTGACCATGCCCCATTACTTCTAGATACCAGCTCCGATAAACTACATGGAAAGAAACCACCATTCAAATTCGAATTGGGTTGGCTATCCCTTGATGGTTTTGAGGATATGGTTAAAGAAGTATGGAATAGACCAGTGGTTGGGAGCTCGGCTATCCTTAGGTGGAATAATAAGATATGTGGTCTACGGAAACACCTAAGAGGATGGGCAAGGCATATAAGTGGTCTATATAAAAAAGAAAAGAAAAGGCTCTTTAGGATAATTGATACACTTGAATCTCTCGCAGAATCTCAAGTGCTACTACATCATGAACTTGAGTTGAAAAACAAGGCAAATGAACAGATAGCCCGACTTTTACGTGAAGAAGAAATCAAGTGGTATCAAAGATCCAAATCTCAATTCATCTTGAAAGGAGATAGTAATACAAGATACTTTCATATGGTGGCTAATGGTCATCATAGGAAGAAGTATATACACATGCTTCATCAAGATGAGGGAGGGCCAAGTTGAATTGAAGAAATACATAACAAACTATTATAAGACCCTGTTTGGACTACCAGAAGAGGCAAATATCTCTTTGGATGAATCAGAAACAGGAGATATCCCTCAAGTGTCCAACAAAGAGAATGCTTTCTTAACGGCCTCCTTCACAGAAGAGGAAGTAAGAAATGCAATCTTTGAGATGGAACATAATAAAGCTCCTGGTCTGGATGGATTCCCAGCATAGTTTTATCAAACTTTTTGGGATATTATCAAGGCTGATTTGTTAGAGCTGTTCAATGACCTTCATAAAGGACAACTCGAACTTTTTAAGATGAACTTTGGTGAAATAATTTTGTTACATAAGGTTAAGGATACAGAACGGATTCAGCAATATAGACCGATATGTCTCCTTAACGTTAGCTTCAAAATTTTCACCAAGGTGATGACTATCCGTCTAAATTCGGTGGCACACAATGTGGTTCGTCCAACACAAACTGCTTTTATGCAAGGGTGCTACATACTCGATGGTGTAGTAACCCTTCATGAAATAGTACATGAGCTGCACTGAAAAAACATGAACGGTGTGATTTTTAAGATTGACTTTGAGAAGGCCTATGATAAAGTCAAGTGGCCTTTTCTTTTTCATGTTCTTAAAATGAAGGTTTCTCCCCAGAGTGGCGTGCTTTAATCCGAAACTTTGTACAAGGTGGTAGTGTTGTCATAAAAGTCAATGATGACATTGGTCACTACTTCCAAACGAAGAAATGACTACGTCAAGGTGACTCACTATCCCCGATGCTATTTAATATCGTGGTTGATATGTTGGCCATCTGGATAGAGTGAGCCAAATGTGATGGGCAAATTGCTTGGATCATACCTCATCTAGTTGATGGTGGCCTATCGATTCTACAATACGCTGACGACATAATTCTTTTTATGGAACATAACATCGAAAAGGCAAAGAACCTGAAGTTAATTCTATCAGCGTTTGAGCAACTTTCGGATCTAAAAATAAATTTTCATAAGAGTGAATTGTTCTGCTTTGGAGAAGCAAAAGAAGCAATGGGACTTTATACCAAATTATTTGGATGCGAACAAGGACAATTTCCAATGACGTATTTGGGAATTCCGATTCATTATCAGAGACTCACTAATGCAGGATGGAAAGCGGTTGTGGAACGGTTATAGAAATGTCTAAGCAGCTGGAAAGGAAAACTCCTATCAGTTGGTGGAAGATTAGTTCTGATTAACTCCGTCCTATCCAACATGGTCTTGTATATGTTATCCTTCTTCCAAGTGCCAAAGGGAGTTCTCCAGCGGTTAGACTACTACCGCTCGAGATTCTTTTGGCAAGGAGATTCGGAGAAGAAGAAATATAGACTGGTAAAATGGAATGTAGTATGCCGTCCAAAGGACCAAGGGGGCTTGGGATTCATGATCTTGAGGCCAAAAATACTGCATTACTTGGAAAATGGTTGTTCAAGTTATTAACCGAGGATGGAGTATGGCAATCCCTCTTGAGAAGGAAATATTTAGGTTCAAAAGTGCTATCCCAAGTTTGCTGGAAACCAGAGGATTCACACTTTTGGGCTGGTCTGATGCATGTGAAGAATTCCTTCTTCCGTTGTGGATCTTTCCTTATTAAGGATGGCTCGGAGATTAGATTCTGGGAGGACTCCTGGTTAGGGAACTTACCTCTCAGGGAACAATATCCGGCTTTATACAACATAGCACGTAACAAGAGTGATACGATCGCCGAGGTGTTAAGCACTTCTCCTCCTAACGTGACTTTTGGACGAGATCTTATTGGTGCATGTCTTGCCTCTTGGCAGGCTCTACAAGAACGGTTAGCGGATGTACAGCTAACAGATGAACACGATGAGTTTCGTTGGAATTTGACTGAGAAAGGAGTTTTTTCAGTTGATTCCACGTATAAAGTATTAATATATTTCGAAGTACCGGTACTTAAAAGCAAACACATTTGGAAGATGAAGATACCATTGAAGATTAAAATTTTCGCTTGGTATCTACGTTGTGGTGTGATTTTGACAAAAGATAATCTGGTTGGGCGCAACTGGCAAGGGAGTATAAAATGTTGTTTCTGTCATAAAGATGAAACTATCAAACATTTGTTCTTTGAGTGCCAGTTTGCACGATCTATATGGTCATCCATCCAAATTGCCTCAACCTTGCATCAACCACACTCAGTAGCCAATATTTTTGAAAACTGGTTGCATGGTATAAATAACAGGGATAGGACACATATACGGGTGGGAGCGATTGCATTACTATGGTCGCTGTGGCTATGTAGAAATAATATGGTTTTTGATGATAAAATGTCTTTTCCCATGCAGGTAATTTATCACTATGCACACTTACTCCGGGAGTGGTCTATTCTATAAAAACTGGAACACCGCGCCCTTTATACGGAGGTGTGTACGCGGTTGGAGCAAGTGGCGAAAGAGGTTTTTACCCAACATGGGTGGCAGCATAGTTTGCGGATTGAGCCCCCTCCCACCACCACCACCACCACCACCATAGGCTTCTCTTGTAGTTTCATGTATTCTAGGATTTGCCTATGAGATTGTTCACTTCTACCTCCCTTTCTTTTACTCTTCGGATGTGTGCATCTTAGCTATGCAGAGGCCGGGTGTGGCTTTCTTTGATTGTATCACCTTGATGTAAACATTGAAGTCTAATAAAAAGCGCCCTTTATCGGAAAAAATCCATCTATTGTCGACATGGTTTTGGAGGATAAATATGGTATTGATGGAGTAGTGGTGAGACCTCTTGGTTGACAACTAGCTGGAGAGGTTCTTCGATTGCAATATTGTAGCAACAAAAATTGGCAAATGAATGGAGTTACTCACTTTCTTAATCTATTCAGGTTGAGATCAAAAGGACCGCCTTGACAGTAGATAATCCTCAGACAAAAAAATCTTAGCAGTAGTTTCTAGCATCTCTGACTGGTGAAGGGTAAGTCCTCAAACAAGAAAAATCTTGCCAGTAGTTTCTAGTATCTCTGACTGATGAAGGTTATTAGTAAAACACAATTTTCATGCGCATTTTCTCATAAATATGCTCTGATTTTAATCTACATATTTCTGCTTTACAAATTTACAGCATGTAATTTCGTTTATCGAGATTGCAAAAGGAGGAGGATGCCACCATCTTTTATCAGAACTAATAATGGTTTTCTTCCTTTGGTGAGTGGCATATTCATAAAAAAATTATTTTATTGCTGCACTACAGCATGATCCACATGCGCGAATACCTATGGACTAAGCATTGTCTTCAATACACTAATATTCAGACAATTTTCACATAAAAGTGGTTGAGGATTTGAGGGTCCTGATGTCCTGTGAGGTAAGTAGCAACCATCATTCTATGCTCGTTCTACTCACAAGGATGCATGATTTTGCAGCCTCCCGTCAATGTGTTGGATTTCTCTTAGGCTCATCATGTCCACACGTGCACTGGATTTTGGATAAATTTCTCCCTAGAGTGAGAGTTCCATCAGATCTGAGAGAGTTCTGTTTGAACTTCAGGGAATTTGGAGAGATTGGATGGACTATTTTTCACTGGAAGAACATGGAAAGGGATAAGTTGAGATTGATCTGACACCTCCGTTGATACCTATGTTGACTACTTTGTTGGTACGTGGAGAGATTCCAGTCTGTTAACTTCAGCTTGCTAAGTCATCATCTGTTTTGTAATGCTCTTTGCATTGTTACAATCTCTAAAGTACCTTCTCCTTCACAGACCTTTTGTGGCCTTTGTACCTACCTCAACTATGGATAATTAACTAAAGTCTATTTAGTACTACCATTTTATTGTATGTTGTTTTTGAATTTTAACCCTTTGTCATGTTGACCTGCCTACCTCCGTCACCTACTTTTATTTTTATTTTGAACTTTGGGTGCACAAATTCTTGTTCAAGCTGTGGAAAATTTCTTCTCTTCACTTAGTTACTTTCCTTGAAATTACGGTTACAGAAGTGTTGTCAAATGAAGGCTTAGTTCATACATTATATCTATTGCTTTGGTGAAATCTGATTTTGTACAATGGGGATTTTTATTAGTTAATTCATGTTATGCATTTTGTGGGTGTTGCGATGTCAACAAAATAGAAACAAAAGCTGAGTTGGTGATGACTCAACAACCTACTCTGCAACATCTTTCCGAACTGGGCTTCAAAAGATAATATATCATGTGTGGATTTTGTTGGGAGTGGACTAGCGTGCTAACCACACTACTTGGGTAGTATACTACATGGTGTGATCATGCGAGTTTGAAGCAATTTAGCAGCATATGCCAAATTATTGGAGTATTTGATAAGATGCGGTGCTAAATAATGATATACGGTATCTATTGCGAATCTGAACTAGCCTTTTAGCTGACTTTCTCGCCTTTTTATTCACTGAAATTTTGGGTTGTTCATGGGTATACTATACTGTGGTAATACCTTCTTCGCCACATACTTTTTTTATGGTCGTTGTACTTGCCTATAAACTGGCCAACGCATGCCTATTGGCGTCTAATATCGATATGTTTTCCTTTCTTTGCTGAGATATATATATGTGTGTGTCAGCATCTAACTACTCTTTGTGGTGTTAGACATAGTTGGCCCGAGATTCCAATGGTAAATTACTGAACTTTCTAGGCACCAGTGGATTGTTCCATCTTCACGATGTAACTACCTTACCGTTGGTCAATTAATTAAAATCAGCTTATTACTACGATTTCCAAAAAAAGCTTATTACTACCATCCTACCGTATGTTATTTCTGAATTTTCTCTCTTTTTAATGATGACCTTCCTACTACTGTTCGTTGCATTGCAATTGTTTTGAGATTTCTCTCGTGTATCTGATCAACATATTGCACCCAATATAATAGCAAGTACTAGCAAGTATATGTATGTGTCTAGAAGGAATAGATTGGATCGGAAGCAACATGTAGGGCATATGTAGTGTAGTGATAGAATAGGTGAATTATACTAATGATGGTTGATAAGTGGTGGAATAATTAGAAAGGGAGTAGAAGTAGTGGCATGAATTAGCATCTGGGAACTAGAAGAACAAGTTATTTTCGCTGTCCAGGTTATTTCCATCATATAAGCACAAGTGAATATTATTTTCTTTTTTAAGAGACCTAGCAGGCCAGCTGTGTACACACTCTGGATTTTCTATGAAGCACACTATGCGCTGCCATTAGGATATTAACTGAAAGTTTAGTACTCCCTCCGACCCATATTAGTTGACTTGAATTTGTCTAGATTCGGATGTATCTAGACATATTTTAGTACTAGATACATGCGAATCTAGATAAATTCAAGTCAGCTAATATGGGTCGGAGGGAGTATATGATTTTTATTTTTTGTTTGTGAATGCAAAAATTGGATCACCACATTGGAACAACCACTGTATTTTGATAGGGTTCCTGGCTCAAAGTCACACCATTAAAACTTATTTGTATCAATTTTTCTATATAACTTTTCTTCTCCAAAATTCAAAGCAAGTAAAACTTGGGTGGTGCCTGTTTTTTATCCAAAATTGTACTTTTTGTTCTCCCATTGCAACACATAGGAATGTGATGTTGCTTGTTGTGCTGCTTGTGCTACCTTCCACCAGCTGTTGCTGCTGTTAGATGTAGGTGCCGGGAGTAGGTCCTGGCCATGGTGCTCTGGTTTTTGACGAATTGTTTCTCGGGTGTAGTATATCATGAGGGTGATCAAGGGCGTCAAGAAGATCGAAATCCTTGGATGGGGCTCTCAGGTTCAGTGCAGACTCTACTTGTTTTAGCATGTCTATCTATAGCTCTCTTGTACTAAATAATGTATTTGGGTAAACCAAGCACTGGTCAAAAGTATTGGCCAATCACATAGATTTATACCGCGATCGTTTCATAGAGTTATCTGCATTTGCAAATTTGTGATAGCTATTACAGAGTTCATGTGGATTTCGCAGGGTCCGGCTTAGGCACAGAACCTGAGACATTCTTTGGATGAACCTAAGTCGATGTTGTTGTTATGGTTATACCTATTCGTACATACCAATCTCCAAATATAAACATGGGACTTACTTTTCTACCTGATGACCACATGTTAAGTTGGTGTTGTTTTCTTCAGTTTGCTAATTTGCAGTAGCCACGGTTTATCAGCTTTATATTTTTTTGAAAAAAATACCGGGACGTAGATAACGATTTATAATACACGCGTGAAAAATAGCATGTGAAAAACTTTGTATTCTGGTCTCGTCAAAAAGACAAAAGTACGTGAACAGTGTAATTTTGAAATGGGTCTCCTTTTTTTAAAAAAAAAATTGTCTTTTTTCCCGCGTCCGCCCTAAATAAAAAATATTTTCTGTTGAAAATTTGCACACTTGTATTTTGTTTTGTTGCTACACGAAGATATTTTTTCAAAATATTTGATGTTTTTTCAAAAATTCAAAAAAGTCCACGATGGTGGACGGGTTCCAAGTTGATTTTATCATTCAAGTGATATATGGAAATTATTAGCTAATATATATTTTGTCGCTTTTGATATGTACTTTAACAATATCTTGTGAGTTTGTTTAAAAAAACAATATTTTGTGAGTTGAGTAAGCTGTTTTTTACTTTTCTAAATCTCTCGAGGACGCACGTGCAGCTGTGCAGCATTGTGATCTCCGTATTACTAAAGTTTAATGGGATTTTCTCTTGGTTCTTGGGGTCTTACGGCCTTGACACTGCTATCATCTACGTGTGGACCGTCGTGTCATGAAGTTGGCGTCCGGATTTTTTTTTGAAACACAGACATTTCATTAACTTTGGCCAGCATAATCGCCGGACATGGCCCTGGTTACAACACATGGGTAATTATCACTTGCACCCAGAGCCGCCAACCCATGGGCTGGCTTATTACATGATCGATGCATATAGATAATATGATAATCTATGAAGTTTAGCCGTAACTGAAATTTTACTTTTCTGAAGAGGACTCCCAATGGTGCACCATCATAGGTATTGGTGTGATAATCTAGGTGCAACGTTCTTGTCTGCTAATCCAGTTTTTCATGCTCGTACCAAGTATATTCAAGTATATTGAGATTGACTATCACTTTATCAGGAAACGTGTTGCCGATAACAGTCTTGATATCAAGTTTATCTCCACCAAAGATCAGATAGCGGATGGATTTACCAAAGCACTTTCTGTCAAGCAGCTAGATAAGTTTAAGCGTAATCTAAACCTCTCACGTGGTTTAGATTAAGGGAGGTGTTAAAGTATGTAATACATACGTGTACGGTGTACAGAGTAGTACTCTGACCATACACGTACAAACTTTGTACATGTCACTTGGGGTTTTTCCCACCTATATAAACACGCAACCGAGATCCGAAAGGATACGACTCGTTCCACGAAATTCTATAAGAACTTGGCAGTCAGTTGCAAAGTCTAGCCTCCCAATTCCTAGCTGATCAGCAATTGTAATTGCTTGAAACAAGGCATGTGTTTCGGTTCTCAAAGCTTCCCAGCATTTGTTATGGCACTCGCAGCGGCAAAGAAGGCATGCATTCATGGTCTCGACTGATACAACCCAGCCTCCCTTGCCTGAAACTGCATTGAAAGATCCATCAATACTGATCATTATCCAATCTCTTTCTAGTGGCTTCCATTGATGTGTCGTTGGTGCAATCTCAACTGGCTTTTTCTTGAAAAATTCAGTCCACTCTCTCGTGTGCCTTCTGACCGTAAATTCGAGCTCTTCCACTGACAGTTTACGCTCAGCATGGTTGGCTTTATTTCGTTCTGTCCACCAACACCAGAACAAGGCTACGACTATCATCATCTGATCATAATTCAGTTGAGTCCTCCTCGCGCCCCCTCTCCCTGGCGTCGCCGCCGCCATAGGCGTCGCCGGGCAAAGGCCCGTGGGCGCGGCGGCGGCGGCGGCGACGGTTTCCCTCCGGCCGGCAGCTGGTAGAGGTGGCGGCGGATCCTCCTCTCCATCCCCAACGGCGGTGGTGCGGGTGGCGGCGACCAGGACGTCCACAGTCGGCGGCGGGGCTGGTAGGGGCGGTGTGGATCCGGACTAGATCTGGGTCCGTTGGACCTAGATCAGCCATGGCATCTGCACAACTGCTATTGCCCTCGACGATGTGGATGGTCCCTGGGCTACTTTCGCATGACTGAGGGCGTCCTGGGCAGCAGCTCTAGGCACGGTGGCGGCGGTCGTCTTCTTCGTCGGAGATGGTCGGCCAGTTTGTGGCTGGGTGTGGTGCATACCACATCTCAGCCCCGGCAGCGAGTTGGGGCGGCGTGGTTGCCGGTGAAAACCGAGCTGCGACTCCGGTCAAGGCGGGCGATGGTGGCACTCTCGCGTCGTAACCTTGTTGAGGGCATTGTCCTATAATTATCGTCTACCCACTCGTGTCGCTCCAGGGGAAACCCTAAGATCTTCGGATCGGACAATGGCGGTGATGCGGTGTCGCGATCGCTCTTGGGGGCATCGTTTGTGGAGGCGCGCCGGATGGCAAGGGTGGGAGGTGGAGCGGCTTCATCTTGCATGGAGTCTTCGGAGGAGATGTCAAGTCATGCCTAGCCGTCAGGTGATATGCTATGTCATGCCTGGTTCGGTAGGTGCTATGCACGACAGATCTTCCGGGAGTTTCTAGCTGCGTCGGTTGACGGGACTCGGCGGCATGGTGACGAGGGGTCTCGGCAGCGACCGCGCGTGTATCTGATGGACGCGTGCAGGGTGGTGGCACTGTTTGGCGTCTTGGTGGCGTTGACGGCAGGCCTGATAAGGGAATTATTTTGATCCTTCTGAAGATGGGTTGGCGGAAGATGGCGGCAGCAGAAGATTGAGCGTGCACAATGGTGTGCGTTACTGATCAGCTGGACCGGTTTCTGCTCCTGACCCGCCGTGGGGCGGCTTTGGGACCTCCGGTATGTTGATGATGTGCGTTGGTGTGCGGTTAGAGTGTTCTGATATGGCCACCCCCTTCATCAAGTTGGTTTAGAGAGGTGGCTTCATTTTATCTTTGTATATTCTCTTTATAAGGTTTCGTTGAATAATAAATAAATCAGGTTGTGTGCATCTTTTTGATGCAGAGGCCAGGGTAACACCTCCTTTTCGAAAGAAATAAAAAACATATAGTCGTATAGAAGCGTGACTCCTTGTTCGAACCTGAGTTGAAAATTTGGCAAGCAACCCATATAGAAGCAGGACTCCATGTCCGGTGACTTCCCAAATTCTGACCGCTTTATAAGCCAATCATCAAAGAGTATCGATCAAGATCAAAGTTAGCAAGGATAAATTCGGCGCTCGGTACTGACTCCAAAGCGGCACTGCCTGGGATATGTGCGGCTTCACGGTCGACGGGGGCAGGATGACGTTGTCCGGGGATGGGGCACGGGATCTCGGCAAGTCCACTCTTCCGACCGGTGGAAGAAGAGGGGAGGGAATCTCACCTACGAACAACGACGAAGCATGCACCAACACCAGACAAGTAGCCACGGATATTCGCAAGTCCGCATGGCACCCGCCGGGTCTGGGACGGGTCCTAGCCCCCATACCCGCACCCGCCGCATTTTCCCGCCCCACGACCCGCCTCCGTTTAAATCAGCGGGTACAGATCCCCACCAGACCTGCCACCCGCCGGGTAAACGGGCCCCCGTCGGGTACAGAAAACCCGTGAAAAAATGGCAGCATTCATCCATTTTTGACAACATTTTTCACAGCAAAATTCGACAGCAAGTAGTTACAATATTCATTACCAAACAACTAGACAACAGCAAATAATACATTCAGCAGCAATATATGTGCGCAATCAGGCGTCTTTGACAAGAAGTAGTCCAATAAGTCAACAACTGGTAGAAAATAGTCCAAACCATACTACAACAAATAGTTCAGGTTTTCGGGGACATATTACAACAAATAGTCCAATACAAATGATACACACGACTACACGAGCAGCACATAGTCCAGAAGAAAAGTGGACACAAATCACACAATCTGTCCATCTCCAATTCTCCATACATCCAAGGCTCCAAACTCCATTTGCAGCAAGATGATGATACTTACACAATAGTACATGAATCCTAGTAAGTAGTAACAATATATGAGCATAGCAAAAAGGGAAAGCAATAAGATTTAGACATATACCCCATAAGAATGCTTCCCAGCTTCCATGATTCATCAACAAAATGACCGGTAACAGCCATGTAGCTCTTTTTTTGGTTGTTGGCTGTCCACATATCAGTGGTGACAGCTACCCTTGACTGCAGTATAGTCATGTACTCAATAGCAACCTTTTTCTCCTTGTCATATCTTCCTATGATGTCCTTCCTACAAAACAAAAGACAAAGGTTAGCTCATCATTCATTCACAAAGGAACATGGCAGAAATAAATAGTTACTGGTGCATGAACAAATGTAGCATCCCAATTGTCTAACAATTGCAATGCTACTAGCCTAGTCTATATATATGCTACTTCATATATATAATTGTTGCATCATAATTATATCATGCTCATGTCATCATGCCACCTTGCATTTGAGCATCATATAAAACCCTTTTTATTTTGGTTCTTCTCTCGTATGCATTGTAAATTGTATTTTGCCTCTTGATATTGTATTTGGTTATTGATATATTGTTTAATGCCCAAGTTGAGTTGGGGGCATATCTTTTATTAACTCCACCACCTTTCTTGTCACCACACCATAATTCTACCATTCCAATATATGTGAGCTTGGCATTTTATTTGGGTTTACCTCTAGCTCATGTAGGTTGGGATGGATCCTTTTCTATCTCTTCATGCTTCCACACTAGCATCAGGTTGTTTCCACAATCTTGATATGTGGGACCACCTTGCCTGTTTAGTGAAGGAAACTCTTATTCTAGCTTCCATATGGAATTGTTTTGGAATAGCAGCTCATGTTGGAATATTGTTGTGGATAATAAACACCTAGTGGAATACACACACTAGAATGTCCAATTATATTCAAATATGAGCATATTTCCTCCACTCCACATGGGACCCCAACACCACTCTTTTGGCTTGGCCTTAATTCCCTGTTTGGAAATGCATGTGTTAATAAATGCCCATGGTCATTTACAATTGTTTTCACAATAATAAACATGGCATTTAATACCCATGCATGGGCCACGCAATCTCACCATCTTTCCCTCCTTTGGGTTTTTCATGTATTTTTGCAAGTGAGACATGGATCTTTGAGAGTTTGCTCATGTTGGCCCTATTCTTTTGTTTTGACCTTGCAACCTCACCCTTTTTCCATCACCCAAATCCCCTTTTGCTTGCCTTTATTTTTGTTCATGCCCAAAACCCTCTCTCCCTAGCTCTCTCTCTTTTTCTATCTCTAAACCATACCACACCCTCTCTCTAATCCCTCCACCCTAAGCTCTCATCTCTCCTCTCTCTAACCCGAGCCCCCACCCCATGATCCACCCCTCTCTAACCCTAACCACCCCAGCTACCCTACCCCATCCCTAACCAAACCCTAACCCGAGCCTATCTCCTCTCTCCTCTCTCTCTAGCTCTCTCGCTGCCAGGCCTACCCCACACCAAGCCTGGACCCACCCTACAGCCTCTCTGCCTTGCCCTGGACCAGCCCTAGCTACCCCAGCCCGAGCCACCACGTGAGGAAGGAGAGAAAAGGTGGCACCGAGGCCACCTTTATCTCTGCCGTGTCCCAGCTGCTTCCTCCCCCTCTCCCTCTTTTCCTCCCTTCACACGCCTCCTCCGCCTCCAGATCCGCCTGAGCCTGCCTCCTCTCCTCCTTTCTTCTCCACTGTCGCTAGCACTCGCCACGGTCATGCTGTCTACCTCTGCTCCTCGTCGCTCTGGCCAGCGAGCGCGTCGAGGAGGTGGCCTGGAGGACCAAGGGGACCCCCTGCTTCGCCCGGTACCCGCAGACGTGAAGGAGGAGCACCCGGATCGCCTGGACCATCGCCGCCCCGACGCAAACCCTAGTTCCGCTGTTCGTCTGCTCCGGCGATGATCGATCGCTTCCGCTCAACCACCACTGGTCAACAACCTCGCGGTGAGCTTCCGAGTCTCCCAGAAATCCTTGCAGTCACCGTCGTGTCCTGGTCGTGGCGATCTTTCCATCGAACGCCCTCTGCACGCCGGCGTCCGCGGTTGGTTTCCACACCGTGGCATCGCAGAGATAGATCTAGCCGCCCATCCCCCTCTTAGCAACGTTCCCCATCTACCGCAGTTGCTGCCGCCTCCGCGCGCGCACGCCAGGTCCTAGGTTCGAGCCCCACCCCGGCGCTCTGTCCGCTGTCGCGCATGGACCGGTCAACAGTAGTTTCAGAGAAGAGAAACAGTGCACGCGATGACACTTTGCGCTTACCCCCACCTGACTCCAGCTCCTCCTCTCGGTACCACCTGCGCCTCCATGGAAGTTTTGCAGATAAGCACCCCGGTTTCGAGAACCTTAACTCAAGGCCCCATCCTCGCCACGTGGCAACACCTTGCCTCGGCGCGTGGCCCGCCTAGCGCCGGGTCCGCTGTCGCTTGTTAAGGGCTAGCCTTCCACTGTGAGAAAAGCTTACGCTGCTTTCACCCAGTCAACAACGGACCCACCTGTCGGTGTCTGTGGCTAGATCTGAGTGAGTGAGAAAAGAATTTCTGTATTTCTGTTTTAATTCAAACTTTTCAAATTGGTTTTAAATTCAAATTTAAATCTGTTTTTCAAATATCTTTTAAAATACTTTTCCAAATTAAACATGTAATATATGTTTTTTGAATCAGAAAAATCTGAGGATTTCAATTATGCCCTTCAAAATCTATTTTGAACACTTTAAATTTCAAGTTGATTAAAATTACAACAAAATGCCCTTTGCCTTAAATAATTAATAACTTTTGTTTTATAACTCCAAATTTAACAAATAATATGTCTAAAATGATTAGCTCGACGAGACCTTTCTGTTTATGCATTCCATGTTCTGAATTGCAGCATGCATCATATAAATATAAAGTATGCAGCAACTTATTTGAGTATAAAATATGATTAAAACTCAATAAAATGCTTATTTCTTGTATTCCACACCTCACCCATGCCATGTTACTTTATTGCCATGCAAATTGTGCATCATTCATCATAGCATGATTGTTTGCTTGTCACATTTTATTCATATGCTTGTGCACTTTATTTATGTTGGCCCTTGTTTGTTTGGTTCTTCTACGAATAGGCGAAAGGTGGGATATATCAAGAAACCCAGGAGCACTACCCAGATCCTTCTCTCGTTTCAACTGAGCTGCCAGGCAAGCACTACCACATGCTTGCATACATACAGTACCTATTGCCTCTATCTTATTCTTGCATCATTGAGTCGCGATTGCATTAAATTGAATCCCAAGTACCGCATAGCCTTTACTTTTAAACCCCACCGAAGCTTGTTCCCCCATCCCATGAGCCATTACTACAGGAGTTGATTGAGCCATGCGGGTCGTAGAACAGCATGTGTATGGTATGTGAGTGTCTGATGGATAACGAGGTACCTAAACAACTTAACCTAAGTAGTAATGGGATAACTAATGAAAGTGGCACCGGTGAGCAATATCTGCTATTTGGTTTTTCATGCTCACTTTTGTCCCATAGGACCTCGAGTACTTGATTCATGTTCCTTGAATATTCGCGCTATCCACATCCGGGAGGCTTATGAACCCCCCTGAGCCAGAGCTTGATTCATTCTTATTTCTTGGGGCCACAAAGTAGTTTGGGGCTTTATTACTATTCTGTACTTATGCCATGCTTTTACTGCTTTTCTTTAAGATTGTGCGAGGATGCACTGCATCGCTTAGGTAAGCGAGTGTTTTCATGTATTGACAAGCCCACCACACTTTTGGGTTTCCAAATTTACAGCCATTGACGCAAACCTTGAGTCCGTCTCGAGCCGCCAACTTCGCTATGGTAGCTTAATGGGGTGGCCCCCTGAAATATTTCTGAATCCTGTGATCGCTTTGTCGTGAATGCCTCGTTGGGTTTTGATTTGGTTTTTCCGAGGTTGATCGAGTGTGTGTTGCTATTTGTGCACCCCTGCAGGGTAAATCTTTCTGAAAGCCGTGTCCGCGGTTATGGACGACTTGGAGCATAGTTTCTCGATCATAGACAAGTATAATTCAAGTACCGCTTTAATATGACTAAGTACCTAACTAGTAAATAGTGCAACACTCATGTAATGGATAATAAAACTGCCAACGGATGGAGGGTTGTTCGTCCGCTTCCTCGTCGGAAAGCGAGGAGGAGGATGGATCTGTTAATGTTACCGTTATAACTGTTGTTATTTAATTCACGGACATCCGTCTATCTTTGGTTAGGCGGATGGTTAGCGAGTATCTATAGAATAGTTAGGTATTATCTTTTGCTACAATTGCGTCACCCCAGGTTGTGTCCCCTTTAGAGGCATAAAGACTTGCTGAGTACCCCTAGGGTCTCACACGATAAATTGTTTGATTCAGATGAACAGGTAAACTCGCAAGATGGATACTGGTTGGAGGAGACGAACGATGTGGGCAATGATCATTCGGTGTAGAGATTTCGGGAATGGGGATCCGCGAGATCTGTGGGCGGGATGTGTTTATTTATGGGGCATCTTATGCCGATTTGCTTCTTATCCGTACTCGGATCTTGTTTCCGCTTCCGCCTGATACTCTGATGTTTGATGTATGAGGAGATATCCTAAACTATTATATCTAGCTAGGAAATTTGGATCTTGCCATATGGCGTTGCAATATTTCTATTTCTTTTAGATGAAATGGCTCTGAGGACTGTTGTATGGTGGCTTGCATACATACTCATTTGTGTATGTAGTTGATCCCTTCGCCTGCCGATTACGCCGCCCGTTCTTGTCCCGATGTTTGGAAATGGTTAGTACGGAAAAGGTCTACTCGTGAGTGGCATTTGGGCCCCACTGCATTATTTTAACCATTTCGCATTTCCGTTCATCCAGGCTTGTAACTAGGAGCGTAATTCACCGAGGTAGTTACAATTGGTATCAGAGCCATCCCGCCCTTCAGGGTCTCAGCCAAATGGTCGTTGTCAGTCTAGCAAATATTTTTGGTAGCTATGTATATTAGGGAAAAACAAAACGCGAGAGTAGGACTGCTTCCACTTTTCTTCTTACCCACCCACCACCCTTTTCCGGTAAGGAAGTGTAACGTTTTCAATCCTCTTCTTAAAATTCAAACTAGGTTTCACGTGTTCTGGGTTTCCGTAGTACCATAGAAAGTGTGTGTGTGTGTGTGTGTGTGTAATTCCTTGTCTATCTGTTGCATCCAACATGTTATCTTTAATCTGCCTTTGGTTATCAACTGTTGGTACATTCCATACTGACAGGCTTTTGAAAACCGGCGCGATCTATCTGACTCCTTGTTAACCGGTGCCATCTTCTTAAGGGTGTCCTTCCTTCTAGCAACTCCACATTCTGTGAAACCATTAGTTGCTAATCGCTACCTGTTAAGTGATTTTTTGCATCTATTGGTATTTTAATGCCGAAAAATGCGGAAAAATTTTCTTTGATACATCTGTGTTTCCACACTCCTTTTCAGTCGTGTGTGAAACATCATCTATCTCCCTTTTATCAGCATGTCCATGCTAACTCATTCTTTTGTCACCGGCGCGTAATCCTGGAGTTTCATTTCATCTCCAATTCTCTTGGGCTAATTACATAACATGTGTCGATCCGATGCTGGTGATTGTAATTTGGTTCTCGGCATAGCTATATGACACTTATCATGAGTGGAATATGGAAAATGCAATCACTCTATCCTCCAAATGGTGACGGTTATCTCCTGTGATTTTGAGTACACCGTGATCATATCTATGCATATTCAAGCATCTTTGGCAATCCGGAGTTTCTCAAGGCACTGCGGCGGTCTATCATCTGTCCATCATGCTGCACATCTTTTTGAACCCCATATCTACACAATTCTCCTGGATACGAGGGAATTGCATCTTTTCGTCTCTGATAGCTTTGCTTAAGGTATGAGCTATCATCGGTTCTTATCCAAGATCTCCTTATCTTTGTAACCGGTGATCCAATCGACAATGTGAACCAGGTGACATCTCTTTTTCTTCCGAAGGACCAGATAATCTATTCTTCCAGTGCATCTTCTTCAACACGAACCCATGCTCCAATATTGATCTTTCTAAAAGCGTTGAGCTCAGAAAGTGTTTCGAGCATTTGTTCGTTTCTCCCGCCTCTTGAACTTGGTATTCTGGGAATATCCTGTTAATCCATGGTGGTATACGTTGATAATATGCTTGCCTATTCGATATCAATGGAAGGACATGGAAGATCATCTGTGTCTCTTTCTCTCAAGCTTCGTGAGCACTGCCTGTGTGCAAAGTCTCAAAGTGAGAATTCTGACTTTTTGAAGTCACCTATCTCGGCCACGTCCTTCTGCTAAATAGATCGCTTCAATTCTAGAATCAGCAAGTCCATTGTTAATTCCATCTTCCATCTTCAATCAAACCCGGAGTCTTTCCTTGTTGGCGAGTTATCATCGCTGTTCACCAAGATTTCCTCAAGACTGCTAAATCTCTCTCAATCTTTTCAAGGACAACATGGAGTTCTTTTCACCTCAGTCTCGTCAAGTAATCTCTTGAAACCCTCTCGCTCTATCGTCTATGCTCAATCCACCGGAGGCCATGAAGACCTTCCAGATCTTGTATTCCTTCTGTTCAAGTTGGTGCTATCTTTTCTGTAGCTGTTGAATCTTGCAGTTGTCTCCGTGATCTTCCTTCATATCTTTCCGGTGGCTGGTTACTTATGACATGACGACAACATCATCATCTTTATCTATCTATGAACCCGGCAAATCGTTTGCATCTATCCTTGTTTTCTAGCGAAGCTCCATGAGTTATTGTCAATACCTTCAGTCTGTTTTGGTAGTTGGGTTGCATGGTTTTCTTATTCATGTGCGGAGTAATGCTTTGAGTGCGGGATGGAGTAGCTACCATACCACTACTCTTATCATTCGCTCTTGTACATTGAATTGGTGAACTAATGTGATTTCACTCATTCCACGGAAGTTAGAAGTGGCCTTTATCCCTCGATACTTTTACTTCCGTCTTTGTTTTTCCGGAGTGCTATCCCGAAGAAAGTAATCAATAATCTCTTGTTGGTGGTCTGTCTATTCTAGAGGGAGCAAATCATCAATTATCTGGTGGAAACAAACGCAAACTCTTTTCTGTCCTCGTCGTTCTACCGGTGCTCGACATCCCCAAACAAGATGAAAGGAAACTATCTCTCTCTTTGTTTCATCAATTCTTTTCTGTGGTAAAGCCAATTATGGTTGATGCCATCAGCCGCAAATCTATTGAGTTAGCCTCAAGGCTAAAGAAGCAATAAGTATCTCTGCAATAAACTCCAGATCCTCCATATTCTTTGCTTCTCGGGATTCCACCATGATCTAGCTTCACATCCATCTGTGGAAGTTATATCCGCGCACCTCGATTGCGTGATCCTTTGGTTCTTACCGGCGCAAGAAGAATCCACTAAATCTTTACTGATATCAAGGGACTCTATTGTTTGAAGGCAATATTGTTTCATTTCATTCTCAAATCCGAGAGAAGATACGATGCTATTGTCATAGTGGTTCAAAACCTATCCAATCTAGCTCTTTTCTTCCGGCGAGACAAAGATTTCATCATCTCTAGTATCGGTAAATCTTTAATCTTAATGGTGTGTCTTTCTTTATTCATGGTACATCATCTTGTCCTTTCTTTCACAAGTGGTTATATTCTTTTATCATGTTTCTTGAAAAAACCGGAGCTATGTTCATCCTATCCTTCTTGTCTCACGACAATCCTTCAACTCTTCTAAACCGTTGTTTCTCAAGCAAAACGCAAGACTCGCAACAAGTCTAGCGAGTTTTGCAAGGTGTAGTGGTCGCACCATTCCGTGGTTCATCAACTTGGGAACGTGAGGATCACCTTTGTTCCGAACACCCGCCTCCTTGTGTTGTTTTTTTCCTAGGAATCTCGGCCAGATTCTTGTTTAGTGGGGGAGAGTTGTAGCATCCCAATTGTCTAACAATTGCAATGCTACTAGCCTAGTCTATATATATGCTACTTCATATATATAATTGTTGCATCATAATTATATCATGCTCATGTCATCATGCCACCTTGCATTTGAGCATCATATAAAACCCTTTTTGTTTTGGTTCTTCTCTCGTATGCATTGTAAATTGTATTTTGCCTCTTGATATTGTATTTGGTTATTGATATATTGTTTAATGCCCAAGTTGAGTTGGGGGCATATCTTTTATTAACTCCACCACCTTTCTTGTCACCACACCATAATTCTACCTTTCCAATATATGTGAGCTTGGCATTTTATTTGGGTTTACCTCTAGCTCATGTAGGTTGGGATGGATCCTTTTCTATCTCTTCATGCTTCCACACTAGCATCAGGTTGTTTCCACAATCTTGATATGTGGGACCACCTTGCCTGTTTAGTGAAGGAAACTCTTATTCTAGCTTCCATATGGAATTGTTTTGGAATAGCAGCTCATGTTGGAATATTGTTGTGGATAATAAACACCTAGTGGAATACACACACTAGAATGTCCAATTATATTCAAATATGAGCATATTTCCTCCACTCCACATGGGACTCCAACACCACTCTTTTGGCTTGGCCTTAATTCCCTGTTTGGAAATGCATGTGTTAATAAATGCCCATGGTCATTTACAATTGTTTTCACAATAATAAACATGGCATTTAATACCCATGCATGGGCCACGCAATCTCACCATCTTTCCCTCCTTTGGGTTTTTCATGTATTTTTGCAAGTGAGACATGGATTTTTGAGAGTTTGCTCATGTTGGCCCTATTCTTTTGTTTTGACCTTGCAACCTCACCCTTTTTCCATCACCCAAATCCCCTTTTGCTTGCCTTTATTTTTGTTCATGCCCAAAACCCTCTCTCCCTAGCTCTCTCTCTTTTCTATCTCTAAACCATACCACACCCTCTCTCTAATCCCTCCACCCTAAGCTCTCATCTCTCCTCTCTCTAACCCGAGCCCCCACCCCATGATCCACCCCTCTCTAACCCTAACCACCCCAGCTACCCTACCCCATCCCTAACCAAACCCTAACCCGAGCCTATCTCCTCTCTCCTCTCTCTCTAGCTCTCCCTGCCAGCCTACCCCACACCAAGCCTGACCCACCCTCAGCCTCTTGCCCTTGCCACTGACCAGCCCTAGCTACCCCAGCCCGAGCCACCACATGAGGAAGGAGAGAAAAGGTGGCACCGAGGCCACCTTTATCTCTGCCGTGTCCCAGCCTTCCTCCCTCTCCTCTTTTCCTCCCTTCACACGCCTCCTCTCCGCCTCTCCAGATCCGCCTGAGCCTGCCTCCTCTCCTCCCTCCCTCCACCGTCTTTTCCAGCACTGGCCACGGTCGCGCTGTCTACCTTCTCCTCGCTTCGCTCAGCTAGCGGCCGAGGAGGTGGCTGGAGGACCAAGGGGACCCCCTCGCCCGCACCCAGACGTGAAGGAGGAGCACCATCGCCTGACCATCGCCACCACCCGACGCAAACCCTAGTTCCGCTGTCATTCGCTTCCGGCGACGATCGACGCTCCGCTGCCGAACCACCACCGCCAACAACCTCGCGGTGAGCTTCCGAGTCTCCAGACATCCTTGCGCCATCACTGTCCTGGTCACGTGGCGATCTTTCCGTCGAACGCCTCAAGCGGCGTCATGGTTGGTTTCCACACCGTGGAGTCGCAGAGATAGATCTAGCCGCCCATCCCCCTCTTAGCAACGTTCCCCATCTACCGCAGTGGCTGCCGCCTCCGCGCGCGCACGCCAGGTCCTAGGTTCAAGCCCCACCCGGCGCTTCGTCTGTCACTGTCGCGCGGACGGTCGACGATGAGTTTCAGAGAAGAGAAAGCATTACGCGATGACACTTTGCGCTTACCCCCACCTTTTGACTCCTACCCAGCGCTCCTCTCGGTCCCACCTGCGCCTCCGGAAGTTTTGCAGATAAGCACCCCGGTTTCCAGAACCTTAACCCGCGCTCCCCATCCTCGCCGCGTGGCAACACCCTTGCCCCTCCTGGTGCGTGGGCCCGCTCTAGCGCCGGGTCCGCCTGTCAGTTGTTGCGGCTAGCCTTCCGCGCGGTGAGAAAAGCTTTTGCGCGCCGTTTTCACCCAGTCAACAACGGACCCACCCGTCGGTGTCTGTGTCTAGATCTGAGTGAGTGAGAAAAGAATTTCTGTATTTCTGTTTTAATTCAAACTTTTCAAATTGGTTTTAAATTCAAATTTAAATCTGTTTTTCAAATATCTTTTAAAATACTTTTCCAAATTAAACATGTAATATATGTTTTTTGAATCAGAAAAATGTGAGGATTTTAATTATGCCCTTCAAAATCTATTTTGAACACTTTAAATTTCAAGTTGATTAAAATTACAACAAAATGCCCTTTGCCTTAAATAATTAATAACTTTTGTTTTATAACTCCAAATTTAACAAATAATATGTCTAAAATGATTAGCTCGACGAGACCTTTCTGTTTATGCATTCCATGTTTTGAATTGCAGCATGCATCATATAAATATAAAGTATACAGCAACTTATTTGAGTATAAAATATGATTAAAACTCAATAAAATGCTTATTTCTTGTATTCCACACCTCACCCATGCCATGCTACTTTATTGCCATACAAATTGTGCATCATTCATCATGGCATGATTCTTTGCTTGTCGCATTTTATTCATATGCTTGTGCACTTTATTTATGTTGGCCCTTGTTTGTTTGGTTCTTCTACGAATAGACGCTGAGCAGGGGATATATCAAGAAACCTAGGAGCACTACCCAGATCCTTCTCTCGTTTCAACTGAGCTGCCAGGCAAGCACTACCACATGCTTGCATACATACAATACCTATTGCCTCTACCTTATTCTTGCATCATTGAGTCACGATTGCATTAAATTGAATCCCAAGTACTGCATAGCCTTTACTTTTAAACCCCACCGAAGCTTGTTCCCCCATCCCATGAGCCATTACTACAGGAGTTGATTGAGCCATGCGGGTCGTAGAACAGCATGTGTATGGTATGTGAGTGTCTGATGGATAACGAGGTACCTAAACAACTTAACCTGAGTAGTAATGGGATAACTAATGAAAGTGGCACCGGTGAGCAATATCTGCTATTTGGTTTTTCATGCTCACTTGTGTCCCATAGGACCCCGAGTACTTGATTCCTGTTCCTTGAATATTCGCTATCCACATCCGGAGGCTTATGAACCCCCAGCGAGCTTGATTCATTCTTATTTCTTGGGGCCACAAAGTAGTTTGGGGCTTTATTACTATTCTGTACTTATGCCATGCTTTACTGTTTTCTTTAAGATTGTGCGAGGATGCACCTGTACTGTTTAGGTAAGCGGAGTGTTTTCGCGGTATCGACAAGCCCAGTCACACTTTTGGGTTCCCAGTCGTTTACAGCCATTGACGCAAACCTTGAGTCCGTCTTGAAGCCAACCGTTCTTGGGTAGCTTAATGGGGTGGCCCCTGAAATATTTCTGAATCCTGTGATCGCTTTGTCGTGAATGCCTCGTTGGGTTTTGATTTGGTTTTTCCGAGGTTGATCGAGTGTGTGTTTCTATTTGTGCACCCCTGCAGGGTAAATCTTTCTGAAAGTCGTGTCCGCGGTTATGTACGACTTGGAGCACAGTTTCTCGATCATAGACAAGTATAATTAAAGTACCGCTTTAATATGACTAAGTACCTGACTAGTAAATAGTGCAACACTCATGGAATGGATAATAAAACTGCCAACGGATGGAGGGTTGTTCGTCCGCTTCCTCATCGGAAAGCGAGGAGGAGGATGGATCTGTTAATGTTACCGTTATAACTGTTGTTATTTAATTCACGGACATCCGTCTATCTTTGGTTAGGCGGATGGTTAGCGAGTATCTATAGAATAGTTAGGTATTATCTTTTGCTACAATTGCGTCACCCCAGGTTGTGTCCCCTTTAGAGGCATAAAGACTTGCTGAGTACCCCTAGGGTCTCACACGATAAATTGTTTGATTCAGATGAACAGGTAAACTCGCAAGATGGATACTGGTTGGAGGAGACGAACAATGTGGGCAACGATCATTCGGTGTAGAGATTCCGGGAACAGGGATCCGCGAGATCTGTGGGCGGGATGTGTTTATTTATGGGGCATCTTATGCCGATTTGCTTCTTATCCGTACTCGGATCTTGTTTCTGCTTCCGCCTGATACTCTGATGTTTGATGTATGAGGAGATATCCTAAACTATTATATCTAGCTAGGAAATTTGGATCTTGCCGTATGGCGTTGCAATATTTCTATTTCTTTTAGATGGAATGGCTCTGAGGACTGTTGTATGGTGGCTTGCATACATACTCATTTGTGTATGTAGTTGATCCCTTCGCCGATTCGCCGCCCGTTCTTGTCCCGATGTTTGGAAATGGTTAGGACGGCCGAAAGGTCTACCTGTGAGTGGCATTTGGGCCCCACCGTACTATTTTAACCATTTCCGTTCATCCAGGCTTGTAAATAGGAGCGTAATTCACCGAGGTAGTTACAACAAACCTATAAGTGTTCCTTGTATGAAGAGTGAAAAGTGGCTGCACCGCGTGGACAAATCTCCAAAATCCAGCATGATCCACCATGCTCAATGGGTAATCATGCAAAACTATCATGTTACCTAGCTCTTCCCTAGCGGTCTCTTGATCAAATGAATAATTCTCTACATTCACCTTCCCATCAGGTTGTGCAGTCATCCTCAATGAAGCTTGACTCAATGATTCCCCCCCTTGCTATTCAACTTAATCATCCTTTGAGTACATATTTTTAGATGGTCACGTAAATGTGTTGTGCCACTCTTGGCTTCTGCAGTAAGAGGCTTGTTATAGTAGTTGCAAATGCCCTTTCATTGTCCATTCACCTTCTTCTTCGTCATCTCGTTGCACACATCGAAAGTGAGCTTGCGTGTCCTTACACGTTCCACCTCCACCACTTCATCTTCTTCATCATCGGAAATATAGTTCGCGGATTCAGAAGGGGCTTGGCTACTACAACTTGTAGCACTACATCAAAAAAATCACATATATCAGCATTCTACAACTAACAATAGCTTAACATACATCACATAAATATAATCCCTAACAGTATGACTACAAAACTACAATATACATAACTCTCCTAATTCCTAAATAATCTGACTATAAAACTACAATCTACATAACTACAAAACTACAATCTGACTACAAAACAATTTGACTACAAATTCCCCTCTACAATCTGACTACAAAACTAATTCCTAAACAATCTGACTACAATATTAGAGGAGGAGGAGGATGACTTACATGGGACATGGAGATTTCTGCGGTCGTTTGTCGACGATGGCGTGCTTCGTCTTCTTCGCGGTGTGCTTCCCCTTCTCCCGGTCCTGGAGGTCATGCCTGTTGCCGTCGGAGGGCGCTATGGGTGGCGCACGGCCCCGCTTTCGGCTACTGCCAGTGCCATCCACCAGCGGCAAAGATGTGCCCTGGCCGCCTCCTCTTCCTCCCTTGCAGCTAGATGCCGACAGAGTCACGCCGAGGAGGAAC
This sequence comes from Avena insularis, assembly GCA_023614405.1. Classification (NCBI taxonomy): domain Eukaryota; kingdom Viridiplantae; phylum Streptophyta; class Magnoliopsida; order Poales; family Poaceae; genus Avena; species Avena insularis. The sequence goes on along the minus strand of CM042696.1, from coordinate 219,414,255 downwards.
CCCAGCCGTGCACCGTTTCCGTGCGGCGGGATCTGGGGCGTGGCCATCTCCTCTCCCGACAGCGGTGTGGGCTCGAAGCCGCTCCGCTCTCCCATGTCCCCGAAGCCGCTCTGCTCTCCCACATCGAGCGGCTCGGGATCCATGGCAGCCGCTGGAGCTGCGCAGGGCGACAGGGGTGAGGGAGATGCGAGGGGCCTGGCCGCTGGCGGCGGTGCGGGAGTGCGAGAGCGAGACTGCGTGAGAGGCAGAGAGCGGGGTGCGGGGGTCGCGTACTCGCGTGGGCGCGTGGCGGCGTGGGGCTAGGGGGTTGGGTTCAGGGACGTGGGGTGGGGAGTGGGATTTGGGTGGCCTAGGGTTTCCCTACCACTTACATGTGGGGGCAAATGTAATACACGGGTCTGCGGGTATACGGGTTTGGGTGAGGCACCTCCATATCCGCCTCCGCTAGACCCGCTGGTACAGCTTCTTACCAATAACCAGACCCGCGGGTCTAATTATTTACTAGACCCGACCTATTTAGAGCGGGGCCCCATCGGGTTAGCGGTTATCGGGCCCCAGTTGCCATCCGGATTCGCAAGGCGTGCTTCTTCCCGGCGGCTTGAGCGGGGGACGCAGTTGAGGTGGTCCACGACGGAAGGTGGGCCCGGCAGGGGAGCCGGTCCGATTCGGCGACAGGGCGCGCACGACGGCTGGGGCGGGCGCGCAGGGGAGCATGCCGATGACGAGGGAGGAGCCACAAGGAGATGCGGGTGGGGTTTCCTTGGTGTGGATCCGCCGCTCACCTACTTTCATTGATTTTTCGCATTCTAATCCTGCAAATATGGCTGTCCAATCTGCCCAGCACGACACACACGTATGATGTCAGAAATTTATAATGCGGTGACCATGTCTACATATGAGCTGGTGCATGCTTCTCATCAATGTAATGCATCAACAAGGATTTGCAATTGTTTGTTCATATATTAAGCAGGGCGTCGATACGTGTCTAAGGTCTTGATACACTAAAAACAGGAGGTGCAAGGATGGTCGTTTAAAGTAGATGGCACGACTGCCGTAATTGATATCCCGCTGATTCGAGGATCTTCGACTGACTGCTGGTGCGGTGGTTTACCTGACCGACGTCGTTTAGTTTGTCCCTACTGTTGAAGTACGGTCCTGTGTTAGAGTATTAGGTATGTACGGTTGTGGTAGTTTAAATAGAGTTAGGATCTGTTTACGTACAGTTCTAATTTGACTCGTACTCCAAGATAATTCTCTGTACGCTTAGATATACTCGTCCATTAGGCTCGGTAATATATCCATCATATTCCGTCAAACTCATAATCTTTCATGGTATCAGCCTAATCGGTCCAAACCCTAGCCGCACGCTTTCGCCGCGCCGTCCTCGGGGGATCGATCTCCATGATCTCCACCGGGGGCCGCGCGATCCGTACGCAGGATTCGTCCGCTGATCTGTGATCGGCTACCCTGTAAGTCCTTTTTTCAATCTCTTGATCGGTTTTATTTTTTGGTTTATCGATCTTATATCGGATTGAGTCGTCCACCACCGTCATCACCGTCGTGCCTCTACTCCGACCATCGGCATCGAGGATCTACACCGCGCCCGTGCGCCTGCCTCGGCAGGCTATCGTGGTCTCAGGACGGGCTACCACGCACCGCAGACGGCTGCTACGCCTTCTATTGAAAGCTTGCTGCGCCTCCCTCCCCCCGCGGATCGTCTTTGCCGTCATCGTCCGGGACTTCACCGACTACGCCGCCGTCGACTACAATCTACGCATCGTCCACACCCTGGCGCATACGGCGCACCATCGGTCTGATCAACCGATCCTGCGCCTGTCTACGCCAAGCACGTCCCCGAGCAGGTGCCTACCACCGATCGAGCTACGGGCTGCCACTGTGTCGCCCCGTCGAGCCGCAACACCGCCGCCTTTAGTCCACACTACCGGCTTCCAACGCGCATTCCTTGGCGTGTACGTCGCTGGTGGTCTCCCAGCTGTTGCACCGACTTGCGCCCTACAGCTATGCCGCCCCCTCGGGTCATATCGTGGCTGCACGCAGTCTACTTAGCCGTCCTCGTGCATCAACGGTCTCGGGTTGCACCGCGCCATCTCCTACGGCGCGGATTGCCGCCGTCTACACATGGTCTTCGTCACGTCGCCGGGTCTTCCTCGCCTACTTCGAGCACCGCAGTCGCGCTTCACAAGGTAACTTGCAGGGTGCCCTCTCGCCGTCGCAGGTCCCGGCCGACTACCCCATCACCACTCCAGGCATCCAGCATGACCACCCCAGGTCACTGCTGTTTTTGCCGCCTTCTACGTCTTCTTCCACTACAACTTTGCCGCTAGCCTCATCGCCTCATCCCCAACTACACCACCTGCTACTCTACTCTGACAACCGCGGACAGCGCCGGCATCTCTCCCTTCGCCGCTCTGCGCGTCGCAACCGCTCTGGAGGCTTCCTCTGCTAGTCTTTTTAACATGGCAACAAGTTCATGATGGTCTCTGCCCCTGCACCCCTGGTACTGGCAATACTGGGAGCGCCTTCGTCCCTGACGCGTTCCCGAGTTTGGCAAGCTCGGATCGGCGCCTCGTCTTGTCAACACCCGGATTTTTAATCCCAGATGCCAGTTATGCCATACATCACAATCCCAGGATTACCATTTTTGCGAGACATAATAGATTGGATATCACAGTACATCATCCATTACAAACCATAATAAGGTCTTACACAAATAAAGGATCTCATGATCCAGTCTTAATACAACAAGCAGCAGGACAAATAATAAGCGTAGCGGTGGGGTCCATCTTCATTGTCACAGGCAATGCTGACAATGGGAGATAGTCCTAGTTGTCGTAGTCGTCCTGTTGTCCTTCCTCTTGGTAGTTCTCTTCATAGTCTGGCCACGGGAATAGCCAGGGACAAAGCCATGAGTACTCTTTAAGTACTCGCAAACTATCACTAACAAGTAAGGTAGTTCTAGTAGGAAATGCTAAACTCTAAGTTTATTTGCAAGGTTAAGTTTGAAACCTAAGTTGAGTTCAGAAACAAAGAAAGATAAAATAAAGTTCTAAAATCACTTAAGTGGGGAAACTAGTTTTTATATTCACAACTCTGTTGTGGTCAAGTCAAGGTCACCATTAATTTCATAAGTCATTTTGAAAATATCTGACGATGGAACAGTATGGCCACTTCAACTGTCCATGATCGTGGACGCGGCTATTCGAATAGTTTGACACTCTGCAGAGGTGGTACACTTTCACCACAAAATTCGATACATCCGTCAGGGGTAACCCTGAATCATCATACTTGGTATGCAGATAATCAATCATAACCTTTCAATTACACACCCTAGTATAAGCACCTCTCCTATGAGCTTGGCCTCCCAGCCATGGCCATCTGCCATCCTGGGCACTGCATAGGTGGACAACATTGAGAGGTAGCCTCAGCTCAAACCTCTCCCGCGAGGGAACCCATACTAATGCATATAAACTTCCGGCTAAGCCTTATCCAATTCAGGTATTGTGGTTGTATGGTAAATTTGGAATGGTATCGCATCCGAACCCAACCATCAGCTTTTATAAAGGGCTAAGGCTCATGCCTCAATATTTTCATCATAAACCATTTGTGTTTCTCAACACATGTCAAAACATCTCAATAGAATGACTCATCATTCCAAGGTTTTCATAAGCATTTTCTCCAAGTATTCCCATCTAAAGTGATCACGTTTTAGGCTTACGCTAGTAACTAAGGTTAAGAGTGTTCACTAATGAGGGATGCTAATATCAATCTCATGCCATAGAATGACATCTAAGTATAACTACATAGGCCAAGTTTTATACTCTTTATGCTATCTATAAACAAAGTAAAGAACTTTGGTAAAGTAAAAGAAAGTAAAGCTTGCAAGTAAAACTTGGGATTGGTATAAATAAAAAAAGGTATAACCAAAGCATGTTTAAGGCATTTGCTTAGGTTAACAAGGTGGCAAGTGTTAACTTGCTTAGTTCTAGCTTGCCAATAATAGCTTTCTCAGTTTACTTGAGTGCTAGGCTTGCCTTGAGTAGTGCAGTGGTTGAAATTCTCATCGTCTTCTTTGGGGTAGAACTCCTCCTCCTCGTAGACTTGGTCGGTACTATCGTCTATAAATACATACGGGATACACAATCACCAAACAATACTTAACTAGTCTATTTAGCACACTAAGGCACACACTTGATGATCTAGCATCATCACAAGCATCACAAGATTTCATGAACTAGTTTCATTTATTTTATTTGACAAAAGTAATTTCTACTGATTGAAATTAACTAAGATTTAATATTCTCCAATTAAAATATGGGATCATGTGGACACATGTCATAACCACATATTCTAATGCATGGGAATGTGATTTAAATGTTTGATCATATTTCAATGAGTTTAAGTTTATCATTTTAATGATTTAAAGTGACTAGAAATTCCTATATAGCATTATTTTGGTACTAGTCCAAAGTCACTGCATGCAAACCTAAATATTTTTACATATTCACATAGGTATGGTCAAATGTGATTTTTGAGAGTTGGAATCAACTCAAAAGCTATTATGGTTGATTTTTGAAAAATGTTTGAATGTGAAAAAGTCTCTGTCTTGTTATTTTTTGCTAGGTGAGATATCTAACTCCAATTGATTTAAATCCAACGGGCTTGGATAGAGATTTTAATTATCTTTCCAACAAAATTGTAATCATTCATTTTGGTGAAGTAGAACTCTCTGAAATGATTTTCAAACTAGTGGACAGAAACTAGATTAACTCTAAGTAGAAAAACATTTATTTGAATCTACTGGGTTGCGCGGGAAAGAAATGGGCCGGCCCACTGCGCACCGCGCATCGCCCGGGCTGACTTAAGCGAGGCCCCACCCATTAGTGGAACGGGTGATGCCGAACAGGTATCGGAGGATTTTGACCATAGGATTAGATCCCAGATCAACGGCTCACAGCCATCTTCCTCACTAGAACAGGACACGATGGGGAGAAACCCTAGCAAGGTCAGTGAGGGTCGGGGGAGGCTTACCGGAGCTCCGGCGAGGGTCGGTGAGGTGGGCAAATGGACGTGTCAAGGATGGCGGTTCTCCTGGTACCGGCGGCGTCCCTGGAGATGGCTTGGATCGGTGGCGCCCTTCTCCTCCTTCCGTGGTGGTCTCCGGCAGAATTGGGGAGCTACGGGCAGCGGCTTGCTCTGGTGGGGCTCTGGAAGGTCTCTGCGGTGGAGTGGAGGGAGATGGTCTGAAGAGTTAGTGCCGGGAGGCTCCCTTTTTATAGCGGGGCGAGGGGTGCATCACGACATGGTCGGAGCTTGACAGGGTCGACGGCACAGCGAGCTATTAGCATGGTTCTGGGGCTAGGATGGTGGGTGGTTCCCTGGCGTTCATCACGGAGGTGCTCGTGCAATGCAACATGGTCGGGACAAGTGGGCGTTGCTGCACGCACGCTATCTCGGTCGACGGCAAATTTCGCGGCATCTGGTGGCTACGGGGCACGGTCGAGGGTACGGGCATGTCCTTTGGTCTCCTGGGACACTGGTGATCATGTAGGCTGGCGGAGGGAGCAAGGCAAGGTCGGGTGGAGCGGGGACATGCGTGAATGGTGAGTGCAGACACGGCTCGGGCACGACGTTCCTGGCTTCTCCTCTCTATCTCTCTTTGAGCTAGGGCTGGCCTGGAGGGGTAAGTGGAGCACGAGCAACGTGCCAGACATGGTAGGCGAGGCTGGCGATGCTTGTGTCGTGCTGCCGATGGTGGGAATGATAAATGTACTCGGCCATGGTGGCCATGACCATTTGGTCATGTGTACAGTGCGTGGCCGTGCAGGTACAAGGTGGGAGGTGTACTGGGAGAACTTTGGTTGCAAAATGGGAGACCAGTTTGGCAAGAACCCTGCTCACTATAGTGTTTGTGGATTTTGCCATATTTGTGAACAGAAGGTGTTTGACAAAATGGCCAAAGAAAATTACTTTTGAATTTTGAAAAGATTTTTGGTGGGTGTGTTAGTCATATGCTTAAGCATCTGTGGTTGCTGGGGATGGTCAAATTGAACTCATTTTAGTGGTTTTTGAAAAAGTGGGATCTATGTACATCCACTTGATTCCATTTTCAAATGTCATTTAAATTTAGAGTTCAAATGTTTTTGTAAGATTTCAAAGTGGGCCTTGGTAGATCATTACTTGTACTAGCAAGGGGTGCAAAGAGTTAGAATTGTTTCTGTTAAGAAAATGCGTTCTAGGAACACCTAAAGTGGCCTAGGGTATCAAAATGGCCAAAGTGACCATTTCCATTTATTAATCTTATTTGATTTCTTTTTCTTTGAATTTTGTTTTTAAATGGTCTAGATGATGTGTCATTCACCTTTGAACCATTTCACAACCATTAGAACAAACAAACATGGCATTTCCAAACAATTCTATATTAATGCAACACACATATGCATTCTCAATTCTTTTAATAATAAAAAGTTTTTGTTAACCCTAAATTGGGTGATTTGGATCTTGATAACATTGATTAAATATTTGGGATGTTACAAACCTGCCCCCTTAAACAAAATCTCGTCCCGAGATTTAAGAAAGAAAACTAGGAACTAAAAGATCTGGAAACTCTGTCCTAATGTAATCTTCTCGCTCCCAAGTGGCTTTTTCTTCGGTATGGTTGCTCCATTGAATCTTGAGAAACTTGATACTCCGGGTCCTGGTGGTTCTGTATGCTTCTTCCAAGATACGGATGGGCACTTCATGATATGTCATATCCTTGTTGATATCAATGGCTCGGTGGTCTATGTTCTTGAAAACTTTGGTCTTCTCCGGCACTTCTAGGTATTTGTGAAGTAATGAGATATGGAACACATCATGGATGGCAGACATCTCCTCTGGCAGTTCCAGTTGATATGATACTTCTCCTTGGCGATTCAGAATCTTGAAGGGTCCAATATATCTGGGGGCTAACTTTCCTTTCAGACCAAAACGTTGTGTTCCCTTCAATGGCGAAACTTTGAGATACACAATATCTCTGACCTTGAAAGTTAGGTCTCTACGTCTGTTGTCAACATAACTCTTCTGTCGGGATTGGGCGGTCTTGAGGTGTTCATGGACTTTGTGAACCTTCTCTTCGGCTTCTCGTAGGATGTTGGGTCCAAAAATCTAACTCTCTCCTACTTGTGACCAATTCAGAGCGGTACGGCACTTTCTTCCATATAGGAAATCAAATGGGGCCATTTGTAAACTGGCCTGATAACTGTTGTTGTATGAGAATTCCGCGAAAGGCAGACGGTCTTCCCATTTTGATCCATACTCAAGCACACAGGCTCTCAACATATCTTCTAAGATTTGGTTGACTCTTTCAGTCTGTCCATCGGTTTGCGGGTGATAAGCTATGCTGAAATTCAACTTAGTTCCCAATCCTTCTTGGACTTTCTGCCAAAATCTCAAGGTAAATTGGGTTCCTTGATCCGACACTATGGTCTTGGGGGTTCCATGCAAACTGACGATTCTAGCAATGTACAACTCTGCTAGCTTGGAACTCTGGTAGGTTGTCTTGACGTGTATAAAATGGGCTACCTTGGACAGTCTATTGATGACCCACAAGTATAGGGGGTGTATCGCAGTATTTTCGAGGGAAGTGAAACCCAATTTATTGATTCTACACAAGGGGAGCCAAAGAATATTTATAAGACTTAACAACTAAGTTGTCAATTCAGCTGCACCTAGAAACAATCTTGCTCACAGGAGTTTATCAGTAGCAACATTTTTGTAGTAGGAATAGTAAAGTAACAGCAGTAGTAAAGTAAAGACAGCAGTAACAATAGCAGTAAACAGTAGGATTCGAGTGCGGTAGGCATAGGGATGGATGGACGGGCGTTGCATGGACAAGACAATTCATATAGCAATCAGAACATAGGGCAATTGCAGATAAATAAGATAAAGCATCCAAGTACTAAATAATCATAGGCATGTGTTCCATATATAGTCATACGTGCTCGCAATGAGAACTTGCACAACATATTTTGTCATGCCAGCCCGTTTGAAGTGGGGCCTCAAGGGAACTACTAGCAATTAAGGTGCTCCTTTTAATAGAACACCGGAGCAAAGCATTAATACCCCGTGAACACATGTGATCCTCACATCAAAGCCATTCCCTCCGGTTGTCCCGATTTCTGTCACTTCGGGGCCATTGGTTCCGGACAACAACGTGTGTATACAACTTGCAGATAAGACCATAAACAATACTATCATAATGAATCAATAACATGTTCAGATCTGAAATCAGGGCACTCGGGCCCTAGTGACAAGCATTAAACATAACAAGTCGCAACAAAGCCATAAAGTACTAATAGAAGATACTAAGCACCATGCCCTAACAATCTGATGCCATTACATGAACGGTCTCATCCAATCCCTACCATCCCCATAGCCTATAGCGGGGGATTACTCACTCATAGATGGGGGAAACATGGATGGTCGATGGAGAAGCGACGGTGATGATGATGGCGATGATCTTCTCCAATTCCCCGTCCCAGCAGGGTGCCAGAACGGAGTTTCTGGTTCTGAATCATGGAATCTGGTGGTGGCGGCGGAGCGGAACTCTTTTTAGAAAAATGTCGAACCCCCCTGAGTTTTTAGGTCAGAAGGCATCTTATAGGCGAAAAGGGAGATCGAGGGGGTGTCCGGGGCGGCCAGACCATGCCCTAGCACGGCCAGGTGGTGTGGCCTAGGCCCAACCCCCCTCCGTCTCGTATTCTGGATCCGGGAGTCTTCTGGTGAAATAGGATTTTTGGCATATTTTCCAGGATTTTTCCTGATAGTTGATTTTCAGATCACACAAGTTTGGAGGAGAAACAATAGCAAAAGTGTTCGGGAAAGTAGATATGTTTTCCACGTATCAACTCCCCCCAAACTTAGCTTATTGCTTGTCCTCAAGCAATTCAGTTGAAAACTGAGTGCGATAAAAGAAACTTTCACGAACACATTTGCTTCATATGATGTATATATTCTCAGCATGTGATCAACTACTTAGACAATTCATAATAAGGAGTATGCAACTAAGTTTACTTAATAGGCATTGCAAGCTATGAAGAGATTCCAACTCAAAAATAATAAGTAGCATGAAACATAAACATAAGCAACATTACAATTCTCATAACAAGGTATGATAGAGTGGTATCTCGCTTGCCTTTGATTATGAATGCCAAGGCACCTTTGAAGTTCAGGTGAAGACTAGAAGTAAAGATATCAAAGATACAAGCATCAAAGTCATAACACAAATAATCAAGTTTTGAGACAAGCACATTACACTAAGAATGACAACTATGCTCTCAAGAAGGTGCTTATAGAATAAGTGGAGACTCAACAAGGAAATGAAAAAGGTTTTGAAAAGTTTGAAAAGGCTTCCAAATGCTAAAAGTATGGTACTCATTAGCTTTGAGCTCTCATTGCCCCTATCATAAGCATCTTTAATATGGTTAAGGTGAAAGTGAGGTACAATCTGAGTTATATGCTTGACAGACTATAAACTGGAAATCCCATGTCCCTTGAGTACAAGGGCCGCTCCTCATGCTACTCAACTTTAGTTACGGTAAGTTCTTGTCATCGTAAATACGTGTGTATCATAGAGAACTGCCAACGGGGTAACCCTTGCCCGATGATACGGAAGAATCCCCATATCAAAATGACAAGGCAAGCAGACAATGAGTATCTCAGCAATCTTCTTATTTACCATGGGAAAATGGTGCTTTTTCTCTCTTTTCTCTTTTCTCTAATCTCTCTTTTTTTCTTTTCTTTTTCTCAATAGCTATCTCTCTCTTTTTTTTATAAGAAGAATGCTTCATAGATACTTATTATGGTTACGCTGCAGGTTTCCACCATGACAGCATGGATTAGACCGGCGGCCCGGGCGTTTCTCTAACACACATACATAACTCCATGGACTTACAAGCTCCCCTTTTATTTCACACCGACGACATCCGCAAACAAAAGAGCATGGTATCAACTGGGTATATATTTACATGTGTTGAAAGCGTTCCCTGTGACAGCACGGTTCTGCTAATACCCAGCCTATAATTTGCAAGCATATAACTTTCATGGACAGTCACAATGGTTCAGGTTTATTAAGTGCAGGAAATAAAGTTTGCCATCAAGTTCGTGAGAGCTTTACTAACTAACTTGCTTATAACAAGCAAACATTTTATTCGAAAGAAAACAAGGCATATTGAATATGCACGGAAATAGCAAATGATGCTAATAGGTAGGTATGGTGGACACTTTTGGCAATATTTGGTTTTAGGGAGTTGGAAACATGAGTAAAACATACTCAGTGTAAGTGAAGGCTAGCAATAGTAAGGGAGCGACAAACGAGAGAGCAATAGCTGTTATAATCATGCTTGCAACAACACAGGACTAATCATGGCATGAAAGTGATTCAAGACCCTCAAGGCAAAATAGTTCATCGAGGCTTAACTGATTATTTCAGTCATATGCATGCATGAGCATGTGCCAAGTCAATTCAAATGAAACATTCAGAGGAGGATACCACAGTGTCATACCAAGTTATGAATAGAGTAATGCAAGCAAACATTCATAAGACATGCTATAAACTATTAGCAAGCTGGAACTAATCATATGAAAGCAAGAACTACTAAGCATCCATAAATAACATACACCCTACACAAACAGACTAAGCATGCCCACAATGATGAGTATATGTACAAAAATGAAAATAAATAGAGTTTGTTACCAGCCTCTTACCACACCTCAAGTTGTCATTAATCCTCATTATTTCCCTTCACTTGTGTGGCTTGAATAATAATAATATGAAACCAAATCCCACTGAGAACTGCTGAACCCTACAACAAACTCACAAAACCAAAGAAGAACAACAAATATTTTTGGTGTTTTCGATTTTTAAAACAAGAACCAAAAAGGAAGAACAAGCAAGAAAAATATTTTTGGGTTTTTTCGAATAGTTCAAACAAAGCAAAAAGGAAAAAGCAAACCAAGGCAAAAAAGAAAGAAGCAAACCAAAGAGAAACAACAGAAATATTTTTGGTCTTTTTTGTGTTTTAGAAAGCAAAAGCAAGGAAAGAACAAAAACTAAAAGGAGAACAAAACATGAATATACAAAGTACCGACGCAAAACGATATGGAGATGAGTGCGATGTCGACGTACCTCCCCCCAAGCTTAGGCTTTTTGGCCTAAGTGGTTATCAATCCCAAGCTGGCCAGGATGAAGTGTCTCCGTGGTACGACGAGGAGGTACCCTCGTCCTGGTGAGAACTCGAGTACGTCCCTCCGTAGTGCACAGAATAATCGTAGGAGGGCACATCCTCCTGGTGTTGCCCGTGGAAGCCCAGCAAGCGGAGCTGCTCGTCCACCTCCTCCTTGGAGCACGACCACGGTCTCTTGTGAACACTAAACAAAGTAGATTACAACAAAGGAATCTCCCTTTCATCCCCGTCAGTAAATAGCATCCTATATACTAAATTGTCCAACTCAGAATCAGTAGTGACAAATTGATGTGTTTTCATAGCAGCAAGGTCAAGCCTTTGTGGTGCCAATATAGTATCATTGGGATCCACAGAAAGCTCTAATGCATTGACCATACGCGAAGAGATTATGCCCCCATAGATAGACCCCCTAGCAGCTAGGCGGCGAGCAATAAGCGAGCCAAGGTTGTACTAAGTATCATTGTTAAGCGCAACAACAAGGAAGGCTAAATGATAGTTGGAGATATTACTCGTATTTTCCCTACCAAGAAAGCCAGTAGCAAGATAATATGCAAAGTATCTAAGAGCAGGGAGTTGGATGTTTCTTATCTTTCCACGCTGAACCACGCGGTTATCATCATTGGTCACCCCTCGGTAAAGCTCCAGCAAATCAGCAGGTCGCCCTTGAATCTTCTTCATGGTCCCTGTCATACTCACACCTACAATACTGCAAAATCTTTCCAATGGCATGATAAAGGGCAGATTATAAATTCTGAAAGAGACAGTTGACTGATAGGGCGTGTTGGTAAACACGAAGGTCTCAACAAAAGTCTTGGTGAGCATAGCATATTGCTCACTCTCATCTTGCATGTATGAGGTCAAACCAACCCTCTGAATCAGTAGTAGGAAATCATCAAGAATCCCTGCAGCTTGTAAGAAAGTAAAACAAGGAAAAGTGGATGGGTGAGCATCCCCATCATCTCCTTCATTACCAATGCGAGGTGCAATGAGTTCTTCGTTGTATGATGGCCTGAACTAAGAGGCTAATCTTGAGGGCCTTGACCTCCTAGGTGCATCCCTCTCAAATATCTCTCCAAATGTATGGTTGTTCATGCTTGATATTCTGAAATTTAAACATCTATTAAACAAGTGATTGCAAAGTGAATATAATGAAGAGCACTACTCATAGGGACTTGTATGAGGCCTAAACATGCATCAAAACTATATCTCTAAGCATGAAACAAGCTTACAACCTCTCATAACCTGTCACCTATAGTAGCAAAATACTCAAGATATAATCCACTAAACACAAATCTACTTGGACAAGCGGAGGAGTCACATACCAGAGAACAAATGCTCCAAATTTCAGCAGCAAAGATGGTCTGAGCAAGGAGATCGAAAAAATCGAGAGCAAGCACAGCAAGAACACGATTTTCAGCAATGAACTGGTGTTTGCTCGGGAGAGAGAAGAATGTGGCAAGTGAGAGAGTGAGTGGAGGGCCAGGGGTGGCCCACCCCATAGGCAGGCGCGCCCTAGGGCTGGTCGTGCCACCAGGTGGTGTGCCTGCCTGGTGGCCCCCCTGGTACCTTCCAGGAACTCCTCTTCCCCTTTTTTCACGTAAAAATTTAATATGAATTTTCTGGAATTTTTCGAGACACTTTATTTTTGGGCATTTTCAGGTATAAATGAATGATTTTCTGACAGAAAAAGATTTTCTGGAATGATGCAATGACAAAACAAGGATAGAACTACAGAAGTTCCAAGACACTCTAACATGCAAGCAACTAACAACAAAAAAGAAAACTAAATGAAAGCAAAAACTAAATGGATAGAATAGAAGTAAGCGGAGATAATCATGGTGAAAACATTGTTTTGTTCAATGAAATCCTTTTGTTAACAAGGTTGATCAGGTCTTGTTACCAAAACAATTTTATATGAAACAAAACTTTGTATTCCACTAATGATTATGTTACCTCAACTTTGATAGCAATGGTCCCAATCATAATAGTTTCAAATTTTTCTCTTGGTATGGGACAATATATTTCTCCAACTTGAATGCCCTCAACATGTTCAATTGAATTCAAGCCATAAGTCCTATCAATCTTCTTGGGGAAATAGAGATTATGTTCCTTTTCATTAACATTGAAGGTCACCTTTCCTTGATTACAATTAATAACAGCTCCTGCAGTATTAAGAAAAGGTCTCCCAAGAATAATAGACATATTATCATCTTCAGGCATTTCAAGCACAACAAAATCAGTTAATATCAAGCAATTATGAGCCACTTGAACAGGTACATCCTCACATATACCAACAGGAATAGTGGTAGATTTATGAGCCATTTGCAAAGATATATCAGTTGGTATTAATTTTTCTAGTTGAAGTCTCTTATAGAGAGAGAAAGGCATAACACTAACTCTGGCTCCCAAATCACACAAAGCAGTTCTAACATAACTATTATTAATAGAGCAAGGGATAGTTGGAATCCCTGGGTCTCCAAGTTTCTTTGGAAGGTTACCATTAAAGGAATAATTAGCAATCAAAGTAGAAATTTCTTCATTAGGGATCTTCCTTTTATTCGAGACAATATTCTTCATATACTTTGAGTAAGGAGGCAGTTTAATAGCATCAGTCAAAGGAATTTGCAGGAATAAAGGTTTCATCCACTCACAAAACTTATTATAGTGCTCATCTTCCTTTGACTTGTGTTTCTTATCAGGGAAATGCATAGGTTTTTGGACCCAAGGCTCTCTTTCACTACCATGTTTCTTAGCAACAAAATCTTCTTTACTATATTTAGTATTCTTAGTGTGCTTTTCAGGTTCTTCTTCAAGTTTTCCTTCATTAGGAACATCATTTTCTTCATTACCACTTTTGGTTTCAGCATCAGAAACAGATATACTATTAGGATCTATAGCAGGTTCAGAGGGTTCTACAATAGTTTTATGCTTCTTTTTTCTTTTCTTATGAGTAGTACCACTATTTTCAGCTTGTTGAGAATCCTGCTCAATTCTTTTGGGATGACCCTCAGGATATAGAGGATCCTGGGTAGCAGCACCACTTCTAGTTCTAATTTCATAAGCACGTTTTTCTTTAGCAGTGTTAATTAGCAAGTCTTTTTGCACTTTAATGAGTTGATCTATTTGAGTTTGAACCATTTGAAAGTGTTTAACAATCATTTTAACATCATTAGAGGTTCTTTCCACAATATCTTTCAACTCAACAATAGCTCTAGTGTTTTCCATTAGATGATTTTGCACCCTTTTATTAAAATTATCCTACTTATCAATAAAGATATTGAATTCTTCTAAGCATTGATCAGGAGGTTTAGAGTAAGGGATATCACCTTCATCAAAGTGTTGGAGAGAGTATACCTCAATAGTGGATGAGTAGGGCATAGGCTTACATAATTCTACTATAGGAGGTAAATTTTTGACATCTGCAGCTTTAATTCCCTTCTCCTTAAGACATTTCTTAGCTTCCTTCATCACTTCATCATTCAATTCAATAACTCCCCTCTTCTTAGATAATGGTATAGGCGCTAGTATAGCTGGTTCAGGTATAATTACTTCAGGTATAGCTGGTTCAGGAGGAGGCCCATCTTCATAATTCTTGCTTATTTTAGCCATTAATTCCTCAGCTTCTTTGGGAGTGCTATTCCTGAAAATACAATCAGCACAACTATCTAGGTATGTCCTAGATTCTTCAGTTAGTCCATTATAAAATATATCAAGAAGCTCATTCTTAGGTAATGGACTTCCAGCCTGTGCATGAATCAAAGCACAAACCTTCCCCATGATTCAGGCAATATCTCTTTCTCTCCCTATTTAAAATCAAAAAGTTCCTGCAAAATAGCATGTCTAGCACTAGGAGGAAAATATTTCTGTAGGAAAGTACTAATCAAGCAATCAGGGCTATCAATAGATCCAGGAGGTAAATTACTAAACCAAGTTTTAGCTTCTCCTTTCAATGAAAAGGGGAAAATCTTAGCAACAAAGTAAGTACGCATCTTTATATCATCAGAAAACAGGCCACTCATGGTAGAAAGCTCAGTCATATGTGCTACCGCACTTTCATTCTTAGTCCCACAAAAAGGTTCTTTCTCAACAATAGCTATGAAGATATATCAAGAGAGAAATCATAATCTTTATCCTTAATGTTTATGGGAGAAGCAACAAAGTTAGTAATAGGAGACAATTTGGGTCTAATAGTACGCCTCTCAAGGAGACTCTTAGCAGCGCTCCTATCATGGGTGTTTTTACATTCTTTAATAAATTCATCGATCATCTCAACATAACCATCTTCAATATCATAACTCTCACTAGACTCAAGTGAACTAACAGGTGTAGTAGTGTCTTCATTAGGAGTTTCAGTATTTCCAGCTATAGTTCTAGCAATCGTAGCATCTAGGAAAGGACCTAATGAACCACTCTTATCAAGCACAGTAGAAGCAACATCATAAGTATCAGAAGTTTCAGATTCAGCAGTAGTAGCAGTGTGTGTAGCATGTGTGTGTGGTGGTGTAACGAGCTTACTCATAATAGATGGTGAATCAAGAGCAACAAAGGTGTTCAGAACCGTACCTCTTCTTGTAGTGGATGGTAAAATAGGAACCTTGCCATCACGAGACTTACCCATGATGGATGGATAACAGTGAACAATAGAGAATCCAAGTGAACTTGATAAATAAAGCTATGCTCCCCGGCAATGGCGCCAGAAAATAGTCTTGATGACCCACAAGTATAGGGGGTGTATCGCAGTATATTCGAGGGAAGTGAAACCCAATTTATTGATTCGACACAAGGGGAGCCAAAGAATATTTATAAACCTTAACAACTGAGTTGTCAATTCAGCTGCACCTGCAAAATAATCTTGCTCACAGTAGTTTATCAGTAGCAACAGTTTTGTAGTAGGAATAGTAAAGTAACAGCAGTAGTAAAGTAAAGACAGCAGTAACAATAGCAAGAAATGATGGGATTCGAAAAGTCACGGTAGGTATAGGGATGGATGGACGGGCGTTGCATGGACAAGACAATTCATATAGCAATTAGAACATAGGGCAATTGCAGATAAATAAGATAAAGCATCCAAGTACTAAATAATCATAGGCATGTGTTCCATATATAGTCATACGTGCTCGCAATGAGAACTTGCACAACATCTTTTGTCCTGTCAGCCCGTTTGCAGCGGGGCCTCAAGAGAACTACTGGCAATTAAGGTGCTCCTTTTAATAGAGCACCGGAGCAAATCATTAACACTCCGTGAACACATGTGATCCTCACATCAAAGACATTCCCTTCGGTTATCCTGATTTCTGTCACTTCGGGGCCATTGGCTCCGGACAACAACGTGTGTATACAACTTGCAGATAAGACCATAAACAATACTATCATAATGAATCATTAACATGTTCAGATCTGAAATCATGGCACTCGGGCCCTAGTGACAAGCATTAAGCATAACAAGTCGCAACAAAGCCATAAAGCACAAATAGAAGATACTAGGTACCATGCCCTAACAATCTGATGCCATTACATGAACGATCTCATCCAATCCCTACCATCCCCATAGGCTACAGCGGGGGATTACTCATTCATAGATGGGGAAACATGGATGGTCGATGGAGAAGCGATGGTGATGATGATGGCGATGATCTCCTCTAATTCCCCGTCCCGGCAGGGTGCCAAAATGGAGTTTCTGGTTCCGAATCGTGGAATCTGGTGGTGGCGGCGGAGGGGAACTCTTTCTGGAAAAATGTCAAACCCCCTGAGTTTTAGGTCAGAAGGCATCTTATAGGCAAAGAGGGAGACCAAGGGGGTGCCTGGGGTGGCGAGACCACCCCCTGGCACGGCCAGGCCTAGCCCATGCGGCCAGGTGGTGTGGCCTAGGCCTAGCCACCCTCCGTCTCGTATTCTGGCTCCGGGAGTCTTCTGGTGAAATAGGATTTTTTGCATTTTTTCCTGGATTTTTCCTAATAGTTGATTTTCTGCACAAAAACTAGACACCAAGGCAATTCTGCTGAAAACAGCGTCAGTCCGTGTTAGTTGCATCCAAATCACACAGGAAAGTAGATACGTTTTGGACGTATCATCTATCAACGATGACCCAGATTGAGTCATTTCCCCTACTAGAAGTAGGCAAACTGATGATAATGTCCATTCCGACATAATCCCATTTCCATTCTGGAATCTGCAATGGTTGCAATAGTCCTATGGGTCTCTGATGTTCCGCTTTGACTCTTTGACAGATATCACACTTGGTGATGTAGCTTCTGATTTCTCTCTTCATCTTGTGCCACCAAAATTGCTCTTTCCAATCCTGATACATCTTTGTCCCTCCGGGGTGGATAGAATAAAGAGTATCATGAGCTTCCTGCATGATAACTTGCTTGAGTTCCGAATCTGCTGGCACACAGATACGTCCTTTGTACCACAAAACTCCTTCTTTGTCTTCGGTGAATCCAGGTTCCTTTACTATACCAATACGACGCTTGATTCCGTCGATACTTGCATTTCCCTTCAGGGCTTCCTTGATCTGACTGATCAAAGTGGGTTGAAGTTCAATGCTAGCTGAAAATCCTTTGCTAACAAGCTCAGTTCTAAACTGCTCCAACTCTTCATGCAAACTTGGCTGAGTTTCTTTAATCATGGTGTTTAACCTACATGGCAATCTGCTAAGAGCATCCACTACCACATTGGCTTTGCCGGGGTGATAGTGAATGTCAAGGTCATAATCCTTGATTAACTCTATCTATCTCATTTGCCTCATATTCAGCTCCTTCTAAGTGAAAATATACTTCAAGCTCTTGTGATCTGAATAAATCTCACAGCGGTTACCCATAAGGTAATGACGCCATGTCTTCAACGCTAGAACTATAGCTGCTAGCTCAAGATCATGGGTAGGGTAGTTTTGCTCATGTTGCTTCAGTTGTCGGGACAGATAAGCTATGACTTCGCCTTCTTGCATTAACACACATCCGAGATCAATCTTGGATGCATCACAATACACATCAAACAACTTCTTGATATCGGGCATAATCAATATTGGGGCTGAAATCAATCTCTACTTGAGCTCTTGGAAACTTGCTTCACATTTGTTGGTCCATTCAAACTTCTTGTCCTTCTTCAACAGTTGGGTCATGGGTCTTGTGATGCTCGAAAATCCTTCTACGAACTTGCGGTAGTATCCTGCTAATCCTAGAAATGCACGGACTTGGGTTTGAGTGGTTGGGGCTTCCCATGCTTCAACATCTTTGATCTTGGCAGGATCAATAGCGACTCCTCCGACAGACACAATATGTCCGAGGAATCCTACTTCTTTCAGCCAAAACTCACATTTGCTAAACTTGGCATACAACTGATGTTCTCTAAGGGTTTCAAGGATGATTCACAGATGTTGCTCATGGTCTTCTTCTGACTTGGAGTAGATAAGAATATCATCGATAAACACAACGACAAACTTATCCAGGAAATTCATAAAGATCTTATTCATGAGATTCATGAAATAAGCGGAGGCATTGGTTAATCCAAAAGACATGACCGTATACTCATACAATCCATATCTGGTAGTAAAGACAGTCTTTGGAATATCCATTGCACGAATCTTGAGTTGATGATAACTAGTCCTAAGATCAATCTTAGAGAACACTCTGGCACCAGTCAACTGATCAAATAGATCCTCTATCTTGGGAAGGTGGTACTTGTTCTTGATGGTGACATCGTTCAGCTTCCGGTAGTCTGTGCACAAACAGTCACCTCCATCTTTCTTGTCTACAAACAAAACGGGCGATCTCCATGGCGATGCGCTTGGTTGAATCAAGCCTTTCTCCAGCATAGCATCAAGTTCCTTCTTCTTTAGTTCCACTAACTCTGATGGGTTCATTCTATAGGGTCTCTGAGCTATGGGTCCAGTTCTAGGAATTAGTTCAATAATGAACTCAATATCCCGATCTGGGGGCATACCGGACAATTCATCTGGGAATACGTCGGGGTATTCACAGACTACTCTGACTTGGTCAATGGTTTGTAGGGCTAGACTCTTGTTGCATTTGAATTGACGAGGAAAGGTTTCAGATATATGCTCTACTGTTACTACAGAGCTACCGGTCATGGTGATGGCTTTCTTGGCATAGTCGATCAATCCTTTATGTTTCGACATCCAATCCATTCCTAGTACTACTTCCAAACCTTTGGTTCCAAGTACTATTAGATTGGCATAAAACTCTATCCCATGTATTCTGATAGGTACAGCCTTGCAAATTTTTCTAGCTTTGGTGGTTGAACCAGGTATTTGAACTATCATAACATGCTTCAAGTTGGTTGGGTGAATCTTACTAGTGCATGCAAATTCTTCTGTAACAAACAAGTGCGATGCTCCAGAATCAAACAACACTCTTGCTAATTGATGACCCACAAGTATAGGGAGTGTATCGTAGTATTTTTGATAAGTAAGAGTGTCGAACCCAACGAGGAGCAGAAGGTGCTGGCTAGTGGTAAGGATCATGAATTCTCTGCAAATACTTAGCAAACGGATTTTTAGGGGTTTTTGATAAAGCAAGTAAATAAAGTACGAGTAAACAAAAGACAATAGGAATAAATGCAGCAAGTGGCCCAATCCTTTATGCAGCAAAGGACAAGCCGGTTGTTGTAACATCCCAAAACTTTAATCCAAGCTTAACAAGATCAAATCATCCAAAAATAGGGTTAGCAAAAACTTTTCCAAATTTAAAATGAAAGCATTCATATGTGTGTGCATTTAAAATAGGAGTTGTTTTGAATTGCCATGATTGTGTGATCCCATGCTTGTAAAATGTTTCTTAGGTGATTTAAACATCATCTACATCATTCTCAAACTTTTACTAAAGAAAATCAAATCAAAAAGAATTAAAAAGAAGGAATGGTCATTTTGGCAAATTTAACTATCATGCCTACTTTGGCTATTCCTAGTACTCAATTCTTAACAGAAACAATTCTTGATCTTTGCACCGCTTGCTAGTACACACAATGAGGTACCAAGGCCCACCTTTGGATCTGCTAAAAACATTTTGTTAACTATTTTAAATGACAGTTTAAAATTGAATCTAATGCATATGCATAGATCACCCCTATTTCAAAAACCATCTATTTGAGCTCCACTTTCAAAACCCTTGCAACCAGAAACTACCTATCACTAGTGGAGATCACTCAAAAATTTTGAACTCAAAATTCAATACTTTTTCTCTTGCGGCCATTTCATCAAACACATGGCAGGCAAAATCAAACACAAATAGCTAGCTCACTGTTTCTACAGAGTTTAGCCACCCATTTGACTACAAAACACTCCCTCTGTCTCCACTTGATCAAACCATGCCATTACCACCCCAACCCCTACACCCTAGTGGCCAGGCCAAACCATGCCGAGCACCAACTCGCCGGCCAAACTTGCCCTCACCCTAGAAGACCACCTCCTCCGTCCTCTCCATGTCTAGGAGGTAGCCAACACCTCATCGCCCCTCTCTGTCGCTTGCCCGAGCCAAGTGCTGCCGTGGACCACCGAGGAGAGCCCGCGCCCAGTGCTACCGCACCATGCCAGTGCCGCCTCCAGAGCGCGCCTTGTCCCCGCGTGCACAAGTCACCACTCGACTGCAGCCCGCGCCTGCCGCTTCGCCTCGACCTGGAGAACACCCCAGACATCCCCGTTCGCCGCCCGAAGCATCACAGCCACCGCTCGCCATGGACACCGCCGCCAGCAGAGCGCCACCTCGCGAACCGCATACCCCTATGGCCGCATTTAAGTCCTAGAGCACCGCCAGGGAACCTCCCATCGATCGCCATCCCCCGCCATGCCGCCAGCTCGCCATAGCCATGTCGCCACCGTCGACCGCCCATCCCGCTCGGTCTCACCGTCGGGCCTATAAAAGGAGCCCTCCCCAGCCATTCTTCTCCAAACCATTCCACTCCTCTCACCTCTCTAAACCTCACCCACCTCTAGCCGGAGTAAGTGGAGCAACAGCTCGCTGGAATTGGAACCGGAGCCGCCGCCTCTGGAGGAGAAGGGTGCCGTTGATTTCGACCATCCCAAGCTCCACCGCAACCGCGCCTCGCCTCGCCGTCGTCTTCCACGTCGTTTTCCCGCCTCGCCGACCCCGTTGGAGCCCTGGTACGCCCCCAGTAGACCCCCACCGAGCCGCTAGGGTTCGAGCTCGCCGGCGACCTGTTCGTCGTCGACGACGACCCTCAGCCGTTGATCTCGCTTCTAATCGCACGGCCCACAGCGCGCGTACTGTTTCGCGTGTTAAGTGCCACTGACAAGCGGGACCCCCCTGTCAGCTGAGTCCCTCGCCGCGCAGCGCCACTGGGCCAGCCCATTTCTTTTCCCTTGCTAGCCCATCGATTCAAATCTGGATTTTTCTTTTTAGTTAAATCTAGTTTCTGTCCCCTAGTTTAAAAATCAATTCAGAGAGTTTTGGAAATCCAAATTGCATGAAACCAATTTTGTCTGAAAGGTATTGAAATAATCTATCCAAGACCGTTGGATTAAGTTCAATTAGAGTTATAGATCTCTCCTAATAAAAATAACAAAACAGAAGCATTTGCACCTTGCAACATTTTTATAAAATCAACCAAGTCAGCTTTTGAGTTGATTCCAACTCTCAAAAATCACATTTCATCATATCTATCCAAATATGTAATAATATTAAGGTTTACATGCAGTGACTTTGGACTAGTACCAAAATAATGCTATATAGGCATTTCTAGTCACTTTAAATCATTAAATAATGAACTTAAACCAAAGTAATATTGATCCAACCCTTAAATCTCATTCCCACATGTTAGAATATGTGGTGAGGACATGTGTCCACATGATCCCATATTTTGGTGGTGAATATTAAATTTTAGTTAAAATTTCAATGAGTAGAAATTACTTTTCTAAAATAAAAAGGTTGAAACTATTGAATTAAACTTGTGATGATAATAGATCATCAATTGTGTGTTTTAGAATGCTACTTAGCCTAGTTAAGTATGGTTTGGTGATTGTCTACTCCCTATGTATTTATAGACGCTAGTACCGACCAAACTTTCGAGGAGGAGGAGTTCTACCAAGAAGAAGAAGAAGAAGAAGAAGAAGAAGAAGAAGAAGAAGAAGAAGAAAACTTCAACCACTGCACCAACCAAGGCAAGCTATTGTTAGCAAGCTAGATTTAAACTAGATGGTTTAGCAAAGATGCCTTAAGCATGCTTTGATCACACCCCTTTAACTATTAGTACCCCAAGTCTTATTGACAAGTTTTACCTCTGTTAGTTCACACAAAGTTCTTTACTTGTTTTGAAGGTAGCAGAAATAGTATAAAACTTGACCTACTTAGAAACCTTTAGATGTCATTCTATGGCATGAGATTGAAACCGTCTTTTCCACCTTAGTGAATACTCTTAACTTAGTATTTTAGAATAGATCAAAAACTTGAGTCACTTTAGATGGGAACACTTGGTGAAAATGAATTGTGAAAACCTTGGAATGAGGAGTCATTCTATTGAGATGGTTTGACATGTGTTGAGAGACACAACTGGTTTATGATGATGAAAATGACGAGGCATGAGCCTTAACCCTTTTATAAAACTGATGGTTGGATTCGGATGCAATACCATTCCAAATTTACCGTACAACCACATTACATGAATTGGGTAAGGCTTAGCTGGAAATTTATATGCATTAGTATTAGTTCCCTCACGGGAGAGGTTTGAGCTGAGGCTACCTCTCAATGTTGTCCACCTATGCAAAGGCTCAAGATGACGGATGGTCATGGTTGGGAGGCCATGCTCATAGGAGAGGTGCTTGTACTAGGGTGTGTAAAGGGAAGGTTATGTTTGATTATCTGCATACTAAGTATGATGATTCAGGTTATCCCCGATGATGTATCGAATCTTGTGGTGAAAGCGTACCACCTCAAGAGAGTGTCAAACTATTCAAATAGCGTCTCCATGATTATGGACGATTTGAATGGCCATACTGTTTCGTTGTCAGATGTTTTCTAAATAACTTGAAACGAATGATGAACTTTGACTTGACCACAACAGGGTTGTGTTGATGATAATAGCTTCCCAACTTAAGTGATTCTAGAACTTTACTTTATCTTTCTTTGCTTCTGAACTCAGCTTAGGTTTCAAATTTAACTTGATAGTTAACTTAGCTTGATTTTAACTTAGAATTATACCCTTGGTAGTAGTAGTTTGCAGTACTTAAAGAGTACTCATGGCTTTTATCCTAGCTATTATCATGGCCAGACTATGAAGGAGATTATCAAGATGATGGTCGAGAGGACGGCTATGATAACTAGGACTATCTCGCTTCGTCGGCATTGCCTGTGCCCTCAAGATGGACCCCACCGCTACGCTATCGTTTATTTCCGCTGCTTGTTGTATTAAAGACTGGATCATGAGATCATTATTTGTGTAAAACCTTATGCATGGTTTGTAATGGATGATGTACTGTGATATCCAATCCGTTATGTCTCGCAAAAATGGTAATCCTGGGATTGCGAGGTATGGCATAACGGGCATCTGGGATAAAAAATCCGGGTGTTGACAAGTTGGTATCAGAGCCATCCTGACCATAGGAGACCCTAGTTAGAATGGACGTTCAAACCAAAAACTTAGTTTCAAAACCAAAGTGAGTATTTATGAAAAACTATTTCCCCTCTTACTCTTGTGAACTCATTCTTTCTCAAAAATTCACGTTCCTCAAAATTCTTACATTACTACCTAAAATTTGACACACTTGATCACTTCACTAACTTCCTCATCCTAAATTCTTGTAGATGGAGACTCAGTTCAGCAAGTTTTACCAGTTGGGAAACGGAGGTCAGCTGATCTTCAAGAGGGATCTGGATTCACTGTAGGAGTTACTGGGACGCCCACATCCGGAGTTTCTTGGAGCTCAACTTCCAGGACCCCCAGGAGGAGACCTACAGTGGCTAGTTACCGTGGATCTTCGAGGAAGCATCGAAGCACCAACTTATGGGAGAATTCAGTTCTCCGTGAGAGAGAACAACTGGCTAGATGGATTAGCCAGGGAAATGCATGAAGCTCTCGCACGTCTATGTGCCCTCAGCGTCAACAAGATCCAAGGAACCCGTTTTGCCCACTATGCAAGACGTGACTTCATGGGAATGCCGATGGAAATGCCAAGTCACCCATAATTGAGGCGTCAAGTGGAGAACCTTGACTTCTTGCTTCATGACAGGCAGTAGGAACTGGACAATGCCAGAGAGTTAGCCAACCAGAACCGTGCCATTGCTGACCAGAAGGCCCAGACTTTCGCACTGCTCGTCCAAGATCGCCAGTCTCTTCGTCGCCAGCGTGCAAAGAAGGATCGCACCATCGCCCGTCTTTGCAAGAAGGTGGCCGACCTAGAGAAGACCGTCAAGGAGTAAGAAGCTCAGCTTGCAGCCAAGGAAGAAGAAGATGAGGATGAAGACATCTAGGGAGATATGGATTCTTACCTCAGCAACGATGATGACTTTCTGGAGGAGGATGCTGTGGACTTCTACACTGATGATGAAGACTCCGACTTCATCGATGATGAGTAGATGCACTAGAGCACTATCGTAGCATGAGATGTATCATCTCATTGTATCGTAGCTTGCAGAATGGTTCTTCAAACCATCTGTTTTCCCCTTTGATTGTTGTGGTGTGTGTTGTACCGTGTGCTTGCTTGCATGAATGAAAAAGAAGTTAGTTGAAAAACCTGAGTCTAACTCAATGTTTAGCATGGAAAAACACAAAACCATGAACCTTAGAATTTCCCTCTTACCCCTATATCTATCTCAATCTTCAGATGACTCGTGGAAACCAAGGAGGGAGCAGCTCGTCGCAGGACCCAATGCTGCAGATATTGCAGAATCTTATCGTGGACCGTGAAGCAAGCAGGGCCGAGTGTCAAGCCAACTTAGCAACATTGCAGCAGATCGCCCAAATGGCTCTCAACAACCAAGGACATGGAAATCAGGATCACCAAGGATCCAAACTCAAAAACTTTCAGAACACCAATCCCCCAATCTTCAACCAATCTGAAAACCCATTAGATGCTGATGACTGGTTATAGACCATGGAAAACAACTTAGAGGTTGCCAGAGTTGATGAGAATGAGAAAGTTCTCTTCGCCACCCACTATCTGGCGGGAGATGCAAGAGCTTGGTGGAATAGCATCCACAATATGAGCCATGGCCAGGTGATGACCTGGGAAGCATTCAAGGTCAAGTTCAGCCGCACCCACATGCCGCAAGGTCTCGTCAACAGGATGAGAGATGAATTCCGCGAATTGAAGCAAGGAAGAATGTCTGTGGTGGAGTACCATGACAGATTCTTGTCACTTGCCAGATATGCACCGGATGAGATCAACACGGAGGCCAAGAAGAAGGAGAGATTCTTAAACAGACTGCATGATGAGATGCAGACTGTCCTCGTCAACATCCATTTCAATGATCTCGAAGAGCTAGTTGACTCTGCCATTCAGATGGAAGGGAAGATTAACCAGGCAAACGACAACCGCAAGCGCCGTATGATGCAGTAGTCTGGATCCAGTAGTCACCAGAAGTACCGTCCCAACCCTTCACCAGGATATGCACCAAGGAACAACCGACCCCCAAATTCTCTCCCAAGCTACCCCAACCGTAGCGGAGGAAATGTGAAGTCCGGAGGAAACAATCACAACTCCGGCAATGCCAACAATTTCAACCGTGCCCTCCCAAGAGCAACAACAACAACAACACTACACCCAGAACTGGCAGCAATGCTGTACCTATCGCAGTCAAGGACAAGTCCCAGATCACTTGTTTCGAGTGTGGAGTGAAGGGCCACTACTCCAATGAGTGTCCCAAGAAGACTGCCGCCAATGCCCCTGTGAATGCCCCAGCTCAGCAGCAGCGTCGTGTTCAACCAGGAAGGAGATTTGCCCCAGGGAACCCGCATGGCAGCGATCGTCTCTTCCACATGAACGCAGAAGAAGCCCAAGAAGCGCCAGATGTAGTGTTGGGTATTTTTCTGTCAACTCAGTTTTAGCAAGAGTATTGTTTGATTCTGGAGCATCGCATTCATTTGTCACCGAAGAATTTGTATGCACTAGTAAGATTCGCCTAACCAACCTGAAGCATGTCATGATAGTTCAAATCCCCGGTTCAACAACAAAAGCTAGAAAAATTTGCAAAGTTGTACCTATCAGAATACACGGGATAGATTTTTATGCCAACCTAATTGTACTTGGAACCAAAGGATTGGAAGTAGTCCTAGGTATGGACTGGATGTCAAGGCATAAAGGACTGATAGACTGTGCTAAGAAAGCCATCACCATGACCAGTAGTTCTGGAGTAATAGTAGAGCATATCTCTGAAACCTTACCCGTCAATTCAAGTGCAACAAGAGTGTAGCCCTGCCCACCATTGACCAAGTCAGAGTAGTCTGTGAATACCCCGACGTATTCCCATATGAATTGCCAGGTATGCCCTCGGATAGGGATATTGAGTTCATTATCGAACTAATCCCCGGAACCGGACCTATAACCCAGAGACCCTATACCATGAACCCCTCAGAGTTAGTGGAACTGAAGAAGCAGTTGGATGCCATGTTAGCAACAGGCTTGATTCAGCCAAACGCATCGCCATGCAGATCACCAGTGTTATTCATCGACAAGAAAGATGGAGGAAACCGTCTGTGTACGGACTACAGAAAATTGAATGACGTCACCATCAATAACAAGTACCTTTTGCCAAAGATAGAGGATCTATTTGATCAGTTGACCGGAGCTCAGGTATTCTCAAAGATTGATCTTAGGACTGGTTATCACCAACTTAAGATTCGTGCAACGGATATTCCGAAGACCGCCTTTACTACTCGCAATGGTTTATACGAGTATACGGTTATGTCTTTTGGATTAACCAATGCCCCTGCTTATTTCATGAATCTCATGAATAAGATCTTTATGAATTTCCTCGATAAGTTTGTAGTGGTGTTTATCGACGACGTCCTTATCTACTCCAAGTCAGAAGAAGGGCACGAGCAACATCTAAGAATCATCCTAGAAACCCTGAGAGAGCAACAGTTGTATGCCAAGTTTAGCAAGTGTGAGTTTTGGCTGAAAGAAGTAGGATTCCTAGGACATATTGTGTCTGCCGGAGGAGTCTCTGTTGATCCCACCAAGATCAAAGATGTCGAAGAATGGGAAGCCCCAACCAATCAAACCCAAGTTCGTTCATTTCTTGGATTAGTAGGATATTACCGCAAGTTCGTAGAAGGATTCTCGAGCATAGCCCGACCAATGACCCAATTGTTGAAGGACAAGAAGTTTGAATGGACAGACAAATGTGAAGCTAGTTTCCAGGAGCTGAAGAAGAGATTGATATCCGCCTCGATTTTGATCATGCCAGACATCAAGAAGCCGTTTGATGTGTATTGTGATGCATCCAAGATTGGCCTAGGATGTGTATTGATGCAAGAAGGCAAAGTCATCGCGTATCTGTCTCGACAACTGAAGTAGCATGAGCAGAACTATCCTACCCATGATCTTGAGCTAGCAGCTGTGGTTCTAGCATTGAAGACATGGCGTCATTATTTGATGGGTAATCATTGTGAGATTTACTCAGACCATAAGAGCTTGAAGTATATCTTCACCCAGAAGGAGCTGAATATGAGGCAAAGAAGATGGATAGAGTTAATCAAGGATTATGACATTGACATTCACTATCACCCCGGCAAAGCCAATGTGGTAGCGGATGCTCTTAGCAGATTGCCGTGTAGGCTTAACACCATGATCAAAGAGAAGCAACCAAGTTTGTATGAGGAGTTGGAGCAGTTCAGGACTGAGTTAGTTAGCAAAGGATTCCTAGCTAGCATTGAACTTCAACCCACTTTGATTAGCCAAATCAAGGAAGCCCAAAAGGGAAATGAGAGTATCGACGGAATCAAACGTCGTATTGGTACAGGAAAGGTACCTGGATTCACCGAAGATGAAGAAGAATCTTGTGGTACAAAGGGCGTGTCGTGTGCCAGCAGATTCGAGTCAAGGAGGTTATCATGAAGGAAGCTCATGATACTCTTTATTCTATCCACCCCGGAGGAACAAAGATGTATCAGGATTTGAAAGAGCAATTTTGGTGGCACAAGATGAAAAGAGAGATCGGAAGCTACATCGCCAAATGTGACATCTGTCAAAGAGTCAAAGTAGAGCATCAGAGACCTGCAGGACTGTTGCAACCATTGCAGATTCCGCAATGGAAATAGGATTCTATCGGAATGGACTTTATCACCGGTTTACCCACTTCTAGTAGGGGAAATGACTCAATCTGGGTCATAGTTGATAGACTGTCCAAGGTAGCGCACTTCATACCAGTCAAGACAACCTACCAGAGTGCAAAGCTAGCAGAGTTGTACATTGCTAGGACTGTTAGTCTGCATGGAACCCCCAAGACCATGTGTCAGATCGAGGAACCCAGTTTACTTCAAGATTTTGGCAGAAAGTTTAGGAAGGTTTAGGAACCAAGTTGAATTTCAGTACCGCTTATCACCCGCAAACAGATGGACAAACTAAGAGAGTCAGCCAGATCTTGGAGGATATGCTTAGAGCTTGTGTGTTGGAATACGGATCAAAATGGGAAGACTGCCTGCCTTTCGCAGAATTCTCATATAACAACAGTTATCAGGCTAGTTTGCAGATGGCACCATTCGAATTCCTATACGGAAGAAAGTGATGTACCCCTTTGAATTAGTCGCAAGTAGGAGAGAGTCAGATCTTTGGACCCGACATTCTCCGAGAAGTAGAAGAGAAAGTCCACAAAGTCCGTGAGCACATCAAGACCGCCCAATCCAGGCAGAAGAGCTACGCTGACAAGAGAAGGAGAGACCTGACTTTCAATGTCGGAGATTTCGTATATCTCAAGGTTTCACCATTGAAGGGAACTCAACGCTTTAGTCTGAAGGGAAAGTTAGCTCCCAGATATATCGGACCTTTCAAGATTACGAACCACGAGGAGAAGTATCGTATCAACTGCACTGAAGAGATGTCGACCATCCACAATGTGTTCCATATCTCGTTACTTCGCAAATGCTTGGAAGTGCCTGAGAAGACTGAAGTTTTCAAGAACATCGATCACAGAGCTGTGGAAATCAACAATGACCTGACCTATCGGGAAGTACCCATCCGTATCTTAGAAGAAGCCTACAGAACCACCAGGACTAGGAGTATCAAGTTTCTCAAGATTCAGTGGAGCAACCATACCGAGGAGCAAGCCACTTGGGAACGCGAAGATTACATTAGGACAGAGTTCCCAGATCTCTTTAGTTCCTAGTTTTCTTTGTAAATCTCGGGACAAGATTTTGTTTAAGGGGGCAAGGTTTGTAACATCCCAAAACTTTAATCCAAGCTTAACAAGATCAAATCATCCAAAAATAGGGTTAACAAAAACTTTTCCAAATTTAAAATGAAAGCATTCAGATGTGTGTGCATTTAAAATAGGAGTTGTTTTGAATTGCCATCATTGTGTGATCCCATGCTTGTAAAATGTTTCTTAGGTGATTTAAACATCATCTACATAATTCTCAAACTTTTCCTAAAGAAAATCAAATCAAAAAGAATTAAAAAGAAGGAATGGTCATTTTGGCAAATTTAACTATCATGCCTACTTTGGCTATTCCTAGTACTCAATTCTTAACAGAAACAATTCTTGATCTTTGCACCCCTTGCTAGTACACACAATGAGGTACCAAGGCCCACCTTTGGATCTGCTAAAATCATTTTGTTAACTATTTTAAATGACAGTTTAAAATTGAATCTAATGCATATGCATAGATCACCCCTATTTCAAAAACCATCTATTTGAGCTCCACTTTCAAAACCCTTGCAACCAGAAACTACCTATCACTAGTGGAGATCACTCAAAAAATTTGAACTCAAAATTCAAAACTTTTTCTCTTGCGGCCATTTCATCAAACACATGGCAGGCAGAATCAAACACAAATAGCTAGGTCATTGTTTCTACAGAGTTTAGCCACCCATTTGACCACAAAACACTCCCTCTGTCTCCACTTGATCAAACCATGCCATTACCACCCCAACCCCTACACCCTAGTGGCCAGGCCAAACCATGCCGAGCACTAACTCGCCGGCCAAACTTGCCCTCACCCTAGTAGACCACCTCCTCCTTCCTCTCCATGTCTAGGAGGTAGCCAACACCTCACCGCCCCTCTCTGTCCCCTGCCCGAGCCAAGTGCTGCCGTGGACCACCGAGGAGAGCCCGCGCCCAGTGCCACCGCCCTAGGCCAGTGCCACCTCCAGAGCATGCCTTGTCCCTGCGTGCACAAGTCACCACTCGACTACAGCCCGCGCCCGCCGCTCCGCCTCAACCTGGAGAACACCCCAGACATCCCCGTTCGACGCCCGAAGCCTCACAGCCATCGCTCGCCATGGACACCGCCGCTTCGGCCGCGCAGAGCGCCACCTCGCCCAGACCACGTACCACCACCCCTACAGCCGCATTTAAGTCCTAGAGCACCGCCAGGGAACCGCCCATCGATCGCCATCCCCCGCAATGCCGCTAGCTCGTCGTAGCCATGTCGCCACTGTCGACCGCCCATCCCGCTCGGTCTCACCGTCGGGCCTATAAAAGGAGCCCTCCCCAGCCATTCTTCTCCAAACCATTCCACTCCCCTCACCTCTCTGAACCTCACCCACCTCTAGCCGGAGCAAGTGGAGCAGCAGCTCGCCGGAATTGGAACCGGAGCCGCCGCCTCTGGAGGAGAAGGGTGCCGTTGATTTTGACCACCCCCAAGCTCCGCCGCAATCGCGCCTCGCCTCGTTGTCGTATTCCACGTCGTTTTCCTGCCTCGCCGACCCCGGTGGAGCCCTGGTACGCCCCCAGTAGACCCCCACCGAGCCGCTAGGGTTCGAGCTCGCCGGCGACACATTGTTAAATCGACGACGACCCTCAGCCGTTGATCTCGCTTCTAATCGCACGGCCCACAGCGCGCGTACCGTTTCGCGTGTTAAGTGCCGACAAGCGGGACCCCTGTCAGCCATGAGCCCAGCATGGGCCCATTTCTTTTCCCGCGCTAGCCCATCGATTCTAATCTGGATTTTTCTTTTTAGTTAAATCTAGTTTTTGTCCCCTAGTTTAAAAATCAATTCAGAGAGTTTTAGAAATCCAAATTGCATGAAACCAATTTTGTCTGAAAGGTATTGAAATAATCTATCCAAGCCCGTTGGATTTATTTCAATTAGAGTTATAGATCTCTCCTAATAAAAATAACAAAACAGAAGCATTTGCACCTTGCAAATGTTTTATAAAATCAACCAAGTTAGCTTTTGAGTTGATTCCAACTCTCAAAAATCACATTTCATCATATATCTAAATATGTAATAATATTAAGGTTTACATGCAGTGACTTTGGACTAGTACCAAAATAATGCTATATAGGCATTTCTAGTCACTTTAAATCATTAAATAATGAACTTAAACCAAAGTAATATTGATCCAACCCTTAAATCGCATTCCCACATGTTAGAATATGTGGAGAGGACATGTGTCCACATGATCCCATATTTTGGTGGTGAATATTAAATTTTAGTTAAAATTTCAATGAGTAGAAATTACTTTTCTAAAATAAAAAGGTTGAAACTATTGAATTAAACTTGTGATGCTTGTGATGATAATAGATCATCAATTGTGTGGTTTAGAATGCTACTTAGCCTAGTTAAGTATGGTTTGGTGATTGTCTACTCCCTATCTATTTATAGGCGCTAGTACTGACCAAACTTTCGAGGAGGAGGAGTTCTACCAAGAAGAAGAAGAAGAAGAAAACTTCAACCACTGCACCAACCAAGGCAAGCTATTGTTAGCAAGCTAGATTTAAACTAGATGGTTTAGAAAATATGCCTTAAGCATGCTTTGATCACACCCCTTTAACTATTAGTACCCCAAGTCTTATTGACAAGTTTTACCTCCCTTAGTTCACACAAAGTTCTTTACTTGTTTTGAAGGTAGCATAAAAAGTATAAAACTTGACCTACTTAGAAACCTTTAGATGTCATTCTATGGCCTATGATTGAAACCGTATTTTCCACCTTAGTGAATACTCTTAACTTAGTATTTTAGAATAGATCAAAAACTTGAGTCACTTTAGATGGGAACACTTGGTGAAAATAAATTGTGAAAACCTTGGAATGAGGAGTCATTCTATTGAGATGGTTTGACATGTGTTGAGAGACACAACTGGTTTATGATGATGAAAATGATGAGGCATGAGCCTTAACCCATTTATAAAACTGATGGTTGGATTCGGATGCAATACCATTCCAAATTTACCGTACAACCACATTACCTGAATTGGATAAGGCTTAGCTGGAAATTTATATGCATTAGTATTAGTTCCCTCACGGGAGAGGTTTGAGCTGAGGCTACCTCTCAATGTTGTCCACCTATGCAGTGCCCAAGATGACTGATGGTCATGGTTGGGAGGTCATGCTCATAGGAGAGGTGCTTGTACTAGGGTGTGTAAAGGGAAGGTTATGTTTGATTATATGCATACTAAGTATGATGATTCAGGGTTATCCCTTACAGATGTATCGAATTTTGTGGTGAAAGTGTACCACCTCTGCAGAGTGTCAAACTATTTGAATAGCCGTGTCCGAGGTTATGGACAGTTGGAATGGCCATACTGTTTCGTTGTCAGATGTTTTCTAAATAACTTGAAACGAATGATGAACTTTGACTTGACCACAACAGGGTTGTGTTGATGATAATAGCTTCCCAACTTAAGTGATTCTAGAACTTTACTTTATCTTTCTTTGCTTCTGAACTCAGCTTAGGTTTCAAATTTAACTTGATAGTTAACTTAGATTCGGTACTTTAACTTAGAATTATACCCCTTGTTACTGGTAGTTTGCGAGTACTTAAAGAGTACTCATGGCTTTTGTCCCTGGCTATTATCATGGCCAGACTATGAAGGAGATTATCAAGATGATGGTCAACAGGATGGCTATGATAACTAGGATTATCTGCCTTCGTCTGCATTGCATGTGCCCCTGAAGATGGACCCCACCGCTACGCTATCGTTTATTTCCGCTGCTTGTTGTATTAAAGACTGGATCATGAGATCCTTATTTGTGTAAAACCTTATGTATGGTTTGTAATGGATGATGTACTATGATATCCAATCCGTTATGTCTCGCAAAAATGGTAATCCTGGGATTGCGAGGTGTGGCATAACGGGCATCTGGGATTAAAAATCTGGGTGTTGACAGTTGTATTACTTAAGATGACCAAACGTTCTCGAGGACACATGGGAGGACTGTCAAGTGCTTTCGCTTCATATAGTTGATTAATCTTCTTTAGCTTGCTAACTATTGTGTGGGTGAACCTAGGATAATGTACCGACCTTCCTAGGACTAATACATAATTGTGATTAAACCCCTTGCAAACATCCGTAAGTACAAGAAATTAATTAAGGTAGAAATCTAACCACAGCTTTAAACTCTAAGACCCAGACGTCCCTTGTGCAATGGTTTCCTAACGAGGGTTCAGGTTTGTGTCACTCCGGCAACCCCTATGATTAGTAGCTAAATACACAATGCATTCCCCTAGGCCCATATAGGTGAAGTGTCATGTAGTCGACGTTCACATGACACCACTAGAAGAAGTACACCACAACTTGAATATCAAACTATTGAATCTTTCTCAACACAACTCCACTTCTAACAACATGACTTCTCCCATGTCCTCAAGAACAAAACGAACTACTCACAAGACATCATATGGATCATGATCAGAGATGGAATAATGATGTATAACAATCTGAACATAAACAATAATTCAATGGTTCCACTCAATAGCATCAACTACAAAGAGTAATCACCACCGGGAAAGTTTCCCCTAAGAACTATGCAAGATTCAACCCAATTGTTACAGCAATATGGAGATGGTGATGAGGGTGCTGATGATGATGGTGGTGGTGATGATGATGATGATCCTGATGAAGTCTAGCTTGATGGTGCTGTTGATGGCGATGATCTCCCCTCTCCGGGAAGGAATTCCCCCGGTAGAAATCTATATGCCAGAGAGATCTTTCTCTCTCGGTGTTTTCCACCCCATAGAGGCGGCGAAATCTTTCTATGGTTGCTCCCTGAGTCTTAGGGTTTCGGGAGGAATATATACGCCAGAGGTGGGCAGGGCGGCCACACCACCTGGTGGCGTGGCCTAGGCTGGCCCGTGCCAGGGGTGATGTGGGCCACCTGTGGCCCATCTCCTCTCCTCCTTCTGGCTTCCTTCGTCTTCTAGAAAAATAGGATTTTCCGTATGTTTTCCCGGATTTTCTAATCTTCGCAAATTTTGCCTCCAAACAGCACCTTTTCCATCAGAATCCTGACTACAGCGGTCCATGCTCCAAAAGTCATCAACCATGCAAAAACAGATGAAATAACATAAGTATCATCTCTTAATATGAAATATATCAATGAATAACAGCAAATTATGACATAGAAAAGTGATGCAAAATGGACGTATCAACTCCCCCAAGCTTAGACTTTGCTTGTCCCCAAGCGAAACTGAGCTCAATAAACATGACCTCAGGTTTATGGAGTGAAGAGTCGATAAAAGAATTTGGACAAGAAGCATCAAATTCATCAATACATAGATCATAATAGAAGACAACTCACTATTATATAACTTAACTTGCAATAAGTAAAGGAAACACAATAAAGATACATGAAGTAAATCATAATTGGTAATGGCAAACTTAGCTCTGGGTCGAAGAATAGTTGATAATTGGCTGGAGTTCACAAATAACTGGTTTTCAATGAAAGCTTTCAAAGTAGTAATCACTAAGATAAGAGCAATGTGCAAAACAAGGAAGATAAGAAACATGATTGAATAAATCATAATATGAATGAATGAAACACAACAACTCAAAATACTTGCTGAGATAGAGGGGAATAGGTTTACTGAATCAACTAAAAAGTAAAAGAAAGGCCTTTCACAGAGGGAAGCAGGGATTTCAAGTTTCATAAAGAGCTCCCAAAAATTATGGTACTTATTAGCTTTCATCTCTCATTGCCCCTATCATAGGCATCTTTAGGTGATTAAGGTTAAAGTGATCAAATATGAGTATATGCTTGACAAGTTGTAAATTGAGAATCTCATGTCCCTTGAATACGAGGGCCTCTCCTCATGCTACTCAAGTTTAGTCACCGGTAAGTTCTTTTCATCGTAAGGACATGTGTATCATAGAGAACCGCCAACGGGGTACCCCTTGCCCCATGATACGAAAGAATCCCCATATCAAAATGACAAGGCAAGCAGATAACAAGTATCTCAGCAATCTTCTTATTTACCATGGGAATATGGTGCTTTTTTCTCTCTTCCTCTTTTCATAATATCTCATTTTTCTCTTTTTCTCCTTTTCTCAGTATCGTACTTTTTTTATAAGAAGAATGCTTCATAGATACTCGTTATGGTTATGCTGTTGGTTTCCACCATGTCAACATGGATTAGACCAGCGGCCCAGACGTTTCCCTAACACATATACATAAATCCATGGACTTACAAGCTCCCCTTTCATTTCACACCGACGACATCCATAGACAAAAGAACATGATATCAACTAGGTACAAAGTACCAGTGCAATGTTGAAAGCGTTCCCCATGACAGCATGGTTCTGCTAATTCACAACTCACAAAGCGCAAGCATATACGCAACATAGATGGGCACAATGGTTCAAGTTTATTAGATCCAAGAAAGTAAAGTGTGCCATCAAGTTCGTGAGAGCTTTAATCACTAATTTTTACATAACAAGTTTAATTTGGAAGGTAGATAAAAACATGATTTTACTTTGAATAGCAATAATGCTAATAGGTAGGTATGGTGGACACAAATGGCATGGGTTTAGTTTAAAGGAGGTGGATGCACGAGAAGAATTCCCTCTCAGTACAGGTTTTTGGCTAGCAAGGCTGGGTAGCAAGTATAAGAGTTGAAGGAAACAAACATACAAGTGATAAAGACAAACATGTAATCTTCCTTGGAAGCACAAAAGATCTTAACTAGAGAATACTAAACTTATGAGCAAATCAATAAAGAAAGATGATGAAATTATTTTTCTTTAGAGTACTTTTATATTTTCATTCAACTCTCAAAAATAGTGTTGCTACGGACCAAGCCAGGTTTGCCAAAACCAACTAAATTAACTCAATGATCCCAAAGTGAAACCAATACTAACAACAAGATCAATCATATAACCACAAATTGAAAACTAATATAAGATAAGCAAAAGAGTAAATGATAGAACTTCTCATTAATATTCCATAATGGCAACTCACACCAAGGGATACATATCTAACGAGAGAGGGGACACTTCCATAATGCAAACCATCCTACATAATAACTTCTCTATTCATGATATGACTCTACTAAAAAGGTAAAACGATAGAAGATAGTGATGTGATACTGCGGCACTCCCCCAAGCTTGGAACAAACCAAGGGGATGCCAAACCTGATGACGAATTACTCCGGTGGTGGTGGTATTCTTTCGATGAGCTCCTTGATCAGTTTCCCCAAGTCCCGAATCTCGAAGGTGAGAGTACGAATCAACTCCGAGTCGTGCTTGATACGGTGCATGATCATATCAGATTGTGGATCCCAGCTCTTGCGATTCTTTTCCCACTCTTCCTCCTTGAAGTGTTCTTTCCCTGCATGGCTAGATCAAGGCAAGTCCCAATTGGAGGGTAATTTCTCCTTGGGCATATTCTGGTGTTGATTCTTATGGATACGGGTATGGAAAGGATTCTTGGTGCATGGAGGAAGTGACTGTGGAGCTGAACAGTGCCGCGGAGTTTTCCCTCCAGTTGACATCCGTCCAGTCCTCCTGACCCTGCCAGATCTTGCTAACACTCCAATGCTTGCAATGGTGGTGCCGGTGTGAGGATGTTGGCCTTGCTTTGTCTCCTCTTCATCTTCACTCTTGATCTCCTTCTCCTTCCCGGGGTCTTGGAGATCGTCCTCCATAGGCTCCTTTCCTTTATCCTTGGCGGACACCATTATGCTTCTAAGCTTTCAAAGATAGTTCCTGGCAGAAACAGATCGAAACAAAAACACGGCGAAAACACGATATACGAACCTCGGGGGATCCGGGGGATTATATATTACGAAGTTTTACAGCAAAATGAAGGTACTGGGAGAAAACGGGTCGGAGACGGAGTCCGGAGTGACCACACCACCTGGTTGCGTGACCAAGGGTGGGCCCGCGCCACAGGGTGGTGTGAGCCACCCTGGCTCCTATTCCATCCCTCTTTCGCTTCGTAGCTTTCCTCATTGACTAAAAACTGCAAAAATATAGTTGGATAGTATTTTCGCGGAACTTTTCTTACCAGAACTGTTACCTATTTGAAAACGGACTCTGCAGGTCTCTGAATTTGGTATCTAGTGATTCTTCCGGAGTCACCATTTGAATAAAATCAATATCTTCATCTTCATACACTTATTACTTGAGTCATGAACCCTTTCACTTTCTCATTACACCATTTTCTCCACCTACCTGAAAATTTCTTTCACACAAAACTTCACACAGTTCTCATTAGCAGCATTAATATAAGTGAAGTGATAAAACCTTTTGAGCTCAATTTCAACTGAAAACCGCCAAAACATAAGCTACTGTAGCAACTCCTTCTGAAGACCCAAAAAGAATTCAAAAAGGAAATCGAATAAAGAAGCAAATGCAAGAGTGGCAAAATCTGTTAAAACAGACCAGCAGGTAAAGATCAATTTTTTTCGAAAATCTTCTGTTGCTCAAATCAAAAAGTTCAAAACTAACGAAAGTTAAATAACAACCTGGGGCATAAGAACAAATAATTACAGCTCAAGCCGACGTAGATAGATCTCTCACGAATTTTTACGGTGAAGCACAAAAATCTGTTTCCGGAAAGCAACTTCCCGA
The DNA here is from genome assembly GCA_023614405.1 of Avena insularis. NCBI lineage: Eukaryota > Viridiplantae > Streptophyta > Magnoliopsida > Poales > Poaceae > Avena > Avena insularis. The sequence continues at coordinate 219,376,090 of CM042696.1, read as the reverse complement.
AATCTTACTTCTCTCTCTTTAGAGGTTGATCTTAACACAAAAACCAAACAAAAAGGATAAGGAGAGGTTATTACCGAAGTAATAACTTCCAAGACTCAAAGAAACAAAAACAAACTGAAAGCAAAAATAAACTGGGTTGTCTCCCAAAAAGCTCTTTCTTTGTAGCCATTAAGATGGGCATGATAATTTTGAAGATGCTCACATAAGAATATGAATTGAAGTGAAAGAGAGCATTAAGAAGCAAAAATACACACGTTTAAGTATAACCCACTTCCTATGCAAGGGAATTTTGTAAACAAACAAGTTGTTGAAACCAGAAACTACTAGCATAGGAAGGAAAAAGAAGTGCAACATAAAAACTTTCAGCATAAAACGAGGAAACTTGATATTATTAATATGCATAAGAACACTTTTCCCTCTCTCATTGTAACTTTCAGTATCATGCATAAACTTAACAATATAACTAGCACAAGGACCATTGTAATAATGATCACTTATTCTAACAGAAAACACAACAATACTAGCTCTCATAACACTACTTTGTGAAACAATATTAGAGGTATCCTTACAAAGGATAGTGTGTCCCTCTTCTTCATATTTAGCAACAAAGTCTTTCACATTTGCTATTATAGTTTCATCAACCATTTGTTTACCAGGTTCAACAGCTCTACTTGTACTTTCATTAACCATACTAGCTATCATAGAATGTTCCTTTATCTTAACTGGGAAAGGCATTTTCTCAATATAAGGTTCGGGTAAAACATGATTAGAAGTATAAACTTCAGAATTTCTTGCAGGAACACTCTTAGAAATATCTTTATAAGGTTCATGATACTTATTCTACTTCTTTTTAGGCACTTCAATGTAGCAAGCAAAATCCTTAAAATAAGTAGCAATAGCTTGAGAGTCTAGACCATAAGCATTTTTAATATTTTGAAAGTCATCAGTTCCCATAAAAGATTCAATGCATTCATAATCATAATTTATACCTGACTTTCTACCTTTGTCATTCTCCCAAGCTTCAGCATTATCTTGAATACGGTCTAGAAGATCCCATTTAGCTTCTTCTTCCATGCGAGTGAATGATCCGGCTGAAGCATCCAATAAATCCTTGTCATGTAGAGGGAGCCTTGCATAAAAGTTATTGGTAATAATATTGTTGGGGAGCTCATGAATGGGACATTTGAGCATTAGTAACTTCAATCTCCCCCAAGCTTGAGTTGTACTCTCTCCATCAAGAGGCCAAAATTCGTATATTTGATTCCGATCTTTATGAATCTCACTAGGAGGATAAAACTTTGAATAAAAGAGAGGTACTATTTCCTCCCATTCAAGAGCTTGACCATTCTTCAGCAGCTTATACCATTCCTCAGCTCTTCCTTTCAGCGATAATGAGAATAACTTCTTCTTAACTTAACCTATAGTAATACCTGCACACTTGAACAACCCGCATAATTCGTGTATAAAGAGCAAATGATCACCGGGATGGACAGTTCCATCCCCAACATAGTAGTTATACATAACACGATCAATAATTCTTGTAGGTATTTTAAAAGCATCATTCTCAAGAGGTGGTGGTTCGTCTACTACCTTAGCAGTGGTAGTAGCTTTACCAAATAAGAAACTCAGCGAATTATCCATAACGAAAATAAAGCAACTAACAGAAGTAAACAATACTCACAGTAGAAGTTTCGTTTACCAGTTCCACTCTCCAATAGCGCTTCACTCCCTGGCAACGGCGCTAGAAAATAGTCTTGATGACCCACAAGTATAGGGGTGTATCGCAGTATTTTCGGTAAGTAAGAGTGTCGAACCCAACGAGGAGCAGAAAGTGCTAGCTAGTGGTAAGGATCAGGAATTCTCTGCAAATACTTAGCAAACAGATTTTTAGGGGTTTTTTGATACAGCAAGTAAATAAAGTACGAGTAAACAAAAGACAATGGGAATAAATGCAGCAAGTGGCCCAATCCTTTATGCAGCAAAGGACAAGTCGGTTGTATTACTTAAGATGACCAAACATTCACGAGGACACACGGGAAGACTGTCAAGTGCTTTTGCGACATATAGTTGATTAATCTTCTTTAGCTTGCTAAGTGTTGTGTGGGTGAACCTATGCTAATGTACCGACCTTCCTAGGACTAATACATACTTGTGATTAAACCCCTTGCAAACATCCGTAAGTACAAGAAAGTAATTAAGGTAGAAACCTAACCACGACTTTAAACTCTAAGACCCTTACGTCCCTTGTGCAATGGTTTCCTAACGGGGGTCCAGGTTTCTGTCACTCTGCCAACCTCTACGATTAGTAGCCAAATACACAATGCATTCCCCTAGGACCATATAGGTGAAGTGTCATGTAGTCGACGTTCACATGACACCACTAGAAGAAGTACACCACAACTTAAATATCAAGCTGGACTTCATCGGGATCATCATCATCATCACCACCATCAAGATTCAATAGTTTGATATTTAAGTTGTGGTGTACTTCTTCTAGTGGTGTCATGTGAGCGTCGACTACATGACACTTCACCTATATGGGCCTAGGGAATGCATTGTGTTTGGCTACTAATTGCAGAGTTGGATCTTAACAGATGAGAATTGGGAAGATTAAAATGAGTTTGGGCTAAGCAAGATATTACGAATTATGGCTTTCTTTGGGGCTTTATATTGAAATTCCAAAAAGGGTATGGAACAAGTACCATGAACCTTATAAAGATATTGTTGACTGTGTTCCTGTTAGGAGTGCTGAGTATTGCACTATTCATCCCATCTTACCTGAACCTTATATCGAGAAGATTCCCTTCCCAGATAAGGTAAAGGATCATCCTATGATAACTAATGTAATCACCAAAAGTGAAAAGAGAACTGTAAAACCTAATGAACAAATAAACGTTGAACCTGTGGTAGCAATTGTGAAAGACCTTGTCACTAAAAGCATAGAAGATGGACACATAGTCTTTTGTGAGGATGCTTCTAATATTGTTTCACATCCTAATAGAACTAAAAAAGCTAGTGTCCCTGTGCTTTCTGTTAGAATTCGTGATCATTGTTATTATGGTTTATGTGATATTGGTGCAAGTTCTAGTGCTATTCTTTATGAGCTTTATAGATAAATTATGCATGAAATCAGTCCCTGCGAATTGGAAGAGATTGATGTGGTTATCCACCTTGCTAATAGAGAGACCATCTCTCCAATTGGTATTGTACGAGACATGGAAGTTCTTTGTGGTAAGATTAAGTACCCTGCTGATTTTCTAGTACTTGGTTTAGCTGCTAGTAAAACTTATCCTATTATTTTTGGTAGACCTTTTTTGAGTACTTGTGGAGCTATTATAGATTGCAAAAGGGAGAAAATCTTGACTAAGTTTGATGGGGAATCTTATGAGTTTAATTTCTCGAAATTCGCTAAAGAACCTTGTGAAGAGGAAACCCATAATGAGGATTTTAGAGTTGAACAACTTGCTTCTCTTTCTCTTGCTCCTAACAATGCTTTGCATCCATTTATGGAAGACCATGAAAGTGAAATCTTCATGGAAGAAAGGAATGAGATTGACAAGATTCTCTGTGATCAGCCTAAGATGCTTAGGCATAACTTGCCTGTAGAAGACTTGGGTACCACGTTGCCACCTAAAAAGGATCCGGTTTTTGATCTAAAACCTCTCCCTGATGATCTTAAATATGCTTATATTGATGATAAAAAGATATATCATGTTATTATTAGGTCTAAACTTTCAGGGAAGGAAGAAGAGAGGTTATTGGAGATTTTGAAGAAACACCGAGGAGCTATGGGCTATACTCTAGATGATTTAAAGGGGATTTCACCTACTATATGTCAGCATTCTATCAATATAGAACCAGATGCAAAGCCCGTAGTAGAGCACCAACGATGTTTAAATCCTAAGATGAAGGAAGTGGTAAGGAATGAGGTATTGAAACTCCTTGATGCTGGTATTATTTACCCTATTGCTGATAGTGAATGGGTTAGTCATGTTCATTGTGTTCCTAAAAAAGGAGGTATTACCGTTGTTCCTAATGATAATGATGAGCTTATTCCTCAGAGAATAGTAGTAGGCTATAGGATGTGCATTGATTTTAGAAAATTCAACAAAGTTACTAAGAAAGATCACTACCCGCTTCCTTTTATTGATCAAATGTTGGAAAGGTTGTCTAAAAAGACCCCTTTTTTTCTTGATGGTTATTCTGGTTTCTCTCAAATTGCTGTTAAACAACAAGATCAAGAAAAAACTACTTTTACTTGCCCTTACGGAACTTATGCTTATAGACGTATGCCTTTTGGTTTATGTAATGCTCCTGCTACTTTTCAAAGGTGCATGTCTACTATTTTTCATGGTTTTTGTGAGGAAATTGTAGAAGTGTTCATGGATGACTTTTCTGTCTATGGAACTTCTTTTGATAATTGTCTACACAACCTTGATAAAGTTTTGCAGAGATGTGAAGAAACTAATCTTGTTCTTAATTGGGAGAAATGCCACTTCATGGTTAATGAAGGGATTGTCCTTGGGCATAATGTTTCTGAAAGAGGCATAGAAGTTGATAGAGCTAAGGTTGAAGCAATTGAGAAGATGCCATGCCCAAGAGACATCAATGGTATTCGTAGTATCCTTGGTCATGTTGGTTTCTATAGAAGGTTTATTAAAGACTTTACTAGGATATCAAAACCCCTCACTAATCTTCTTCAAAAAGATGTACCCTTTGTTTTTGATGATGATTGTAAGGGAGCTTTCGAAACTCTAAAGAAGGCTTTAACTACAGCCCCTATTGTTCAACCACCTGATTGGGGTTTACCCTTTGAAATAATGTGTGATGCTAGTGATTTTGCTGTAGGTGCTGTCCTTGGGCAACGAATTGATAAAAAGTTAAACATTATTCATTATGCTAGTAAGACTTTAGACACTGCTCAAAGGAATTATGCTACTACTGAAAAAGAATTTCTAGCTGTTGTTTTTGCTTGTGATAAGTTTAGACCCTATATTGTAGACTCAAAAGTCACCATTCATACTGATCATGCTGCTATTAAATACCTTATGACAAAGAAGGATGCTAAGCCTAGGCTTATTAGATGGGTGCTGCTTTTACAAGAGTTTGATCTACATATAGTAGATAGGAAAGGTGTTGAAAACCCTGTAGCTGATAATTTATCTCGATTGGAAAACATCTCTTTTGACCCTATGCCTGTTAATGATAGTTTACGAAATGAACAGTTAGCTGTAGTAGGGGTAAGCTCACGAGGGAGCCCTTGGTATGCTAATTATGCTAACTTTATTGTCTCCAAGTATTTTCCTCCAACTTTTACAGCTCAGCAAAGAAGGAAGTTCTTCTATGATTTGGGGCATTATTTTTGGGATGACCCACACTTATACAAAGAAGGAGTGGATGGTATTATGCGAAGATGTGTTCCAGAATATGAACAGAAGGAGATATTGCGTAAATGTCATGGTAGTGCTTATGGAGGACATCATGCAGGAGATAGAACTGCACAAAAGGTGCTACAATCAGGTTTCTACTGGCCTACCCTTTTTAAAGATGCAAGAAAATTTGTTTTATCTTGTGATGAATGTCAGCGTGTTGGTAATATTTCTAGACGTAATGAAATGCCTATGAACTGCTCTCTAGTAATTAAACCCTTTGATTGCTGGGGATTTGACTTTATGGGTCCTTTCCCTCCCTCGAAAGGTTATACTCATATTCTTGTTGCTGTTGATTATGTTACTAAGTGGGTAGAAGCATTCCTACAAAGAGTGCTGATGGGGAAACTTCTCTAAAAATGCTTCAGGATGTTATCTTTCCTAGGTTTGGAGTGTCTAGGTATCTCATGACTAATGGGGGTTCTCATTTCATTCATGGTGGTTTTAGAAAGACCTAGCTTATCCCCCCAAACTAGCGGGCAAGTAGAGTTATCAAATAGAGAAATTAAATCCATCTTGCAAAAGACTGTTAATAGATCTAGAAAAAACTGGGCTAAAAAGTTGAATGATGCTTTATGGGCTTATAGAACTGCCTACAAAAATCCTATGGGGATATCTCCTTATAAAATGGTTTATAGGAAAGCTTGTCACCTACCTTTAGAACTAGAACACAAAGCTTAATGGGCAGTTAAAGAACTAAATAGAGATTGTAAGCTCGCTGGTGAGAAAAGATTGTTTGACTTAAGTTATTTAGATGAATGGAGGAGTGAAGCCTATGAAAATGCTATTTTGTTTAAGGAAAAAGTTAAAAGATGGCATGACAAGCGAATACTTAAGAGAGAATTTCATGTTGGTGAGAAAGTTCTATTGTATAGGTCTCGTCTCAGATTTTTTGCAGGAAAGCTACTGTCAAAATGGGAAGGACCTTTCATTATTGTAGAAGTATACCGTTCAGGAGCAATAAAAATTTCTTCTTTAAAAGATAATACTACACAAGTAGTGAATGGGAAGCGACTCAAACACTATATTGCTGGGGATTCTTACAATGAAGATGTTGATGCCTTTCAAGTTATAACTCTGGAAAAATTCATCAAGGACCAAATTCAGAAAGCTGCAGAGTCCGCTTTCAAATAGGTAACAGTTCTAGTAAGAAAAGTTCCGCGAAAACACTATCCAACTATATTTTTGCAGTTTTTAGTCAATAAGAAAAGCTACGAAGCGAAAAAGGGACGGAAACGGAGCCAGGGTGGCTCACACCACCCTGTGGCGCGGGCCCACCCCTGGCCGCGCCACCAGGTGGTGTGGCCACTCCGGACTCCGTCTCCGACTTGTTTTCTCCCAGTACCTTCCTTTTGTTATGAAACTTCATAATATATAATCCCCCGGATCTCCCAAGGTTCGTATATCGTGTTTTTGTTTCTATCTGTTTCTGCCAGGATATACTCTTTGAAGGTTTAGAAGCACAATGGTGTCAGCCAAGGATAAAGGGAAGGAGCCTATGGAGGAGGATCTCCAAGACCCCGGGAAGGAGGAGGAGATCAAGAGTGAAGATGAAGAGGAGCAAGGCTAACATCCGCACACCGGCACTACCATTGCAAGCATTAGAGTGGTGACAAAACCTGCCAGGGTTAGAAGGACTGCATAGATGCAGACTGGGGGGAAACTCCTCGTCACTGCTTGGCTCCACGGTCACTTCCTCCACGCACCAAGAATCCTTTCCATACCCTTATCCATGAGCATCAATACCAGAATATGCCCAAGGGGAAATTACCCTCCAATTGGGATTTGCCTCGTTCTAGCCATGCAGGAAAAGAAGACTTCAAGGAGGAAGAGTGGGGAAAGAATAGCAAGAGCTAGAATTCTCAACCTGACATGATCATGAGCCGCATTGAGCAAAACTCACAGCTGATTCGTAATCTCACCTTCGATATCAAGGACTTGGGGAAACTGATCAAAGAGCTCATCAAGAGGATACCATCACCACTGAAGGAGTGATTTGTCATCAGGTTTGGCATCTCCTTGGTTTGTTCCAAGCTTGGGGGAGTGCCACGGTATCACATCACTATCTTCTATCTTTTTACCTTATTAGTAGAGTCATATCATGAATAGAGAAGTTATTATGTAGGATGGTTTGCATTATGGAAGTGTCCCCTCTCTCGTTAGATATGTATCCCTTGGTGTGAGTTGCCGTTATGGAATATTAATGAGAAGTTCTATCATTTACTCTTTTGCATAGCTTATATTAGTTTTCAATTCGTGGTTATATGATTGATCTTGTTGTTAGTATTGGTATCACTTTGGGATCATTGAGTTAATTTAGTTGGTTTTGGCAAAACCTGGCACGGTCAGTAGCAACACTATTTTTGAGGGTTGAATGAAAAAGACAAAAGTACTCTAAAGAAAAACAATTTCATCATCTTTCTTTCTTGATTTGCTCATATGTCTAGTATTCTCTAGTTAAGATATTTTGTGCTTCCAAGGAAGATTGCATGTTTGTTTTTATCACTTGTATGTTTGTTTGTTTCCTTCAACTCTTGTACTTGCTACTTAACCTTGCTAGCCAAAAACATGTACTTAGAGGGAATTCTTCTCATGCATCCACTCCATTAAACCAAAACCTTTGCCATTTGTGCCCACCATACCTACCTATTAGCATTATTGCTATTCCAAGTAAATTCTTGTTTTATCTACCTCCCAAATTAAACTTGTTATGTGAAAATTAGTGATTAAAGCTCTCACGAACTTGATGGCACACCTTACTTTCTTGCATTTAATAAACTTGAACCATTGGGTCCTTCTTTGTTGCGTATATGCTTGCGCTTTATGAGTTGAAGTTAGCAGAACCATGTATCATGGGGAACTCTTTCAACACTACCATGGTACTTTGTACCTAGTTGATATCATGATTCTTTTCCCTATGGATCCCGGCGGTTTGAAATAAAAGGGGAACTTGTAAGATCATGGAGTTTATATGTGTGTTAGAGAAACGCCTGGGCCGCTAGCCTAAGCCGTGCCTAATCATGGTGGAAACTTGCAGCATAACTATAGTGAGCATTCTATGAAGCATCCTGAATAAAAACCTATGCAAATAGAAAATAAAAAGATCACTAAGATGCTCATTGTCTACTTGCCTTGTCATTTTGATTATGGGATAGCTCCTGTATCATGTGCAAGGGGTACCCCGTTGGCGGTTCTCAATGATACACGTGTATTTACAATGACAAGAGCTTACTCTTGACTGAAGTTGAGTAGCATGAGGTTCGGTACTCGTAAGTAAGGGGCATGAGATTTCAACTTATAACTTGTCAAGCATATCCTCTTAGTTGTGTCACTTTAACCTTAATCACCTAAAGATGCCTATAATAGGGGTAATGAGAGCTGAAAGCTAATAAGTATCATAATTTTTGGGAGCTCTTTATGAGACTTGCAATCCCTGCTTCCCTCTGCGAAGGGCCTTTCTTTTACTTTTTAGTTGAGTCAGTAAAATCTACTCCCCTCTATCTCAGCAAGTATTTTGAGTTGTTGTGTTTCATTCATTCATATGATGATTTATTCAATCATGTTTCTTATGTTCCTTGTTTTGCACATTGCTCTTATCTTGATGTTTACTACTTTGAAAGCTATCATTGAAAACCAGTTATTTGTGAACTCCAGCAAATTATCAAATATTCTTTGACCAAGATTTAAGTTTGCCATTACCGATGATGATTTACTTTATGTATCTTTATTGTGTTTCCTTTACTCATTGCAAGTTGAGTTATATAATAGTGAGTTGTCTTCTGTTATGATCTATGTATTGATGAATGTGATGCTTCTTGTCCGTATTCTTTTATCCACTCTTCACTCCATAAACATGAGGCCATGTTTATTGAGCTCAGTTTCGCTTGGGGACAAGCAAAGTCTAAGCTTGGGGGGAGTTGATACGTCCATTTTGCATCACTATTCTATGTCATAATTCACTGTTATTCATTGATATATTTCGTATTGAGAGGTGATACTTATGTTATTTCATCTGTTTTTGCATGGTTAATGACCTTTGGAGCATGGATCGCTGCGATCGATTCGATGGAAAAGGTGCTGTTTGGAGGCAAAATTGAAGATCAGAAAATCCGGAAAATATAGGAAATCCTATTTTCCGTAAGACGGCGAAGCCAAGGGGCTGGAGATGGGACACAGGGGGCCCACACCACCCCCTAGCGCGGGCTAGCCTAGGTCGCACCACCAGGTGGTGTGGCCTCCCTGGTCCACCCCTGGCACTCCCCTCTGGTGTATATTATCCTCCCGAAACCCTAAGACTCGGGGAGCGACCATAGAAAGATTTCGCCGCCTCTGCGGGGCGGAAGACACCGCGAGAGAAAGATCTCTCCGGCAGACAGATTTCTGCCAGGGGAATTCCTTCCCGGAGAGGGGAGATCATCGCCATCAACACCACCATCAAGCTAGACTTCATCAGGATCATCATCACCACCATCATCATCATCAGCACCCTCATCACCATATCCATATTGCTGTAACAATTGGGTTGAATCTTGTGTAGTTCATAGGGGAAACTTTCCGAGTGTTGATTACTCTTTGTAGTTGATGCTATTGAGTGAACCATTGAATTATTGTTTATGTTCAGATTGTTATAAATCATTATTCCATCTCTGATCATGATCCATATGATGTCTTGTGAGTAGTTCGTTTTGTTCTTGAGGACATGGGAGAAGTCATGTTGTTAGTAGTGGAGTTGTGTTGAGAAAGATTCAATAGTTTGATATTTAAGTTGTGGTGTACTTCTTCTAGTGGTGTCATGTGAATGTCGACTACATGACACTTCACCTATATGGGCCTAGGGGAATGCATTGTGTATTTGTCTACTAATCGTAGGGGTTGCGGAGTGATGACCTGAACCCCGTTAGGAAACTATTGCACAAGGGACGTAAGGGTCTTAGAGTTTAAAGTTGTGGTTAGGTTTCTACCTTAATTACTTTCTTGTACTTACCGACGTTTGCAAGGGGTATAATCACAAGTATGTATTAGTCCTAGGAAGGTCGGTACATTAGCACAGGTTCACCCACACAACACTTAGCAAGCTAAAGAAGATTGATCAACCATATGAAGTGAAAGCACTTGACAGTCTTCTCATGTGTCCTCGAGAACGTTTGGTCATCTTAAGTAATACAACCGGCTTGTCCTTTGCTGCATAAAGGATTGGGCCACTTGCTGCATTTATTCCTACTGTCTTTTATTTACTCGTACTTTGTTTACTTGCTTAATCAAAAACCCCTAAAAATCTGTTTCCTAAGTATTTGCAGAGAATTCCTGATCCATACCACTAGCCAGCACCTTCTGCTCCTCGTTGGGTTCAACACTCTTACTTATCTAAAATACTGCGATACACCCCCTATACTTGTGGTTCATCAGTGGTGTTGATGGCGACGATCTCCCCTCTCCGGGAAGGAATTCCCCCAGCAGAAATCTGTCTGCTGGAGAGATCTTTCTCTCTCGGTGTTTTCCGCCTCACAGAGGCGGCGCAATCTTTTTGTGGTTGCTCCCCGAGTCTTAGGGTTTCAGGAGGAATATATACGCCAGAGGGGAGAGCCAGAGGTGGGCCAGGGCGGCCACACCACCTGGTGGCGTAGCCTAGGGTGGCCCACGCCAGGGGGTGGTCTGGGCCCCCTGTGGCCCATCTCCACTCCTCCTTATGGCTTCCTTCGTCTTCTGGAAAAATAGGATTTTCCGTATATTTTCCCGGATTTTCTGATCTTCGCGAATTTTGCCTCTAAACAGCACCTTTTCCATCAGAATCCTGACTGCAGCGGTCCATGCTCCAAAAGTCATCAACCATGCAAAAATAGATGAAATAACATAAGTATCATCTCCTAATATGAAATATATCAATGAATAACAGCAAATTATGACATAGAATAGTGATGCAAAATGGACGTATCACTAATACTGAGTTAACAGAAAACATACCCAGCACGACATCTGGCGCTTCCTGGGCTTCTTCAGCGTTCATGTGGAAGAGATGACCCTTGCGGTTGAGCGAATTCTCGGGGGGGGGCAAATCTCCTTCCAGTCTGAACACGGCGTTGCTGTTGAGCTGGGGCATTCACATTGGTAGTGGCGGCAATCTTCTTGGGATACTCATTGGAGTAGTGACCCTTAACTCCACACTCAAAACAAGTAATCTGGGACATGTGTTTGGCTGCAACAGGCATGACATTGCTTCCAGTCCTTGGGGCAATATTATTGTTGTTGTTATTGGACTTGGGCGGTGCATGGTTGAAGTTGTTGGAGTTGCCGGGATTGTTGTTGTGGTTTCCTCTAGACTTCACATTTCCTCCGCTACGGTTGGGGTAGCTTGGACGAGACATTGGGGTTCTATTGTTCCTTGGGGCATATCCTGCAGACGGGTTGGGCGATACTTCTGGTGACTGTTGGATCCACTCTGGTGCATCATTCTGCGCTTGCGATTGTCGTTGGCTTGGTTGATCTTTCCTTCCATCTGGATGGCAGAGTTGACTAGCTCTTCGAGGTCGTCAAAACGGATGTTGATTAACACCATTTGCATCTCATCATGCAATCCATTGAGGAATGTCTCCTTCTTGGCCTTAGTATTGATCTCATCAGGTGCATACCTAGCGAGGGACAGAAATATATCACGGTACTCTACTATAGTCATCCTGCCCTGCTTCAGTTCTCTGCACTCATGTCTCATTCTAGTGACTAAACCTTGCGGTACATGGGTGCGGCTAAACTTGGTCTTGAAATCTTCCCATGTCATCACTTGACCGTGGTTCATAGTACGGGTGTTGTTCCACTAGGCTCTTGCATCTCCTGCCAGATAGTGGGTGGCAAATAGAACTTGCTCATTTGCATCAACTCTTGCGACTTCTAGGTTATTCTCCATGGTCTGTAACCAATCATCTACATCTAGTGGGTCTTCAGACTTGCTAAATATAGGGGGATTGGTATTCTGGAAGTTCTTAAGCTTGGATCCCTGATGATCCTGATTTCCATGGCCTTGATTGTTGTGGGCCATCTGGGCTATCTGTTGCAGGGTAGCTAGGTTGGCTTGGCGTTCTGCTCTATTAGCTTCACGGTCGGAAACTAGCATCTGCAGAATCTGCAGCATTGGGTCCTGCGATGAGCTACTTCCTCCGGGGTTTCCATGAGTCATCTGAAGATTGAGATAGATAAAGGGGTAAGAGGGAAAGATCTATGGTTCATGGTTTTGTTTTCAAAAGCTAAAACTTTGAGTTTGACTCAGGTTTGGCAAACTAACACTTCTCATTCATTCATTCAAGCAAGGCACACGATACCAACACACACACCACAACAAATGAAAACAGATGGTTTTAAGAACCATTCTGTGAGGTAAGATACAATGGGACCGATACAACTTCTTCCTACGATAGTGCTCTAGTGCATCTACTCATCATCGATGAAGTCGGAGTCATCATCGTCGGTGTAGAAGTCCATGGCATCATCCTCTAGGTAGTCATCATCATTGCTGAGGTACGAGTGAATATCCACTTGGATGTCTTCACCTTCTTCCTCTTCTTCTTTTGCTGCAAGCTAAGCTTCTTGCTCCTTGATGGTCTTCTCGAGGTCGGCCACCTTCTTGCAAAGACGGTCGATGGTGCGATCCTTCTTTGCACATTGACGACGAAGTGATTGACGATCCTTGACGAGCAGTGAGAAAGTTTGGGCCTTCTGAGCGGCAATAGCAAGGTTGTGGTTGGCGTACTCTCTAGCATTGTCCAATTCCTTCTCCCTATTGTACAGTAGGAAGTCAAGGTTCTCCACTTGGCGTCTCATCTCCGGGTGACTTGGCATCTCCAATGGCATTCCCATAGAATCACGCCTTGCATAGTGAGAAAAGCGAGTTCCCTGGATCAAGTTGACGTTCTGTCCGCAAAGATGGGATAGAGCTTCATGCATTGGCCTGGATAATCCATCTAGCCAGTTGTTCTCTCTCACGGTGAATTGAATCTTCTCTAAAAGTGGTGCTTCCATCTCGCCTCGAAGATCAGCAACTATCAGCCATTGTAAATCTCCTCCTGGGGGACCATTGAGTTGAGCTCCGAAGAATTCCGGATGTGGGCGCTCCACGTATTCAGACAGTGCATCAAGATCCCTGTTGAAGATCAGTTGGCCTCCGTTGCCCAACTGGTAGAACTTGTAGTACTGAACTTCCATCTATAAGAATTTAGGATGAGTAAGTTAGTGAAGTGATCAAGTGTGTCAAATTTTATGTAGTAATGTAAGAATTTTTTAGGAACATGAATTTTTTGAAAGAATATCAAGGATAAGAGGGAATAGGTTTTCATAAATACTCAGTTATTTGTTTTTGAAACTAAGTTTTTGTTCGAACGTGCATTCTAACTAGGGTTTCCTATGGTCAAGATGGCTCTGATACTGACTTGTCAACACCCGGATTTTTAATCCCAGATGCCTGTTATGCCATACATCGCAATCCCAGGATTACCATTTTTGTGAGACATAACAGATTGGATATCACAGTACATCATCCATTACAAACCATAATAAGGTCTTACACAAATAAAGGATCTCATGATCCATTCTTAATACAACAAGCAGCGGGATAAATAATAAGCGTAGCGGTGGGGTCCATCTTCAGTGTCACAGGCAATGCTGACAATGGGAGATAGTCCTAGTTGTCGTAGCTGTCTTGTTGTCCTTCCTCTTGGTAGTCCTCGTCATAGTCTGGCCATGGGAATAGCCAGGGACAAAGCCAGAGTACTCTTTAAGTACTCGCAAACTATCACTAACAAGTAAGGTCGTTCCAGTAGGAAATGCTAAACTCTAAGTTTATTTGCAAGGTTAAGTTTGAAACCTAAGCTAAGTTCAGAAACAAAGAAAGATAAAATAAAGTTCTAAAATCACTTAGTGGGGAAACTAGTTTTCATATTCACAACTCTGTTGTGGTCAAGTCAAGGTCACCATTCATTTCATAAGTCATTTTGAAAACATCTGACGACGGAACAGTATGGCCACTCCAACTGTCCATGACCACGGACGTGGCTATTCGAATAGTTTGACACTCTGCAAAGGTGGTACACTTTCACCACAAAATTCGATACATCTGTCAGGGATAACCCTGAATCATCATACTTGGTATGCGGATAATCAATCATAACCTTTCAATTACACACCCTAGTATAAGCACCTCTCCTATGAGCTTGGCCTCCCAGCCATGGCCATCTGCCATCCTGGGCACTTCATAGGTGGACAACATTGAGAGGTAGCCTCAGCTCAAACCTCTCCCGCGAGGGAACCCATACTAATGCATATAAACTTCCGGCTAAGCCTTACCCAATGCAGGTATTGTGGTTGTACAATAAATTTGGAATGGTATTGCATCTGAACCCAACCATAAGCTTTTATAAAGGGTTAAGGCTCATGCCTCAACATTTTCATCGTAAACCATTTGTGTTTCTCAACTGTCAAAACATCTCAATAGAATGACTCATCATTCCAAGGCTTTCATAAGCATTTTCACCAAGTATTCCCATCTAAAGTGATCACGTTTTAGGATTACGCTAGTAACTAAGGTTAAGAGTGTTCACTAATGAGGGATGCTAATATCAATCTCATGCCATAGAATGACATCTAAGTATAACTAGATAGGCCAAGTTTTATACTCTTTATGCTATCTATAAACAAAGTAAAGAACTTTGGTAAAGTAAAAGAAAGTAAAGCTTGCAAGTAAAACTTGGGATTGGTATAAATAAAGAAAGGTATAACCAAAGCATGTTTAAGGCATTTGCTTAGGTCAACAAGGTGGCAAGTGTTAACTTGCTTAGTTCTAGCAAGCCAATAATAGCTTGCTCAGTTTACTTGAAGTGCTAGGCTTGCCTTGAGTAGTGCAGTGGTTGAAATTCTCCTCGTCTTCTTTGGGGTAGAACTCCTCCTCCTCGTAGACTTGGTCGGTACTATCATCTATACTTAACTAGTCTATTTAGCACACTAAGGCACACACTTGATGATCTAGCATCATCACAAGCATCACAAGATTTAATGAACTAGTTTCATTTATTTTATTTGAGAAAAGTAATTTCTACTCATTGAAATTAACTAAGATTTAATATTCTCCAATTAAAATATGGGATCATATGGACAAATTTCATCACCACATATTCTAATGCATGGGAATGTGATTTAAATGTTTGATCATATTTCAATAAGTTTAAGTTTATCATTTTAATGATTTAAAGTAACTAGAAATTCCTATATAGCATTATTTTGGTACTAGTCCAAAGTCACTACATGCAAACCTAAATATATTGACATATTCAGATAGGTATGGTCAAATGTGATTTTTTGAGAGTTGGAATCAACTCAAAAGCTATTATGGTTGATTTTTGAAAAATGTTTGAATGTGAAAAAGTCTTTGTCTTGTTATTTTTTCTAGATGAGATCTCTAAATCCAATTTATTTAAATCCAACGTTCTTGGATAGAGATTTTAATTATCTTTCCAACAAAATTGGAATCATTCATTTTGGTGAAATAGAACTCTCTAAAATGATTTTCAAACTAGTGGATAGTAACTAGATTAACTCTAAATAGAAAAAGATTTATTTGAATCTACTGGGTTGTGCGGGAAAGAAATGGGTCGGCCCACTGCGCACCGCGCAGCGCCCGGGCTGACTTAAGCGATGGCCCCACCCATCAGTGGAACAGGTGATGCCGAACAGGTATCGGAGGATTTTTACTGTAGGATTAGATCCCAGATCAACGGCTCACAGCCATCTTCCTCACTTGAACAGGACAGGATGGGGAGAAACCCTAGCAAGGTCAGTGAGGGTCGGGGGAGGCATACTGGAGCTTCGGCGAGGGTCGGTGAGGCGGGCAAATGGACGTGTCCAGGACGGCGGTTCTCCTGGTACCGGCGGCGTCCCTGGAGATGGCTTGGATCGGTGGCGCCCTTCTCCTCCTCCCGCGGCGGTCTTCAGCGGAATTGGGGAGCTACGGGCAGCGGCTTGTTCTGGTGGGGCTCTGGAAGGTCTCTACGGTGGAGTGGAGGGAGATGGTGTGAAGAGTTAGTGCCGGAAGGCTCCCTTTTTATAGCGGGGCGAGGGGTGCATCATGACATGGTCGGAGCTTGACAGGGTGCACGACACAGCGAGCTATTTGCATGGTTCTGGGGCTAGGATGGTGGGTGGTTCCCTGGCGATCATCACGGAGGTGCTCGTGGAGTGCAACATGGTCGGGAGAAGTGGGCGTTGCTGCACGCACACTGTCTCGGTCGACGGCGAATTTCGCGGTGTCCGGCGGCTACGGGGTACGGTCGAGGGAACGGGCATGTCCTTTGGTCTCCTGGGACACTGGTGATCATGTAGGCTGGCGGAGCGAGCAAGGAGAGGTCGGGTGGATCAGGGACATGCCTGAATGGCGGGTGCGGGCGTCAGCATGGCAGACACAGCTCGGGCACGACGTTCCTGGCTTCTCCTCTCTGTCTCTTTGAGCTAGGGCTGGCCTAGAGGGGGAAGTGGAGCACGGGCAACGTGCCAGACATGGTAGGCGAGGTTGGCGATGCTTGTGTCGTGCTGCCAACGGTAGGGGTGATAAATGTACTTGGCCATGGTGGCCATGACCATTTGGTCGTGTGTACAGTGGGTGGCCGTGCAGTCACAAGGTGGGAGGTGTACTGTGAGCACTTTGGTTGAAAAATGGGAGACCAATTTGGCAAGAACCCTGCTCACTATAGTGTTCGTGGATTTTGCCAGATTTGTGCACAGAAGGTGTTTGACAAAATGGCCGAAAGAAAATTACTTTTGAATTTTGAAAAGATTTTTGGTGGGTGTGTTAGTCATATGCTTAAGCATCTGTGGTTGCTGGGGATGGTCAAATTGAACTCATTTGAGTGGTTTTTGAGAAAGTGGGATCTATGTACATACACTTGATTCCATTTTCAAATGTCATTTAAATTTTGAGTTAAAATGTTTTATAAGATTTCAAAGTGGGCCTTGGTAGATCATTACTTGTACTAGCAAGGGGTGCAAAGATTTAGAATTGTTTCTGTTAGGAAAATGAGTTCTAGGAACACCTAATGTGGCCTAGGGTATTAAAATGGCCAAAGTGACCATTTCCATTTATTAATCTTATTTGATTTCTTTTTCTTTGGATTTTGTTTTCAAATGGTCTAGATGATGTGTCATTCACCTTTGAACCATTTCACAACCATTAGAACAAACAAACATGGCATTTCCAAACAATTCTATATTAATGCAACACACATATGCATTCTTAATTCTTTTAATGATAAAAAGTTTTTGTTAACCCTAAATTAGATCATTTGGATCTTGATAAAATTGATTAAAGATTTGGGATGTTACACGTCTTCATCGGCTTCGACAACGTCTTCTTCGGCATCGACCCCTCTACGACCGCCTCAACCGCGTCACCAATGAGTTCTTCTTTGCATACTCGATTCTGGCAAAAGCGGTGTGCGTTCGTCCCTGACGTGCGCCTAGTTCTGACAAAACTATGGCCACACCTCGTCCTCAATGGCTCGGACTGCATCGACTTCAGCATTGACACCCTCAATGACTGCCTCGACGTGTCTCTGTCATCCTTCTCGCGCGCTATGTGCATGCGGCTTCACGTGCGGCTACCTTGACACCGTCATCCCCGACCATGACATCGACCATGGCGACCCATCGCATGGATGCCTCGACCATGGCACCGCCTCACGCTCTCGGCTCCCTCGACACCAGCACAAGGGATACCACCTCGCTTGAGCATCATCAGCTTCCTCTACAGTCCAAGCTACCGCACTGCGACACCGTTGATGTCTACGCACTTCTATTCTTGTAGACAGTTGTTGGGCCTCCAAGTGCAGAGGTTTGTAGAACAGCAGCAAGTTTTCCCTTAAGTGGATTACCCAAGGTTTATCGAACTCAGGGAGGAAGTGGTCAAAGGTATCCCCTCTCAAGCAACCCTACAATCAAGATACAAGAAGTCTCTTGTGTCCCCAACACACCCAATACACTTGTCAGGTGTATAGGTGCACTAGTTCGGGGAAGAGATAGTGAAATACAAGTGGTATGGATATAAGATAACGGTGATAGAAAATAGCTTGATGGCGTGGAAAAGACTAAAAGGCAAACTGAAGTAAAGAAGGAAGCAAGCAAACATGTAACAGATCTAATAGCAAATGATGTATCAATGCTTAGAAACAAGGCCTAGGGATCATACTTTCACTAGTGAACACTCTCATATAAATATATCATCTTCATGATACTACGCTGAACTACTCTCCGGTTGGACACTCTAATCGTTGGTAGGGCTATAACAGCACACCTCAAAGTAAGCCTTTCCCATCTAGAAAACCCCATACTGTCACCTTGAGCACTAGATGAGTCAACAAACACCACAATTTCATAAAGACATCCAACTCCAAATATAACTCATAACAAGTATTTGTAATCTCTAGCCTAAGTGCCACCATGGTGAGCACGCTGTTACTTTCACACACATGGGGAGAGCAGAGATCTATTAAAACACTTGAGTAGCAAGGTAGATCTATAGATTACAAGCTCATGATCACAATAAGATCATGCATAGAGAGAGATGAACACATAGCTACCGGTAGAACCCTTAGCCTTGAGAGAGAACTACTCCCTCCTCATCATGGGAATCAGCAATGGTGATGGAGATGGCGGTGGAGATCGATGGAGATGGCTCCGGGGGCACTTCCTCGTCCCGGCAGGGTGCCGGAACAGAGAATTTCTGTCCCCTAAATCACCCCTTCGGTGGCGGCGGTGCTGCGGAACTTTTCATGGATTTCTGATTGATGATCTAGGGTTTTGGTATCGGGAGGCTCTTATAGGCAAAAGAGGCAAGGTCGGGTGGCCAGGCCCACCATGCCCTGGCGTGGCCTAGGGTTGCCCGCGCCTAGGGGTGGTGTGGCCACCGTGTGGCCCCTCTCCGACTCTCCTTCTGGCTCTGTGAGTCTTCCGGGAAAATAGTAACTTTGGCTTTTGTCCCGTCCAATTCCGAGAATATTCATTTTCTGACTTCCTGGAACCAAAACAGCGAAAAGTGCAACTGCACGGTGGCATCCTGTTAATAGGTTAGTCCAAGAAATCATATGAAAAGTACTCCAAAGTTGGAACAAAACATAAGAAAGTAGATAAAACCAAGCATGGAACATCAAAAATTATAGATACATTTGCAATGTATCAACATCCCCAAGCTTAACTCCTGCTCGTCCTCGAGTAGGTAAGTGATAAAGAGAAAGAATAATTTTTGAGGTGACATGCACCATCAAAGACTTGATCAAAGTATTTGCAAATCATTCAAAGCTGGGATCATAGTACTTCAATCATAGCATGAAACGCAAAGTTCTAGCAATAAGCAAAGAAACTATGATGCAACATGAAAAGGCACAAACAAAAGATTCATGAATAACAATGCTTTGCAAGACGTTTGTTTGTTCCACATAAAGAAAACATAGCATAGTAGTATTCATCTTGTCCCTCATAGAGTAGCAAGTATAAATGCATAGGACACCTTCAAAGTTCATAAGAGTGACTAGATACAAATAGTTTAAAACAAGCAATATCAAAGCTATGCATCAATCAACAAGTCTTGGGACAATGCACATAGAACTAAGAATGGCCACTATGCTCTCAAAGTAGGTGCATAAATATAGAAGGTGGAGACTCAACATAATGGTGGAAGAAATGCCTTTTGTATAAAAGGAAGTAGGGATTCAAGTCTCATAAAGAGCTTCCAAAAATTATGGTACTTATAGCTTTCAGCTCTCATTGCCCCTATCATAAGCATCTTGAAGGTGATTAAGGTTAAAGTGACACAACTAAGAGGATATGCTTGACAAGTTATAAACCGAAATCTCATGCCCCTTACTTACGAAGACCGATCCTCATGCTACTCAACTTTAGTCACAAGTAAGCTCTTGTCATTGTAAGTACATGTGTATCATTAAGAACCACCAACAGGGTACCCCTTGCACATGATACGGGAGCTTTCCCATAATCAAAATGACAAGGCAAGCAGACAATGAGCATCTCAGTGATCTTTTTATTTGCTATTTGCATAGGTTTTTATTGAGGATGCTTCATAGAGTGCTCATTATGGTGATGCTGCAAGTTCCACCATGATTAGGCATGGCTTAGGCTAGCGGCCCAGGCATTTCTCTAACACACATGCAAACTCCATGATCTTACAAGTTCCACTTTTATTTCACACCGCCAGGATCCGTAAGCAAAAGAACATGATATCAACGGGGTACAAAGTGCAAGTGCAATGTTGAAAGTGTTCCCCATGAAACATGGTTCTGCTAATTTCAACTTATAAAGTGTAAGCATATACGCAACAAAGAAGGACCCAATGGTTCAAGTTTATTAGAGGCAAAAAGTAAAGTGTGCCATCAAGTTCGTGAGAGCTTTAATCACTAGTTTTCTCATAACAAGTGAAATGTAGACAAAAGCATGAATATACTTGGAATAGCATAAGCTAGTAGGTAGATATGGTGGACTCTTTGGAATAACTTGGTTTAGGGAGTTGGATGCATGAGTGGAACTCATACTTTGTTGTGGAGGCTAGCAAAAGACTGGGAGCGACAAACTAAGAGAGAAATAATTGCCATAATCATGCAGAGCGACAAAACATCATTGATCAAAGCATAAAGTGATACTACAAGTTGAAAACTAGAGGATCATAAAGGCTATGGTGACTTGAGATAGTCATAACATGGTGTGAGCATGCGCCAAGTCAACCCAAATAAAGCATCAAAGGAGAATACCACTATACTATGCTTTAATATGCTAAAACAACGCATGATTCATCCAAGGCACATTAAGCAATATCAATTGTTTATAACAAGTCATGCTACAACAAAGAATACTAAGCATAAAGCCAAAAGAATATCAAGCATGGCATGACAAAGCATAGGCCACAGTAAAAAACAAGCTCTTTTTACCACATAAGTATGAACTTTCCTACTCTTTTCCAAACAAAACCAAACTATTTGCAAACCAGTGTATGAAAGAGGGGGTCCAACCAATTTATTCATAAAACTAAGAAAACCAAGCAAATGAAAAACCAAAACGAAAACAAAAAAGAAGACGCTCCAAGAACAACACAACTGTGTATGAAACAATAAAAATGAAGCGTTTGGAAGAAACCTGGGATTTTTATTGATGAAGAAGGGGATGCCTTGGGCATCCCCAAGCTTTGACGCTTGTACTTCTTGGATATTTCTTGGGGTGACACGCGTGGCATCCCCAATCTTGAGCATTAGTCCATCCATCATCTCATTACTCATTCCTTCCATACACCTGAAATTTTTCCTTCATACAAAACTTCACACAATCTTTATTAGCAACATTAGTGCACTCAAGATAAATAAGTCTTAAGGTTCAGTTCTAACACCAAATAAACTTCCATTAGAACACTAGATACTGTAGCACATCCCTCAAAAAGCTCAGTTCCCCAAAAGAACTCAAAAAGGAACCAACCAAGAAGCAAATGAAGAAAATGGCAGAAATCTGTCAAAATAGACCAGCAGGTAAAGACGAATTTTTTCGAATACCTTCTGTTGCTCAAATCGAAAAGTGTTGAACTAATGAAAGTTAGATAACAACCTGGGGCAGAAGCACAAAAATTACAGTGCAATCCAACATACAGAGCTCTCTCATGAATTTTTAAGGTGAAGCACAAAAATCTGTTTCGGGACAACAACTTTCCCAAGCATTACTTCTCTCTCATTAGAGATTACTCTTGGCACAAAAAGCAAATAAAAAGGATAAGGAGCGGTTATTACTGAAGTAATGACTTCCAAGACTCATCTAAAACTCTTGGGTTATCTCCCAACAAGTACTTTTGTTTAACGCCTTTAAGTTAGGCATGATAGTTT
Organism: Avena insularis; assembly: GCA_023614405.1. Taxonomy (NCBI): domain Eukaryota; kingdom Viridiplantae; phylum Streptophyta; class Magnoliopsida; order Poales; family Poaceae; genus Avena; species Avena insularis. Next base: position 219,353,763 of record CM042696.1, on the reverse strand, counting down.
GAGAAGATGCTCACATAAAAAATATGAATTGAAGTAAAAGAGAGCATCAAGAAGCAAATTCAAAGCACATTTAAGTCTAACCCACTTCCTATGTATAGGAATATTGTAAAGAAACAAGTCATGAAAGCACAAAGCAACAAGCATAGTAAAGCAAAACAAGTTCAACTTCAAGACTTTCAACATAAAGAGGGGAAACTTAATATTATTGAGATGCATAGAACCATGCTTCCCTCTCTCATAATAACTTTCAGTAGCAACATGAATAAAAGTAACAATATAACTATCACATAAACCATTCTTATCATGAGCCACATGCATATAATAATTATTACTCTCCACATAAGCATAGTTATTCTTATTAATTGTAGTGGGAGCAAATTCAACGAAATAGCTATCATTATTATTCTCATCACCATAATCATCAAATATAGGAGGCATATTGTAATCATTAATTTTCTCCTCAATAGTAGGTGGACTGAAAATATCATATTCATCATTGTAATCATCATATATTGGAGGCATAGTATCATTAAAGTAGATTTTCTCCTCCATGCTTGGGGGACTAAAAAGATCATTTTCATAAAAACTAGCTTCCCCATGGTTAGACTTTTCCATAGCATTAGCAATAATGGTGTCCAAAGAATTCATACTAACAACATTTCTATTAGCATGCAAATAAAGTTCCATAGGTTTTTTAATTTTCTCTTCAAACACTTCATGTCCTAACTCAAGATAAATACTATAAAGCTCTCTAATTTTGTTGTTGTTTTCCATTAAGCCTAACTAGTGAAAACAAGAAACAAAAAGACAAAATTGCAGAATATAAAGGAAATAACTTTGAGCACTCACATCGGAGGATGTGAGTACCTTTTACCTTACCTCCCCGGCAACGGCGCCAGAAAAAAGGCGTTTGCCGTGGGAGGTTCTTCTTCTTTAATCCTCCGGTGTGAATACCTTTTACCTTACCTCCCCGACAACGGTGCCAGAAAATAGCTTGATGTCTACGCACTTCTATTCTTGTAGACAGTTGTTGGGCCTCCAAGTGCAGAGGTTTGTAGAACAGCAGCAAGTTTTCCCTTAAGTGGATTACCCAAGGTTTATCGAACTCAGGGAGGAAGTGGTCAAAGGTATCCCCTCTCAAGCAACCCTGCAATCAAGATACAAGAAGTCTCTTGTGTCCCCAACACACCCAATACACTTGTCAGGTGTATAGGTGCACTAGTTCGGCGAAGAGATAGTGAAATACAAGTGGTATGGATATAAGATAACGGTGATAGAAAATAGCTTGATGGCGTGGAAAAGACTAAAGGCAAACTGAAATAAAGAAGGAAGCAAGCAAACATGTAACAGATCTAATAGAAAATGATGTATCAATGTTTAGAAACAAGGCCTAGGTATCATACTTTCACTAGTGAACACTCTCATATAAATATCTTCTCTTTATGATACTACGCTGAACTACTCTCCGGTTGGACACTCTAATCGTTGGTAGGGCTATAACAGCACACCTCAAAGTAAGTCTTTCCCATCTAGAAAACCCCACACTGTCACCTTGAGCACTAGATGAGTCCAACAAACACCACAATTTCATAAAGACATCCAACTCCAAATATAACTCATAACAAGTATTTGTAATCTCTAGCCTAAGTGCCACCATGGTGAGCATGCTGTCACTTTCACACACATGGGGAGAGCAGAGATCTATTAAAGCACTTGAGTAGAAAGGTAGATCTATAGATTACAAGCTCATGATCACAATAAGATCATGCATAGAGAGAGAGATGAACACATAGTTACCGGTAGAACCCTTAGCCTCGAGGGAGAACTACTCCCTCCTCTTCATGGGAATCGGCAATGGTGATGGAGATGGCGGTGGAGATCGATGGAGATGGCTTTGGGGGCACTTCCCCATCCCGGCAAGGTGCCAGAACAAAGACTTTCTGTCCCCCGAATCTCCCCTTCGGTGGTGGCGGCGCTGCGGAACTTTTCGTGGATTTCTGATTGATGATCTAGGATTTTGGTATCGGGAGGCTCTTATAGGCAAAAGAGGCAAGGTTGGTGGCCGGCCAGGGGGCCCGCACCATGCCCTGGCGTGGCCTAGGGTTGCCCGCGCCTAGGGGTGGTGTGGCCACCCTGTGGCCCCTCTCCGACTCTCCTTCTGGATCCGTGAGTCTTCCGGGAAAATAGTAACTTTGGCTTTTGTCCCGTCCAATTCCGAGAATATTCATTTTTTGACTTCCTGGAACCAAAAACAGCAGAAAACAGGCAACTGGCACTATGGCATCTTGTTAATAGGTTAGTCCAAGAAATCATATGAAAAGTACTCCAAAGTTGGAACAAAACATAAGAAAGTAGATAAAACCAAGCATGAAACATCAAAAATTATAGATACATTTGCAATGTATCAACCGTCCACAATGTTCCCGCTCGGACTGTGGGGGGATGTCAGCCTACTGGATGCTACTTTGGTTTATCTCGAGTCGGACCGTCCGTGATGTTCCAGTTGTTCACGACGCTACCACTACGACTGCGTGGGAGTGTTAGAGTATTAGGTATATACGGTTGTTATGGTAGTTTAAATAGAGTTAGGATCTGTTTACATACAGTCCTAACTTGACTCGTACTCCAAGATAATCCTCTGTACGCCTATATATACTCGTCCATGAGGATCAATAATATATCCATCATATTCTGTCAAACTCATACTCTTTCAGATCCAAATTCTATTAAGGAGGCTAACTTCTGACGGAACAGAGCGAGGCCCGTCGCCGGGAGGCTTGGGCCGAAGCGGATATACCGCTTGTAAGCTGCCGGCTGGGATAAGTCTCATCTGTGAAATCCCCGGCATTGTGTAAACACTCCCCGTTATAGTGAAGATTTGCTGGCTGGCGCCCGTGGTTTTTACCCTCTCTTTGTTGGAGAGGGTTTTCCACGTTAAATATGTGTCCCCCTTGCTGTGATTTTATTTTCGTTCTTCGTTATTTACTTGTCGCAAAGCTAACAAGTGGTATCAGAGCCCCATATTCTAATCTAGGGTTTGCGACATGTCGTCATTGAAGTTTGATCTAACGCAGCTGGACTACTCCACAAGATTCTGCTTGTGGCAGGTGAAGATGCGGGCGATTCTCGCCCAAACTTCAGATATGGATGAAGCGCTAGAGGGATTCGGGAAAGATGATGCTAAGAGTTGGTCTGATGAATAGAAGCGGAAGGACCGTAGGGTTTGTCTATGATTCAACTTCATCTCTTCAATAATATTTTGCAAGAAGTTTTGGCAGACAAATCTGCTGCTGCTCTTTGGTTGAAACTGGAATCGATCTGCATGTCAAAGGATCTAACCAGTAAGATGCATGTGAAGATGAAGTTGTTCTCGCATAGATTGCAGGAAAGTGGATCGGTAATGAATCACTTATCTCTTTTTAGAGAGATTGTTTCTGATTTGCAATCTATGGAAGTAAAATATGATGATGAGGATCTAGCTCTATTACTCTTATGCTCGCTGCCTAGTTCTTATACACACTTTCGTGATACAATATTGTTGAGCCGTGATAAAATAATCCTTGATAAAGTGCAAGAGGCCCTCAAACAAAGGGAGAAGATGAAAACTATGGTGCAGTCGGATGGGGCGTCATCCAAGGCTGAAGCTCTACCGGTTTGTGGCAGGACCGAGCAGAGATTTAACAACTATGGCAACCGAGATAAGAGTAAAGACGGCAGAAGTCATTCGAATTCCAAGGGAAAGGACAAGTTCTGCAGGTATTGTAAGAAATGTAATCATGTTATTGATGATTGTGAAGCTGCAGAATAAGGAGAAAACGAACGGAACTTACCAACCGAAAGATAAGGATCAAGGTACTGATAAGGCTGATGTTGTTTCTGGTGATAGTTCTGACGATGAATGTTTAGTCGTTTTTGCTGCTTGTGCTTCTCGTGATGATGAACGGATACTTGATACTGCATGTTCATTTCATATTTGCTTTAACAAAGATTGGTTCAGTTCATATGAGTCTGTGCAGATTGGAGATTTTGTACGTGTGGGGAATGACAACCCGTGCCATATTGTCGGAGTTAGATCTGTTAACATCAGGACACATGATGGCGTGACACGTACATTGATGGAGGTGAAGCACATACCAAGCATGGCCATAAATTTGATCTCCCTGAGTACCTTGGACGTTGATGGATACAAGTACGCCGGTGGGCGTAGATTGTTAAAGGTATCAAAAGGTTCTCTTATTCACATGATAGATGATATGAATTATGCTAAGTTATATGTTCTTAGAGGTAGCACTTTGCCTGGTATTGCTGCTGCTGTTACTTCTAATGATTCTAATGATTGTGGTAAAACAAATCTGTGGCATATGCGTCTTGGGCATATGAGCGAACATGGCATGGCAGAGTTGGTTAAGAGAGAGCTGATTGATGGGTGCAACTTGGGTAAGTTTGAGTTCTATGAGCATTGTGTTTTTGGTAAGCATAAAAGAGTTAAATTCAATTCTTCCGTTCATACCACCAAAGGCATATTAGATTATGTGCATGCTAATGTATGGGGACCTTCCCATAAGACTTCTATTGGTGGTGCTAATTGCATGCTTACTATTATTGATGACTACTCAAGAAAAGTGTAACCATATTTTCTGAAACATAAATCTGATGTTTTTGATGCTTTTAAGAAGTGGAAAGTTATGGTAGAAAAGCAAACTGAAAGAAGGTAAAGGTACTACGTACTGACAATGGTATGGAATTCTGTTCTAATGAGTTTGAGGAGTTTTGCAGTAATGATGGTATGATCAGGCACCACACCATCCCTTACACTCCTCAGCAGAATGGCGTGGCTAAGCGCATGAACAGAACCATCATCTCGAGGGCTCGCCACATGTTGTCCAATGCAGGTATGCATAGACGTTTCTGGGCTGAAGCAGCCAACACAGCGTGCTACCTCATCAATAGGTCACCTTCTATTCCAGTTGAGAAGAAAACTCCCATTGAGGTATGGTCAGGTTTGCCTGCTGATTATTCACAGTTGAGAGTGTTTGGTTGCACTGCTTATGCTCATGTTGATAATGGAAAGTTAGAGCCTAGAGCTGTCAAGTGCATATTTCTTGGTTATGGTTCGGGAGTTAAGGCATATAAACTATGGAATCCTGAAACTAAAAAGATTTTGTTGAGTAGGAACATTGTTTTCAATGAATCTGTTATGTATCATGACAACTTGCCATCAGATCCCTCTCCTATTGCTATTGGAGAGGACGAAGTTAGTGTGCAGGTGGAGCACCTGTAGAAAACTGTTGATAGTAATGTTGTCGTTGATGATACTCATGCGGAAAATATTGATGATGATGTTGTTCAGCACTCACCTACTATTTTGCAGCAGCCACAGGAATCTATTGTTGCTGATAGACTGGGCGTAACATAGTTCCACCTTGTCGTTTAATTGAAGAATGTAATCTTGCTCATTATGCTTTGAGTTGTCTTTGAGCAATTGGAGCATGATATCGAACTGCTACATACATACAATAAAGCTGTTGCATCCGTTGACCGCGAGAAGTGGATTTCTACTATGCAAGAAGAGATGCAATCGCTTGATAAGAATGGCACATGGGAAGTTGTGTGCTTGCCTAAACAGAAGAAGGGTGTCCGCTGTAAGTGGATATACAAGAGAAAGGAAGGTTTGTCTTTAAATGAGCCTCCAAGGCTTAAGGCAAGGTTAGTAGCAAAAGGTTTCAGCCAGATTCCAGGTATTGACTATAATGATGTTTTCTCTCCGGTTGTGAAGCATAGTTCTATTCATGCATTCTTTGGTATTGTTGCCATGCATGATCTTGAGCTTGAGCAGCTAGATGTAAAGACTGCTTTTCTGCATGGTGAACTGGAGGAGGATATTTACATGGACCAACCTGAAGGGTTCATAGTTCCTGGAAAAGAGGATTTTGTGTGCAAATTGAAGAGATCGCTTTATGGTTTGAAGAAATCTCCAAGACAGTGGTACAAAAGGTTTGATTCATTTATGATCTCACAAGGTTTTAAGAGGTCTCAGTTTGATAGTTGTGTTTACATAAAGTTTGTTAATGGATCACCTATTTACTTACTGTTATATGTTGATGATATGTTAATTGTGCCAAGAGCATGAAAGAAATCACTACTTTGAACGCACACCTAAGTAGTGAATTTGAGATGAAAGATCTTGGTGCTGCTAAGAAAATCCTAGGTATGGAAATTAAACGGGATAGAAAATCTAGGTTGCTATTTCTTAGTCAACAAAGTTACATTGAGAAAGTTCTTCAACATTTTAATATGCATGATGCAAAGTCTGTTAGTACTCTTGTTGCTCCTCACTTTAAATTATCAACATTGCAATGTCCTAGTTCTGATGAATATATTGAGTACATGTATCGAGTTCCTTATTCTAGTGATGTTGGTTCCTTGATGTATGACATGGTTTGTTCTCGCCTTGATTTATCATATGCTATGAGTTTGGTGAGTTGTTACATGCCTAATCCTGGTAAAGAACACTGGAAAGTTCTTCAGTGGATTTTCAGGTACCTCCGTGGCACATCCAATGCTTGCTTGAAGTTTGGCAAGACTAGTGAGGGATTCGCAGGCTATGTGGGTTCAGATTTTGCTACCGACTTGGATAAGAGGAGGTCCCTCACAAGTTATGTGTTCACGGTAGGTGGATGTGCCGTGAGTTGGAAGGCAATGCTGCAACCAGTTGTTGCTCTATCTACAACGGAAGCAGAATATATGGTTGTTGCTGAAGCTTGCAAAGAGTCTGTTTGGTTGAAAGGTTTGTATGCTAAGCTTTGTCAGGATGATTCTTGCATTAACCTATTCTATGACAGTCAAAGTGATATTTACCTTACTAAGGATTAGATGTTCCATGAGAGAACAAAGTACATTGATATCAAGTACCATTATGTTCGTGATATTGTTGCATAAGGTACAGTAAAGGTATGCAAGATAAGCACTCATGATTATCCTACTGATATGATGACAAAGCATGTTCCTGTTGCTAAGTTTGAGCTATGCTCAAGCTTAGTTGGTATAACTGCTTAGCCCAAGTGGTTGTTGGTGCCGAAAGTGTTTTCTTTGTTTGTTTAGGGAGATCATTGTTGTTGATGCTACAACAAGGAATTTGTCTCAAGGTGGAGTTTGTTGAAGTATGATCCAAATTCTATTAAGGAGGCTAACTTTTGACAGAGCAGAGCGAGGCCCGTCACCGGGAGGCTTGGGCCGAAGTCGCATTTGGGATAAGTCGCCAGGAGGTTACCACCACTATATATACCTCTTGTAAGCCGCCGGCTGGGATAAGTCGCATCTGTGAAATCCCCAGCGTTGTGTAACCACTCCCTGTTATAGTGAAGACTTACTGGCTGGCGCCTAATGATTGGCTCAACACGTCGAGCTTGTTGGGGAACCCAAAGAGGAAGGTGTGATGAGAATAGCAGCAAGTTTTCCCTCAGTTATGAAACCAAGGTTATCAAACCAGTAGGATCAAGGAAACACCTCCAAGGTTTTGTTTCCAACTTAGAATCCTGCACAACACAACCACAGAACTTTTCCCCCAACTTACAGTGAGGTTGTCAATCTCACCGGTTTTGCTGAAAACAAAGGATTAAACGTATTGTGTGGAAGATAGTAATTACTTGCAGAAAGTAAATAGAAAACAATAAATAGATTATAGATTGATGGTAAAAGAATGGATCGGGGTCCATAGTTCCCTAGAGGTGATTTCCTTAAGATAGATGACATGTTGGGTGAACAAATTACAGCGGGGCAATGGACAGACACCGAGAAAGCATCCATGCATATACTAATCATATTGACTCCTATGAGATTTGATTGGGCATTACAACATTATATATAGATCGTAATCCAACTACATCTATGAATAATAATCCACCTTCAGGTTATCATCCGAACCCCCTCCAGTATTAAGTTGCAAGCAACAGATAATTGCATTAAGCAAAGTGTGTAAAGTAAACAATACGATTATTCTATGAACAAAGTATTGTTGTTTTCTCCCTAGTAGCAACAGCACATCTAGTACCTTAGAGATTTCTGTAACTTCCCCAGATTCCTAGAGGCATGAACCCACTATCGAGCATAAATACTCCCTCTTGGAGTTCCTAGCATCTACTTGGCCAAGATAGCTACTAACAACGGAAAGTATGCAAGATCACAAATAACAAAGACATGATAGAATTAATAATCAATCTGAAATAACATCTCAATATCCATCGGATCCCCGCAAACACAATATGTAGGATTATAAATAGATGATCTTGATCATGAACAGAGATCACAAGATCTAAACATGGTAGCACAAAGGAGGAGAACCAACCATCTAGCTACTACATGGACCCGTAGTACGAGGTTGAACTACTCACGCATCATGTATCTACAATTTTTGATGTTCCATGCTTGTTTAGTATCTACTTTCTTATGTTTTGTCCACACTTTGGAGTACTTTTACACATTTTCTAGGACTAACATATTAACAAGATGCCACAGTGCAAGTTCCCTATTTTCTGCTATTTCTGGTTCCAAAAAAGTCAGAAAATGAATATTCTCGGAATTGGACCGGACAAAAGCCAAAGTCGATATTTTACCGGAAGACTCACGGAGCCAGAAGACGAGATGGAGAGGGGCCAGGGGCCGGCCACACCATAGGGTGGCGTGGGTCCCCCTGGTCGCGCCACCATGTGGTGTGGGCCCCTCCGGCCTCCACAAACCTTGCCCTTTCGCCTATAAGAATCTTGCGATGCATAAACCCTAAGGAGTCCAGCCTCCAGCCACGAAAAGTTCTGCAGCGCCGCCACCACCAAAGGGGCGATTCAGGGGAAAGAAAGTCTCTGTTCCGACACCCTGCCAGGATGGGGAAGTGCCCCCGGAGCCATCTCCATCGATCTCCAACACCATCTCCATCGCCGTTGCTAATTCCCATGATGATGAGGGAGTAGTTCTTCCTCGAGGCTAAGGGTTCTACCGGTAGCTATGTGTTCATCTCTCTCTCTATGCATGCTCATATTGTGATCATGAGCTTTGTAATCAAGTATATCTACCTTGCTACTCAAGTGCTTTAATAGATCTCTGCTCTCCCCATGTGTGCGAAAGTGACAGCGTGCACACCATGGTGGAACTTAGGCTAGAGATTACAAATACTTGTTATGAGTTATATTTGGAGTTGGATGTCTCTATGAAATTGTGGTGTTTGTTGGAACCATCTAGTGCTCAAGGTGACAGTGTGGGGTTATCTAGATGCGGGCGAACTTTGAGGTGTGCTGTTATAGCCCTACCGTGGATTAGAGTGTCCAACCGGAGAGTACTTCAGAGTAGTATCATAAAGAGAAGATATTTATATGAGAGTGTTCACTAGTGAAAGTATGATCCCTAGGCCTTGTTTCTAAGCATTGAAACACCGTTTGCAACTAGATCTTTACATGTTTGCTTGCTTCCATCTTTATTTTAGTTTGCCTTTAGTCTCTTCCCACGTAAACCACATGCCATCAAAGCTATTTTCTGGCATCGTTACCACTTATAATTATCCATACCACTTGTATTTTACTATCTGTTCGCCGAACTAGTGCACCTATACACCTGACAAGTGTATTGGGTGTGTTGGGGACACAAGAGACTTCTTGTATCTTGATTGCAGGATTGCTTGATAGGGAATACCTTTGACCACTTCCTCCCTCAGTTTGATAAGCCTTGGGTGATCCACTTAAGGAACAACTTGCTGCTATTCTACAAACCTCTGCACTTGGAGGCGCAACAACTGTCTACAAGAATAGAAGTGCGTAGACATCAAGCTATTTTCTGGCGCCGTTGTCGGGGAGGTAAGGTAAAAGGTACTCACATCATCTAGCTATTAAGCTATCTTCTAGTACTGTAGCTGGTGTGTGCATGCTCGAAGTTATTTCCTTTAGATTCTGCAATTTTGTCTTTTTGTTTCTTGTTTTCACTAGTTAGGCTTAATGGAAAACAACAACAAAAATTAGAGAGCTTTATAGTATTTATCTTGAGTGTTTGAAGAGAAAATTAAAAAACCTATGGAACTTTATTTGCATGCTAATAGCAATGTTGTTAGTATGAATTCTTTGGACACCATTATTGCTAATGCTATGGAAAAGTCTGAGCTTGGGGAAGCTAGTTTTTATGAAAATGATCTTTTTAGTTATTCTATTGCTTATGATGATACCAAAATTCCAATATATGATGATTACAATGATGAATATGATCTTTTCAGTCGACCTACTATTGAGGAGAAAATTAATGATTACAATATGCCTCCTATATTTGATGATTATGGTGATGGGAATAATAATGATAGCTATTTTGTTAAATTTGCTCCCACTACAATTAAGAAGAATGACTATGTTTATGTGGAGAGTATTAATTCTTTTATGCATTTGGCTCATGATAAGAATGTTTTATGTGGTAGTTATATTGTTAATTTTATTCATGATGCTACTGAAAGTTATTATGAGAGAGAGAAACATGGTTTTATGCATCTCAATAATATTAAGTTTTCCCTCTTTATGTTAAAAGTCTTGAAGTTCCACTTGTTTTGCTTTACTATGCTTGTTGCTTTGTGCTTTCATGACTTATTTCTTTACAAGATTCCTATGCATAGGAAGTGGGTTAGACTTAAATATTTTTTGAATTTCCTTCTTGATGCTCTCTTTTACTTCAATTCATATTTCCTATGTGAGCATCTTCTCAAACTATCATGCCTAACTTAAAGGTGTTAAAGAAAAGTACTTATTGGGAGATAATCCAAAAGTTTTAGTGAGTCTCGGAAGTTATTATCTCTGTAATAACCGCTTCTTATCCTTTTTATTTGCTTTTTGTGCCAAGAGTAACCTCTAATGAGAGAGAAGTAATGCTTGGGAAAGTTGCTGTCCCGAAAAAGATTTTTGTTCTTCATCGTAAAAATTCATGTAAAATCTATGTACGTCGGTTTGAGGCGTGAATTTTTGTGATTCTGCCCCAGGTTGTTATCTAACTTTAGTTAGTTCAATACTTTTCGATTTGAGCAACAGAAGGTGTTCAAAAGAATTGGTTTTTACTTGCTGGTCTGGTTTGACAGATTTTTGCCATTATTTGCATTTGCTTCTTGTTGATTCCTTTTTGAGTTCTTTTGGGGAATTGAGCTTTTTGAGGGAATTGCTACAGTAGCTTGTGTTTTAATCGAAGTTTTATTGGTGTTGAAACTGAACCTAAAGACTTATTATCTTGAGTTTACTAATGTTACTAATAAAGATTGTGTGAAGTTTTATATGAAGGAAAAAATTTAGGTGTATGGAGAGAATGATGTAATGAGATGAAGAATGTACTAAATATCAAGCTTGGGGATGCCACCCCATGTAACCCCAAGAAATATTCAAGAGGTACAAGCGTCAAAGCTTGGGGATGCCCAAGGCATCCCCTTCTTCATCAATAAAAATCTCAGGTTTCTTCCAAACACTTCATTTTTATTGTTTCATGCATATTTGTGTTGTTCTTGGAGCATCTTCATTTTTGTTATTAGTTTTTGTTTGCTTAGTTTGCTGCAATAATTTGGTTGGATCCCAACACACTTCTTTTTGAGAGAGACACACCCCGTTATTCATTGCCTAGAACACTCTAGTTTTCACACTATTTGTTTTGTGAGTGTTCTCTTTTGCTAGCACTGGGTTTAGCCTTAGTTTTCTTGTGCTTTCAGATTAAAACTTTTTATTTCTTCTTTGTGGATTTGTGAGACAATCTCACTGATCTTTATTTATTATTATCTTTGTGAGTTGTTTCAAATAAGTCGATTGGTGTTGAAGAGAGTAGGAAAAGTTCATGCTTTAGTGGTCCAAAAGGGAGCTTGTTTTGACTGTGGCTTAGACTTTATCATGTCATGCTTGATATTGTTTTGGCTTTATGCTTAGTGATTTTTGCTATAGCATGACATGTTATAAACAATTGAGATTGCTTAATGTGCCTTGGAAGAATCATACGTTGTTTTAGCATATTAAAGCATAGTATTGTGGTATTCTCCTTTGATGCTTTATTTGGGTTGACTTAGCGCATGCTCACACCATGTTATGACTATCCCAAGTCACAATAGCCTTTATGATCCTTTAGTTTTAGACTTGTAATATCACTTTATGCTTTAATCAATGATGGTTTGTCACTCTGCATGATTATGGCCATTATTTCTCTCTTAGTTGGTCGCTCCCAGTCTTTTGCTAGCCTCCGTAACCAAGTATGAGTTCCACTCATGCATCCAACTCCTAAAACCAAGTTATTCCAAAGAGTCCACCATACCTACCTATTAGAATTTGCTATTCCAAGTATATGCATGTTTTTATCTACCTTCCAAATTAAACTTGTTATGTGAAAATTAGTGATTAAAGCTCTCACGAACTTGATGGCACACTTTACTTTATTGCAATTACTAAACTTGACCCATTGTGTCCATGGTTGTTGCGCATATGTTTGCGCTTTATAAGTTGAAATTAGCAGAACCATGTATCATGGGGAACGCTTTCAACATTGCACTTGTACATTGTACCCCGTTGATATCATGTTCTTTTGCCTATGTATCCCGGCGGTGTGAAATAAAAGTGGAACTTGTAAGATCATGGAGTTTGTATGTGTGTTAGAGAAACGCCTGGGCCGCTAGCCTAAGCCATGCCTAATCATGGTGGAAACTTGCAGCATAACCATAATGAGCACTCTATGAAGCATCCTCAATAAAAACCTAATAAAAAGATCGCCGAGATGCTCATTGTCTGCTTGCCTTGTCATTTTGATTATGGGATAGCTCATGCATCATGTGCAAGGGGTACCCCGTTGGCGTTTCTTTATGATACATATGTACTTACAATGACAAGATCTTACTTGTGACTAAAGTTGAGTAGCATGAGGTTCGGTCTTCCTAAGTAAGGGGCATGAGATTTCGGCTTATAACTTGTCAAGCATATCCTCTTAGTTGTGTCACTTTAACCTTAATCACTTAAAGATGCTTATGATAGGGGCAATGAGAGCTGAAAGCTAACAAGTACCATAATTTATGGAAGCTCTTTATGAAACTTGAATCTCTACTTCCTTCTATGAAGGCCTTTCTTTTACTTTTATGTTGAGTCTCCACCTTCTACCTTTATGCACCTACTTTGAGAGCATAGTGGCCATTCTTAGTTCTATGTGCATTGTCCCAAGACTTTTTGATTGATGCATAACTTGATATTGCTTGTTCTTAAACTACTTGTATCTAGTCACTCTTATGAACTTTGAAGGTGTCTTATACATTTATGTTTGCTACTCTATGAGGGACAAGCTGAATGCCACTATGCTATGTTTTATTTATGTGAAACAAACAAACGCCTTGCAAAGCATTGTTATGCATGAATCTTTTGTTTGTGCCTTTTCATGTTGCAACATAGTTGCTATGTCTTATTGTTAGAACTTTATTTTTCATGCTATGTTGAAGTACTATCATCCCAGCTTTCAATGTTTTACAAATACTTTGATCAAGTTTATAATGGTGCATGTCACCTCAAAAATTATTCTTTCTTTTTATCACTTACCTACTCGAGGACGAGCAGGAGTTAAGCTTGGGGATGTTGATACGTTGCAAACGTATCTATAATTTTTGATGTTCCATGCTTGTTTAGTATCTACTTTCTTATGTTTTGTCCACACTTTGGAGTACTTTTACACATTTTCTGGGACTAACCTATTAACAAGATGCCATAGTGCCATTTGCCTATTTTCTGCTGTTTTTGGTTTCCAGAAAAGTCAGAAAATGAATATTCTCGGAATTGGACCGGACAAAAGCCAAATTCGATATTTTACCGGAAGACTCACGGAGCCAGAAGACGAGACAGAGAGGGGCTAGGGGCCAGCCACACCATAGGGTGGCGCGGGTCCCCCTGGCCGCGCCATCAGGTGGTGTGGGCCCCTCCGGCCTCCACCGACCTTGCCCTTTCGCCTATAAGAAGCCTCCGATGCAGAAACCCTAAGGAGTCCAGCCTCCAGCCACGAAAAGTTCCAAGAAGACCGCCACCAAGGTGAGATTCGGGATAAAGTCTCTGCTCAAGACCTTGCCGGACGGGAAGTGCCCCCGGAGCCATCTCCATCGATCTCCACCACCATCTCCATCGTTGTTGCTGATTCCCATGATGATGAGGGAGTAGTTCTTCCTCGAGGCTAAGGGTTCTACCAGTAGCTATGTGTTCATCTCTCTCTCTATGCATGATCATATTGTGATCATGAGCTTTGTAATCAAGTAGATCTACCTTTCTACTCAAGTGCTTTAATAGATCTCTGCTCTCCCCATGTGTGTGAAAGTGACAGCGTGCACACCATGGTGGCACTTAGGCTAGAGATTACAAATACTTGTTATGAGTTATATTTGGAGTTGGATGTCTCTATGAAATTGTGGTGTTTGTTAGAACCATCTAGTGCTCAAGGTGACAGTGTGGGGTTATCTAGATGCGGAAAGCGAACTTTGAGGTGTGCTGTTATAGCCCTACCGTGGATTAGAGTGTCCAACCGGAGAGTAGTTCAGAGTAGTATCATAAAGAGAAGATATTTATATGAGAGTATTCACTAGTGAAAGTATGATCCCTAGGACTTGTTTCTAAGCATTGAAACACCATTTGCAACTAGATCTGTTACATGTTTGAATGCTTCCATCTTTATTTCAGTTTGCCTTTAGTCTCTTCCCACGTCAACCACATCCCATCAAAGATATTTTCTGGCACTGTTACCACCTATAATTATCCATACCACTTGTATTTCACTATCTCTTCGCTGAACTAGTGCACCTATACACCTGACAAGTGTATTCGGTGTGTTGGGGACACAAGAGACTTCTTGTATCTTGATTGCAGGTTTGGTTGAGTGGGAATACCTTTGACCACTTCCTCCCTGAGTTCGATAAACCTTGGGTGATCCACTTAAGGGAAAACTTGCTGTTGTTCTACAAACCTCTGCACTTGGAGGCCCAACAACTGTCTACAAGAATAGAAGTGCGTAGACATCATTGTGCCACCACCAAGTGTGGCTGGCCTGGCTCCCCTCTCCGTCTCCCCTTCAGACTCCATGTTCCTTCTGGTGAAATATTGACTTGCGCTAGTGTCCGGTCCAATTCCGAGAATATTTCCTTACTAGCTTTTTTGAAACCAAAAACAGCAGAAAACAGGCAACTGACATTGTGGCATCTTATTAATAGGTTAGTTCCAGAAAATGTGTAAAAATACTTGAAAGTGTGGACAAAGCATAAGAAAGTAGATATAAATCAAGCACGGAACATAAAAAATTATAGATACATTTGCAACATATCAACATCCCCAAGCTTAACTCCTGCTCGTCCTCGAGTAGGTAAGTGATAAAAAAGAATAATTTTTTAGGTGACATGCACCATCATAATCTTGATCAAGGTATTTGTTAAACATTGATAGCTAGGATCATATAGTACTTTAACATAGCATGAAAGATACAGTTCTAACAATAAGACATAGCAACTATATTGTAACATGAAAAGGTACAAATAAAAGATTCATGAATAACAATGCTTTGAAAGACGTTTGTTTGTTTCACATATAGAAAACATAATAAGAATGGTATTCAGCTTGTCCCTCATAATGTAGCAAAACATAAATGCATAGGACACCTTCAAAGTTTATAAGGGTGACTAGATACAAATAGTTTAAGAACAAGCAATATCAAAGTTATGAATCAATCAACAAGTTTTGGGACAATGCACATTAAACTAAAAATGACCACTATGCTCTCTCAATAGGTGCATAAAGATAGAAGATGGAGACTCAACATAAAAGTAAAAGAAATGCCCTTCGTAGAAGGAAGCAGGGATTCAAGTTTCATAAAGAGCTTCCAAAAATTATGGTACTCATTAGCTTTCAGCTCTCATCGCCCCTATCATAAGCATCTTTAGGTGATTAAGGTTAAAGTGAACAAATATGAGGATATGCTTGACAAGTTATAAGTTGAAATCTCATGCCCCTTACTTACGAAGACCGAACCTCATGCTACTCAACTTGAGTCACGTGTAAGTTCTTGTCATTGTAAGTACATGTGTATCATAGAGAACCGCCAACGGGGTACTCCTTGCCCGATGATCCGGAAGCATTCCCATATCAAAATGACAAGGCAAGCAGACAATGAGCATCTCAGCGATCTTTTTATTTGCTATTTGCATAGCTTTTTATTGAGAATGCTTCATAGATTGCTCATTATGGTTATGCTGCAAGTTTCCACCATGATTAGGCATGGCTTAGGCTAGCGGCCCAGGCGTTTCTCTAACACATATACAAACTCCATGAGCTTACAAGCTCCCCTTTTATTTCACACCGTCGGGATCCATAAGCAAAATAACATGATATCAAGCAAATAAAGTGCAATGTTGAAAGCGTACCCCATGGTAACATGGTTCTGCTAATTCACAACTTATAAAGTGCAAGCATATACGCAACATAGATAGGCACAATGGTTCAAGTTTATTAAGTGCAAGAAAAGTAAATTGTGCCATCAAGTTTGTGAGAGCTTTAATCACTAATTTCACATAACAAGTTTAATTCGGAAGGTAGATAAAAACATGAATATACTTGGAATATCAAATGCTAATAGGTAGGTATGGTGGACTCTTTGCAATAACTTGATTTTATTTGGAGTTGGATGCATGAGTAGAACTCATACTTGGTATGGAGGCTAGCAAAAGACTGGGAGCGACCAACTAAGAGAGCAATAATGGCCATAATCATGCAAAGCGACAAAACATTATTAATTAAAGCATAAAGTGATATTACAAGTCGAAAACTAAATGATCATAGAGGCTATGGTGACTTCGAATAGTCTTAACATGGTGTGAGCATGCGCCAAGTCAACCCAAATAAAGCGTCAAAGGAGAATACCACAATATTATGCTTTTATATGCTAAAACAGCACATGATTCTTTCAAGGCACATTAAGAAATCCCAATTGTTTGTAACAAGTCATGCTATAGAAATAATCACTAAGCATAAAGCCAACACAATATCAAGCATGACATGACAAAGCCTAAGTCACAGTCAAAACAAGCTCCTTTTATACCACTTAAGCATGAACTTTTCCTACTCTTTTCCAATCCAAATCAACTTATTTGAAAACTAATGTATGAATGAGGGGGTCCAACCAATTTATTCAAGCAAACTAAGCAATCTAAGAAAATGAAAACTAAGAACAAAAACAAATACGCTCCAAGAACAACACAATTGTGCATGAAGCAATAAAAATGAAGTGTTTGGAAGAAACCTGAGATTTTTATTGATGAAGAAGGGGATGCCTTGGGCATCCCCAAGCTTTGACGCTTGTACTTCTTGGATATTTCTTGGGGTGACACGGGTGGCATCCCCAAGCTTGAGCTTTTTTCCATTCTTCATCTTATCACATTACTCTTCCCTACACTTTAAAATTTCCTTCATACAAAACTTCACACAATCTTCATTAGCAACATTAGTGTACTCAAGATAATAAGTCTTTTGGTTCAGTTTCAATACAAGTAAAACTTCCATTAAAACACAAGCTACTGTAGCACTTACTTTAAAAAGTTCAAGTGATCAAAGAGAACTCAAAGAGAAAGAAATTAAGAGGAAATGCAAATAATGGCAGAAATCTGTCAAAACAGACCAGCAGGTAAAAACCGATTTTTTCAAATACCTTGTGTTGCTCAAATCGAAAAGTGTTGAACTAACGAAAGTTAGATAACAACCTGGGGCAGAAGCACAAAAAGTTACAGCTCAATCCTACGTACAGAGATTTTTCACGAATATTTACAGCGAAGCACAAAAATCTGTTTCGGGACAGCAACTTTCCCAAGCATTACTTCTCTCTCATTAGAGGTTACTCTTGGCACAAAAACCACACAAAAATGATAAGGAGAGATTATTACTGAAGCAATAACTTCTAAGACTCAACAAAAGACTCCTAACGGAATTTGGGTTATCTCCCAATAAGTGCTTTTCTTTAACGCCTTTGAGCTAGGCATAAGAAGCAAGAAAAGAATCAAGTATTCTCAAATGAAGAAGCATTAAAACCAGATTTCTTGCCCCTACCTTTCTTACCTTTATTCTTATCCTTGGGGAATGTATGATTGTTTGGTGGAGAAGCAAAATGCATGATGCCCTTTTCCACATCTATTATTGCTCCAAGGAGTTTCAGTAGAGATCTTCCAAGTGTAATTTGCCCTTTTCCTACACATTCAATAACAAGATAATCAGTAGACACCACTTTCCCTACAATCTTTGTAAACACTCCTTTAGTTATTCCAATGGGTAATATTGTGGCATTATTAGCAAGAGATATTTCTTCTCCCCCTTCAGAAAGTCCCCAAAGATTTAAAGATTCATAGATATCTTTAGGCACAAGGCAGAATTCAGACATGATATCACAACGAGCGTAAAAAGTTTCATTATTTATAACAACTTTTACTGTAGGAAGCCATTTTGAGGGTTCAGAATTTATTGGAACATAATCATGATGCTCTCTAAGCATATTATAGCATTCATTTAAACTAGCAGTGTTGGTCTCAAGAGTGTTCAGTCTAGCAAATATGTTTATAAAGGAAGAATCAAATTTGCTAGGCAAGTTATATGTTAAGACCAACTTCTTTATGGCATTAAAAGCTTCATCCTCATTGCATTGGAGGAAATATCCTCCTACTATAGCATCCAAAGCATATATATAGCAAAGAGCAGATCCAAAGTAAAAACGGCTAAGAAACAAACTTTGAGTCATTTTAGGTTCAGTTTTTTCATGTAGATCAGAGATTCTAGACCAAGCTTCTTTGAAACTCTCTTCAACTCCTTGTTTGAAAGTAAAAATCATTTCCTCAGGCGACATAGTGATTGGAGCAATGCTAGACATAATAGCAACTTGAGATAGAGACTAATTTTTTTGTGTTTTTAATATAAAGAAGCAAACTAGTATAACTAATTTTTTTGTGTGTTTTTGATAAAGAAACAAGCAAACAAAGTAGAAATAAACTAAGCAAAACAAATAAAACAAAGTAAAGAGATTGGTTATGAGGGAATCCCCTTGTGAAGATGTCCTTGACTCCTCGGCAACGGTGCCAGAAAAATCTTGATGATCGGCTCAACACATCGAGCTCGTTGGGGAACCCCAAGAGGAAAGTATGATGAGCACAGCAGCAAGTTTTCCCTCAGTTATGAAACCAAGGTTATCGAACCAGTAGGAGCAAGAAAACACCTCCAAGGTGTTGTTTCCAACTTGGAATCATGCACAACACAACCACAGAACTTTGCCCCCAACTTACAGTGAGGTTGTCAATCTCACCGGTTTTGCTGAAAACAAAGGATTAAACGTATTGTGTGAAAGATAGTAATTGCTTGCAGAAAGTAAACAGAAAACAGTAAATAGATTGTAGATTCATGGTAAAAGAATGGACCGGGGTCCATAGTTCACTAGAGGTGATTCTCCTTAAGATAGATGACATGTTGGGTGAACAAATTATAGTGGGGCAATTGACACACACCGAGAAAGCATACATGCATATACTAATCATCTTGACTCCTATGAGATTTGATTAGGCATTACAACATTATACATAGAATGTAATCCAACTACATATATGACTAATAATCCACCTTCAGGTTATCATCTGAACCCCCTCCAGTATTAAGTTGCAAGCAACAGATAATTGCATTAAGCAAACTGTGTAAAGTAAACAATATGATTGTTCTATGAACAAAGGGTTGTTGTTTTCTCCCTAGTAGCAACAACACATCTAGTACCTTAGAGATTTTTGTCACTTCCCTAGATTCCTAGAGGCATGAACCCACTATCGAGCATAAATACTCCCTCTTGGAGTTGCTAGCATCTACTTGGCCAAGATAGCTACTAACAACGGAAAGCATGTAAGATCACAAATAACAAAGACATGATAGAATCAATAATCAATCTAAAATAGCATCTCAATATCCATCGGATCCCCACAAACACAACAGGTAGGATTACAAATAGATGATCTTCATAATGAACGGAGCTCACAAGATCTAAACATGATAGCACAAAGGAGGAGAACCAACCATCTAGCTACTACATGGACCCGTAGTCTAGGGATGAACTACTCACGCATCACACCGGAGGCAGTCATGGTGATGAAGAAGGCCTCCAGGGTGATCTCTCCCCTCCAGAAGGGTGCCGGGAAGAGCTTCAGATCCCTCCCGAATTAGGGATGGAGATGGCGGCGGCTATAGACTCTTTTTTGGAATTTTTATCAGGTACTTAGGGTTTTCGTTTCGGAGGCAATATATAGGCAAAGGGGCAAGGTCGGTGGAGCGCCAGGGGGCCCACACCCCTGGTGGCGCGGCTAGGGCTGGTCGCGCCACCACCAAGTGTGGCTGGTCTGGCTCCCCTCTTCGTCTCCCATTCGGACTCCGTGTTCCTTCTGGTGAAATATTGACTTGGGCTTTTGTCCGGTCCAATTCCAAGAATATTTCCTTACTAGCTTTTCTGAAACCAAAAATAGCAGAAAACAGGCAACTGGCACTATGACATCTTGTTAATAGGTTAGTTCCAAAAAATGTGTAAAAATAATCCAAAGTATGGATAAAACATAAGAAAGTAGATATAAAACAAGCATTGAACATCAAAAATTATAGATACATTTGCAACGTATCAGCGCCCGTGGTTTTTCTCCCTCTCTTTGTTGGAGAGGGTTTTCCACGTTAAATATGTGTCCCCCTTGCTATGATTTTATTTTCGTTCTTTGTTATTTACTTGTCGCAAAGCTAACACCTACAAGCCCTATATATAACACTTGAGGCAAGCAACCATTATATTCTAAAGTTATTTCCTACTTGATTACCAATAAATTATCTTGATCGCTAATGCCTAGAAATCCATAATGTACATGCCTATCCATGAGACTTCTCCTCTACACCTTGATATACGTTGTAAAATAGTGGAGGAGAACCATGTTTTTTGGTCAGCATCGATTTTAGCAGCAACACTGAGTCGCCGAGAGTTGCTTCTGGTAGCAGCACTAACGTGACTCTTTGGCATGTGTGTCTCTTCTCTCTTCGTGATTGTTTAATCCATGGATACCTATTGAAAGTGTTTACATGTAGGTTGTAGGCGAAGGCATATGTGAGACAATAGATTTGGGGGTGGGAACTGGCTCAACCCTCTAGGGGTGGCCTATCTCATATATATAATAGGTGTGTTACAATGGTACAATACATACACATATAAAGAAGCTATACATAGTCTAACACCCTCCCTCAATTGTAGATACTTCCTAAAGAATCTAGAAGGGTAAGATTGTGCCTATAGGCCTCGAACTATGGTAGAGGCAACGGCTTGGTGAAGCTGTCTACAAGTTGATCCTTAGAAAAGATGAACTTGATCTGTAGTCGTTTATGTGACACACGTTCCCGTACAAAGTGATAGTCAACTTCAATGTATTTCGTTCAGGCATGAAATACCGGATTTGCAGAAAGGTATGTAGCACCGATGTTGTCACACCAAAGGATAGGAGGCTGCGGTTGGGATATACCCAATTCCTGAAGCAAAGACTGGACCCAAATAATCTCTGCAGTAGCATTAGCCATAGCCTTATACTCAACTTCAGTACTACTACGTGATACAGTAGCCAGTTTCCGAGCACTCCAGGCGATCAAGTTAGAGCCAAAGAACACAACATGACCCCCTGTGGATCACCTGTCATCCAGACTGCCTGCCCAGTCCGCATCAGAATACGCCGTGAGGACCCTAGAGGGGTTCGGCCGAATATGTAGCACATGAGACATTGTGAGTCGTATATAGTGCAATATGCGCTTAACAGTAGACCAATAAGTGTCACGAGGTGTCTATAGATACTGACAAACTATGTTGACAGCATAAGAAATATCTGGTATCGTGATCGTCAAGTACTGGAGACCGCCAACAATACTTTTGTACTCCGTCGCATCTATAGAAGACAGAAGCTCACCATCAACAACAGTGATCTTGTCAATAATAGACATAGGTGTGGTAGTCGTCTTGCACTTAAGCATCCCAGCCCGCTGTAACAGATCCAAGGAATACTTCTTCTGCGTCATAACAAGTCCATCAGCACGAGAAGTAACCTCAACGCCAAGAAAGTAGTGAAGCTTCCCAAGGTCTTTGACAGCAAAATCAGCACCAAGAGCACGAACAAGAGCATGAGCAGCTGACTGAGAGGAGCTGACTAGAATAATATCATCCACATAAACCAGCAAGTACATAGTGACCTCAGGCTTCTGTAGAAGAAATAATGATGAGTCAGCAGTGGATGTCACAAAACCATGAGCATGAAGGGTGTCGCAAGACGGGCATTCCAAGCACGAGGAGCTTGCTTCAGACCATAGAGCGCTTTGGTAAGACGACATATATAATCAGGATGATCAGGATCATAAAAACCAGGCA
Source organism: Avena insularis (assembly GCA_023614405.1). Lineage (NCBI taxonomy): Eukaryota > Viridiplantae > Streptophyta > Magnoliopsida > Poales > Poaceae > Avena > Avena insularis. Next base: position 219,331,323 of record CM042696.1, on the reverse strand, counting down.
GCTATCGCATATTAACCTCCTCCTCCAGTAAGCCATGAAGAAAAACATTCTGCACATCAAGCTGACGAAGAGACCAACCTCGAGTAGCTGCAATAGAGAGAAGAAGCCTGATGGTGGTAGGCTTGACCACTAGACTAAAAGTGTCTTCATAGCCAAGACCATAGCACTGCCGAAATCCTCTGGCAACAAGACGCGCTTTATAGTGCTCAATGGACCCATCAGAATGCTTCTTCACCTTGAAGACCTATTTAGAATCAATGACGTTGACTCGTGGTGGGGGGGAACAAGAGTCCACGTCTCATTGCGAAGAAGGACATGATACTCCTGCTCCATAGCCTCTCTCCAATGAGGGATACTCATAGCAGCCTGGTACGTGCGAGGCTCGGAGGAAGGATACGCAATAGCAACAGTCATACACGCAGCATGCCAAGCAACAGTACCATCGGTCCGTTCCTTTGGATGAAAAATGCCACTGCAGCTGCGCGTATGTGGACATAGAACAGGAGCCGTCGAGGTCGAGGGTGCAGCCGACACGGGGCTGGATGATGACAACGGAGAGAGCCCAGCCGGCGATGGACTGGGCGGCGCAGAGCTAGGCGACACACTAGGCATCGATGAGGCCGAGCCAGAGCCCGCCAAGGGCGGTGCTGGCAGTGGGCTTCTCGGCGAGAGAGACAGCCCATGAGAGGCGGGCCATGACGGCTAAGCGGGTGTAGCAGGTCGGGCACTTGGGATCGGCGAGGCGGGCGTGGCAGGCCGGGCGCATGGCTAGGCCATCCCAAAGCCAGTGGGCGACGGAGCACGTGAAGGCGCGTCGTAATGACGTGCATGGGCACGCTGACCGAGGCCATGCAGGGGCGTGGCATGATCGACGTGCGCGTCAGATGGTGTCGGCGAGGGAGGTGCTAGTGCCTCCAAAATTTCCAAACGAGCCCCACGTCCAGTGCCTGCACCATGGTTAGGAAATAATATAGGAGAGTATGCAACATCATCAAATTTGTCCGAGGCAATAAAGGATGAATGCATGGACGGCGGTTCAGTGGTGGACACAGGGAGTTTGGCAAAGGGAAAAACATGCTCAACAAACATGACATCTCGGGATTGTTGGAAATATGCCCTAGAGACAAATAGTAGTAAGGACTATTATCATATTTCATATAGTTTATGATTAAATTTTATATCATGCTATAATTGTATTGTGTGGAAACATCAATACACGTGTGATATACAAACAACCAGGGGTTCCCAGTGAAATTCTAGTCACTGGTTCATTGGTCAACAGATGATCATGTTTCCTGATCATGTGGCATTTATGCCAGTTGGAAATGAGGTCATGTCATTCTGAGAATAAGATGCTGAACCAATACCCAACCTAAACATCATGACCTGATCATGTCACGAAGTTCAAGTTACAATGATTAGAAATGGATCCTCGTAGACTATTCCTTAGACCGTGAGGCTATATCAATCATTGTATCCAGAGAGTGCTTAGATAGCATCAAACGCCATCTGCTAATACGGTGGTTATAAAGGTGTGTTCAGGTACTCGCAGGAAACCATAGAGGCAATATACGTCAAGAGCGGGATTTGTCCGTCCATGTGACGGGAAGATACTCAAGGGCCCACTCGGAGAAGTTATATCCAATAGTTGCGCAACGTGTGATTTGATCATGAGGATATCACTTGTCGGAACGAGTCAAGTAGCATTGTTCAGTAACGAGATTGAACACGACATGGTGATGTCATTGATCAGATCTCGGGCAATGCAAGTATCGAGTGACAAAGGGAATAAGACACGACTGTCCCGGTTCAAACGACGAAAGATCTTCGTGGAACGCACAGGGGTCACATGGCCATCCAGGTCCCTCTGTCGATCATTGGTGCGGGAGTGTCCCGGCCATGTTTGGAGTGTTCCCGAACCATGGGGTATCACGCTTAAGGGCTTGATGATGCTTAGAGAGTGTTTATAGGATCGGTGGAATCACCGAAGAGTTATAGAGAGAAAATCGGAAGGGTTTCGGTAAGTCCGGAGGATGTCCGGAGTGGAGGTGGAAGGTGTTCCATGGCCACGGAGATTGAATAATATGTTAATGAATGTTAAATGTTGATTTAATCATTTATTCATAATTATTTAATAAAGACAAAATCAATTTTAATGGTCAAAGGCTTAATGAGCCAATTTCCGGAGGGAGAGGTCCCATTAGGGGAAAGGAGAGAGGGAGAAGGGGCAAGGGGGAGGATGGCTGGGCCTAGCCCCCTGCACGGGGCCCACTAGGGTGGCCGGCGGCACCCCTCCCCCCTCCTCTCCTTTAGTCCCACCCCGGGACTTTGAGGGAGGTAGTACCTCTCCTCCCCCTATATATAGTGGGGTATTTGGCCAAGATAAATACACCAATTATCAATAAAGGTCTCCCCACTTTTGGGAGGGCCTCTAATTGATATTTTCTCTCTCCCCTTCTCTCTCTCGTGACCGTGGTCCCAAGTCTGGACTGTGTGAGCGAGAGACATCTTCACCGTGGAGCGCCGTCGTGCTGCGTGATTCGGATCCGGGAGCTCTACTTCCGCAACTGCTGCTAGATCGGGGAAGCGGGAGTCATTGTCAGGCACCGGACATGTGTAACTCCCCGCGAGGTGTCACACTTGAGGCACTCAAGTCATTGGAGCCAAGGAGCGCAAGGACTTCATCACGACCTTGAGGTCGGCTTCGGCTCGTCTACATCAACCACGCTCTCCTGAGCGTTAACAACGCTTTTCGGTCTTCAAGGGTAAGTTCGTGAAAAGCCCCTCCCATTACTGTATTACTAATAGAGGTCCTGGCAGCTTAAGGGGTTCAGGGGCGTAGAGTAAAATTTATTGTTTTCATACGCGGAACCCCAACAGGGATATGTAGACACGATTAGTGGGAACATTTAGACATTTGTAACCTTTATGAAGGGAGCTATAGCCAAGAAAGACACACTTTTTGGACCTAAATTCTAGCTTACGTTTGTTGTAGGGGCGTAAGTGCGACTAGCAAGCACACCCAAACACTTTGAAGAAGGTATAGTCAGGTTGTTCATTAAGAAGAAGTTCAATGGGAGTCTTCATCTTTAGAACACGTGTGGGAGTACGGTTGATGAGAAAGCATGTTGTGGTGCAGGAATCACTCCAGAATCTAAAGGGGACAGATGCATGAGCCAAAAGAGTAAGACCGGTTTCAATGATATGACGATGCTTATGTTCTACGGAGCCATTATGTTGATGAGTATGTGGACATGCTAAACGATGAGCGATCCCAAGCGACTGGAAGAAGGAGTTGAGGTTGCGATATTCACCACCCCAATCTGACTGAACATGAACAATCTTATGCTTGAGAAGGCGTTCAACATGTTTTTGAAACTGAACAAAGATATCAAACACATAAGATTTATGCTTAATAAGATAAAGCCAAGTAAAACGACTGTGAGCATCAACAAAACTGATATAATAATTATGACCACTAACAGAAGTCTGAGCAGGACCCCATACATCTGAAAACACAAGTTCCAGAGGATGTTTCACCTATCGACTAGACTCCAAAAAGGAAGTTGGTAACTCTTCCCCTACTGACACGCATCACATGTTGTTACATATTTATTACTAGGCATGCTAGGAAGCTCATGATGACGCAAGACATGGCGAATAATAGGCGTGCTAGGATGACCAAGACGAGCATGCCACTATGACGGCGAAGCACGAACTCCACTGAAAACCTGAGAGACGTCGGGATGCTCCAGACGATAGAGGCCCTGGCAGACCACTAAGGAGCACGTCCCGTGTGTCCCGATCCTTAATAAAAAGATCAAAAGGGTGAAATTCACAAAACACATTATTGTCATGAGTGAGTTTAGGAATAGAAAGGAGATTACCGTCAAAGATGGGACTCTAAGAATATTGCGAAGTTGAAGACTCCTATTTGTATGGCTGGTGAGGAGAGATGCTTGACCAATATGAGACAAATGCATACCTTCTCCATTGGCGGTGTGGACCTTGTTGGAGCCACGATAGGCCTCACGTGAGTGAAGCTTGCCCATCTCGTTCGTCAGGTGTTCTGTGGCCCCAGAATCCAAGTACCAGTAAGGGTCGATGGAGTAGGACCGAGTGTGCCTCAGATGCTCCTGCGGCGCCGGGCGTGATGGGTTCGTAGCATGGAAAACAAAAAAATTCTACCGCAAGAACGAACAAAACCCAGATCTAATCTAGATAAAAGCCAAGATCTAATCTATTAGACATGCGCAATGAGATAGATCTGTACTAACCCTTGTAGATCCGAAAGCGTTACGAGATTGGATCTCGTGGTTGATGTAGTCGATCACTTGCCGATCTCAAGATCGTGTGGACGATCTTTCCGGCGCCGCGTTCCGGCAGCGCTTCCGCAGTCGGTCACACATGCGGTGTCGAAGCAGACCTTCCTCTCCCCGTTCCAGCGAGCAGCGGAGGTAGTAGATCTTCTCCACGGAATCCTAGCAGCATGATGGTGTGGTGGTGGTGGTGGAGTAGAGAATTCTGCAGGGCTTCGCCTAAGCCTGAGCAGAAGGAAGGAGGAGGAGAGAGGCGTCGGCTAGGGTTTGGAGTGGAGGGGGCAAGGGGGTGGCGCCCCCACCCCTCTATTTAAAGGAGGGAGGCGCCATGGGAGGGGGAGTCCTAGTAGGACTCCCCTCCCTTCCTTGGCCGGCGGATTGGGAGGGGGAGGAGTCCTCCTCCCCCACGACTCCTTGTCTTGCCCCATAAGGACTCCTTGATCCTTTCTTGGTTTTCAAGCAAACTCCAAGAAATCTCCTAGAACCTTCCGGAACATTCCGAAACCTTCTAGAATCCCCATACAAATACTCTGGAACATTTCCTAACTTAGAAAATGATCCCCAATATATGAATCTTATTCTCCGAACAATTCCGGATCTCCTCGTGATGTCCCGGATCCAATCCGAGATTCCGAACAACATTCGGTCTCCAACGCATATTCCATATCTACTTAAAACAACTTCGAACCTTAAGTGTGTCACCCTACGGTTCGTGAATATGCAGACATGATGAAGACACCTCTCTGATCAATAACCATCAGCGGGATCTGGAGATCCATAATGGCTCCCACATACTCAACGATGACTTCGTGATCGATAGAACCATTAACATACGAAACCAATTCCCGTTGTCATGCGATATTCCACTTATCCGAGGTTTGATCGTCGGTATCTCCATACCTAGTTCTACCTCGTTGCTGATAAGTACTCTTTACTCGTTCCATGTTATGTCATCCCTTGTGACCTAGTCACATGCTTGCAAGATAACTAGATGACATTCCACCGAGAGGGCCCAGAGCATATCTATCCGTCATATGGATGGACAAATCCCAATCTTGGTCCATGCGCTTCAACACATACTTTTAGAATACCCAATGACACCTTTATAACCACCCGATTCTAAGCGGTGTTTGATGTCATCAAAGTACCCATCCGGTGATGGTGATTAACATAACCTCATGGTCGAAGGATTAGGTTACTATGCATTTGAAAGCTTTATAGCAATACGAACTTAATGACTTGATCTTATGCTACGCTTACTATGGGTGTGTGTGCATCACATCATTCTCCTAATGATATAACCTTGTTATTAATGACATCCAATGTCCATGATCAGGAAACCATGATCATCTACTAATCAACAAGCTAGTTCAACAAGAGGCTTACTAGGGACTCTTTTATGTTTACAAAACACACATGTATTAGTGTTTCCTTATAATACAATTATAGCATGGGATGTAAACATTCATCATAAACACAAAGATATAATAATAACCACTTTTATTATTGCCTCTTGGGCATATCTCCAACAGCCTCCCACTTGCACTAGAGTCAATAATCTAGATTACATGGTAATATACCTAACACCCATGGCGTTCTGGTGTTGGTCATGCTTTGCTCTAGGGAGAGGTTTAGTCAACGGATCTGCCACATTCAGATCAGTGTGTACTTTGCAAATCTTTATGTCACCATCTCGGACATACTCGCGAATAGCATGGAAACGTAGCTTGATGTGCTTCAGCTTGCTATGTGACCTTGGCTCCTGTGCATTAGCTATGGCACATGTGTTGTCGCAGTAGATGGCCATCGGGTCCAACGCACTAGGAACCATGCCAAGTTCAGTAATGAACTCCTTCATCCATATGGCTTCTTGTGCAGCCTCCGAAGCAGCTATGTATTCCGATTCAGTTGAAGATTTCGCCACAACGCTTTGCTTGGCACTCCTCCAGCTCACTGCAGCACCATTCAAAATAAATACGTATCCATCGTGACTTGAGTCATCCGGATCGATGTTCCAACTAGCATCAAGTAACCGTTTACAACAAGTTGTTCATCACCTCCATAAGAAAGAACCATATCCTTAGTCCTATTCGTACTTTAGGATATTCTTGATCTGTCCAAAGGCTCCATTCCAGATCACTTTGATATCTCGCTAGTCAAACTAACGAGATGTGCTATATCCGTCTTGTACACAAGATGGCATACATGATAGAACCTATGGCGAGGCATAGGGAATATTATTCATCTTTTCTCTATCTTCCGTCAGAGTCGGACTTTGAGTTTTACTCAAGGTCTTACCTGACAACATGGGCACGAACCCTTTCTTGCTCTCTTCCATTCTAAACTTCTTTAGAACTTTGTCTAAGTATGTAGTTTGTGAAAGCGCTATTAGGCGTCTTGATCTATCTCTATAAATCTTGATGCCTAGAATATATGCCGCTTCGCCAAGATCCTTCATTGAAAAACTATTATTCAAATAGGTTTTGACGCTAGTAAGAAGTTCTATATCATTCTCAATCAACAATATGTCATCTACATATAGTACTAGGAATGCTACAGAGCTCCCACTCACTTTCTTGTAAATACAAGCTTCCCCATAAGTTTGTATAAATCCAAAGTTTTTGATTACTTTATCAAAACGTTGATTCCAACTCCGGGATGCTTGCTTCAGTCCATAAATGGAGCGCTGAAGTTTGCATACCTTGTCAGCATCTTTAGGATCGACAAAACACTTGGGTTGTACCATATACAACTCTTCCTCAATGTCACCACTAAGGAACGCTGTTTTGACATCCATCTGCCAAATCTCATAATCGAAATATGCAGCAATTGCTAATAAAATCCTCACAGACTTTAGCTTCGCTACTGGTGAGAAAGTCTCATCGTAGTCAACTCCTTGAATTTGTCGGAACCCTTTCACGACAAGTCGAGCTTTATAGACGGTAACATTACCATCAGCATCTGTTTTTCTTTTGAAAATCCATTTGTTCTCGACAGCCTTACGGCCATCCGGTAAGTCCACCAAAGTCCACACTTGGTTTTCATACATGGATCCCATCTCGGATTTCATGGCTTCTAGCCATTTGTCGGAATCTGGGCTCACCATAGCTTCTTCATACGTCGTAGGTTCATCAGTGTTGTCCACCAACATGACGTTCAAGGCAGAGTCATACCAATCAGGAGTGGTACGAACCCTCATTGACCTGCAAGGTTCTGCAGTAAGTTCGTTCGAAGTTTCATGATCACCATCATTAGCTTCCTCTCCAATTGGTGCAGACGGCACAAAAACATCTTCCGGTGATGCGCTACTCTCAACTCCGAGAGAAGGTTCAATAACCTCGTCGAGTTCTACTTTCCTTCCAGTGACTTCCTTCGAGAGAAACTCCTTCTCAAGAAAGGATCCATTCTTGGCAACGAAAACTTTGCCTTCGGATCTATGATAGAAGGTATACCCAATTGTTTCTTTAGGGTATCCTATGAAGACGCATTTCTCCGCTTTGGGTTCAAGCTTATCAGGTTGTAACTTCTTTACATACGCTTCGCAACCCCAAACTTTAAGGAACGACAACTTAGGTTTCTTACCAAACCACAATTCGTACGGTGTCGTTTCAACGGATTTAGATGGTGCCCTATTTAAAGTGAATGCGGCTGCCTCTAATGCATAGCCCCAAAACGATAGCGGTAAATCTGTAAGAGACATCATAGACCAAACCATATCTAAGAGAGTTCGATTACGATGTTCGGACACACCATTACGCTGTGGTGTTCCCGGTGTCAATCACGAAAAGTATTCCACATTTCTTTAAATGCATGCCAAACTCATAACTTAGATATTCACCTCCGCGGTCAGAACGCAGAAACTTAATCTTCTTGTTACAATGATTTTCCACTTCACTTTGAAATTCCTTAAACTTCTCGAAAGTTTCGGACTTATGTTTCATAAAGTAGATATACCCATATCTACTTAAGTCATCCGTGAAAGTGAGAACATAACAATATCCACCACACGATGCTACACTCATTGGACCGCACACATCGGTATGTATTATTTCCAATAAGTCTGTAGCTCGCTCCATTATTCCAGAGAATGGAGTCTTAGTCATTTTTCCCATTAGACATGCTTCGCATCTTTCAAGTGATTCAAAATCAAGTGATTCAAGAAGTCCATTAGAATGGAATTTCTTCATACGCTTCACTCCAATGTGACCAAGACGACAGTGCCACATGTATGTAGAATTATCATTCAATTTTATTCGTTTAGCATCTATGTTGTGAACATGTGTATCACTACTATCGAGATTCAATAAGAATAAACCATTCATCTCAGGTGCATTACCATAAAAGATATTACTCATATAAATCGAACAACCTGTATTCTCAGACTTAAAAGAGTAACCGTCTCGCAATAAAAAAGATCCAGATATAATGTTCATGCTTAACGCAGGCACCAAATAACAATTATTTAAATTTAAAACTAATCCCGGAGGTAGATGTAGAGGGAGCGTGCCGACGGTGATCACATCAACCTTGGAGCCATTTCCAACGCCAAGATCGTCACCTCGCCATGTCTTCGCTTATTCCGCAGCTCCTGTTTTGAGTTACAAATATGAGCAACCGAACCAGATCAAATACCGTGCACTACTACGACATTAGTAAGATACACATCAATAACATGTATATCGAATATACCTTTCTTCTTGATGTTGTCGTTCTTCAGATCCGCCAAGTACTTGGGGCAGTTACGCTTCGAGTGACCAACACCCTTGCAGTAGAAGCATTCAGTTTCAGGCTTAGGACCGGCCTTGGGATTCTTAGCAGGTGCGGCACCTTTCTTGCCGTCCTTCTTGAAGTTGCCCTTTTTCTTAGGCTTGCCCTGTTTCTTGAAATTGGTGGTCTTATTGACCATCAACACTTGGTGCTCCTTCTTGATCTCCACTTCAGCAGTTTGCAGCATGGACGATAGTTCAGGTAACGTCTTGTTCATGCAGTGCATATTGTAGTTCATCACAAGGTTCTTATAATTCAGTGGTAGTGATTGGAGGACACGGTGAATCCCTAAGTCATTAGGAATCGTTATCCCCAACTCTTGGAGCTTGTTTGCGTGCCCAGACATGGTGAGCACGTGCTCGCTAACGGAGCTTCCCTCTTCCATCTTACAGGTAAAGACCTTTTTGGAGGCCTCATAGCTCTCCACGGCCGCGTGAGTCTCAAAAATGAGCTTGAGCTCCTTAATGATCTCGAACGGGTCGTGGTGCTCAAAACGCTTCTCGAGATCCGTTTCTAAACCGTACAGGATGGCACACTGAACTGTGGAGTAATGATTTTTCCGAGTGGCGTAAACATTCTTTACGTCATCGGTGGCATCTTCTGCAGGTGGGTCACCTAGCGGTGCTTCGAGCACATAGGTCATCCGAGCCCCGAGGACACCTTTCGCACCACGGCCAGTCCGTGAAGTTGCTTCCATTGTTTTTAAGCTTTTCTTTCTCTAGGAACGCATTGAAATTGATGGAGAGATTCGCCATAATCTACAACAAATTTGCAAGTAGTTTAGACTAAGTTTATGATAAATTGAGGTCAATTTTAATTCTTAAATAAACTAGGTGAACTCCCACTCAAAACAACATCCCTCACATTGTCTTAGTGATTAAACGAACCAAGTCCACTACACCAAGTCCGATCTTCACGAGAGAAGATGTAGTTTCATCGACGAACAATCTTTATGTTCATCATATCACCTATATGATTGATGCTCTACCTTTCGGTATTCCGTGTTCCGAGACCATGTCTATACATGCTAGGCTCGTAAAGATTAACCTTAGTTTCCGCATGTGCAAATCTGGCTTGCACCCGTTGTATGCACACGTAGAATCTATCACATCCGATCATCACGAGATGCTTTGAGACGAAGAGTCTTAGCAATGGTGCCAACTAAGGACGAACACTTTATTACTTGAAATTTAGTGAGAGGGATCATCTTATAATGCTACCGTCGTGATCTAAGTAATACAAGATGCATAAAGGATTAACATCATAGGCAATTCATAATTAGTGTGATATGATATGGCCCTTTCTTCTTATGCCTTTGATCTCCATCTCCAAAGCACGGACATGATCTCCATCATCACCAAATTAGATTCCAAGGTCAATGGCGCCGCTTCATGGTTGTCCATCATCACCAGCAACTATTACAACTACTTGGAATAAAGCTATTACAAGATGAATAGACACGCAGGTCTTAACAGAATTAAAGACAACCATTAGGCTCCTGCCGGTTGCCATATTACAACAAGGATCATTGCATACATCAAATATAATCACAATCACTTGATGGCCATATCACATCACAAAACCCCTGAAAAACAAGTTAGACGCCTCTAATTTTCTTTGCATGTTTTACGTGGTTTGGGGCTTTCGAATAAGAACGGATCTTACCTACGAAACTGAACCACAACGTTGATACAAGTGCTATCGAGTGCAAAGTGTAGATTGGATCTATACTATGATGGGAGAGACAGACACCCGCAAAGCCACTTGTGCAAAGCAAGTTACACGTCAAGCGTGGAGCAAGTCTCATGTGCGATGACATGTAAGGTTAGCCCGAGCCGCTTCATCCCACCATACCGCAAGATGCAAAGTACACAAAGCAAAAGACGACACGAGCACCAACGCCCACAAAACCATTGTGTTCTACTCGTGCAACAGATCTACGCATAGATACGGCTCTGATACCACTGATGGGTTCGTAGCATGGAAAACAAAAAAATTCTACCGCAAGAACGAACAAAACCCAGATCTAATCTAGATAAAAGCCAAGATCTAATCTATTAGACATGTGCAACGAGATAGATCTGTACTAACCCTCGTAGATCCGAAAGCGTTACGAGATTGGATCTCGTGGTTGATGTAGTCGATCACTTGCCGATCTCAAGATCGTGTGGACGATCCTTCCGCCGTGTTCGGCAGCCGCTTCCATGATCGGTCACACGTGCAGTCGGCAGACCTTCATCTCCTGCTCCACGAAAGCAGGAGGTAGTAGATCTTCTCCACGGAATCCCAGCAGCACGGCGGTGTGGTGGTGGTGGAGTAGAGAATTCTGCAGGGCTTCGCCTAAGCCTGAGCAGAGGGAAGGAGGAGAGAGGCGGCGGCTAGGGTTTGGAGTGGAGGGGGAAGGGGGTGGCGCCCCTACCCCTCTATTTAAAGGAGGGAGGCACCATGGGAGGGGGAGTCCTAGGACTCCCCTCCCTTCCTTGGCCGGCGGATTGGGAGGGGAGGAGTCCTCCTCCCACGACTCCTGTCTTGCCCCACAAGGACTCCTTGATCCTTTCTTGGTTTTCAAGCAAACTCCAAGAAATCTCCTAGAACCTTCCTAACATTCAAACCTTCTAGAATCCCCATAAATACTCCTAACATTTCCTAACTTAGAAAATGATCCCCAATATATGAATCTTATTCTCCGGACAATTCCGGATCTCCTCGTGATGTCCCGGATCCAATCCGAGATTCCGAACAACATTCGGTCTCCAACGCATATTCCATATCTACTTAAAACAACTTCGAACCTTAAGTGTGTCACCCTACGGTTCGTGAATATGCAGACATGATGAAGACACCTCTCCGATCAATAACCATCGGGCGGATCCGAGATCCATAATGGCTCCCACATACTCAACGATGACTTCGTGATCGATAGAACCATTGACATACGAAACCAATTCCCGTTGTCATGCGATATTCCACTTATCCGAGGTTTGATCGTCGGTATCTCCATACCTAGTTCTACCTCGTTGCTGATAAGTACTCTTTACTCGTTCCATGTTATGTCATCCCTTGTGACCTAGTCACATGCTTGCAAGCTAACTAGATGACATTCCACCAAGAGGGCCCAAAGCATAGCTATCCGTCATATGGATGGACAAATCCCAATCTTGGTCCATGCGCTTCAACACATACTTTCAGAATACCCAATGACACCTTTATAACCACCCAGTTACGAAGCGGTGTTTGATGTCATCAAAGTACCCATCCGGTGATGGTGATTAACATAACCTCATGGTCGAAGGATTAGGTTACTATGCATTTGAAAGCTTTATAGCAATACAAACTTAATGACTTGATCTTATGCTACGCTTACTATGGGTGTGTGTGCATCACATCATTCTCCTAATGATATAACCTTGTTATTAATGACATCCAATGTCCATGATTAGGAAACCATGATCATCTACTAATCAACAAGCTAGTTCAACAAGAGGCTTACTAGGGACTCTTTTATGTTTACAAAACACACATGTATTAGTGTTTCCTTATAATACAATTATAGCATGGGATGTAAACATTCATCATAAACACAAAGATATAATAATAACCACTTTTATTATTGCCTCTTGGGCATATCTCTAACAGGGCGATCAGCTATGGCAACCTGACGCGCGTTATTCCTCGTGTCCTTGTCATCATTGTCGAGGCCAAGGAAACTCTTCTGGAAACGATGATGGCACTTGGAGGCCCAATGTCCTTCACGCCCACAAAGTTGGCACACACGAGGTGGGCGCGCCCCCCTGAGAAGCTCGATGACGAGGGGGGCGACGAGGGCTGGTACGACACAGATGCCTTGCCTGAGCCAGGCGACGGGGCACTAGAGGGACTGTGTCCTCCCTTGAGTGTAGCATTCATAGAGAGGGTGCCACGGCTGCGGTTGGCACGACGCGGCTCGACGCGCTGCTTGGTGAGAAGGAGGCGCAAGTAGAGCTCGTGCGCCATCATGGGGGAGGCGTTGCCGCGCTCATTGATGATCTCAACCAAGCCATCATACTCCTCCTCGAGGCCATTGGCGATGAAGGAGTTGAACTCGGAGTCGGTGAGTGGTTGTCCAATGGACGCCAGCGTGTCAGCAAGAGCCTTTACCTTGTTGTAGAATTCTATGGCCGTGGAGTCAAGCTTCTCACACTCGCCGAGCTCGCGGTGGAGGGCGCTGGCACGGGCCTGCGACTGTGACGCAAAGGAGAGCTTGAGGATTGTCCATGCCTCATGAGACGTCTTGGCAAAGACGATTAGCCCAGCAAAAGCCGGGGTTAGCGACCCCTGGATGGAGGAGAGGTTCGCCTGGTCCTGCCCTACCCAGACACGGTATGTTGGGTTATAAACCGGGCAGTTCACGTTGTCCACCAGCGCGGGGGGGGGGGGGAGGAAGAGAGGCGTCGATGTAGCCGAGTAGGTAGTGGCTCCCAAGGAGGGGAAGAACCTGTGCATGCCAGAAGATGTAATTATCCGGCGCCAGCTTGACGTTGATGAGGTTGCCGAAGTGGAACGGTGGTGGCAGCGAGCCCGTCGTGAAGACTGCAGGAGGCACGCACGCCATAGGGGCAGAGACGGCTGGCGCTTGTGAAGACGCCATGGTGAAGCCCGCGGGCGACGCATACGCCCTGAAGCCGGGGAGACCTGCCGCGGGCGTGGATCCTGTCGGAGGCGCGAACGCTGTGAGGGCAGGGTGCATCGGTGAAGATCCCGACGTAGAAATCCCGGCCGTCCAAGCCGACGTAGGGGCCACCGACGCAAAGGCCAAGGGCGGGACGACATCGGCCGAGGAGGCGGGCAATGAGGCACTGGATGTGTGAACCGTCAGTGTGTTCCCCGACGACGAGGAGGCCGAGGGCTGGTTGGATAAGAACGGGCCGACGCTCCTCGTTCCGATCGGAGGCGACTGTAGGGCGGCGGAGTTGATCGGGCGGGAGAGAAGAGCCGCGAGGGATGCCGGGAGGTACCCGACGTTGGAGGAGCCGGAGGCGGTGGCGCAGGACATGGCGGCAGCGGCAAGGCCAGCGCGATCAGCAGCGCTGCGCGACTAGGGTTTGGCGAAAGCGGTGGTCGTTACCAAGTCTGATACCATGTGAGACAATAGATTTGGGGGTGCGAACCGGCTCAACCCTCTAGGGATGGCCTATCTCATATATATATATATATATATATATATATATATATATAACTAGACAAATAGACGCGCTTCGCCACGTCACCTGCATGGTGTTCTGGGAATGTGTGGCATATGCCATACACTCATGGTGGTTTGTTCTATGATACTATAGACGGTACACCCTCACCCATTTGTTCTACTATGAAACTATATACGCAATAAGTCTGGAAATATAATTCGGCTCACGAGTACAAATAAATTATAATTCGAAATATAAAAAAAATATACGTACACACCTTTCTTGGGAAAAAGAACATTATTTGACAATTTCAGATGCTCCAATATGTTCTTGGACAATTTTTTGACGTTTTACACGAGTCATATAAAATGGTCCTTTTTTCCTGAAAAGTTGTGTAAGAACATGAAATGTTCAGATATACACACGAAATTTTCTTTCTTAGTTTTTTGATATTTTAAATTTTGTTTATATATATTTTCCATAATAGATTCATTTGCACCCATGAGTCAAAACACCACCTCCGTATTTTGTGTTGTTGCGTCTACTGGCATATATAGATATAAGAAGATAGCGGTTCGATCTATGCAAAAAGAGGTATTAGTGCACTGGTCGGTACGGTGACCACACATATTCGGAACTACCGTTATTTTTTAGCCTAAATAGTTATCATATCTTTGCTCAATTTATGCCGAGAGAGGAGGATTGGGTTGGAGGCGCCACGACGGAGATAAGAGAGGATGCAGTGGAAACAACAACGCGTAAACCAGACACATACACACCTCCACCACACACGCGAAGCGATGCCACATGACCCACCCATCAATGTGAAGAGTAGAAAAATGTGTCCACATGAAAGTGTCATGATAAGGTACGTGACCTCACAATACTTGCATGTGACCAGACTTAAGTCTATAGATAATGGATGTGTTATAAATACGTACACATATACAGAAGCTATATATAGTCTAACAGCATACAGGTCCATTACCTGACATGAAAAAAATTAGAGTATAGCAAGAAAATGCTGAGATTCCTAGAGTTGAATCGCCAAAGGGAAGTGATGATAAAGTGCGAATGAAAATAATGTCATACAGGATACGGGAATCGTTGTTGCAAAATTTCTTACCGTAGCGACGGCTACATGGACACTCATATCTATATATATATATATACCTAATCTATATCTATACCTAATAATAAAGTATGGACCGTCCGTCTAGAAATTACCCTTTTAACCTCGCAAGTCTGAAAATATTACAGGCACTGCCACCGGTTAGTCAACTGGACAGTTCATTCGCTTCGGTGTTCGTAGACGCGAGACAGAGGATGTGGATTAGAGCGCGGCCACGCCGCCTGGCTATGCAATGCCCCCGATCTCCCACCTTGCCATCCCATCCCCGCCTAGAGCTCGAGCGCCTCCCCATCCCGGCGTCCACGAAGACGCCGGAGGTGCCGCAGCATCGGGGATTGGAGGTCGGTGCTTCCTCTCACCTCCTGTCCGGCCAGCCGGTGGCCCCATCCTCACACCCAGGCCTGGATCTGGCCCATGGCGGCCTTGTGCGACGGCCAAGGGCCCAGTGCCAGCGGGGGCCCAAAATTACATACTCCTCTATATACTCTATATATCTAACTGAAATCAAATTTGCAACGGAAGCCCTAGCACAGCCTCCCCTGGAAGCCCACTGAGTAAAGAAACCGAACGACACACAGCCTCTCCTGATCCCCTGTACCTCTTCGAATTTGATTTGATCGAGCCCAGCAGATAGCGCCGCTCCGTAGAATTTGATCGCGTGGCCACCACGACGACCGACGGAGACGCGCATGTCTCGACCACGCGAAGACGCCGCCGCCGCGGCGCGCTCGAGATTTCAAGATCTCAACCTGCAGAACCACGTGAGGCAATGTTGCCGCCGGTGCCCACACGTCGCCGCGACAACACCGACACTTAGCGCCTGCCGCCTGCGTATTTTCGTCGGCTCCTCAGTCATCACCTCCAACTGTACTGTCCAGGTTCTTGCCCTCTCTGCTTAAAAGTAATCTCTGTGTTTGATTTTTTATAATGCGAAGTCTAAACTCTGAAGAAGGCAATAGTGAATTTCAGTTCTGGAACTGCTATAGATAGTCAGCTAATTGTGAACAATTTTATTCAATATGATTACATATATAAGATTAGGGGACAAAGAGATTGAAAACTTATTCAGGAAGTCTAGTGTCGTCTTATTTTCCGTAAGCCATTTTTGATTATTTTAGATTTTGATTCTTATCCTATGATGAGACGTTACAGGCTATGATTAGCACACATCTTTGTTATTTAGGTACTAAGATTGTGGCACTATACCTTTTCGTGGTTTTATTGTCGTTCCCCCAAACCTTCATGTCAAAACATCATTTATGCGATTTTGTTGAGTTTTGGCTAGTATGTTATGTTAGTAGGGGGATAAAAAGGTACTACCTCCGAGCCTAAATAAGTGTCGCGATTTTAAACTAGAGTTAGTTTAAAATTAGCACACTTATTTATGATCAAAGGGACTAACATTTTTTCATAGTTTCTTAACAATAGTAATTAGTCCCGGTCATACCCAGATCCGGGGTCCGCCACTTTGGCTACATATACATTGGTCTGAGGGACCATGGCGTCCGACTTCGCCTAGGCCCCGCAAAACATAGAGCCGGGCCTGCTCACACCTCGCCATCGGTCAGGACTCTCTCTCTTGCCTTTATCTTCTCTCACACCGGAATCCCCCTCGGCAGTCCGCTATGGCCTCACGCTGGTCCCTGCTCGCCGTCGGCTGTCTCCCGCCGGTCCCTGCTCACCGCCGGCCGGGACTTGAACTAGCCAAGGGTCCGCGGCACCGCGCCCTGTCTTTCGGGAGGCCGCGCCGGAGGTCCTCGCGACAAGCCGATCTGGAGGCCGTCGCGCTATGAATCACGGTCCACGAACTCCTCAAATCCTCCTATCGACTTGGTCCCCAACTCCCCATGACAACCACACGCACCGCCGCTCTCCTCGCGGACTGAGGTCTCCGCGCGAGCTCCTGATTCGCGGCCGTTGAGCCGGTCCGCTCGCGCTTTCTGGTCATTAGCCGCCGCACTGGTTCCCACCTCCGCGCCAATCCCCCGCCGCCCCGCCTGTCTCAGTGCGCCGTCCCGCTACCGGCTACCTCGAGTTGTTGTCCCGTGCGAACCTGGACAGCCCCCCCGCGAGCTACTTGGATGCTGCCGCCATGCGCTGACAGGGTGCCCGCTGCCGCACGCTAGCTACCCTTTCTCGCGTCGTGACATGCCGCCGCTCGCACGTTGCCAGGCTGCTGTTGCTTTCGCAAGCGCGTGCTATTATTCTGCAGAGGCTCTCTCTTTCTATACCTAAGTATCTGATCTGAAAATCTTAATAGAAGAGCCCGTTCAAATAGACACTACGAGTACTTTTTACAGGCGGGGATAGGAGATACGGGACAGCGGAGGCAAGCATCCTGTGCTGGATGCGACGACTTCACACGGGCATATTGACGACCACTACCAGCAGCAAAGCCGGTCGGCCGGCCGTCCATGACCCTAAGCAGCCAGACCCGGCGTCGGTGTAAACATGGGCCAAGGCGCAAGATCAATTCTACACACCCTTACTTCGACGGTGGTCAGGTGTAAGTAAGACATGGTACGACTCACATTACAGTTATTGATGTTAATTCATAAGTTTCGACAAGGCAACTGGGAGATCAACAACCAGCTAGCCGCATGCTAATTAAACGGAGGAATTGTATGCGGGCCCAAAAAATCTAGGGGCCCAAAAAAATGTAGGCTTGCTATACATTGATCATCGATTCCCAGTCCAACCACAGAAACGCTCGAGGCTCAACGCTGATCGACCGCGGAAGGCGGACCGCCTAGCCCGGTCTTCCTTTCCTTGATTCCTTCCTGAGCGCCCTGAGTCTGGAGTCTCGCCTCGACTCGAAAACGGACACACGGTCGATTCCCAGACCCGATCAGAGTCCCGCCTTGCTAAGGATGGCGATGGAGCGGGTTTGGACGGATATACGAAAACCAAATCCAAATTCATGAACCTCACTCTAGTTCATCCATAAAAATATCCATGGACATGGATGTCACCCCAAATCCAGACCCACTGGATATCCATGTATCTATGGATATTCATTGGTTTAAATGCTATATACATAATTATAACAATATTTATAATAACTGCGACAATATATCAAATTTCAATAGCATTTCAGCAAATATTATATGGATAATACATAGGAATATCAAATCAACAATATTTCAACCATATAGTACTTAAAATATGTGGTCCTCTAGGGATGGCAGGGAGAGCAGCGGCATCGCCGGTCCACTAGGAGGGGAGACGTCACTAGCACTCTGTCATTTCCCTTGGCTGCCTGGTGGCTGCCTCGTGCCCTCGTCCAGTCATCCGTGCGACTGCGATCGTGCATACGGAGTGTTTCCAGAAAATGGAATAGGAGATTTGGGATGAGTACCTAGGTGGGACTTTGGGCCTGGTCTTGGAACTTGGAATGTTAGGCCTCTTAGTGAGTAATATGGCGCATGTAAAAGAATGTCTCACGGACATGTGGGTCCTATGTGTCAACCGGGTATCCTTTGGATATTCATGGAGCGAAACCACTACCCATGCCCGCCCCATGAATTAGCGGATATCCGCTCCATAAAATCCATGGATGTAATTAGCCCTCCATACCCTTACCCGTCAGGTCGGATATCCGTGAATACCCGGATCCATGGACAAAATTACCATCCTTACGCCTGGCCGCCTCAACACGTACACATAAGCCCTGTGTACACACAATCGATTCGATCGATTCCCATCGCGTGGTGTTTCCGGTTTCCCCTACCACTAATCAACTACGAGTCTCGAGTATCCCGTCCCGTCGCTTCCCCGTGGAGCCCTGGAGGCTGGATCAGATCGGTCAGCGCCTCGATAGCAGCCGATCGACCTCCACCGCCTGGGCGCGAAGGCCATCATCCATCGACGATCGTGTTAGAAATATGCCCTAGAGACAAATAGTAGTAAGGACTATTATCATATTTCATATAGTTTATGATTAAGTTTTATATCATGCTATAACTGTATTGAGTGGAAACAACAATACAGGTGTGATATACAAACAACCAGGGATTCCCAGTGAAACTCTAGTCACTGGTTCATTGGTCAACGGATGATCATGTTTCCTGATCATGTGGCATTTATGCCAGTTGGAAATGAGTTCATCTCATTCAGAGAATGAGATGATGAACCAATACCCAACCTAAACATCGTGACCCGATCATGTCACGAATTTCAAGTTACGATGATTAGAAATGGATCCTCGTAGACTATTTCTTAGACTGTGAGGCTATATGAATCACTGTCTCCCGAGAGTGCTTAGATAGCATCAAACGCCATCTGGTAAAACGGTGGTTATAAAGGTGTGTTCAGGTACTCAGAGGAAACCGCAGAGGAAATATATGTCAAGAGCGGGATTTGTCCATCCATGTGATGAGAAGATACTCAAGGGCCCACTTGGAGAAGTTATATCCAATAGCTGCGCAGCGTGTGATTTGCTCACGGGGATATCACTTGTCGGAACGAGTCAAGTAGCATTGTTCAGTAACGAGATTGAACACGACATGGTGATGTCATTGATCAGATCTCGGGCAATGCAAGTACCGAGTGACAAAGGGAATAAGACACGACTGTCCCGGTTCAAACAACGAAGATCTTCGTGGAACGCACAGGGGTCACATGGCCATCCAGGTCCCTCTGTCGATCATTGGTGCGGGAGTGTCCCGACCATGTCTGGAGTGTTCCCGAACCATGGGGTATCACGCTTAAGGGCTTGATGATGCTTAGAGAATGTTTATAGGATCGGTGGAATCACCGAAGAATAGAAGGGAGAAAACAGGAAGGGTTTCGGTAAGTTCGGAGGATGTCCGGAGTGGAGGTGGAAGGTGTTCCATGGCCACGGAGATTAAATGATATGTGAATGAATGTTAAATATTGATTTAATCATTTATTCATATTTATTTAATAAAGAGAAAATCAATTAAAGGTCAAAAGGCTTAATGGGCCAATTCCGGAGGGAGAGGGCCCATTAGGGGAAAGGAGAGAGGGAGACGGGCCAAGGGGGAGGCCGGCTGGGCCTAGCCCCCCCGCGCGGGGCCCACTAGGTGGCTGGCAGCCACCTCCTCTCCTTTAGTCCCACCCTGGGACTTTGAGGGAGGTAGTACCTCCCCTTCCCCTATATATAGTGGGGTATTTGGCCTAGAAAAATACACCAATAATCAATAAAGGTCTCCCCACTTTTGGGAGGACCTCCAATTGATATTTTCTCTCTCCCCCTCTCTCTCTCGCGACCGTGGTCCCAAGTCTCGATCGCTGATGAGCGAGACATCTTCACCTGAGCGCCATGCTGTGGGATTCGGATCCGGGAGCTCAACTTCCGCAACTGCTGCTGGATCGGAGAAGCGGGAGTCATCGTCAGGCACCGGACGTGTGTAACTCCCCGCGAGGTGTCGCACTTGAGGCACTCAAGTCGTTGGAGCCAGAAGGAGCGCAAGGACTTCATCACAACCTTGAGGTCGGCTTCGGCTCGTCTACATCAACCACGCTCTCCTGAGCGTTGACAACGCTTTTCGGTCTTCAAGGGTAAGTTTGCGAAAAGCCCTTCCCGTTACTGTATTACTAATAGATAGGTCCTGGCAGCTTCAGGGGTTCATGGGCGTAGAGTAAAATTTATTATTTTTATGCGCGGAACCCCTACAGTGGTATCAGAGCTAGATCTATACGTAGTAATGCTATTACGGGTAGAACACACGAGATGTAGCGTGTGGGCGTTGATCTTTTAGTTGTTACCCTCCCACGTGTACTTGTGCATACCGCAGTAAGGCTTGATGAAGCGGCCCCCAACCGACTTTATGATGGGTTCGTAGCATGGAAAACAAAAAAATTCTACCGCAAGAACGAACAAAACCCAGATCTAATCTAGATAAAAGCCAAGATCTAATCTATTAGACATGTGTAACGAGATAGATCTGTACTAACCCTTGTAGCAGAAAGCTGCCACGAGATCGGATCTCGTGGTTGATGTAGTCGATCACTTGCCGATCTCAAGATCGAGTAGACGATCCTTCCGGCGCGCGTTCGAGCGCTTCATGATCGGTCACACGTCTTGGTCGAAGGACCTTCCTCTCCCTGTTCCAGCAAGCAGCGGAGGTAGTAGATCTTCTCCATGGAATCCTAGCAGCACGACGGTGTGTTGGTGGTGGAGTAGAGAATTCTGCAGGGCTTCGCCTAAGCCTGAGCAGAGGGAAGGAGGAGGAGAGAGGCGGCAACTAGGGTTTGAAGTGGAGGGAGCAAGGGGGTGGCGCCCCCATCCCTCTATTTAAAGGAGGGAGGCGCCATGGGAGGGGGAGTCCTACTAGGACTCCCCTCCCTTCCTTGGCCGGCGGATTGGGAGGGGGGAGGAGTCCTCCTCCCCCACGACTCCTTGTCTTGCCCCACAAGGACTCCTTGATCCTTTCTTGGTTTTCAAGCAAACTCCAAGAAATCTCCTAGAACCTTCCGGAACATTCCGAAACCTTCTAGAATCCCCATACAAATACTCCGGAACATTTCCTAACTTAGAAAATGATCCCCAATATATGAATCTTATTCTCCGGACAATTCCGGATCTCCTCGTGATGTCCCGGATCCAATCCGAGATTCCGAACAACATTCGGTCTCCAATGCATATTCCATATCTACATAAAACAACTTCGAACCTTAAGTGTGTCACCCTACAGTTCGTGAATATGCAGACATGATGAAGACACCTCTCCGATCAATAACCATCAGCGGGATCTGGAGATCCATAATGGCTCCCACATACTCAACGATGACTTCGTGATCGATAGAACCATTAACATACGAAACCAATTCCCGTTGTCATGCGATATTCCACTTATCCGAGGTTTGATCGTCGGTATCTCCATACCTAGTTCTACCTCGTTGCTGATAAGTACTATTTACTCGTTCCATGTTATGTCATCCCTTGTGACCTAGTCACATGCTTGCAAGCTAACTAGATGGCATTCCACCGAGAGGGCCCAGAGCATATCTATCCGTCATATGGATGGACAAATCCCAATCTTGGTCCATGCGCTTCAACACATACTTTCAGAATACCCAATGACACCTTTATAACCACCCGATTTAAGCGGTGTTTGATGTCATCAAAGTACCCATCCGGTGATGGTGATTAACATAACCTCATGGTCGAAGGATTAGGTTACTATGCATTTGAAAGCTTTATAGCAATACGAACTTAATGACTTGATCTTATGCTATGCTTACTATGGGTGTGTGTGTCCATCACATCATTATCCTAATGATATAACCTTGTTATTAATGACATCCAATGTCCATGATCAGGAAACCATGATCATCACTTAATCAACAAGCTAGTTCCACAAGAGGCTTACTAGGGACTCTTTTATGTTTACAAAACACACATGTATTAGTGTTTCCTTATAATACAATTATAGCATGGGATGTAAACATTCATCATAAACACAAAGATATAATAATAACCATTTTTATTATTGCCTCTTGGGCATATCTCCAACAGTATCCCACTTGCACTAGAGTGAATAATCTAGATTACATGGTAATATACCTAACACCCATGGCGTTCTGGTGTTTGTCATGCTTTGCTCTAGGGAGAGGTTTAGTCAACGGATCTGCCACATTCAGATCAGTGTGTACTTTGCAAATCTTTATGTCACCATCTCGTATATACTTTGAATAGCATGGAAACGTAGCTTGATGTGCTTCGGCTTGCTATGTGACCTTGGCTCCTTTGCATTAGCTATGGCACCTGTGTTGTCACAGTAGATGGCCATCAGGTCCAACGCACTGGGAACCACGCCAAGTTCAGTAATGAACTCCTTCATCCATATGGCTTCTTGTGCAGCCTCTGAAGCAGCTATGTATTCCGATTCAGTTGAAGATTTCGTCACAACGCTTTGCTTGGCACTCCTCCAGCTCACCGCAGACCATTCAAAATAAATACGATCCGCATCGTGACTTCGAGTCATCTGGATCGGTGTTCCAACTAGCATCAGTGTAACCATTTACAACAAGATGTTCATCACCTCCATAAGAAAGAACCATATCCTTAGTCCTATTCAGGTACTTTAGGATATTCTTGACCGCTGTCCAGTGCTCCATTCCAGGATCACTTTGATATCTTCTAGTCAAACTAACAGCATGTGCTATATCCGGTCTTGTACACAGCATGGCATACATGATAGAACCTATGGCCGAGGCATAGGGAATATTATTCATCTTTTCTCTATCTTCTACCGTAGCCGGACTTTGAGTCTTACTCAAGGTCTTACCTGACAACATGGGCACGACCCTTTCTTGCTCTCTTCCATTCTAAACTTCTTTAGAACTTTGTCTAAGTATGTACTTTGTGAAAGCGCTATTAGGCGTCTTGATCTATCTCTATAAATCTTGATGCCTAGAATATATGCCGCTTCGCCAAGATCTTTCATTGAAAAACTATTATTCAAATAGGTTTTGACGCTATTAAGAAGTTCTATATCATTCCCAATCAACAATATGTCATCTACATATAGTACTAGGAATGCTACAGAGCTCCCACTCACTTTCTTGTAAATACAAGCTTCTCCATAAGTTTGTATAAATCCAAAGTTTTTGATTACTTTATCAAAACGTTGATTCCAACTCCGGGATGCTTGCTTCAGTCCATAAATGGAGCGCTGAAGTTTGCATACCCAGTCAGCATCACTAGGATCGACAAAACCCTTGGGTTGTACCATATACAACTCTTCTTCAATGTCACCATTAAGGAACGCCGTTTTGACATCCATCTGCCAAATTTCATAATCGAAATATGCAGCGATTGCTAACAAAATCCTCACAGACTTTAGCTTCGCTACTGGTGAGAAAGTCTCATCGTAGTCAACTCCTTGAATTTGTCAGAACCCTTTCGCGACAAGCCAAGCTTTATAGACGGTAACATTACCATCAGCATCTGTTTTTTTTGAAAATCCATTTGTTCTCGACAGCCTTACGGCCATCCGGTAAGTCCACCAAAGTCCACACTTGGTTTTCATACATGGATCCCATCTCGGATTTCATGGCTTCTAGCCTTTTGTCGGAATCTGGGCTCACCATAGCTTCTTCATACGTCGCAGGGTCATCAGTGTTGTCCACCAACATGACGTTCAAGGTAGAGTCATACCAATCAGGAGTGGTACGAACCCTCGTTGACCTGCAAGGTTCTGCAGTAACTTCGTTCGAAGTTTCATGATCACCATCATTAGCTTCCTCTCCAATTGGTGCAGGAGGCACAAAAACATCTTCCGGTGCTGCGCTACTCTCAACTCCGAGATAAGGTTCAATAACCTCGTCGAGTTCTACTTTCCTTCCAGTCACTTCCTTCGAGAGAAACTCCTTCTCAAGTAAGGATCCATTCTTGGCAACGAAAACTTTGCCTTCGGATCTATGATAGAAGGTATACCCAATTGTTTCTTTAGGGTATCCTATGAAGACGCATTTCTCCGCTTTGGGTTCAAGCTTATCAGGTTGTAACTTCTTTACATACGCTTCGCAACCCCAAACTTTAAGGAACGACAACTTAGGTTTCTTACCAAACCATAATTCGTACGGTGTCATTTCAACGGATTTAGATGGTGCCCTATTTAAAGTGAATGCGGCTGTCTCTAATGCATAGCCCCAAAACGATAGCGGTAAATCTGTAAGAGACATCATAGACCGAACCATATCTAAGAGAGTTCGATTACGACGTTCGGACACACCATTACGCTGTGGTGTTCCTGGCGGTGTCAACTGCGAAAGTATACCACATTTCTTTATATGCATGCCAAACTCATAACTTAGATATTCACCTCCACGGTCAGAACGCAGAAACTTAATCTTCTTCTTACGATGATTTTCCACTTCACTTTGAAATTCCTTAAACTTCTCGAAAGTTTCGGACTTATGTTTCATAAAGTAGACATACCCATATCTACTTAAGTCATCCATGAAAGTGAGAACATAACGATATCCACCATGCGATGCTACACTCATTGGACCGCACACATCGGTATGTATTATTTCCAATAAGTCTGTAGCTCGCTCCATTATTCCAGAGAATGGAGTCTTAGTCATTTTTCCCATTAGACATGCTTCGCATCTTTCAAGTGATTCAAGAAGTCCATCAGAATGGAGTTTCTTCATACGCTTCACTCCAATGTGACCAAGACGACAGTGCCACATGTATGTAGAATTATCATTCAATTTTATTCGTTTAGCATCTATGTTGTGAACATGTGTATCACTACTATCGAGATTCAATAAGAATAAACCATTCATCTTAGGTGCATTACCATAAAAGATATTACTCATATAAATCGAACAACCTTTATTCTCAGACTTAAAAGAGTAACCGTCTCGCAATAAACAAGATCGAGATATAATGTTCATGCTTAACGCAGGCACCAAATAACAATTATTCAAATTTAAAACTAATCCCGAAGGTAGATGTAGAGGGAGCGTGCCGACAGCGATCACATCAACCTTGGAGCCATTTCCAACGCCAAGATCGTCACCTCGTCTCTCGCCAGTCTTCGCTTATTCCGCAGCTCCTGCTTCGAGTTACAAATATAAGCAACCAACCAGATCAAATACCAAGGCACTACTACGACATTAGTAAGATACACATCAATAAAATGTATATCAAATATACCTTTCTTCTTGATGTTGCCGCTCTTCGATCCGCCAGTACTTGGGGCGCTTACGCCCAAAGGACCAGCACCCTTGTAAAGAGAAGCAATTTCAGGCTTAGGACCAGCCTTGGGCTTCTTAGCAAAAGCAGCCTTTCTTGCCGCCTTCTTGAAGTTGCCCTTTTCTTAGGCTTGCCCTGTTTCTTGAAATTGGTGGTCTTATTGACCATCAACACTTGGTGCTCCTTCTTGATCTCCACTTCAGCAGTTTGCGGCATGGACGATAGTTCGTGCAACGCCTTGTTCATGCAAAGGCATATTGTAGTTCATCACAAAGTTATTATAACTCGGTGGCAGTGATTGGAGGACATAGTGAATCCCTAACTCATTAGGAATCGTTATCCCCAACTCTTGGAGCTTGTTTGCGTGCCTAGACATGGTGAGCACGTGCTCGCTAACGGAGCTTCCCTCTTCCATCTTGCAGGTAAAGAACTTTTCGGAGGCCTCATAGCTCTCCACGGCCGCGTGAGTCTCAAAAATGAGCTTGAGCTCCTTAATGATCTCGAACGGGTCGTGGTGCTCAAAACGCTTCTAGATGTCCGTTTCTAAACCGTATAGGATGGCACACTGAACTGTGGAGTAATGATTTTTCTGAGTGGCGTAAACATTCTTTACGTCATCGGTGGCATCTTCTGCAGGTGGGTCACCTAGCGGTGCTTCGAGCACATAGGTCATCTGACCAGCCCTGAGGACAATCTTCAGACCACGGAGCCAGTCCGTGAAGTTGCTTCTATTGTTTTTAAGCTTTTCTTTCTCTAGGAACGCATTGAAATTGATGGAGAGATTCGCCATAATCTACAACAAATTTGCAAGTAGTTTAGACTAAGTTTATGATAAATTGAGTTCAATTTTAATTCTTAAATTAACTAGGTGAACTCCCACTCAAAATAACATCCCTCACGTTGTCTTAGTGATTACACGAACCAAGTCCACTACACCAAGTACGATCTTCACGAGAGAAGATGTAGTTTCATCGGTGAACAATCTTCATGTTCATCATATCACTTATATCATTCATGCTCTACCTTTCGGTATTCTGTGTTCTGAGACCATGTCTGTACATGCTAGGCTCGTCAAGATTAACCTTATAATGCTACCGTCGCGATCTAAGCAATACAAGATGCATAAAGGATTAACATCACAGGCAATTCATAATTAGTGTGATATGATATGGCCCTTTCTTCTTATGCCTTTGATCTACATCTCTAAAGCACGGACATGATCTCCATCATCACCAGCATTGCGTCAAGGTCAGGGGCGCCGCTTCATGGTTGTCCATGATCACCAGAAACTATTACAACTACTTGGAATAAAGCTATTACAAGATGAATAGACACGCAGGTCTTACCAGAATTAAAGACAACCATTAGGCTCCTGCCGGTTGCCATATTACAACAAGGATCATTGCATACATCAAATATAATCATAATCACATGATGGCCATATCACATCACAAAACCCCTGCAAAAACAAGTTAGACGCCTCTAATTTTCTTTGCATGTTTTACGTGGTTTGGGGCTTTCGAATAAGAACGGATCTTACCTACGAAACTGAACCACAACGTTGATACAAGTGCTATCGAGTGCAAAGTGTAGATTGGATCTATACTATGGTGGGAGAGACAGACACCCGCAAATCCACTTGTGCAAAGCAAGTTACACGTCAAGCGTGGAGCAAGTCTCATGTGCGATGACATGTAAGGTTAGCCCGAGCCGCTTCATCCCACCATACCGCAAGATGCAAAGTGCACAAAGCAAAAGACGGCACGAGCACCAACGCCCACAAAACCATTGTGTTCTACTCGTGCAACAGATCTACGCATAGATACGGCTCTGATACCACTGATGGGTTCGTAGCATGGAAAACAAAAAAATTCTACCGCAAGAACGAACAAAACCTAGATCTAATCTAGATAAAAGCCAAGATCTAATCTATTAGACATGTGCAACAAGATAGATCTATACTAACCCTTGTAGAACCGAAAGCGTTACGAGATCGGATCTCGTGGTTGATGTAGTCGATCACTTGCCGATCTCAAGATCGAGTAGACGATCCTTCCGTGGCTGCTCCGCAGCCTGCTTGTCGGTCACACGCATGGAGTCGGCAGACATTCCTCTCCCTGCTCCAAATGAGCAGCGGAGGTAGTAGATCTTCTCCATGGAATCCCAGCAGACGACGGTGGTGGTGGTGGTGGAGTAGAGAATGCAGGCTTCGCCTAAGCCCGAGAGCAAGGGAAGGAGGAGGAGAGAGGCGGCGGCTAGGGTTTGAAGTGGAGGGAGCAAGGGGGTGGCGCCCCCACCCCTCTATTTAAAGGAGGGAGGCGCCATGGGAGGGGGAGTCCTAGTAGGACTCCCCTCCCTTCCTTGGCCGGCGGATTGGGAGGGGGGAGGAGTCCTCCTCCCCCACGACTCCTTGTCTTGCCCCACAAGGACTCCTTGATCCTTTGTTGGTTTTCAAGCAAACTCCAAGAAATCTCCTAGAACCTTCCTAACATTCCAAACCTTCCGAATCCCCATAAATACTCTAACATTTCCTAACTTAGAAAATGATCCCCAATATATGAATCTTATTCTCCGAACAATTCCAGATCTCCTCGTGATGTCCCGGATCCAATCCGAGATTCCGAACAACATTCGGTCTCCAACGCATATTCCATATCTACTTAAAACAACTTCGAACCTTAAGTGTGTCACCCTACGGTTCGTGAATATGCAGACATGATGAAGACACCTCTCCGATCAATAACCATCAGCGGGATATGGAGATCCATAAAGGCTCCCACATACTCAACGATGACTTCGTGATCGATAGAACCATTAACATACGAAACCAATTCCCTTTGTCATGCGATATTCCACTTATCCGAGGTTTGATCGTCGGTATCTCCATACCTAGTTCTACCTCGTTGCTGATAAGTACTCTTTACTCGTTCCATGTTATGTCATCCCTTGTGACCTAGTCACATGCTTGCAAGCTAACTAGATGTCATTCCACCGAGAGGGCCCAGAGCATATCTATCCGTCATATGGATGGACAAATCCCAATCTTGGTCCATGCGCTTCAACACATACTTTCAGAATACCCAATGACACCTTTATAACCACCCAGTTACGAAGCAGTGTTTGATGTCATCAAAGTACCCATCTGGTGATGGTGATTAACATAACCTCATGGTCGAAGGATTAGGTTACTATGCATTTGAAAGCTTTATAACGATACGAACTTAATGACTTGATCTTATGCTACGCTTACTATGGGTGTGTGTGTCCATCACATCATTCTCCTAATGATATAACCTTGTTATTAATGACATCCAATGTCCATGATCAGGAAACCAGGATCATCATTTAATCAACAAGCTAGTTCCACAAGAGGCTTACTAGGGACTCTTTTATGTTTACAAAACACACATGTATCAGTGTTTCCTTATAATACAATTATAGCATGGGATGTAAACATTCATCATAAACACAAAGATATAATAATAACCATTTTTATTATTGCCTCTTGGGCATATCTCCAACACTTTACGCGTTCATTCGCGAGACTGGTCCACGCTTGACATACGGCTTATACCGTATAAAGTGGCTTAGGGGGGTGTCTGTCTCTCTCGCATTAGTTGGTATACCATTTGCAATGGAGGGCCCCGAAAGGGGTGTAGTAGAGACAACTACTTTATCAGCGTTGTGCTGAAAGTTCATAGGTAAGAACGGTTCTTGTGCGAAAGCCCATTTAGCCACGTAAAACATGCAAAGATAAAGTAGAGGCATCTAACTTTGTTTTGTAGGAGGGCGTTGCTTTGTGATATGGTTGTGGCAAAGGTAAAGTAATTACCTTTTGTTACGTAGTAGTAGATAGTCACGGAGGTGACGAACTACCACCTTTAATGACACCGTACTGGTGTCTCACGGCCACGAACCTGGCGCGGGAACCCGGTGACAGCGGATGGAGATCACGACGTGAAGGACCATATCACATAGCA
Organism: Avena insularis; assembly: GCA_023614405.1. NCBI lineage: Eukaryota > Viridiplantae > Streptophyta > Magnoliopsida > Poales > Poaceae > Avena > Avena insularis. The sequence continues at coordinate 219,301,288 of CM042696.1, read as the reverse complement.
TTTACATTCAATGTTATTGTTTGTATGTCTTATTGTGTGCTAGTATTAGATACTCGACGGTAGCCTAATAAGATGATCCCTGTTAAAATTACCAACGATTGTGTTCCCCCTTAGTGTGCACCACCAAGAAAGTTCTTCGGTATGAGGCAGGCCGTGATGATCGGGTGTCAGACATATCTATGTTCACATACAGTGGGTGTAAGCCATGTTGCACAGCAAAAACACTAAGGTCGAGTTGGCGAGCCTAGCATGTACAGACATGGCCTCGGAACACGGATGGTCGAAAGATCGAGCACGAGTCGCATGAATGATGTGACCGACGTTTAGTGTCCACCCTTGAACCCACATTGATGGTCGTGATGATCGGGGGAGATGTGGCTGATAGGGGTCGTGTTATCACTAGGAACCCTTTTGGGGATAGGTGTTTTTGAGTGCAGTTATTATTAACTCATTTAATCATAAACTTAGTCTAAATTCTTTTTGCAATTATAAATGTAGAAAATGGTTCTTCCCGAGATTACCTTTCCTATCGACGATTGGTTAAAAGGAGAAAAGCTCAAGTTAGATGGATCCAACTTTTCTGCATGGGTCATACGCCTGTTTGATCTCCTTGGGGAGAACAATGTAGCTGGCTACATGACCTGCGAGATGTATCTGGAGCCACCCTATTCTCATGAGACCCAGGAGCAGCGAGATCTGCGTTATCGTCATCATGTGATGGCCACGTTTATATCAGTGACCATGCGCCTCGGAATGGAGGATGGGCTATGGCCAATGGTGGGGAGTCTCAAGCCCCGAATGGTCATGGCACATCTGAGAGCACATTTCGTGGAACAAGTGCGCATGTGGGAGTATGAGCTGATGGGGGACTTCCTCTCCATAAAGATGGATGAGGGCTCCTCACTGGATGAGCACTTATTGCGCCTCTATGATGCATACATGAGTCTGGCATACTACCTGGACAACTGGTACTCAAGCTCATTTGCGATGGGAGTTGTGCTGCGGTCGCTTCCTCCAAGCTTCCAAGCACAAGTCAGGATCTGCGTTATGAGAGGCGACACAGAAACACTCGATTTCCTCAAGTTCATATCACATTTCAGAAATGTGATAGATGAACCCAATGTCGCTGGGGTCATCGATGACCAAGGTATATTTGATATACAGTTTTATAAATGTTATAATCTTGCAAACACATTGCAGTGTTAAGTATATCTGATACTTGTTCTGTTTTACTGAAAACAGGTCCTTCTGCATGAGAGGTGCTTGCTGGAGAGGAGGTGACGTTGCGTGTTGATGGCGAGCATGATGATGATGGCCAACGACACTCTCCCTCGACATTTATCACTTAGTTTGTGTTTTAGGATGATTAATGTAATCGAGAGATTTGAACTTCTTTAGTTTGTCTCACACTTCGTGAGACGGTTATTCATATGAGTTTGTAACAAACAGTTGTTCCACTTTTATGAATGATTTCTATTCGTGTTTATATCTTGTTTGATTACTGGTGAATTATCCTTGTTGTTTGAAACTAATTGATAATGTATGAACATTTGTAAAACATTAAAATGCCTTGTTTAAAAATACCCAATTTAATGATATGTTCATTAATGAATGAAACCATTGTTTAAATTCAAAGTTATGTGATAATATGTGAAAGTCATTCGATTTCTTGTCTCATATAAATCATGCCTAAGTTCGGCAAAATAACTTGAACACCGTGTATTACTTGAATACAAAGTGTTTAATGAATTGTTAAAAGTGAATACATATTCGATGTATTGTGTTTTGATGAAAATGGTAATTATCATTAAATAATTGTTTAAATGTGTAAAGTAGTTTACCAAAGGAAACATGAATATGAAACTATTTGATTTGATCAAAGTGTTTCATCAACAAAGGGTATAAATATAAAAGAGAATCCAATTACTATGATTTGATCAATAGTAATGAAATTCAACTTTATAAGAATGGCATAAAATTGATTGTGGAATGCAAAGCGTTTTGAAATGTCAAAATACAAATCATCACAATGTGATATTAGATATCAAAGGGATTGAATAGAAGGCACCAAATAAATCGTTGTAGTATAGATGTAGAGACCATTAGTTAGAAATAGTTAGCACTCAATTAGAATTTATAGTGAACCATTTGAATTCGTGAAAGTTTTGGGGTTATTCGATATAACCAAAACAATAGCGAATAAGTCCTTGTAGTGTATTCATTGGAAATTTTGAATACGAAATCCATAGCTGAGACCAAAAGGAAAGCAAGATTCGTATTGCTTGGATTTTGGTGCATTCTTGAGAAAGCTCACTTTTAGTGATGTTTCTCAATTATTAAGCAAATGGAAATTAGTGAAAAACACGATGAGGATTCAAAACCCTGCATCAGAGTGTTGAGAAGCGCAACGGACAATGTTCCTGAACGATTCTCTGCACAGAAGGAAAGAATCAATGATATTGATCATTGTGTTTTTTCCTCCACTATTGTTTTTCACTACATGAAGTAGGATTCAAAATATAAATCCATATCTTGTATGGAGACATTTGTGGATTATTTGTCATGATTCTTGGAATATGACATACCTACGAACTACAAAGGAAATAATGGTAAACTAAATTATGAGAAATCCTAGAAGTAAAATTCCCTTGAGATTAGAAAGCAATTCGTTGCTGAATCTCACAAGTAAAAGGAGTTACTTGGAATTTTCCCAAATGACTGCAAAGCCATAGTAGGAAAAAGGGGTGAATGACAAAAGCACAATTTGTCAGGTATTAGATGAATTCAAATGAATTTGATGTGCTAAATGTCTAGTGGATTAAAAACTAGTAAAGTACTAGTATCTCATAGTATATTTGATCAAAAGATTTTTAAGTTATTCAAAATAGTCAGGAGATATGCAATTTGCATAAAATTGAGTGGGAGCTATGAAAGTCTTCCTAAAAGAATATGTGATTGACATAATTTTGAGTGGGAGCTTATAGGAGCAATTCTTAAGTATGTTAAGGATGAAAGGCGCAAATACTTATGAATAATGATTCATAAGATGTAGAAGTTGATAATAGGTGTAATATGATAATATGTAGTATTCCTTAAGGGATTCTGAAAAGGGTTTCAGGATAGAAGTTAATTAAGGAACTAGTCCTTAATAAATCAAATTACGAATAGCATTAAGTTTGACATCAACGGTTGAAATAAAGAAAAGGATGACCGTCATCCACTATGTTGAGACATGGGTTCTGTCTTAGAAACCATGATGATAACTTAGCATAATATGTGATCCAAATAAGGAACGTGTGAAAGTGATTAAGTTCGAATTACAGAACATTGAGCTAAGTTTGTCCATAGTGTCTAGTAGAGAACTGTAGACATATTTTCCAAATCCATAAAGGATAACATATCTTAAAGCATAAAGAGTTATGTTATAAGGAAATATGTTGGAAACTCCTGTAGATGCCAATTAAAGTTAAGTAGGAAGCGAGGTGAACATAACATCGAAAGTTGCACAGAGTGCACTGGTGTTTCGATGAATACATTATTAATAATAGATAAGGGTACCATCTAAAGTGTTGTATAATGTTATGGCGGGGCTAGTTCGCTTTTAACGTAGAATGATGTGTCCCAGGGCACAGTGCCCATGAGAAAGCCCTCGAGGTTGATCTAACGTCACTGTAGGCTCCTGGAATCAGGCCTCGTTCTGCTGCAATAGCTACGATACATACACATAGATGTTGTCATGTGATGATAAAGTATTAATGTCAATCAAGGTGACATTAGTAAGTTGCAAAGGATTTGGGACTGTAAAGTACAGACCCAAGGCTCAACCTCTTCCATGAGCAAGCATCTTCAGGGTACCGGATATATGGTGCCAATGATGGAGAACAAAATGCAGCTAGTGTATTTGTACTCTACTGCAAGTGGGAGACTGTTGGAAATATGCCCTAGAGACAAATAATAGTAAGGACTATTATCATATTTCATATAGTTTATGATTAAGTTTTATATCATGCTATAACTGTATTGAGTGGAAACAACAATACAGGTGTGATATACAAACAACCAGGGGTTCCCAGTGAAACTCTAGTCACTGGTTCATTGGTCAACGGATGATCATGTTTCCTGATCATGTGGCATTTATGCCAGTTGGAAATGAGTTCATCTCATTCAGAGAATGAGATGATGAACCAATACCCAACCTAAACATCGTGACCCGATCATGTCACGAATTTCAAGTTACGATGATTAGAAATGGATCCTCGTAGACTATTTCTTAGACTGTGAGGCTATATGAATCACTGTCTCCCGAGAGTGCTTAGATAGCATCAAACGCCATCTGGTAAAACGGTGGTTATAAAGGTGTATTCAGGTACTCAGAGGAAACCGCAGAGGAAATATATGTCAAGAGCGGGATTTGTCCGTCCATGTGACGGGAAGATACTCAAGGGCCCACTCGGAGAAGTTATATCCAATAGCTACGCAGCGTGTGATTTGATCACGGGGATATCACTTGTCGGAACGAGTCAAGTAGCATTGTTCAGTAACGAGATTGAACACGCCATGGTGATGTCATTGATCAGATCTCGGGCAATGCAAGTATCGAGTGACAAAGGGAATAAGACACGACTGTCCCGGTTCAAACAACGAAAGATCTTTGTGGAACGCACAGGGTTCACATGGCCATCCAGGTCCCTCTGTCGATCATTGGTGCGGAGTGTCCCGACCATGTCTGGAGTGTTCCCGAACCGTGGGGTATCATGCTTAAGGGCTTGATGATGCTTAGAGAGTGTTTATAGGATTGGTGGAATCATCGAAGAATAGAAGGAAGAAAACCGGAAGGGTTTCGGTAAGTCCGGAGGATGTCCGGAGTGGAGGTGGAAGGTGTTCCATAGCCACGGAGATTAAATGATATGTGAATGAATGTTAAATATTGATTTAATCATTTATTCATATTTATTTAATAAAGAGAAAACCAATTAAAGATCGAAAAGGCTTAATGGGCCAATTCCAGAGGGAGAGGGCCCATTAGGACAAAGGACAGAGGGAGAGGGCCAAGGGGGAGGCCGGCTGGGCCTAGCCCCCCCGCGCGGGGCCTACTAGGTGGCCGGCGGCCACCTCCTCCCTCCTCCTCTCCTTTAGTCCCACCCCGGGACTTTGAGGGAGGTAGTACCTCCCCTCCCCCTATATATAGTGGGGTATTTGGCCTAGAAAAATACACCAATAATCAATAAAGGTCTCCTCACTTTTGGGAAGACCTCCAATTGATATTTTCTCTCTCTCCCCCCTCTCTCTCTCGTGACCATGGTCCCAAGTCTGGACTGCGCGAGCGAGAGACATCTTCACCACGGAGCGCCGTCGCGCTGCGGGATTTGGATCCGGGAGCTCTACTTCCGCAACTGCTGCTGGATCGGGGATGCGGGAGTCATCGTCAGGCACCGGACGTGTGTAACTCCCCGCGAGGTGTCGCACTTGAGGCACTCAAGTCGTTGGAGCCAGAAGGAGCGCAAGGACTTCATCACGACGTTGAGGTCGGCTTCGGCTCGTCTACATCAACCATGCTCTCCTGAGCATTGACAATGCTTTTCGGTCTTTAAGGATAAGTTCGCGAAAAACCCCTCCCGTTACTCCCGCTTTCCCGGATCCGAATCCGGCAATTGCCTTCTTCTAATGATCATGAAAATTAGCCCTTGTTTTGGTCATACTGACACAAACCATGGTACTATTAAATCGTATCAATTAAGTAGAGAAAATACCTAGTTTATGTCAATGTGACCAAACTAGCGGATAAAGATGAGAAACTCCATGGCATGTGTCAATGTAACCAGCCAAAGGAGCAAGAAAAGAAGTATATTTCTCACCTTGTTGCAGATGTCATCCTCTCTTTATTCTTCTCCCGCGATGGGCAGTAGCTAGCAGCAGCTCATACATGGCAAGCAGCCGAACGGTCGGCGTGTACGGCGAGTGGCCGGTAGCATACGACGGTGGTAGCCAGCACCGAAGCTGCCAGGCGGCTATGAGCAAAATGGCACTTGGCTTATAGCAACCAGACAAACACGTATTGTACCGTGTATGTCGAGTGGCCGGAGGCGAGCGACGTAGACAAACGGGCTGCCAGCGACGAGCGTGTCCGACGATGGCGAGCGGCCAGCGGCGTGTATGGCAAGCGGTCGGTGGTGGTGCGTGTATGGAGAGCTAGCAGCGATGGACTTGATGATGATGGATTAGTTCTTGATGATTTAGGCAGCAGCGATGGACTACAGCCGTGGGTTCTAATGGAGCATGTGGTGAACCATGGGCAAGATCAGCCTGGGTATGGATTAGCAACTATAGAACCGGGCCTGTGTTAGCCGCCTGAGAACGTTGGTTTTCTGGTCTTTATGTAGGCGTCCAGCGAGAGAGTCCCGCAGTGAAACACGCACATGATCTGGGCAGTAACGTGGGCGTAGTGGTTGGTTGCAGGTTTGGCCATCAAGTTTCCTATCGTGGACATCTACGCATGCAAGTCTCTGGAGCGATCGAAAAAAGCTGAAGCGTGCCATCCATTTCTAATGTACACTGGCCTCTAGTCAAGTATGTTTCGGCTGATGGGCATGGGCTATATTATTTGCACTAAATATATCATAGTGCATCATCAAATTTCATATAACATCCACATATGGTAGCTTGGTGTAATGCTATATACATTGTTGTCGCCAAGTAAACAAAATATTCTTTCCATCCCGTGCATGCATAAAGAAAGCACACGCATGTTAAAATATGACTCATAAAAATAGTTATATCCAAAATTGCAACATGCCGCTTGGCGAGTTAGTTAACCATTTAAATAGATCCTCATATGATAAAAAGTATAAACACCTATCCAATGGTTAACGAGCTATGTGAAAATAGCCAAGACATGCATATGCCATATATATGAACACTAAGTAATGTTAACATAGGTACAAGTGGATAATATAACTATTAAAATGTCATATGTTGCAAATAAATCAAACCGTTATTATCATGCTACATATATGTTAGCATTGACGAAAATGAAGGCTTCCCTGACCATGCTAGCATAGACGACAACAAGCAGGACTTTAGTTTCTACATTTTGTAGTATTTTCATATTTCTACATTTTGTAGTATTCATATGTTGTAATGCCATGTAATAGCTATGTTGGAATTCTTAATCAGGGTTTTCTCTATGGAGATATAATCAACAGTTCTTTTATATAAATATAAGAGTTCTGGAAATAGAGTACCTGCAATGTTTGATCCCTTTCCTTATTTATGCATTTACGCATTTAAGTTATACTATCTGTCTCTATGACGTGGACGCGTATTTTGTCGCCCCATTTTCCCGTCATCAGATTCTGGCACACCAGGTGGGACATATTTCTCCCCTCATCTTTGAAATTCCAACATAGCATACAACATATGGATTCTCATAATATATGTTCTAAATCTATCAAATGTGAGCGAGATAATATATGGTTCCTCCATTTGTTCCAAGGCATGGAGGGGCAAGTGCAATAGTTTGTGATCCTCCACTTTGGATCCCATTAGTTTGATGCACCAATTGGTCCTCTCATAATATTACTTAGCCAAAATTCGCTTAGGAACACTGTCTCATCGTAAACTAAACAAGACAAAGAAAATTAGGTCATCTCTATGTCAATGGAATAGTTTATCCATATCCTTCCAAAGTCAGTCAAGGAGAATATGAAATCTGCTAAAAAAGCAACATTTGCTCGTGGGGCTATTAATCCAACTCCAAGACCATATATGGAAGGGAAAGTTGTAGAGGTGGGGCAATCACCCCACCAGTTTCCAGTAAGAAATGACAAGTAGTGATATTCAAAAACTACGAATCTCTCCACTTGTTTGCAAAAGAAATGGAAGGATGGTGTATAAACACCAACGAATGCAACCTAGAAAATAAGGTGACGTTGTGGCCATATTAAAGGGGTTTCGCGTATGAAAACAATAAAATTTTACCCTACGCCCCTGAACCCCTTAAGCTGCCAGGACCTATCTATTAGTAATACAGTAATGGGAGGGGCTTTTCACGAACTTACCCTTGAAGACCGAAAAACGTTGTCAACGCTCAGGAGAGCGTGGTTGATGTAGATGAGCTGAAGCCGACCTCAAGGTTGTGATGAAGTCCTTGCGCTCCTTGGCTCCAACGACTTGAGTGCCTCAAGTGCGACACCTCGCGGGGAGTTACACACGTCCGGTGCCTGACGATGACTCCCACTTCCCTGATCCAGCAGCAGTTGCGGAAGTAGAGCTCCCGGATCCGAATCACGCAGCGCGACGGCGCTCCACGGTGAAGATGTCTCTCGCTCACACAGTCCAGACTTGGGACCACGGTCACGAGAGAGAGAAGGGGAGAGAGAAAATATCAATTAGAGGCCCTCCCAAAAGTGGGGAGACATTTATTGATAATTGGTGTATTTATCTTGGCCAAATACCCCACTATATATAGGGGGAGGAGAGGTACTACCTCCCTCAAAGTCCCGGGGTGGGACTAAAGGAGAGGAGGGGGGAGGGGTGCCGCCGGCCACCTGCAGGGGGCTAGGCCGAGCCATCCTCCCCCTTGCCCCTTCTCCCTCTCTCCTTTCCCCTAATGGGACCTCTCCCTCCGGAAATTGGCCCATTAAGCCTTTTTGACCTTTAATTGATTTTCTCTTTATTAAATAATTATGAATAAATGATTAAGTCAATATTTAACATTCATTCACATATTATTCAACCTCTGTGGCCATGGAACACCTTCCACCTCCACTCCGGACATCCTCCGGACTTACCGAAACCCTTCCGGTTTTCTCTCTTCTTTTCTTCGGTGATTCTACCGATCCTATAAACACTCTCTAAGCATCATCAAGCCCTTAAGCGTGATACCCCACGGTTCGGGAACACTCCAGACATGGTCGGGACACTCCCGCACCAATGATCGACAGAGGGACCTGGATGGCCATGTGACCCCTGTGCGTTCCACGAAGATCTTTCGTCGTTTGAACCGGGACAGTCGTGTCTTATTCCCTTTGTCTCTTGATACTTGCATTGCCCGAGATCTGATCAATGACATCACCATGTCGTGTTCAATCTCTTTACTGAACAATGCTACTTGACTCATTCCGACAAGTGATATCCCCGTGATCAAATCACACGCTGCGTAGCTATTGGATATAACTTCTCCGAGTGGGCCCTTCAGTATCTTCCCGTCACATGGACGGACAAATCCCGCTCTTGACATATATTGCCTCTACGGTTTCCTCCGAATACCTGAACACACCTTTATAACCACTGTATTACCAGATGGAGTTTAATGCTATCTAAGCATTCTCGAGAGACAGTGATTGATATAGCCTCACGGTCTAAGGAATAGTCTACGAGGATCTATTTCTAATCATTGTAACTTGAACTTCGTGACATGATCTGGTCACGATGTTTAGCTTGGATATTGGTTCATCATCTCATTCTCCAAATGAGATGACCTCATTTCCAACTGGCATAAATGCCACATGATCAGGAAACATGATCATCCGTTGACCAATGAACCAATGACTAGAGTTTCACTAGGAACCCCTGGTTGTTTGTATATCATACGTGTATTGATGTTTCCACTCAATACAGTTATAGCATGATATAAAACTTAATCATAAACTATATGAAATATGATAATAGTCCTTACTACTATTTTTCTCTAGGGCATATTTCCAACAGTCTCCCACTTGCGCTAGAGTACAAATACACTAGCTGCATTTGTTCTCAATAATTGGCACCATATATCCGGTACCCTGAAGATGCTTGCTCATGGAAGAGGTTGAGTCTTGGGTCTGTACTTTACAGTCCCAAATCCTTTGCAACTTACTAATGTTACCTTGATTGACACTAATACTTTATCATCACATGATAGCATCTGTTGAATGCATCGTCGCTATGGCAGCAGAACGAGGCCTGATTCTAGGAGCCTACAGTGACGTTAGATCAACCTCGAGGGCTTTCTCATGGGCACTGTGCCCTGGGACACATCATTCTACGTTAAAAGCGAACTAGCCCCGCCATAACTTTATACAACACTTTAGATGGTACCCTTATCTATTATTATAAATGTATTCATTGAAACACTAGTGCACTCTGTGCAACTTTTGATGTTTTGTTCACCTCGTTTCCTACTTGACTTTAATTGGTATCTACAGGAGTTTCCAACATATTCCCTTATAACATAATGTTGGGTCCGCAGCATAGAAAATAAAAAATTTCCTACGATGAGAACTATACGCCAAGATCTATCTACTAGATACAGAGCAACGGGTGGACATACATCCATGGAGAACTTACCCTCGAAGACAACGAGATTTGTTAACGAGTAGGAACTCGCAGTTGATGTAGTCGTACGCTTGCCGATCTCAAGATCGTGTGGAAGTCCGAGCGCCGCAAATCAGCAGTTGCATCCGTACTCGCACACACGTTCAAGCCATCGGACAACCTCCGCCTCCTCGCTCCAGCGAATCAGCGGAAGCAACAACTCCTTCCAGACGCAAGGCACCGGGAACATGTATCTCGCTAATCCGAGACCATGGAGGAATACCTAGAGGGGGAGAGAGATCCTTCACGATGAGGTGTAGTTTGTGAGAGGGGAGAGGGGGGCTTTATATAGGAGGGAGGGAGACCCCTCCCCTCCCATAGCCGGCGCATGAGGGGGGACTCCTCCCCTCCTTCATTCATGTGGTGAACCTCCACTCACATAAACATGGCCTCCACCCAAAATCCCACTCACATGTATTTAATTTCCACCAAATTAAATGCAACTCTCAATTTAATAAAACTCTTTTATTTATTCAGAATTTTGTTAATTACTTTAATTAACAAACATTCACATAAAACCCCTTGCAACATTTCAATATCACATGCAGAACCACTTTCTGCAATTTCACCCGAAACAATTCCGGTTTCTATCAAAACAATTCCTGTTTCTATCGAAACATTTACTGCGCTTTGCAAACCTTTTGTCTGAAACATATGTGCTCCTAAATGGTGTCCGGCAACCCTTAAGTGTGTTACCCTACGGTTCGTGAATAATGCAGACATGATTGAGACTCCTCTCAGATAAATAATCAGAAGCAGGACCTGGAGATCCATACTGACTTCTGCACATTCAACGATGACTTCTGTGATCGTGAGAACCTTTAATGATACTAACTTAATCCCTTTGTCTTATGATATAATACATGTCCGAGATTTGATCATAGGTATCCAAATACCTAGTTTGATCTCGTTACCGATATGCACTCTTTTCTCGTTCCTGTGATATAACATTCTAGTGATCACATCACTTGCTTGCAAGCTATCTTAATGTGATATCACCGAGAGGGCCTAGAGTATATCTATCCATCATCGGGATTGACAAATTTCACTCTTGATCCATGAGCCTCAACATAACACCTTCGTAGCACTGAACCCACCTTTATAATCACCCTGTTACAGTGTGACGTTTGATGTTATCAAGATACTCTTCCGGTGTTAGCAATTAACATGATCTCATGGTCTAAGGATAAAGATTACTTTGTATGATGTTATACCAATGTAAACATAATGACTTGATCGTAATGCTATACTTCAGATGAATGTTCATCACATCATTTCACAAATGATGTGACCTTGTTATTAACAACATCCAATGTCCGTGATCAGGAAACCTTGATCATCTTGTTAATCAACAAGCTAGTCTATAAGAGAGGCATAACTAGGAACCCTTTTTGTTTATTAAACACACATGTATTGACGTTTCCTATCAATACAATTATAGCATGCAAAATAAACATCTATCATATACAAGGAATACATAATAACAACTTTATTATTGCCTCTCAGGGCATATTTCCTTCAGTCTCCCACTTGCACTAGAGACAATAATCTAGTTTACATAGTGATAAATCTAACACCCATGGAGTTCTGGTGTTGATCATGTTTTGCCCTAGGGAGTACTTTAGTCAACGGATCTGCTACATTTAGGTCCGTGTGCACTTTACAAATATTTATATCTCCATCCTTGACATGCTCGCGGATGGAGTGAAACCGGCGCTTAATATGCTTAGAATTCTTGTGAGACCTTTGTTCCTTGGCGTTGGCTATGGCTCCATTGTTGTCACAATAGATCACCATTGGGTCCAATGCACTAGGAACCACACCTAGTTCCGTTATGAACTCCTTCATCCAAACCGCTCGCTTCCGCTCAAGCAAAGAACATATTCCGCCTCCGTCGTTGATCCAGCCACCACAGGTTGTTTGGAACTCCTCCAACTAACTGCTGCTCTGTTCAAGAGAAATACGTATCCGGATTGAGATTTAGAGCCATCCGGATCGGTGTCAAAGCTAGCATCGACATAACACTTAGCAACTAGCTCTTCTTCACCTCCGTATACAAGAAACATATCCTTAGTTCTTCTCAAGTACTTAAGGATATTCTTGACCGCTATCCAGTGTTCCGAACCTAGATCAGATTGGTACCTACTAGTCAAACTAATAGCATGTGCCACATCTGGTCTTGTACATAGCATGGCGTACATTATAGAGCCTATGGCTGAGGCATAGGGGATCTTATCCATTATCTCTCTTTCTTCCGCCGTAGCCAGACTTTGAGTCTTACTCAATGTCTTGCCTTGCAACATAGGTAAGAACCCCTTCTTACTTCCGTCCATATTAACCTTCTTTAATATCTTATCAAGGTATGTACTCTGCGATATCCCAGTTAGGCGTCTTGATCTATCTCTATAGATTTTAATGCCTAATATATATGAAGCTTCACCAAGGTCTTTCATCGAAAATTTGCTGTTTAGATAACTTTTAACACTGTTTAAAAGATCTATATCATTTCCAATCAGTAATATGCCATCCACATATAATATCAGAAATGCCACATTGCTCCCACTCACTTTCTTGTAAATATAAGCCTCTCCATAAGTTTGGACAAATCCAAACTCTTTGATCACCTCATCAAAGCGGAGATTCCAACTCCAGGATGCTTGCTTCAGTCCATAGATGGATCGCTGAAGTTTGCATACCTTATCAGCATCCTTAGGATCGACAAAACTCTTAGGTTGTATCATATACAACTCTTCTTCAATATTACCATTGAGGAACGCAGTTTTGACATCCATTTGCCATATTTCATAATCGAAATATGCAGCAATTGCTAACATAATCCTAACCGACTTTAGCATCGCTACGGGAGAGAATGTCTCATCATAGTCAACTCCTTGAATTTGTTGAAACCCCTTTGCAACAAGTCGAGCCTTATAGATGGTCACATTACCATCAGCATCAGTTTTTTTTGAAAATCCATTTATTCTCAACGGCCTTTCGATCGTGAGATAAGTCTACCAAGGTCCAAACCTGGTTTTCGTACATGGATTCCATCTCGGATTTCATGGCTTCTAGCCATTTGTTGGAATCTGGGCTCATCATCGCTTCTTCGTATGTCGCAGGGTCATCTATTTCATCAATCATGAAATTCATAACAGGATTGTCGTACAGTTTAGGAGCTGCACGTGTCCTGCTTGACCTACAAGGTTCGGTAGTGTCCTCTTTCGGAGTTTCATGATCAATATCATTAGCTCTCTCTTCATTAGGTGAAGTCAACTCCGAAAAAACTTTCGGAGCTGCTCTACTCGCCATTTCATGAAGAGAAGGTTCAATAACCTCTTCGAGTTCTACCTTCCGACTACTCACACCTTTCGCGAGAAACTCCTTCTTAAGAAAGGATCCATTCTTGGCAACAAAAACCTTGCCCTCGGATCTGTGATAGAAGGTATACCCAATCGTTTCCTTAGGGTATCCTATGAAGACGCATTTTTCCGCTTTGGGTTCGAGTTTATCTGGCCAAAGTTTCTTCACATAAACATCGCATCCCCAAACTTTAAGAAATGACAGCTTAGGTTTGTCTCCAAACCATAATTCATACGGTGTCGTTTCAACGGATTTAGATGGTGCCCGATTTAAAGTGAATGCAGCGGTTTCCAGTGCATAACCCCAAAATGATAGTGGCAAGTCAGTCAGAGACATCATAGGTCAAACGATATCCAATAAAGTATGATTACAACGTTCTAACACACCATTACGTTGTGGTGTTCCGGCAGGCGTGAGTTGTGAAACTATTCCACAATTTTTCATATGTGTGCTAAACTCGTAACTAAGATACTCTCCTCCATGGTCGGACCATAGAAATTTGATCTTTCTATTACAATGATTTTCCACTTCATTCTGAAATTCCTTGAACTTTTCAAAAGTTTCAGACTTATGTTTCATCAAATAGATATACCCATATCTACTCAAATCATCTGTGAAAGTAACAAAATAACGATATCCACCTCGCGCCGACACACTCATTGGTCCACACACATCAGCATGTATGATTTCCAATAAATCCGTCGCCCGCTCCATTGAACCGGAAAACGGCGTTCTAGTCATCTTGCCCATAAGGCATGGCTCACATGTATCAAATGGTTCAAAATCAAGTGATTCCAAAAGTCTATCAGAATGGAGTTTCTTCATGCGTTTAACGCCAATATGACCTAGACGGCAGTGCCACATATATGCAGATATATCATTATCAAGTTTAATCCTTTTAGCATTAACACAATGAATATGCATAATACTACTATCGAGATCCAATAGAAATAAACCATTCAACACAGGTGCATGACCATAAAAGATATTATCCATATAGATCGAACAACCATTGTTTTCAGATTTAAAGGAATAACCACTTCGCATCAAACACGATCCGGATACAATGTTCATGCTCAATGCAGGCACAAAATAAAAATTATTTAGATTTATCACTAATCCCGACGGCATATGGAGAGGTAGCGTTCCGACGGCGATCACATCAACTCTTGATCCATTACCGACCCACATTGTGACCTCATCTCTTGCTAGCTGTCGCTTGTTCCGCAGCCCATGAATCGAGTTACATATATTAGCAACCGATCCCGTATCAAATACCCAGGTGCTACTGCGATTACTAGTTAAGTACACATCAATAACATGTATATCACATATACCTTTGTTTGCCTTGCCGGCCTTCTTGTCCGCCCAATATTTGGGGCGATTGGCCCAATGGCCATCCCTTGCAATAGTAGCACTCGGTATCAGACTTAGGGCCAGCTCGGGGTTTCTTTTTAGGTGCGGCAACAGATTTGCTGCCCTTCTTTCCCTTCTGCTTGCCTTTCTTGTCATTCTTGAAACCGGTGGTCTTATTGATCATCAACACTTGATGTTCTTTTCTAATCTCCACTTCTGCAGTCTTAAGCATTGACAGAAGCTCGGGAAGAGACTTCTTCATGCCCTGCATATTATAGTTCATCATGAAGCTCTTGTAGCTAGGTGGCAGAGATTGGAGAACATGATGTATGCCTAAATCAATGGGAATCGTTATTCCCAAGGACACAAGCTTATCGGCGTACCCAGACATTTTGAGTACGTGCTCACTAACGGAGCTGTTCTCTTCCATCATGCAGCTAAAGAACTTTTCAGAAGCATTATAACTCTCTACGACAGCATGGGTATCGAAAATCATTTTCAATTCTCCCATGGTATCAAAGGCATTGCCATTTTCGAAACGCTTTGGAAGTTCTGGCTCTAGCCCATACAGTATGCCGCAATAAACTAAGTTGTGGTCCTCCTGACGAGTTATATAGACATTCTTTTCCTCGTCAGGGGCATCAGGAGCTGGTGGGGGGCCTAGCGACGCCTCTAGCACATATTTCTTTTGTGCAGCAGTGAGGAGAATCCTCAAATTCATAGCCCAGTTGGTGAAGTTGCTACCATTCGCAGCAAGCTTCTCTTTCTCCATGAACACATTGAAATTAAAAGCAGGTGGTGCCATCTACAACAGAATTTGTAAAGTTTATTTAGACTAAGTTTATGATAGATTGAGTTCAACTAATCCAAATTACTAATGAACTCCCACTCAAAAATGACATCCCTCGTGTCCTTTTTGGTGATTACATGAACCAAATCTACTACACCAAGTCCGATCATCACGTGAGTCGGTGTAGCTTCAAAGGCGAGCATCAATATGGGCATCATATCAACTATATGACTCATGCTTAACCTTTCGATCCATGTTCCGAGGCCATGTCTGTACATGCTAGGCTCGTCAAGTAAGAACCTTAGTATTCCGTGTGTGTAAAACTGTCTTACACCTGTTGTATGAAAACGCGGAGTCGAGTACACCCGATCATCACGTGATGTCTCGAAACATGATCCATAGAATGGTGCATACTGAAGGAAGAACACATTTTATCTTGATATCTAAATGAGGGATCATCTTACAAGGCTACCAAAAGTGCCAAACTAGCAGTATAAGATGCTAACATCTAATGTGTAAAGTGAGATGATATGGTCCATGCATTTGATCTCTATCATTTGCATCGTGGTATGATCTCTATCATTCCTTTTTGTGTAAGGCCAAGGTCTATGGAACTTACACGTTATGTGTGTTGTAAGAGTATCTATCATACATCTACTTACAACAATACCATATCAAGACACTAACCCAGCAACGATCTAAACTAGATGCCTCTAATTTATCAATTGCGAGTTTTACGTGGCTTAGGGCTTTCGGAGATAGAACCGGTCTTACCTACAAACATGAACTACGACGAGGATAACCAAGTTATTAGCAACTCGTTGTAAATCAGATATTGACTATAGTAGGAGAGACAAACACACGCTAGCCACTTATGCAAAACTAGTTGCATGTCAGTCGTGGAACCGGTCTCATGTACGATGACATGTAAGGTTGGTCCGGGCCGCTTCATCCCACTATGCCACCAATATCCAAAATACATAGAAGATGCAATAACATGATCATCATCGCCCACATATAAACATATGTGTACTACCCGTGCAAAGCATCTACGCATGGATCAGGCTCTGATACCACTATTGGGTCCGTAGCATAGAAAAAAATCCTACGATGAGAACTATACGCCAAGATCTATCTACTAGATTGTAGCATCCCAATTGTCTAACAATTGCAATGCTACTAGTCTAGTCTATATATAATGGCTACTTCCTACATATAATTGTTGCATCATAATTATATCATGCTCATGTCATCATGCCACCTTGCATTTGAGCATCATATAAAACCCTTTTCCATTTGGTTCTTCTCTCATATGCATTATTAATTGTATTTGGCTCTTGATATATTGTATTTGGTTCTTGATAAATGCTTGATGCCCAAGTTGAGTTGGGGGCATATCTTTTATTCCAATCTAGCACCTTTCTTTGTCACCACCTTATAATTCCACCATCCAAATTAACCATGGGCTTTTATTTCCTTTTGGCATTTAATCTAGCTCATGTGGGTTAGGGTGGATCCAATTCTAGTTTCTTTTGTTTGGCCTTTATTCCACCTTTTGGAATGCATATGTATAAATGCCATGATCATCTATTTTGTTTTCACAAGAATAACACATGGCATTTAATGTTTGCATGGGCCATGCAACCATCATCAACACCTTTGCTTTTCTTTGGTTTTTCTTTGTTTTGAGTGGAACCTTCCTCTTGTGAGATCTTCTCTTTTTCTCTCTTCATCTCTACCTCATCAACCTCACTTGTGTAGTGCCTTGCATGAGCTTGTTCCCCTTGTCCATCTTTTTCTCTCTCTTGCTCATGCATACCAACACCCTAGCTACCTCCATCCCACCTTTTCTTGATCTTACCATGACCATGCATCATTTGAGTTCCTATACCTTCTTCCTCATCATCTCCTTCTCCTCACCCTACCCCTTCATGCTTGTTTTTGCTTGGCCCATACCCTACCCTAATCTCCCCTCACTCTCTAACCCTCTCTCCAACCCTAAGATCTAACTAACCCCATGCAAACCCCTTGCCAAAGTTTTTCCCTCTCCCTCTCGGACAGCAAGGCCACCTAGCCACCCTACCCTCCCAGGCCGAAGCCCTACCCCAACCCTAAAGCCCTAACCCGAGCCACCCCATTCCTCCAACCCTAGCTCCTAACCGAGCTCTACCCCTCTCTCTCTATCTCTATCTTTCTCTCCCTGCCGTGAGGCCCCACCTTCTGAGCCGGCCTCCTTCCCCTCACCCTGGGCCACCGGCAGCCCCTCTCCCTGCCTCTGGTTGTGCACGACAATCACGTGAGGGAGGAAAGCTAAAGGTGGCCGAAGCCACCTTCACCTCTATCCCACGCCCACACGGCACCTCTCCTCTCCCTCTCTGTTTATTCCCTTCCCCACGCCTCCTCTACCTCGCCCAGATCCACCCCTGGCCACGGCGCCTCCCTCTTTTTCCTCCCCATCTACCCTCTCCACCGGCCACCCTCGGCCTCCTCTTTTCCTCGTTTAC
Source organism: Avena insularis (assembly GCA_023614405.1). Taxonomy (NCBI): domain Eukaryota; kingdom Viridiplantae; phylum Streptophyta; class Magnoliopsida; order Poales; family Poaceae; genus Avena; species Avena insularis. The sequence goes on along the minus strand of CM042696.1, from coordinate 219,282,925 downwards.
CACGGCGGCGGGCGGGAGTATCTGGTTGTCGGGGAAGCGGAGCTGGGCCTTGTTGACATTCCTGCACGATCGGTCGAGGAGGAGCCGACACCACCGCGATGCCGTGCACCGACGCTCTCGCCTCCGAAACCCTAGTTCCCGGCCTCTGCGTCCTCGTCGCTACAGCGCCTCCCCGCACGATCCGACCTCTCCGATCGCTCCGCGGTGAGCACTACTTCCTCCCTAACACCCTCCGCCTCACCGTAGACCCCTAGCATCGTCGTTGCTTTCGCCGAGCACCCTCGATGCACGGCAGCCGTTGCCGTCTGGTCCGTGCCGCGCCTCGCAGCGACATACCTAGCCACCAGCCGCCCTTCTGTCAACCTCCCGAACCCAGCCGCACTGGCTCCACCCCTTAGCGCGTGCGCCCAGCGAATCATGGCCGTCGCGCCCGCATCGAAACACCGATCCGTCCGCAGGTGCAGGGAAGATCTACAGGGGCTTGTGGACACTTTTCAAATCACCCCCTCTTTTGTTTTTTCCTTAACCAGCGGTACCACCGAGCCCCACCGTCAGCCTCTCTGTCCGTTTTGCAGTTAAGCCCCCAGCTCTTAGGCCCTCAACCCGCGCTCCCTTCGCCGCGACACGTGGCTGACCCTCCCCTCTCGCTGTCATGGGGCCCGGATCCACCGACAGACCCACCGGTCAGCGACCTGGGCTAGCTAAGGCCGCGGTACAGAAAACCCTTCGGTGCGCCTGTTACCGCCAGATCAGCCCGGGCCCACTTGGCGGTGTTGGTGGATAGATCTGTGTGAGTACAAAATGGTTTCTGCGTTGCTGTTTAATTAAACCTTTTTCAAAATTGTTTCAAATTCAAATCTGTTTTTCATATCTTTTAAAAGATATTTCCAAATTCAACAAATGATATATGTTTTTGAATCAAAAAATGTGAGGAGTTCAAATATGCTATTCAAAATAATGTTTGAGCACTTTAAAATTTCGAGATGATTAAAATTACAATAAAATGCCCTTTTTCTTAATTAATTAATAACTTTAGTTTTATAACTCCAAATTTGATAAATAATATGTCTAAATCGATCAGCGCGACAAGACCGTTCTATATATGCATTCCATGTTCTAAATTGCAGCATGCATCCTATAAATAATAAGTATACAGCAAGTGTTATGAGAGCAAACCGGGCTAAAAACTTAATAAAATGCTTTAATCTTGCACCACACACCTCACCCATGCCATGCTACATTATTGCCATGCAAATTGTGCATCATTCATCATGGCATGATTGTTTGCTTGACGCATTTTAATTCATATGCTTGTGCACTCTATTTATGTTGGCTCTTGTTTGTTTGGTTCTTCTTTGAATAGACGCTGAGCAGGGAATATATCAGGAATCCCAGGAGCACTACCTAGATCCGTCCCTCGCTTCAACTGAGCTGCCAGGCAAGCACTACCACATGCTTGCATACATATAGTACCTATTGCCTCTATCTTATTCTTGCATCATTGAGTCGCGATTGCATTAAATTGAATCCCAAGTACTGCATAGCCTTTACTTTTAAACCCACCCAAAGCCTTCTCCTCCATCCCATGAGCCATTACTACAGGAGTTGTTTGAGCCATGCGGGTCGTAGAACAGCATGTGTAGGGTATGTGAGAGTCTGATGGATAACGAGGTAACTAAACAACTTAACCTGGGTAGTAATGGGATAACTAATGAAAGTGGCACCGGTGAGCAATATCTGCTATTTGGTTCTTCATGCTCACTTGTGTCCCGTAGGACCCCGAGTACTTGATTCCTGTTCCTTGACTATTCGCACTATCCACATCCGGGAGGCCTTATGGACCCCCCTGAGCTAGAGCTTGATTCATTCTTTTCTTGGGGCCACAAAGTAGTTTGGGGCTTTATTACTATCCTGTACTTATGCCATGCTTTACTGCTTTATTTAAGATTGTGCGAGGATCACCTGTACTGTTTTGGATGGGAGTGTTTTCGTGGTATCGACAAGCCCCGTCACACTTTCGGGTTCCCAGTCGTTTACAGCCATTGACGCAAACCTTGGGTCCGTCTCGAAGCCGGCCAACTTCGTTGCGGGTAGCTTAATGGGGTGGCCCCCTGAAACATTTCTGAATCTTGTGATCGCTTTGTCGTGAATGCCTCGTTGGGTTTTGATTTGGTTTTTCCGAGGTTGATCGAGTGTGTGTTGCTATTTGTGCACCCTTGCAGGGTAAATCTTTCTGAAAGCCGTGTCCGCGGTTATGGACGACTTGGAGCACAGTTTCTCGATCATAGACAAGTATAACTAAAGTACCGCTTTTAATTTGACTAAGTACATGACTAGTAAATAGTGCAACACTCATGGAATGGTTAATAAAACTGCCAACGGATGGGGGTTGTTCGTCCGCTTTCTTGTTGGTAAGCGAGGAGGAGGATGGGTCTGTTAATATTACTGTTATAACTGTTGTTATTAATTCACGGACATCCGTCTATCATTGGTTAGGCGGATGGTTAGCGAGTATCTTTAGAATTGTTAGTTATTATCTTTTGCTGCAATTGTGTCACCCTAGGTTGTGTCCCCTTTAGAGGTATAAAGACTTGCTGAGTACCCCTAGGGTCTCAGACGATAAATTGTTTGATTCAGATGCACAGGTATACTCGCAAGATGGATACTGGCTGGAGGAGACGGACGATGTTGGCAACGATCACTCGGTGTAGAGATTCCAGGAACGGGGATCCGTGAGATCTGTGGGCGGGATGTGTTTATTTATGTGGCATCTTATGCCAATTTGCTTCTTATCCATACTCGGATCTTGTCTTCCGCTTCCGCCTGATACTCTGATGTTTGATGTATGAGGAGCTATCCTAAATTATTATCTCTATCTAGGATGTTTGGATCTTGCCGTATGGCGTTGCAATATTTCTATTTCTTTTTAGATGGAATGGCTCTGAGGACTGTTGTATGTGGCTTGCAGACATACTCATTTGTGTATGTAGTTGATACCTTCGCCTGCCGATTACGCCGCTCGTTCTTGTCCCGATGTTCTGAAAATGGTTAGGACGGCCGAAAGGTCTACCTGTGAGTGGCCCTTGGCCCCACCGTACTATTTTAACCATTTTCGCTCATCCAGGCATGTAACTAAGAGCGTAATTCAACGAGGTAGTTACATAGATACAGAGAAATGGGTGGACATACATCCATGGAGAACTTACCCTCGAAGACAACGAGTTTTGTTAACGAGTAGGAACTCGTGGTTGATGTAGTCGTATGCTTGCCGATCTCAAGATCGTGTGGAAGTCCGAGCGCCGCAAATCAGCAGCGCATCTGTCCTCGCACACACGTTCAAGCCACCAGACAACCTCCACCTCCTCGCTCCAGCGAATCAGCAGAAGAAGCAACTCCTTCCAAACGCAAGGCCACCGGGAACATGTATCTCGCTAATCCGAGACCATGGGGGAATATCTAGAGGGGGAGAGAGATCCTTCACGATGAGGTGTAGTTTGTGAGAGGGGAGAGGGGGCTTTAAATAGGAGGGAGGGAGACCCCTCCCCTCCCATAGCCGGCGCATGAGGGGGGCCTCCTCCCCTCCTTCATTCATGTGGTGAACCTCCACTCACATAAACATGGCCTCCACCCAAAATCCCACTCACATGTATTTAATTTCCACCAAATTAAATGCAACTCTCAATTTAATAAAACTCTTTTATTTATTCAGAATTTTGTTAATTACTTTAATTAACAAACATTCACATAAAACCCCTTGCAACATTTCAATATCACATGCAGAACCACTTTCTGCAATTTCACCCGAAACAATTCCGGTTTCTATCAAAACATTTCCTACGCTTTGCAAACCTTTTGTCTGAAACATATGTGCTCCTAAATGGTGTCCGGCAACCCTTAAGTGTGTCACCCTATGGTTCGTGAATAATCCAGACATGATTGAGACTCCTCTCAGATGAATAATCAGAAGCGGGACCTGGAGATCCATACTGACTCCTCCACATTCAACGATGACTTCTGTGATTGTGAGGACCTTTAACACTAGTAACTTAATCCCTTTGTCTCATGATATAATACATGTCCTAGATTCGATCATCTGTATCCAAATACCTAGTTTGATCTCGTTACCGACATGCACTCTTTTCTCGTTCCCATGATATAACATTCTAGTGATCACATCACTTGCTTGCAAGCTATCTTAATGTGATATCACCGAGAGGGCCTAGAGTATATCTATCCATCATTGGGGTTGACAAATTCCAATCTTGATCCATGAGCCTCAACATAACACCTTCGTAGCACTGAACCCACCTTTATAATCGCGCTGTTACGGTGTGACGTTTGATGTTATCAAGATACTCTTCCGGTGTTAGCAATTAATATGATCTCATGGTCTAAGGATAAAGATTACTTCGTATGATGTTATAGCAATGTAAACATAATGACTTGATCGTAATGCTATACTTCGGATGAATGTTCATCACATCATTGCACAAATGATGTGACCTTGTTATTAACAACATCCAATGTCCATGATCAGGAAACTTTGATCATCTTGTTAATCAACGAGCTAGTCTATAAGAGAGGCATAACTAGGAAACTTTTTGTTTATTAAACACACATGTATTGACGTTTCATATCAATATAATTATAGCATGCAAAATAAACATCTATCATATACAAGGAATACATAATAACAACTTTATTATTGCATCTCAAGGCATATTTCCTTCACATAACCCTTTATGCTTTAAGATATGTCATCCTTTATGGATTTGGAAACCATGTCTACAGTTCTCTATTAGACACTGTGGACAAACTTAGCTCAACATTCTGTGATTCAAACTTAATCACTTTCTAACGTTCCTTAATTGGATCACATATTATGCTAAGTTATCATCATGGTTTTCTAAGAAAGAACCTATGTCTCAACATAGTGGATGAAGATCATCCTTTTCCTTTCTTTTAACCGTTGATGTTCAACTTAATACTATTCCTAATTTGAGTTATTAAGGATCAGTTTCTTAATTAACTTCTATTCTAAAACCCTTTCTAGAATCCCTTAAGGAATACTACATAATATCATAATACACCTATTGTCAACTTCTACATCTTATAAATCATTATTTATAAGTGTTTGCGCTTTCATTCTTAACATACTTAAGAGTTACTCCTATAAGCTCCCACTCAAAATATGTTCCTACATATTTGAATTTGAGACTTATATCGCTCCCACTTAAAAATATGTCAATCACATATTGTTTCAGGAAGACTTTCATAGCTCCCACTAAATTTTATGCAAATTGCATATCCTCCCACTATTTTGAACAATTTCAAAATCCTTTGATCAAATTTCAAACTTGGAGATTTACTATGAGATACTAGTACTGTTACTAGTTTTAAATCCAGTAGACATTTAGCACATTTGAATCAAATTCATTTGAATTCATCCAATACTTGACGAACTGTGCTTTTTGTCATTCACCCCTTTTTCCTATTATGACTTTGCAGTCATTTGGCAAAATTCAAGTAACCCATTTTACTTGTGAGATTTAGCAACAAATTGCTTTCTAATCTCAAGGGAATTTTGCTTTTAGGACTCCTCATAATTCTAGTTTACCATTATTTCCTTAGTAGTTCGTAGGTATGTCATATTCCAAAAATCATGACAAATCATTCACAAATGTTTCCATACAAGATATGGATTACATTTTGAATCCTACTTCATATAGTGAAAACGCTAGTGGGGAAAACACAATGATCAAAATCATTGATTCTTTCCTTCTGTGAAGAGAATCGTTCAGGAACATTGTCCGTTGCGCTTCTCAACACTCTGATGCAGGGTTTTGAATCCTCATCGTGTTTTTCACTATATTCCATTTGCTCCATAATTGAGAAACATCACTAAAAGTGAGCTTTATCAAGAATGCACCAAAATCCAAGCAATACGAATCTTGCTTTCCTCTTAGTTGCAGCTATGGGTTTCGTATTCAAAGTTTCCAATCAATACTCTTCAAGGACTTATTCTCTATTGTTTTGGTTATATCGAATAGCCCCAAAACTTTCACGAATTCAAATGGTTTACTGCCTTCTAATTGAGTGCTAACTATTTCTAAGCTAATGGTATCTACATCTACACTACAACGATTTATTTGGTGCCTTCTATTCAACCCCTTTGATATCTAATATCACATTGTGATGCTTTGCATTTTGACGTTTCAAAACGCTTTGCATTCCACAATTTCTTTTATGCCATTCTTATAAAGTTGAATTTCATTACTATTGATCAAATCATAGTAATTGGATTCTCTTTTATATTTATACCCTTTGTTGATGAAACACTTTGATCAAATCAAATAGTTTCATATTCATGTTTCCTTTGGTAAACTACTTTACACATTTAAACAATTATTTAATGATAATTACCATTTTCGTTAAAACACAATACATCGAATATGTATTTACTTTTAACAATTCTTTAAACACTTTGTATTCAAGTAATACACGGTGTTCAAGTTATTTTGCTGAACTTAGGCATGATTTATATGTGATAAGAAATCGAATGACTTTCACATATTATCACATAGCTTTGGATTTAAACAATGGTTTTCATTCATTAATGAACATATCATTAAGTTGGCCATTTTTTAACAAGGCATTTTTAATGTTTTATAAATGTTCATGCATTATCAATTAGTTTCAAACAACAAGGATAATTTACAAGTAATCAAATAAGATATGAACATGAATAGAAATCATTCATAAAAGTGGAACAACTATTTGTTACAAACTCATATGAATAACCGTCTCACAAACTCTTGATTACAATAATCATCCTAAACACAAACTAAATGATAAATGTCGAGGGAGAGTGTCGTCGGCCATCATCATCATGCTCGACATCAACACGCAACGTCACCTCCTCTCCAGCAAGAACCTCTCATGCAGAAGGACCTGTTTTCAGCAAAACAGAACAAGTATCAGACATACTTAACACTGCAAATTTTTTTCAAGATTATAACATTTATAAAACTGTATATCAAATATATAGCTTTGTCGTTGACGAATCCAGCGACATTGGGTTCATCTACCACATTTCTGAAATGTGATATGAACTCGAGGAAATCCAGTATTTCCGTGTCGCCTCTCATAATGCAGATCCTGACTTGTGCTTGGAAGCTTGGTGGAAGCGACCGTAGCACAACTCCCATCGCAAATGAGCTTGAGAACTAGTTGTCCAGGTAGTATGCCAGACTCATGTATGCATCGTATATGCACAATAAGTGCTCGTCAAGTGAGGAACCCTCATCCATCTTTATGGAGAGGAAGTCCCCCATCAGCTGATACTCCCACATGCACACTTGTTCCACGAAATGCGATCTCAGATGTGCCATGACCACCCGGGGCTTGAGACTTCCTACCATTGGCCATAGCCCATCCTCCATTCCAAGGCGCATGGTCACTAATACAAATGTGGCCATCACACGACGACGATAACGCAGATCCCGCTGCTCCTGGGTCTCATGAGAATAGGGTGGCTCCAAATACATCTCGCAGGTCATGTAGTTAGCTACATTGTTATCCCCAAGGATATCAAACAGGCGTATGACCCATGCATAAAAGTTGGATCCATCTAACTTGAGCTTTTGTCCTTTTAACCAATCGTCGATAGGAAATGTAATCTCGGGAAGAACCATTTTCTACATTTATAATTGCAAAAGGAATTTAGACTAAGTTTATAATTAAATGAGTCAATAATAACTCCACTCAGAAACGCCTATCCCTAGAAGGGTTCCTAGCGATAACACGACCCCTATCAGCCACATCTCCCCCGATCGTCACGGCCATCAATGTGGGTTCAAGGGTGGACGCTAAACGTCGGTCACATCATTCATGCAACTCGTGCTCGATCTTTCGACCATCCATGTTCCGAGGCCACGCTTCTTTGGCGTGCTAGGCTCGCCAACTCAACCTTAGTGTATTCGTTGTGCAACATGGCTTACACCCACTGTATGCGAACGTAGATATGTCTGACACCCGGGCCTGTAACCCTGGATCGCCTCATACCAAAGAACTTTCTTGGTGGTGCACACTAAGGGGGAACACAATCGTTGATAATTTTAACAACGATCATCTTATTAGTCTACCGTTGAGTATGTAATACTAGCACACAATAAGACATACAAACAATAACATTGAATGTAAATGCTATGTGATATGGTCCTTCACGCCGTGATCTCCATCCGTCGTCACCGGGTTCCGACGCCAGGGTTCCGGCGCCGTAGACACCAGGGTACCGGTGTCATTCCGGCATGGTAGTGCGTCACCTCCATGACTATCTACTACTACGTAACAAAAGGTAATAACTTTACCTTTGCCACAACCATATCATAAAGCGACACCCCCTACAAAACAAAGTTAGATGCCTCTACTTTATCTTTGCATGTTTTACGTGGCTGAATGGGCTTTCGCACAAGAACCATTCTTACCTACGAACTTTCAGCACAACGTTGATCAAGTAGTTGTCTCTACTACACCCCTTTCGGGGCCCTTCGTTACAAATAGAATACCAACTAACGCGAGAGAGACAGACACCCCCCTAAGCCACTTTATACGGTACAAGCCGTATGTCAAGCATGGACCAGTCTCGCGAATGAACGCGTAAAGTCGGTTGGGGGCCGCTTCATCAAACATTATTGCGGTATACACAAGTACACGTGGGAGAGTAACAACTAAAAGATCAACGCCCACACGCTACATCTCGTGTATTCTACCCGTACTAGCATTAATATGCATAGATCTAGCTCTGATACCACTGAAGGGGTTCCGCGTATGAAAACAATAAAATTTTACCCTACGCCCCTGAACCCCTGAAGCTTCCAGGACCTATCTATTAGTAATACAGTAATGGGAGGGGCTTTTCACGAACTTACCCTTGAAGACCAAAAAGCGTTGTCAACGCTCAGGAGAGCGTGGTTGATGTAGACGAGCCGAAGCTGACCTCAAGGTCGTGATGAAGTCCTTGCGCTCCCTTGGCTCCAACGATGACTCCCACTTCCCCGATCCAGCAGCAGTTGCGGAAGTAGAGCTCCCGGATCCGAATCCCGCAGCGCGACGGCGCTCCACGGTGAAGATGTCTCTCGCTCACACAGTCCAGACTTGGGACCACGGTCACGAGAGAGAGAAGGGGAGAGAGAAAATATCAATTAGAGGTCCTCCCAAAAGTGGGGAGACCTTTATTGATAATTGGTGTATTTATCTTGGCCAAATACCCCACTATATATAGGGGAGGAGAGGTACTACCTCCCTCAAAGTCCCGGGGTGGGACTAAAGGAGAGGAGGGGGAGGAGGTGGCCGCCAGCCACCTATTGGGCCCCGCACGGGGGGCTAGGCCTAGCCGGCCTCCCCCTTGGCCCCTCTCCCTCTCTCCTTTCCCCTAATGGGCCCCCTCCCACCGAAAATTGGCCCATTAAGCCTTTTTGAACTTTAATTGATTTTCTCTTTATTAAATAATTATGAATAAATTATTAAATCAATATTTAACATTCATTCACATATTATTCAACCTCCGTGGCCATGGAACACCTTCCACCTCCACTCCGGACATCCTCCGGACTTACCGAAACCCTTCCGGTTTTCCTTCTTCTTTTCTTCGGTGATTCTACCGATCCTATAAACACTCTCTAAGCATCATCAAGCCCTTAAGCGTGATACGCCACGGTTCAGGAACACTCCAGACATGGTCGGGACACTCCCACACCAATGATCGACAGAGGGACCTGGATGGCCATGTGACCCTGTGCGTTCCACGAAGATCTTTCGTCGTTTGAACCGGGACAGTCGTGTCTTATTCCCTTTGTCTCTTGATACTTGCATTGCCCGAGATCTGATCAATGACATCACCATGTCGTGTTCAATCTCGGTACTGAACAATGCTACTTGACTCATTCCGACATGTGATATCCCCGTGATCAAATCACACACTGCGCAACTATTGGATATAACTTCTCTGAGTGGGCCCTTGAGTATCTTCCCGTCACATGGACGGACAAATCCCGCTCTTGACATATATTGCCTCTATGGTTTCCTACGAATACCTGAACACACCTTTAGAACCACTGTATTACCAGATGGCGTTTGATGCTATCTAAGCACTCTCGAGAGGCAGTGATTGATATAGCCTCACGGTTTAAGGAATAGTCTACGAGGATCCATTTCTAATCATCGTAACTTGAACTTCGTGACATGATCTGATCATGATGTTTAGCTTGGGTATTGGTTCATCATCTCATTCTTAGAATGAGATGACTCCATTTCCAACTGGCATAAATCCTACATGATCAGAAAACATGATCATATGTTTGACCAATGAACTAGTGACTAGAGTTTCACTGGGAACTCCTGGTTGTTTGCATATCACACGCGTATTGATGTTTCCACTCAATACAGTTATAGCATGATATAAAACTTAATCATAAACTATATGAAATATGATAATAGTCCTTACTACTATTTGTCTCTAGGGCATATTTCCAACACATATTTCCTTAGGTGTTGTCTTCTATAGAAAAACCCATCAATAGTCAGAATTCCAACCTGATGCTCCAGAGTTTGTTCCTTCGATGGTCCATAAACCCATTGAAGAATGCTTTGAAGTAATGTACAAGTGTTATCATGATTGTGAAATTGGGCATATGAACTCGACAAGGCGTTGACAAATCCCGTGTCATTATCACCATAATCTATGGTATATGAATCCTTTGAGGGTTTATATATGATGGGTTCGTAGCAAGGAAAACAAAAAATTTCTACCGCAAGAACGAACAAAACCCAGATCTAATCTAGATAAAAGCCAAGATCTAATCTACTAGACATGAGCAACGAGATAGATCGGTAAACCCTCGTAGAACCGAAAGCGTTAACGAGATTAGATCTCGTGGATGATGTAGTCGATCACTTGCCGATCTCAAGATCGTGTGGACGATCCTTCCAGCGCCGTGTTCCGGCAGCGCTTCCGCAGATGGTCACACGTGTGGAGTCGAAGCAGACCTTCCTCTCCCTGTTCCAGCGAGTAGCGGAGGTAGTAGATCTTCTCCACGGAATCCCAGCAGCACGACGGCGTGGTGGTGGTGGTGGAGATGAGAATTCTGCAGGGCTTCGCCTATGCCTGTGCAGAAGAAACATGGAGGAGAGAGGCGGCTGAGATTGGGAGTTATGAGACAAGGTGCAAGAGCTCCCACTCACTTTCTTGTAATTACAAGCTTCCCCATAAGTTTGTATAAATCCAAAGTTTTTGATTACTTTATCAAAACGTTGATTCCAACTCCGGGATGCTTGCTTCAGTCCATAAATGGAGCGCTGAAGTTTGCATACCTTGTCAGCATCTTTAGGATCGACAAAACCGTTGGGTTGTACCATATACAACTCTTCCTCAATGTCACCATTAAGGAACGCTGTTTTGACATCCATATGCCAAATCTCATAATCGAAATATGCAGCAATTGCTAACAAAATCCTCACAGACTTTAGCTTCGCTACTGGTGAGAAAGTCTCATCGTAGTCAACTCCTTGAATTTGTCGGAACCCTTTCGCGACAAGTCGAGCTTTATAGACGGTAACATTACCATCAGCATCTGTTTTTCTTTTGAAAATCCATTTGTTCTCGACAGCCTTACGGCCATCTGGTAAGTCCACCAAAGTCCACACTTGGTTTTCATACATGGATCCCATCTCGGATTTCATGGCTTCTAGCCATTTGTCGGAATCTGGGCTCACCATAGCTTCTTCATACGTCGCAGGTTCATCAGTGTTGTCCACCAACATGACGTTCAAGGCAGAGTCATACCAATCAGGAGTGGTACGAACCCTCATTGACCTGCGAGGTTCTGCCGTAACTTCGTTCGAAGTTTCATGATCACCATCATTAGCGTCCTCTCCAATTGGTGCAGGCGGCACAAAAACATCTTCCGGTGCTGCGCTACTCTCAACTCCGAGAGAAGGTTCAATAACCTCGTCGAGTTCTACTTTCCTTCCAGTTACTTCCTTCGAGAGAAACTCCTTCTCAAGAAAGGATCCATTCTTGGCAACGAAAACTTTGCCTTCGGATCTATGATAGAAGGTATACCCAATTGTTTCTTTAGGGTATCCTATGAAGACGCATTTCTCCGCTTTGGGTTCAAGCTTATCAGGTTGTAACTTCTTTACATACGCAACCCCAAACTTTAAGGAACGACAACTTAGGTTTCTTACCAAACCACAATTAAATGCGGTGTCGTTTCAACGGATTTAGATGGTGCCCTATTTAAAGTGAATGCGGCTGCCTCTAATGCATAGCCCCAAAACGATAGCGGTAAATCTGTAAGAGACATCATAGACCGAACCATATCTAAGAGAGTTCGATTATGATGTTCGGACACACCATTACGCTGTGGTGTTCCCGGCGGTGTCAACTGCGAAAGTATTCCACATTTCTTTAAATGCATGCCAAACTCATAACTTAGATATTCACCTCCATAGTCGAGCAGAAACTTAATCTTCTTGTTACGATGATTTTCCACTTCACTTTCAAATTCCTTAAACTTCTCGAAAGTTTCGGACTTATGTTTCATAAAGTAGATATACCCATATCTACTTAAGTCATCCGTGAAAGTGAGAACATAACAATATCCACCACGCGATGCTACACTCATTGGACACTTTACATCGGTATGTATTATTTCCAATAAGTGCATAGCTCGCTCCATTATTCGAGAGAATGGAGTCTTAGTCATTTTCCCATTAGACATGCTTCGCATCTTTCAAGTGATTCAAAATCAAGTGATTCAAGAAGTCCATCGAATGGAGTTTCTTCATACGCTTCACTCCAATGTGACCAAGGCAGCGATTGCCACATGTATGTAGAATTATCATTCAATTTTATTCTTTTAGCATCTATGTTGTGAACTTGTGTATCACTACTATCGAGATTCAATAAGAATAAACCATTCATCTCAGGTGCATTACCATAAAAGATATTACTCATATAAATCGAACAACCTGTATTCTCGGACTTAAAAGAGTAACCGTCTAAATAAACAAGATCCAGATATAATGTTCATGCTTAACGAGGCACCAAATAACAATTATTTAAATTTAAAACTAATCCGAAGGTAGATGTAGAGGAGCGTGCCGACGGTGATCACATCAACCTTGGAGCCATTTCAACGCGCGCGCCGTCACCTCGTCTCTCGCCGGTCTTTGTTTATTCCGCAGCTCTGTTTGAGTTACAAATATGAGCAACGAACCAATATCAAATACCGTGCACTACTACGATTACTAGTAAGATACACATCAATAACATGTATATCGAATATACCTTTCTTCTTGATGTTGCCGTTCTTCAGATCCGCCAAGTACTTGGGGCAGTTACGCTTCCAGTGACTAGCACCCTTGCAATAGAAGCACTCAGTTTCAGGTTTAGGACCAGCCTTGGGCTTCTTAGCAGGTGCGGCAGCTTTCTTGCCGTCCTTCTTGAAGTTGCCCTTGTTCTTAGGCTTGCCCCGTTTCTTGAAATTGGTGGTCTTATTGACCATCAACACTTGGTGTTCTTTCATGATCTCCACTTCAGCAGTTTTCAGCATGGACGATAGTTCGAACGCGTCTTGTTCATGCAGTGCATATTGTAGTTCATCACAAAGTTCTTGTAACTTGGTGGAAGTGATTGGAGGACACGGTGAATCCCCAATTCATTAGGAATTGGTATCCCCAACTCTCGGAGTTTGTTTGCGTGACCAGACATGGTGAGCACATGCTCGCTAACGGAGCTACCCTCTTCCATCTTGCAGGTAAAGAATTTCTCGGAAGCTTCATAGCTTTCCATGGCCGCGCGAGTCTCAAAGATGAGTTTGAGCTCCTTAATGATCTCAAATGGGTCATGGTGCTCAAAACGTTTTTGAAGCTCTGATTCTAAACCGTACAGGATGGCACACTGAACTGTGGAGTAGTGATATTTCCGAGTGGCATAAACATTCTTTACGTCATCGGTGGCATCTTCTGCAGGTGGGTCACCTAGCGGTGCTTCGAGCACATAGGTCAACTGACCAGCCCTGAGGACGATCTTCAGTCCACGGAACCAGTCCGTGAAATTACTTCCATTGTTCTTAAGATTTTCTTTCTCTAGGAACGCATTGAAATTGATGGAAACGTTCGCCATAATCTACAACAAATTTGCAAGTAGTTAAGACTAAGTTTATGATAAATAGTGTTCTAATTTAATTCTTAAATTAACTAGGTGAACTCCCACTCAAAACAACATCCCTTGCAGTTGTTTTAGTGATTACACGAACCAAATCCACTACACCAAGTCCGATCATCACGTGAGATGATGTAGCTTCATCGGCGAACAATCTTCATGTTCATCATATCAATCATATGACTCATTCTCTACCTTTCGGTATTCCGTGTTCCGAGACCTTGTTTATACATGCTAGGCTCGTCAAGATTAACCTTAGTTTCCGCATGTGCAAATCTGGCTTGCACCCGTTGTATGCACACGTAGAGTCTATCACACCCGATCATCACGAGATGCTTCGAAACGACGAGTCTTAGCAACGGTGCCAACTAAGGACGAACACTTTATTACTTGATATTTAGTGAGAGGGATCATCTTATAATGCTACCATCGCGATCTAAGCAATACAAGATGCATAAAGGATTAACATCACAGGCAATTCATAATTAGTGTGATATGATATGGCCCTTTCTTCTTATGCCTTCGATCTCCATCTCCAAAGCACGGACATGATCTCCATCATCACCAGCATTGCGTCAAGGTCCGTGGCGCCGCTTCATGGTTGTCCATCATCACCAGCAACTATTACAACTACTTGGAATAAAGCTATTACAAGATGAATAGACACGCAGGTCTTAACAGAATTAAAGACAACCATTAGGCTCCTGCCGGTTGCCATATTACAACAAGGATCATTGCATACATCAAATACAATCACAATCACATGTAGGCCATATCACATCACAAAACCCCTGCAAAAATAAGTTAGACGCCTCTAATTTTCTTTGCAAGTTTTACGTGGCTTGGGGCTTTCGACTAAGAACGCATCTTACCTACGAAACTGAACCACAACGTTGATACAAGTGCTATCAAGTGCAAAGTGTAGATTTGATCTATACTATGATGGGAGACACCCATAAAGCCACTTGTGCAATACGAGTTGCACGTCAAGCGTGGAGCAAGTCTCATGTACGATGACATGTAATGTTAGCGAGCTTCATCCCACCATACCGCAAGATGCAAAGTACACACATAGCAAAAGACGGCACGAGCACCAATGCCCACAACCTCATTGTGTTCTACTCGTGCAACAGATCTACGCATAGACAAGGCTCTGATACCACTAATGGGTTCGTAGCAAGGAAAACAAAAAATTTATACCGCAAGAACGAACAAAACCCAGATCTAATCTAGATAAAAGCCAAGATCTAATCTACTAGACATGAGCAACGAGATAGATCGGTACTAACCCTCATAGAACCGAAAGCGTTACGAGATTAGATCTCGTGGATGATGTAGTCGATCACTTGTCGATCTCAAGATCGTGTGGACGATCCTTCTGGCGCCGCGTTCTGGCAGCGCTTCCGCAGAGGGTCACACGTCTTGGTCGGCGCACCTTCCTCTCCCGTTCCAGCGAGCAGAGATAGTAGATCTTCTCCACGGAATCCCAGCAACCGCGGCGTGGTGGTGGTGGAGATGAGAATTTTGCAGGCTTCGCCTATGCTGCAAGCGAAAAACGTGGAGGAGAGAGGCGGCTGAGATTGGGAGTTATGAGACAAGGTGCAAGAGGGGGCGCCCCCTCCCTTCTATTTAAAGGAGGGAGGCGCGCCTCGGGAGGGGGAGTCCTAGTAGGACTCCCTCCTCCTTGGGCCGGCGGGTTGGGGGGAGGAATCCTCCCCCCCCACGAATCCGTGTCTTGCCCCACTTGGTTTCTTTGATCCCTTTCTTGGTTTTCAAGCAAACTCCAAGAAATCCTCTAGAACCTTCCAGAACATTCCGAAACCTTCTAGAATCTCCATATAAACACTCCGGAACATTTCCTAACTTAGAAAATGATCCCCAATATATGAATCTCATTCTCCGGACCATTCCGGATCTCCTCGTGTTGTCCCGGATCCATTCCGAGACCCCGAACAACATTCGGTATCCAACGCAAATTCCATATCTACTTCAAACAACTTCGAACCTTAAGTGTGTCACCCTACGGTTCGTGAATATGCAGACATGATGAAGACACCTCTCCCATCAATAACCATCACTCGGATCTCGAGAACCATAACGGCTCCCACATACTCAACGATTACTTCGTGATCGATTGAACCAATTAACATACGAAACCAATTCCCTTTGTCTCGCGATATTCTACTTATCCGAGGTTTGATCGTCGGTATCTTCATGCCTAGTTCTTCCTCGCATCGATAAGTACTCTTTACTGCTCCATGTTATGTCATCCTTGTGACCTAGTCACATGCTTGCAAGCTATCTAGATGACATTCCACCGAGAGGGCCCATAGTATATCTATCCGTCATATGGATGGACAAATCCCAATCTTGGTCTATGCGCTTCAACACATACTTTCAGAATACCCAATGACACCTTTATAACCAGCCGCCACGGTTAGCGTTTGATGTCATCAAAGTACCCATCCAGTGATGGTGATTAACATAACCTCATGGTCGAAGGATTAGGTTACTATGTATTTCAAAGCTTACAGCAAAACGAACTTAATGACTTGATCTTATGCTACGCTTACTATGGGTGTGTGTCCATCATATCATTCTCCTAATGATATAACCTTGTTATTAATCACATCCAATGTCTATGATCAGGAAACCATGATCATCAATCAATCAACAAGCTAGTTTAACAAGAGGCTTACTAGGGACTCTTTTATGTTTACAAAACACACAAGTATTAGTGTTTCCTAATAATACAAATATAGCATGGGATGTAAACATTCATCATAAACACAAAGATATAATAATAATCTTTTTTATTATTGCCTCTTGGGCATATCTCCAATAATATAATCCAGTACAACAACAACATCATCGAAAAATCTCGTAGCATCAAATTCTTCATGCTATAGTTGGCACGGTCTATGTCCACTTCTCCAAGAAAAAGAAAAACCTTGGACCATCGTGTTCATATCTGCAAAGGTGGCCTAAGGATTCAGGAACGGTGACTAGCAACCCTTCAGCGGTTGTTGGCTTTATCAAGTTCATCTGGAAAATATATCTAAACCACATCAAACATTGGGTCATGGGCCTCGACGGTGAGTATAATAGATGTATATCCACAAAAAGGAGCGGCCAAGGCTCCCTATTGAGGAGCAAGCTACTCTCTCAAACTAAGAGCCCCGGGGCGCAGCCGTTTTAGAACTTTGCGTGAGTAAACATTGCCTAATTTACCATCTATATAAAGCTCATGCAAGGGGTTCTATCCCTCCATTCCTCTGTTGGTTCCTCACCAACAACACAATCCAATTTGCGAGAGCAGGCATCGGTAATGACATAAAGAAACTCAAGTTTTATAACTTGAGTGTCATGAATGTGTCGACTTGTAACAACTTGGTATCAAAGTGCGTGGTCATAAAGAAAGCCAATTGGTGTTGTCAGAGAATCTAGCAAAGAAGGTGGTGAAAATAAAACTCAACAAAGACTGTGGGATCACTCCAACTTGAACCATCAGTAGATCAAGTATGCATGCATGGATGCATATGAGAGCTTCAAAAGTTTTCATGCAGCATTTCAATATTACCGGTTATCTTAGATCCCATTAAAATACTTGGATATGAGTTTGGTATTATAATAAAGGGGTTGTAGATGTACCAGAATGTACGAAGCAAAACAATGTACTATGATATCTCCACCATTATGTGATGGCATGGGCTTGCATAGAGAACTCTATTTTTACGATGATATTGTCGTGAAATCATAGCACGAATAATATCATTTAAGTAGGCTTATCATGTTGTTTAAGTTCCTACGATTTTAAAAAGAATGAACCCAAAGAAATTGTTGGGTTTTTTGTTGATAATTTTTTTTATAATTGCAAGACATGCATTCATGTTGTTCCAACAGAACAATTATTGGTTATGAAAGTGTACGAACCTTAAGAATATAAAGAGGTTTCATGATCAAAAAATCACTCCAATGTCTTACGAGTATAAACTGTTGACATCATACATACTCCAAGGTTGCATGAGTATAAACTGCCAACCTCTTGAAAAAAAATCCAAGGTTGCAAGAGTATAAACTTCCAGCCATATACATAAATAAAAAGTACTGCAAAGTCTTACGAGTATAAACTATTGACACCATATACACTCCAAGGTTGTAGGAGTATAAACCTTCTGCCATGTCATGTAAAGAAAAACATTTGAAATAAAAAAAACTGCAAATCTTATGAGTATAAACTATGGACATCATGAACTCCAAGACCGCAAGAGTATAAACTTCTAGCCATAAATGAAAATTACTGAAAAGTCTTACGAGTATAAACTACTGATGTTATAAATACTCCAAGGCTGCAAGAGTATAAATTATCATCCATAAATGAAAAATTACTCCAACGTCTTACGAGTATAAACTATTGATACCATAAATACTCCAAGGAGAGAAGAGTATAAAGTGTCATCCATAAATAAAAATTTACTCCAAAGTCTTACGAGTATAAACTGTTGACATCATGCATACTTCAAGGCAACAAGAGCATAAGCCTTTTAGCCTCATATAATGACAGACAATCTACTCCAATATCTATGAGTATAAACTATGATAATAAAATACTCTAAATTCTTACGAGTATAAACTATGCCATATTAAATATTACTCCAAAATACTTATGAGTATAAACTGTGTCATGAATACTCGGGAACCTTAAGAGTATATGCTATATCAAGTAATAGACTCCAAATCTTATGAGTATAAACTGTGATGGTAAAGATTATCCTAAAACTCATGAGTATAAACTATGATGATATTTAAAACTACTCCAACATCGTATGAGTATAAACTATGATGATATCAAAAAGCACTCCAAAGTCTTATGAGTATTAACTGTTGACATCATATATACTCCAAGGCAGCAAGAGTATAAACTGCTAGCCATAGATAAAGAACTACTCCAAAATACTTATGAGTATAAACCATATCATATTAAAAGAATACTCAAAATATTATGAGTATAAACTATGGTGATAAAAAAATACTCTAACATCTTATGATTATAAACTATGATGATAACTTCAAAATATTATGAGTATAAATTGTTAACATCATATATACTTCAAGGCAACAAGAGTATAAATTGTTAGCCATAAATAAAAGAATTACTCCAAAATATTTATGAGTATTAACTATGTCATGTGTAGTGAATACTCGAAAATCGTGTGAGAATATACTATGTGAAAAAAGATACTCCAACGTCTTATGAGTATAAATTATGATTACTCCAACATCCTATGAGTATAAACTGTGAGATGATATTAAACTATACTCCAACATCTTATGAATATTTGATAAATTTAAAAAGTACTCCAAACCCTATGGAGTATAAACTATGTCATATTAAAAATACTCCAAAACCTTATGAGTATAAACTATGATATATTAAACATTACTCTAAATCCTTATGAATATACAGTATACCATATTAAAAAATACTCCAAAATCTTATGAGTATAAACTATGTGAAACAAAATGACCGCTCCGAAATATTACGAGTGTTAACTATGTCATATTAAGCGGTGACTCCATACCCTCAAGAAAATAAACTAGGGCATCATCCAAAAAAATACTTCATCGCTACATGAGTATAAACTAAAGTGTAAACGGAAATAAATAATATACTCCATACCCTCAAGAGTATAAACTGGGGCATCATCTAACAAAATATACTCCATCACTTCATGAGTATAAACTAAAGCGCAAACAGAAATAAATAATATACTCCATACCCTCAAGAGTATAAACTAGGGCATCATCCAAAAAAAATACTCCATCACTTCAATGAGTATAAACTAAAGTGCAAACAGAAATAAATAATATACTCCATACCCCTCAAGAGTATAAACTGTGGCATCATTCAATAAAAATATACTCCATTACTTCATGAGTATAAACTACAGCGCAAACTGAAATAAATAATATACTCCATACCCTCGAGAATATAAACTAGGGCATCACTAAAAAAATACTCCACCGCTTCACAAGTATAAACGGGAGCACAAACAAAATATACTCCATCGTTTTATGAGTATAAACTAGAGCGCAAGAAACAAGAAAAAAACTCCATACCCTCACGAGTATAAACTGATTGCACCAAAAAATATATTACTCCAAGGCTACAAGATTATAAACTGTTAGCCATATAAAAAAATACTCAAACATCTTATGAGTATAAACTATGACGATATGAAAAAGTACTCTAAAAACTTATGAGTATAAATTGTGCCATATTAAAAAATACTCCAACATCTTACAAGTATGAACTATGATGATATTAAAAAGTACCTATGAGTATAAGCTGTGATAATATCCAAAAAGAACTCCAAAAAGCCTTACGCGTATAAACTATCATGATATTTGAAAAGTATTTCTAGCACTCACGAGTATAAACTGATTGCACCATATATTGAAAACAATATATCAAAATGGACTCCATACTCCCACGAGTATAAATTGGGGCATACCAAAAAACAATTACCCCGTACTCTCATGAGTTTAAACTGTGGTATTAAAATAATTACTCCAATAACTAATGAGTCTAAACTGTGAAACATAATCTACTCCAATAACGCATGAGTTTAAACTATGGTATTAAAAAAATTACACCGATAACCTATGAGTCTAAAAATTTAATGTTAAGGTACATATAAATAAATTTACCTTGATAAGGAAGAACCATGCTTGGTGCACTGAAAATATATACACCATATATTTCCCAGCGAAAGCACAAAGTCATATTTAATTTGGGGATAAATGGTTCATTGAGCCTCCTCAAGCATGAAGAAAACATTGGCTCACTACCTGTAAAAGGAAGATGAAAATATACCTTGGTCTCCACGGTTGGATGACTGACCAAGTTCATATACGAGTAAAAAATCCACCCGAGCAAACTAAACTACTTACAACTGGAATAGAATGTTGTTCGCATGTACGTTGAAGGACTCAGAAAAGGATCCTTCAGGTAATCCAGTCTTTCTGTATAAAAAGGGATCAAATCAAAATATGCAAGCCATCTATGCGACTTATGGGTGGTTGGGTGACCATACGAACCCACAGGCCCAGCCGGATCAGATCTCTCCTTGACGAGACTGTCAAATCGTGCTAAAACATGGATACCTTCTGCGGCTAAGAGGAGAAATAGATCGAATCAGATAATTGCCCCGCTAAATATTGGGGATACCTCAAAATAGAAAGGAGTCATCCACTGTGTTGAGAGGATTACAAGCACATACCTGATTAGCAGTCGAGCGCGCGAGATCGATCGGCAATCGCCCGATGATGAGGTCTAAACTCGGTTGCAAAAGGGTCTCACCCAAAAGAAAGAACAAGCAAAGTAGAGAAATGGATGCAATAAGATATGTTCATTTGCTGTGCAGTGGGATACTCACGGCAATATCAATTTGTCGGCAACTTTTTTTTTTAAAAGAAGCCGAGGTCTCAATAAACTTTTAAATTTTATAGCTGGGTAAAACTGTGGTTGTAAAAAAAAAAAATTATCTGAACGTCACAGACTCGCGTGCGTAATATTTTCGAGCTCCAGATCTGAAATAGGAAAAAATCCCATTCACAGCCAGACCTCGAGGGGCATCTATTGACACCGATTTTGTCAGAATATAAATTGTATAACAAAATTGTTTCTTGCCGTATACTAAATAGAAGGCAAATTGTTCGATACATGAATCCTTGAGGAAGCATACTAATATCAAACTTAATTATCGTCATCACGAACGACCCCATATTTTTTTAAAGAAATCAATCGTGGGTTAAATTCAACCAAGAGATAAAGGTTGGTTGGGTGTATTAATATTTGCCCGGATACAATGTCGGATCATCCCGGAAACCCTATAAAATACGGTCACATGTAACCGAAAATAATACCACATCATATATAAAAAGTCATATTGACTAGCGAAGATTAATTGTCACTCCACTAAATTATTGGCTGATATGTAATGGTCGATTATTTATTGTGGCTGATTAGGCCAAGCTCATTAGCACTTCATGGGGTGAAAAGCACGAGCATGCAAAATAATTAAGCCCATACCCATCAGCTGAAACATACTTGACTAGAGGCCAGTGTATATTAGAAGTGGATGGCACACTTCAGCTTTTTTCGATCGCTCCAGAGACTCGCATGCGTAGAAGTCCACGATAGGAAACTTGATGGCCAAACCTGCAACCAACCACTACGCCCAAGTTACTGCTCAGATCGTGTGCGCGTTTCACTACGGGACTCTCTCGCTGGACGCCTACATAAAGACCAGAAAACCAAGGTTCTCAGGCGGGTAGCGCAGACCCGGTTCCATCGTTGCTAATCCATACCCAGGCTGATCTTGCCCATGGTTCACCACACGCTCCATTAGAACCCACGGCTGTAGTCCATCGCTGCTGCCTAAATTAAACTTGACCGAGTAGTTTTCTTTACAGGCTCGGCTCCTCTTCTTATCTAATGGACTCTCATGACAGGACTAGCTGGCTAAGCATGATTATTATGAGATATAATACACGAAGGCCCGCAGCTAGCCATGCATGTACATATGTAGTCGCTACATGCATGGGCTGGTTACTTAAAATGGGCTTTAATTGACGCAATTGTGTAACGATGCCGGCTAATCCATGCATGCATGTGATTAATAGCTGCATATATGTTTTCTTTCACGCAAAATTGCGGCCGTTTCATGCATAGGCAGTGCACACTTTGTTGTAGCTAGCATATTCTAGCTAATTGTTTGACCGTTATATATCAGCCGATAATTTGGTAGTGAATACATGACTACCATTTTTTATACGTATCAGTATCATTATCTGTAAATATATTTTTACCATGTTTTATAGGGTTGCTCACGATGGCAAGGATTTGGAGAATAGATCGCCCCTATGATATATGGGTTGAACCATTGACCTTCTCATTTTAAATATTTATTTTATTATTTAGTTAAATCTTTTATATATTTCATAATCGATATCGCTTCTTTATTTCGAAGACAAAATCAGTGTCAACAGATGCCCCTCGAGGTCTGGATGTGAATGTGACTTTCCTATTTCGGATCCAGAGCTCGAAAATATATTATAAGCAATACTTTTTTTTGCGTGACTATGGCGCTTAGATAAGTCTCTCTTTATTTTTTTATTTTTTATTTTTTTAAACCAGAGTATGTTTTTACCTGTAAACCAGAGTATTACCCAGCTATTAATCAAATTTAAAAGTTTTTTGAGGCCTCGGCATGATATGGTAACCGAGTCCCTGAAAATTTATCGCCGAACTAATATATATCCCACACTGCAGCCAACAGATATATCTTATTGTTTTCTTTCTTTAGCTTTGGACTGGACGTAGCAACATCTTATTTGCATACCCACGATTTCGTCTCATATTAGTTAGTTTTTTTTCGATTATTTAGAATTTTAGAAGATGCTTATAGTTTACGCTCGTATAGCATTGGAGCATATTTTTTATACTACTAGTTTAGGCTCATGTAGCATTTGAGCATCTTTTTATGCTGGTAGTTTAGGCTCATATAGCATTGGAGCATTTTAATAATTCATTTTCTAGAAATTTTGGCTTACTTTTTTTTGGCACATGAAGCATAGGAGCAATATATATCTTATCACAGTCTATACTTGTAAGTTCTTGAAGTAATATTTTCTTACTGCCATAGTTTATACTCGTAAGTTTTAGGAGTAAATTTCTTTTTATATTTCATTGTTTAGACTCATAAGCTATCGGAGTAGGATATCACAATTTATACTCATAAGTTATTGGAATGATATTGTTTTTTCATATTTCTCAGCTTAGAGTTGTAAGTTATTGGAGTAGCATTTTGATATTACAGTTTATACTCATAAGTTATTGGAGTGTTTTTTTTTTGAGTGCCCTAATTTATACATATGAGGGAAATTGTTTTATATATTGCCCAATTCATAATCATGAGGATATGGAGTAGTTTTGTTTTTTTATACGTGCCCAGTTTATACCCCTGAGAGTATGGAGTAGATTTATCCTTCATATAGGCCTCGGTTTATGCTCATGAAACGATGGGACATTTTTTGGTGATGCCCCAGTTTATACTCGTGAGGGTATGGAGTATTTTCTTGTTTCTTGCACTCTAGTTTATACTCATAAAGCGATGGAGTATTTTTGGTGATGTCCTAGTTTATACTCATGATGGCATGGAGCCAATTTATTTTCCACCATTTTTTTATGTGGTGCAATCAGTTTATACTCATGAGTGTGAGGAGTAATTTTTTGGTGATGCCCCAGTTTATACTCGTGAGGGTATGGAGTATTTTCTTGTTTCTTCTGCTCTAGTTTATACTCATAAAGCAATGGAGTATTTTTGGTGATGCCCCAGTTTATACTCGTGAGGGTATGGAGTATTTTATTATTGTTGTATACTTTATACTCATAAGGATTTGGAGTAATGTTTAATATAGCATAGTTTACGCTCATAAGGTTTTGGAGTATGTTAATATGGCATAGTTTATACTCCGTAGGGTTTGAAGTACGTTTTAAATTTATCATAGTTTATACGCATAAGATGTTGGAGTATAGTTTAATATCATCACACAGTTTATACTCATACGATGTTGGAGTAATCATAGTTTATACTCATAAGATGTTGAAGTATTTTTTTCAC
This sequence comes from Avena insularis, assembly GCA_023614405.1. Lineage (NCBI taxonomy): Eukaryota > Viridiplantae > Streptophyta > Magnoliopsida > Poales > Poaceae > Avena > Avena insularis. Next base: position 219,258,010 of record CM042696.1, on the reverse strand, counting down.
ACAGTATATACTCACACATTTTTCGAGTGTTCATTTAACATGACATAGTTTATACTGATAAGTATGTTGGAGTATTCTTTTAATATGACATAGTTTATACACATAAGATTTTTGGAGTATTTTACTTCACATAGTATACACTCATAAGATTTTAGAGTATTCGTTTGACATTACATAGTTTATAGTCATAAGTATTTTGGGGTATTCTTTTAACATGACACAGTTTATACTCATAAGTATTTTGGAGTATTTTACTTCACATAGTATGTACTCATAAGATTTTTGAGTATTCGTTTAACATGACACAGTTTATACTCATAAGTATTTTGGAGTAATTCTTTTATCTATGGCTAACAGTTTATACTCTTGCTGCCTTGGAGTATATATGATGTCAACAGTTTATACTCATAAGACCTTGGAGTGCTTTTCTATATCATCACAATTTACATGCATAAGATGTTGGAGTAGTTTAAAATATCATCATAGTTTATGCTCATAAGATTTGGAGTATTTTTTTAAATATCATCATAGTTTATACTCATAAAATTTGTAGTTATCATCATAGTTTATACTCATAAAATTTGTAGTTATCATCATAGTTTATACTCATAAGATGTTAGAGTATTTTTTATCACCATAGTTTATGCTCATAATATCTTGCATATTCTTTTAATATGACATAGTTTATACTCATAAGTATTTTGTAGTAATTATTTTATTTATGGCTAACAGTTTATACTCTTGCGGCCTTGGAGTATATATGATGTCAGCAGTTTATACTCATAAGATCTTGGAGTGCTTTTCTATATCATCATAGTTTATAGTTATAAGATGTTGGAGTAGTTTTAAATATCATCATAGTTTATACTCATAAAATTGAAGTATTTTTAAATATCATCATAGTTTTTACTTATAAGTTTTGGAGTTATCATCATAGTTTATACTCATAAGATGTTAGAGTATTTTTTATCACCATAGTTTATACTTATAATATCTTGTGTATTCTTTTTATATGACATAGTTTATACTCATAAGTATTTTGGAGTAATTCTTTTATCTATGGCTAACAGTTTATACTCTTGTAGTCTTGGAGTATGCATGATGTCAATAGTTTATACTCGTAAGACTTTGGAGTAATTTTTCATTTATGGATGACAGTTTATACTCTTTCATCCTTGGAGTATTTATGGCATCACTAGTTTATACTCGTAAGACTTTGGAGTAATTTTCATTTATGGCTAGAAGTTTATACTCTTGCAGTCTTGGAGTTCATAATGTCCATAGTTTATACTCATAAGACTTGGTGTTTTTTTTATTTCAAATGTTTTTCTTTACATGACATGGCAGAAGGTTTATACTCCTACAACCTTGGAGTATATATGATGTCAACAGTTTATACTCGTAAGACTTTGGAGTATGTGTAATGTCAATAGTTTATACTCATAAGACCCTTTGAGTGATTTTCTATATCATCATAGTTTATACTCATAAGATGTTGGAGTAGTTTTAAATATCATCATAGTTTATACTCATAAAATTTGGAGTATTTTTAAATATCATCATAGTTTATACTCATAAGATTTGGAGTTATCATCATAGTTTATACTCGTAAGATATTGGAGTAATTTTTAATATGGCATAGTTTATAATCTTGGGTTTGGAGTTTTTTTAATTTCAAATATTTTTATTTACATGACATGGCCGAAGGTTTATACTCCTACAACCTTGGAATATCTATGATGTCAATAGTTTATACTCGTAAAACATTGGAGTGGTTTTTTGTGACCATAAAACCTTTTTATATTCTCAAGGTTCCTACACTTTCAGAACCGCTAATTGTTCTATTGGATCAACATGAACGCATGTCTTGTAATTATGAAAAAAATTATGAACAAAAACCCAACATTTTTATTGGTTCATTTCTAAAAAAATGTACGCACTTAAACATCATAATAAGCCTACTTAAATGATCTTGTTCTTGCTCTGATTTCACGATAATATCATTGTAAAATGAATTGAGTTCTCTACGAAATCCCCTACCATCACGTAATGGTGGTGATATCATACTATATTTTCTGATTGCTTCGTACATTTTGGTATGTCTACAATCCTTTTATTACAATACCGACTATTTTCTGCGACCTAAGATAACCGATAATATTTAAATACCACCTGAAAACTTCGAAGCTCATGTACACTGTTGGGTTTGCAGCATAGAAAACAAAAAATTTCCTACGATGAGAACTATATGCCAAGATATATCTACTATATACAAAGCAACGGGTGGATATACATCCATAGAGAACTTACCTTCAAAGACAACAGAGTTTTGTTAACGAGTTGGAACTCGTGGATGATGTAGTCGTTCGCTTGCTGATCTCAAGATCGTGTGGAAGTCCTAGCGCCACAAATCAGCAACGCATCCATCCTCGCACACACGTTCAAGCCACCGGACAACCTCCACTTCCTCGCTCCAGCGAATCAGCGGAAGCAGCAACTCCTTCCAGACGCAAGGCCACCGGGAACATGTATCTCGCTAATCCGAGACCATGAAGGAATATATCTAGAGGGGGAGAGAGATCCTTCACGAGGAGGTGTACTTTGTGAGGGAGAAGAGGGGGGCTTTTTATAGGAGAGGGGGCTCCTCCCCTCCCATGGCCGGCGGCCAAGGGGTGCCCCCACCTCTTCCTCATTCATGTGGTGGAAGATCCACTCACATCAATTCAAGCTCCACCCAAAGTTCCACTCACATGCATTAAATTTCCACCAAATTTAATGCAACTCTCATTTAATAAAACTCTTTTATTTATTTTATTCAAAAAAAAATTAATTAATTTAATTAACAAACATTCATATAAAACCCCTTGCAACATTTCAATATCACATGCAGAACCAGTTTCTGCAATTTCACCCGAAACAATTCCGATTTCCATCGAAATAATTCTAGCGCTTTGCAATTCTTTCATCTAAAATATATGTGCTCCAAAATGGTGTTCAGCAACCCTTAAGTGTGTCACCCTACGGTTCGCGAATAATGCAGACATGATTGAGACCCCTCTCAAATCAATAATCAGAAGCGGGACCTGGAGATCTATACTGACTCCTGCACATTCAACGATGACTTCTGTGATCGTGAGAACCTTTAATGCTAGTAACTTAATCCATTTGTCTCATGATATAATACATGTCCGAGATTTTATCATTGGTATCCAAATACCTAGTTTGATCTCGTTACCGACATGCACTCTTTTCTTGTTCCCGTGACATAACATTATAGTGATCACATCACTTGCTTGCAAGCTATCTTAATGTGATATCACCGAGAGAGCCCAGAGTATATCTATCCGTCATCGGGATTGACAAATTCCACTCTTGATCCATGAGCCTCAACATAACACCTTTGTTGCACTGAATCCACCTTTATAGTCACCCTGTTACGGTGTGATGTTTGATGTTATCAAGATACTCTTCCGGTGTTAGCAATTAACATAATCTCATAGTCTAAGGACTAAGATTACTTCGTATGATGTTATAGCAATATAAACATAATGACTTTGATCGTAATGCTATACTTTGGATGAATGTTCATCACATCATTTCACAAATGTTGTGACCTCGTTATTAACAACATCCAATGTCCATGATCAGGAAACTTTGATCATCTTGTTAATCAACGAGCTAGTCTATAAGAGAGGCATAACTAGGAAACTTTTTGTTTATTAAACACACATGTATTGACGTTTCCTATCAATATAATTATAGCATGCAAAATAAACATCTATCATATACAAGGAATACATAATAACAACTTTATTATTGCCTCTCAGGGCATATTTCCTTCAGTCTCCCACTTGCACTAGAGACAATAATCTAGTTTACATAGTGATAAATCTAACACCCATGGAGTTCTGGTGTTGGTCATGTTTTTCCCTAGGGAGAACTTTAGTCAATGGATCTGCTACATTTAGGTTCGTGTGTACTTTACAAATCTTTATATCTCCATCCTTGACATGCTCGCGGATGGAGTGAAACCGGCGCTTAATATGCTTGGAATTCTTGTGAGACCTTGGTTCCTTGGCATTGGCTATGGCTCCATTGTTGTCACAGTAGATCACCATTGGGTCCAATGCACTAGGAACCACACCTAGTTCCATTATGAACTCCTTCATCCAAACCGCTTCCTGTGCCGCTTCTGAAGCAACAACATATTTCGCCTCCGTTGTTTAGAACTCCTCCAACTAACTGCTGCTCTGTTCAAGAGAAATACGTATCCGGATTGAGATTTAGAGCCATCCGGATCGGTGTCAAAGCTAGCATCGACATAACACTTAGCGACTAGCTCTTCTTCACCTCCGTATACAAGAAACATATCCTTAGTTCTTTTTAAGTACTTAAGGATATTCTTGACCGCTATCCAGTGTTCCGAACCTGGATCAGATTGGTACCTACTAGTCAAACTAATAGCATGTGCCACATCCAGTCTTGTACATAGCATGGCATACATTATAGAGCCTATGGCTGAGGCATAGGGGATCTTATCAATTATCTCTCTTTCCTCTGTTGTAGCCGGACTTTGAGTCTTACTCAATGTCTTGCCTTGCAACATAGGTAAGAACCCCTTCTTACCTCCGTCCATATTAAACTTCTTTAATATCTTATCAAGGTATGTACTTTGCAATAGCCCAATTAGGCGTCTTGATCTATCTCTATAGATTTTAATGCCAAATATATATGAAGCTTCATCAAGGTCTTTCATCGAAAATTTGCTGTTTAGATAACTTTTAACAGTATTCAAAAGATCTATATCATTTCCAATCAACAATATGTCATCCACATATAATATCAGAAATTCCACATTGCTCCCACTCACTTTCTTGTAAATACAAGCCTCTCCATAAGTTTGGACAAATCCAAACTCTTTGATCACCTCATCAAAGCGGAGATTCCAACTCTGGGATGCTTGCTTCAGTCCATAGATGGATCGCTGAAGCTTGCATACCTTATCAGCATCCTTAGGATCGACAAAATCCTTAGGCTGTATCATATACAACTCTTCTTCAATATTACCATTGAGGAACGCGGTTTTGACATCCATCTACCATATTTCATAATCGAAATATGCAGCAATTGCTAACATAATCCTAACCGACTTTAGCATCGCTACAGGAGAGAATGTCTCATCATAGTCAACTCCTTGAATTTTTCAAAACCCTTTTGCAACAAGTCGAGCTTTATAGATGGTCACATTACCATCAGCATCAGTTTTTCTTTTGAAAATCCATTTATTCTCAACGGCCTTTGGATCGCGAGGTAAGTCTACCAAGGTCCAAACCTGGTTTTAGTACATGGATTCCAGCTCGGATTTCATGGCTTCTAGCCATTTATTGGAATCCGGGCTCATCATCGCTTCTTCATACATCGCAGGGTCATCTATTTCATCAATCATGAAATTCATAACAGGATTGTCGTACAGTTCAGGAGCTGCACGTGTCCTGCTTGACCTGCGAGGTTCGGTAGTGTCCTCTTTCGGAGTTTCATGACCATTATCATTAGCTCTCTCTTCATTAGGTGAAGTCAACTCCGAAACAACTTCTGGTGTTGCGCTACTCGCCATTTCATGAAGAGAAGGTTCAATAACCTCTTCGAGTTCTACCTTCCGACTACTCACACCTTTTGCGAGAAACTCCTTCTCAAGAAAGGATCCATTCTTGGAAACAAAGACCTTGCCCTCGGATCTATGATAGAAGGTATACCCAATCGTTTCCTTAGGGTATCCTATGAAGACGCATTTTTCCGCTTTGGGTTCGAGTTTATCCGGCTGAAGTTTCTTCACATAAACATCGCATCCCCAAACTTTAAGAAATGACAGCTTAGGTTTGTTTCCAAACCATAATTCATACGGTGTCGTTTCAACGGATTTAGATGGTGCTCGATTTAAAGTGAATGCAGCGGTTTCCAGTGCATAACCCCAAAATGACAGTGGTAAGTCAGTCAGAGACATCATAGATCAAACCATATCTAATAGAGTATGATTACGATGTTCCGACACACCATTACGTTGTGGTGTTCCAGCAGGCGTGAGTTGTGAAACTATTCCACAGTCTTTCATATGTGTGCTAAACTCGTAACTAAGATACTCTCCTCCATGGTCAGACCGCTGAAATTTGATCTTTCTGTTATGATGATTTTCCACTTCATTCTGAAATTCCTTAAACTTTTCAAAGGTTTCAGACTTATGTTTCATCAAATAGATATACCCGTCTCTACTTAAATCATCCGTGAAAGAAACAAAATAACAATATACACCTTGCGCCGACACACTCATTAGTCCACACACATCAGTATGTATGATTTCCAATAAATCTGTCGCCCGTTCCATTGAACCGGAAAATGGTGTTCTAGTCATCTTGCCCATAAGGCATGGCTCACATGTATCAAATGATTCAAAATCAAGTGATTCCAAAATTACATCAGAATGGAGTTTCTTCATGCGTTTAATGCTAATATGACCTAGACGGCAGTGCCACATATATGCAGATATATCATTATCAAGTTTAATCCTTTTAGCATCAACATTATGAATATGCGTTATACTACTATCGAGATCCAACAGAAATAGACCATTCAACACAGGTGCATGACCATAAAATATATCATTCATATAAATCGAACAACCATTGTTTTCAGATTTAAAGGAATAACCAATTCGCATCAAACACGATCCGGATACAATGTTCATGCTCAGTGCAGGCACCAAATAACAATTATTTAGATTTATCACTAATCCCGACGGCATATGGAGAGGCAGCGTTCCGACGACGATCACATCAACTCTTGATCCATTGCCGACCCGCATCGTGACCTCATCCCTTGCTAGTTGTCGCTTGTTCCGCAACCCCTGAATCGATTTACATATATTAGCAACCGATCCCGTATCAAATACCTAGGTGTTACTGCGAGTACTAGTCAAGTACACATCAATAACATGTATATCACATATACCTTTGTTTGCCTTGCCGGCCTTCTTATCTGCCAAATACTTGGGGTAGTTGCGCTTCCAATGGCCAGTCCCCTTGCAATAGTAGCACTCGATATCAGACTTAGGGCTAGCTCGGGATTTTTTTCAGGTGCGGCAACAGATTTGCCACCCTTTTTTCCCTTCTGCTTGCCTTTCTTGTCCTTCTTTAAACTGGTGGTCTTATTGATCATCAACACTTGATGTTCTTTCCTAATCTTCACTTCTGCAGTCTTGAGCATTGACAGAAGCTCGAGAAGAGACTTCTTCATGCCCTGCATGTTATAGTTCATCATGAAGCTCTTGTAGCTAGGTGGTAGAGATTGGAGAACACGATGTATGCCTAGGTCAATGGGAATCAATATTCCCAAGGACACAAGCTTATCAGCGTACCCAGACATTTTGAGTACGTGCTCACTAACGGAGTTGTTCTCCTCCATCATGCAGCTAAAGAACTTTTCAGAAGCATTCTCTACGGCAGCATGGGTATCGAAAATCATTTTCAATTCTCCCATGGTATCAAAGGCATTGCCATTTTCGAAACGCTTTCGAAGTTCTGGCTCTAGCCCATACAGTATGCCGCAATGAACTAAGTTGTGGTCCTCCTAACGAGTTATATAGACATTCTTTTCCTCGTCAGGGGCATCAGGAGCTGGTGGGGGGCCTAGCGGTGCCTCTAGCACATATTTCTTTTGTGCAGCAGTGAGGAGAATCCTCAAATTCATAGCCTAGTTGGTGAAGTTGCTACCATTCACAGCAAGTTTCTCTTTCTCCATGAAAACATTGAAATTAAAAGCAGGTGGTGCCATCTACAACAGAATTTGTAAAGTTTATTTAGACTAAGTTTATGATATATTGAGTTCAACTAATCCAAATTACTAATGAACTCCCACACAAAAACGACATCCCTCGTGTCTTTTTGGTGATTACATGAACCAAATCCACTACACCAAGTCCGATCATCACGTGAGTCGGTGTAGCTTCAAAGGCGAGCATCTATATGGGCATCATATCAACTATATGACTCATGCTTAACCTTTCGGTCCGTGTTCCGAGGCCATGTATGTACATGCTAGGCTCGCCAAGTAAGAACCTTAGTATTCGTGTGTCTAAAACTGTCTTACACCCGTTGTATGAAAGCGTAGAGTCAAGTACACCCGATCATCACGTGATGTCTCGAAACACGATCCATAGAACGGTGCATACTTACGGAAGAACACATTTTATCTTGATATTTGAATGAGGGGTCATCTTACAATGCTACTAAAAGCGCCAAACTAGCAATATAAGATGCAAACATCTAATGTGTAAAGTGAGATGATATGGTTCATGCATTTGATCTCTATCATATGCATCGTGGTATGATCTCTATCATTCCTTTGTGTGTAAGGCCAAGGTCTACGGAACTTACACGTTAAGTGTGTTGTAATAGTATCTATCATACATCTACTTACAACATTACCATATCAAGACACTAGCCCAACAACGATCTAAACTAAACGCCTCTAATTTATCCATTGCAAATTTTACGTGGCTTAGGGCTTTCGGAGATAGAACCGGTCTCACCTACGAACATGGAACCACAAAGAGGATAACCAAGTTATTAGCAACTCGTTGTAAATCAGATATTGACTATAGTAGGAGAGACAGACACCCGCCAACCACTTATGCAAAACTAGTTGCATGTCAGTCATGGAACCGGTCTCATGTGCGATGACATGTAAGGTTGGTCCGGGCCGCTTCATCCCACTATTCACCCAATATCCAAAATACATGAAAGAATCAATAACATGATCATCATCGCCCACATATAAACATATGTGTACTACCCGTGCAAAGCACCTACGCATAGATCAGGCTCTGATACCACTATTGGGTTCGCAGCATAGAAAACAAAAGTTTTCCTACGATGAGAACAATACGCCAAGATCTATCTACAAGATACAAAGCAATGGTACATCCATAGAGAACTTACCCTCAAAGACAACAAAGTTTTGTTAACGAGTTGGAACTCGTGGATGATGTAGTTGTACGCTTGCCGATCTCAAGATCGTGTGGAAGTCCTAGCGCCGGAAATCAGCAGCGCATCCGTCCTCACACACACGTTCAAGCCACCGGACAACCTCCACTTCCTTGCTCCGGCGAATCAGCAGAAGGAGCAACTCCTTCTAGATGCAAGGCCACTGGGAACATGTATCTAGCTAATCCAAGACCATGGGGGAATATATCTAGAGAGGGAGAGAGATCCTTCACGAGGAGGTGTAATTTGTGTCAACACCCGGATTTTTAATCCTAGATGCCTGTTATGCCATACCTCGCAATCTCAAGATTACAATTTTTGTGAGACATAACAGATTGGATATCACAGTACATCATCCATTACAAACCATAAATAAGGTTTTACACAAATAAGGATCTCATGATCCAGTCTTAGTACAATCAGGTAGCGGAATAAATAGCGTAGCGGTGGGGTCCATCTTCAGAGTCATAGGCAATGCTGACAATGGGAGATATTCCTAGTTATCACAGTCGTCCTGCTGTCCTTCGTCTTGGTAATCTCCTTCATAGTCTGGCCATAGGAATAGCTAGGGACAAAAGCCATGAGTACTTTTTAAGTACTCGCAAACTACCACTAACAAGTAGTATAGTTCTAGAAGGAAATGCTAACTCTAAGTTTACTTGTAAGGTTAAGTTTGAAACCTAACCTGAGTTCTGAAACAAAGAAAGATAACATAAGTTTGAAAACACCTAAGTTGGGAACTTAATTATCATAGTCACAACTCTGTGGTGGTCAAGTCATGTCACAATTCATTTCATAAGTTGTTTTGAAAACATCTGACAACGGAACAGTATGGCCACTCCCACTGTCCATAATCATGAGACGCGCTATTCAATATTTTGACACTCTGTAGAGGTGGTACACTTTCACCACAAGATTTGATACATCTGTCAGGGATAACCCTGAATCATCATACTTAGTATGCGGATAATCAAACATAACCTTTCCTTTACACACCCTAGTATAAGCACCTCTCCTATGAGCATGGCCTCCCAACCATGACCATCTGTCATCTTGGGCACTGCATAGGTGGACAACATTGAGAGGTAGCCTCAGCTCAAACCTCTCCCGCGAGGGAACTAATACTAATGCATATAAACTTCCGGCTAAGCCTTACCCAATTCAGGTATTGTGGTTGTACGGTAAAATTGGAATGGTATCGCATCCGAACCCAACCATCAATTTTATAAAAGGGCTAAGGCTCATGCCTCAACATTTTCATCATCATAAACCATTTGTGTTTTCTCAACACATGTCAAAACATCTCAATAGAATGACTCATCATTCCAAGGTTTTCACAAGTCATTTTCACTAAGTATTCCCATCTAAAGTGAATCAAGTTTTTAGTTTTATTCCCACTACTAAGTTAAGAGTGTTCACTAAGGTGGAATGCTAATCTCAATCTCATGCCATAGAATGACATCTAAGTCTAACTATATAGGTCAAGTTTTATACTCTTTATGCTACCTTCAAACAAGTAAAGGACTTTGATAAAGTAAAGGAAGTAAAGCTTGTATATAAAACTTGGGGTAGGTATAAGTCAAAGTGGTATAACCAAAGCATGCCTAATGCATTTTGCTTGGGTTATCTAGATTGCAAGGGTTAGCTTGCATTGTTAATGATGGCTTGCAAGTAATCACTTGCATGGTTAACTTGTATAATGCTAGCTTGCCTTGGGTAGTGCAGTGGTTGAAGTTTTCTTCCTCCTCCTCTTGGTAGAACTCCTCCTCCTCGTAAGCTTGGTCGATACTATCGTCTATAAATACATACGGAGTACATAATCACCAAACAATACTTAACTAGTCTACTTAGCACACTAAGGCACACATTTGATGATCTAGTATCATCACAAGCATCACAAGATTTAATGAACTAGTTTCATTCTTTTTATTTGAGAAAAGTAATTTCTACTCATTGAAAATAACTAAGATTTAATATTCTCCAATTAAAATATGGGATCATGTGGACACATATCATCACCACATATTCTAACATATGGGAATGTGATTTAAGGTTTGGATCACATTTTAATAAGTTTAAGTTTAATAATTAATGATTTAAAGTGACTAGAAATGCCTATATAGCATTATTTTGGTACTAGTCCAAATTCACTGCACATAAACCTTAATATTATTACATATTCAGATAGATATGGTTAAATGTGATTTTTGAGAGTTGGAAACAACTCAAAAGCTATTATAGTTGATTTTATAAAAATGTTTGAATGTGTAAAAGCTCCTGTCTTGTTATTTTTACTAGGAGAGATCTCTAAATCGAAATGAATTAAATACGACGGGCTTGGATAGATCTTTTCAGTATCTTTCTAACACAATTGGATTCACTCAATTTGGTTTAGTAAATCTTCCTGAATTTATTTTTAAACTAAGGGATAGAATTGATTCTAAGTCTAAATAGAAAAACACTTATTTGAATTTGTGGGCTAGCGCGGGAAAGCTAACGGGCCGGCCCAATGACGCCTCAGAGGGCCTGAGGCGGCCCGACAAGGGGTCCGCCTATCAGCGACACTTAAAACCCGAAACGGTATCTAGCGATCTGGGCCACATGATTATAACGCAGATCAACGGCTCACAGTCGTCATCGATGACGGACTCGTCGTCGGCGAGACCGAACCCTAAACGGCCAGTGGGGGTCTACTGGGGATGTACCAGGGCTCCAACTAGTGCGGCGAGGCAGGCGATCGAACTGGACGGCGACAGCGGGCTCAGGCAAAGTTACTGCAGGGGCTACGATGGATGAAATCGACGGCAGCGTCTCCTCCTCTGCAGCGGCCTCCTCCGGTGCAATTCCGGCGAACGGCAGCTCGAGAGGCTCCGGCAAGAGAGGGGAAATGTTCAATGGAGAGAGGGGAGTGGAATGGTGTGAAGAGATGGTGCGGGGGAGGGCTCCTAATATAGGCTCGACGGTGAGACCGAAAGGCATGGGCGTGGCTCGTTGGTGACAGTGAAACAGGAGGGCTACCGGCATGGCGAGGTAGGCAGATGGTGGGTGGTCTGCTGGCGGTCCTCTACAGCGCAATGGCGTGGCTAGGGGTGGTGGCATATGGTCGGGAGCTTCATGCGCTCTGGGAGACAGAGGCGGTGCTCGACAGCGATCATGGCGACTGTGGGTCGCGCGGCGGTACACGGCCATGTCTGGTGGGTTGCTGGGGTCGAGGCGGAGCGGCGTGCGTGATATGGAGTCAAGGCACGGTCTGCTGCGTGCTAGCGGTGATCACGCTCTAGCACGCTCTGTTTGCGCGCAGAGAGAAAGGGCGGCGAGGATGGGGAGTGGTCCAGGGGCTGGGGTTGATCGAGGGGTGGACCGTGGGCCGCGGTAGGGTTGGGCGGAGCTAGTGGACATGCTGGAATGGTGCTTCTCGGTCTCTGGCATGCTGCCCGCGTTTTGGCCGGCGGTGACCTCATTTGGGCGGCGCGGCACTGGCGCTGCAGGCAAGGGGGGTGCTGGTCTGGGGTTTGGTTAGATGCTAGGGGGACAGGGGAGTGCAGAGAGGGTCAATTGGGGGACAAGGGCTTAACTAGCAACAGTATTAGTTATGCCATTTGATCTCTGCCTGCCACCTGTTCGACACAATGGCTGCATGAGAGAAATTTTTGAATTTTGAGTTGATTTTTGGTGGATGCTTTGATCTGATGCTTGGTAGACTGTGGTTTCTAGGATTTGTTAAATGGAATTCATTTGAGTGGTTTTTGAATAAGTGTGATCTATACATATGAACTACATTCAATTTTCAAATGTCATTTAAATTTAGTGTTTGAAAGTTTTTGGGATGAAGCAAAGTGGGCCTTGGCACATCACTACTTGTATTAGCAAGGTGTGTAAAGATCCACAATTGTTTCTGTTAATATTTGAGTTCTATGAATAGCCAAAGTAGGCTAGTTTGTTAAAATGGCACAAATGACCATTTCCTTATTTTATTCTTTTTGATTTCTTTTTTTCTTTGGGATTTGCTTGGGAATGATCTAGATGATGTTTAATTCACCTTAGAATCATTTTACAATCAATAGATCACTCAAACATGGCATTTCAAACAACTCCTATTTTAAATGCATACACATATGGATGCTTAAGGATTTTTAAATAGAAAAAAGTTTTTGTTAACCCTAAATTGGGTAGGTTTGATCTTGATTAACCCTGGATTAAGTTTTGGGATGTTACAAACCTTCCTCCCTTAAACAAAATCTCGTCCCGAGATTTACAAAAGAAAACTAGGAACTTAAGAGATCTGGGAAGTCAGTCCTAATGTAATCTTCTCGCTCCCAAGTGGCTTCCTCTTCGGTATGGTTGCTCCATTAGATCTTGAGAAATTTGATGCTCCTGGTCCTGGTGGTTCTATAGGCTTCCTCCAAGATACGGATGGGCACTTCACGATATGTCAGATCCTTGTTGATATCAACAGCTCGGTGATCGATGTTCTTGAATACTTCGGTCTTCTCCGACACTTCTAAGAATTTGCGAAGTAACGAGATATGGAACACATTGTGGATGGCTGACATCTCTACTAGCAGTTCCAGTTGATACGATACTTCTCCTTGATGGTTCAGAATCCTGAAGGGTCCGATATATCTGGGGGCTAACTTTCCTTTCAGACTAAAACACTGGGTTCCCTTCAATGGCGAAACCTTGAGATACACAAAATCTCCGACATTGAAAGTCAGGTCTCTTCTTCTCTTGTTAGCATAACTCTTCTGTCTGGATTGGGTGGTCTTGAGGTGCTCACGGACCTTGTGAACCTTCTCTTCGGCTTCTCAAAGAATGTCGGGTCCAAAGATCTGACTCTCTCCTACTTGCGACCAATTTAAAGGGGTACGACACTTCCTTCCATATAGGAACTCAAATGGTGCCATTTGCAAACTAGCTTGATAACTATTGTTGTATGAGAATTCTGCGAAAGGCAGGCAGTCTTCCCATTTTGATCCGTACTCCAACACACAAGCTCTCAACATATCCTCTAGGATTTGGTTGACTCTTTCAGTCTATCCATCAGTTTGCGGGTGATAAGCTATGCTGAAATTCAACTTGGTTCCTAATCCTTCTTAAACTTTCTGCCAAAATCTCGAGGTGAATTGGGTTCCTTGATCTGACACGATGGTCTTGGGGGTTCCATGCAGACTAACAATTCTAGCAATATACAGCTCTACTAGCTTCGAACTCTGGTAGGTTGTCTTGACGGGTATAAAATGAGCTACCTTGGACAGTCTATCAATGATGACCCAGATTGAGTCGTTTCCCCTACTTGAAGTAGGCAAACCGGTGATAAAGTCCATTCCGACGGAATCCCATTTCCATTTCGGAATCTGCAATGGTTGCAACAGTCCTGCTGGTCACTGATGTTCCGTTTTGACTCTCTGACAGATATCACACTTGGCGATGTAGCTTCCGATTTCTCTCTTCATCTTGTGCCACCAAAATTTCTCTTTCAAATCTTGATACATATTTGTTCCTCCGGGATGGATAGAATAAAGAGTATCATGAGCTTCTTGCATGATAACTTGCTTCAGCTCCGAATCTGCTGGCACACAGATACGGCCTTTATACCACAAAACTCCTTCTTCGTCTTCCGTGAATCCAGGTACTTTTCGTGTACCAATACGACGTTTGATTCCGTCGATACTTTCATTTCCCTTCTGGGCTTCCTTGATTTGGCTAATCAAAGTGGGTTGAAGTTCAATGTTAGCTAAGAATCCTTTGCTAACTAGTTCAGTCTGGTGATACGTCCATTTTGCATCACTATTCTATGTCTTAATTCACTATTATTCATTGATATATTTCATATTGAGAGGTGATACTTATGTTATTTCATCTATTTTTGCATGGTTGGTGACTTTTGGAGCATGGACCCGCTGTGGATTCGATGGAAAAGGTGCTGTTTGGAGGCAAAATTCGCGAAGATCATAAAATCCGGGAAAATATACGGAAAATCCTATTTTTCTAGAAGACTAAGGATGCCAGAAGACGGAGTGGAGATGGGCCACAGAGGGCCCACACCACCCCTTGGCGCAGGCAGCCCTAGGTCGCGCCTGGAGGTTGTGTGGCCACCCTGGCCCACTCCAGCCTCTCCCCTCTGGCGTATATCATCCTCCCGAAACCCTAAAACTCGGGGAGCAACGACAGAAAGATTCCGCCGCCTCTGTAGGGCGGAAAACACCTAGAGAGAAAGATCTCTCTGGCAGACAAATTTCTGCCGGGGGAATTCCTTCCCCGAGAGGGGAGATCGTCGCCATCAACACCACCATCAAGATGGACTTCATCGGGATCATCATCATCACCACCATCAGCACCCTCATCACCATCTCCATATTGCTGTAACAATTGCGTTGAATCTTGCATAGTTCATAGGGGAAACTTTCCTGGTGTTGATTACTCTTTGTAGTTAATGCTATTGAGTGAACCATTGAATTATTGTTTATGTTCAGATTGTTATACATCATTATTCCATCTCTGATCATGATCCATATGATGTCTTGTGAGTAGTTTGTTTTGTTCTTGAGGACATGGGAGAAGTCTTGTTGTTAGTAGTGGAGTTGCGTTGAGAAAGATTCAATAGATTGTTATTTAAGTTGTGGTGTACTTCTTCTAGTGGTGTCATGTGAACGTCGACTACATGACACTTCACCTATATGGGCCTAGGGGAATACATTGTGTATCTGGCTACTAATCGTAGGGGTTGCCGGAGTGACAGAAACCTGAACCCCCGTTAGGAAACTATTGCACAAGGGACGTAAGGGTCTTAGAGTTTAAAGTTGTGGTTAGGTTTCTACCTTAATTACTTTCTTGTACTTACGGATGTTTGCAAGGGGTATAATCACAAGTATGTATTAGTCTTGGATGGGGCGGTACATTAGCACAGGTTCACCCACACAACACTTAGCAAGCTAAAGAAGATTAATCAACTATATGAGCGAAGCACTTGGATCTTCCCATGTGTCCTCGAGAATGTTTGGTCATCTTAAGTAATACAACCGGCTTGTCCTTTGCTGCATAAAGGATTGGGCCACTTGCTTCATTTATTCCTACTGTCTTTTATTTACTCGTACTTTGTTTACTTGCTATATCAAAAACCCCTAAAAATCTATTTGCTAAGTATTTGCAGAGAATTCCTGATCCATACCACTAGCCATCACCTTCTGCTCCTCGTTGGGTTCGACACTCTTACTTATCGAAAATACTGTGATACACCCCCTATACTTGTGGGTCATCAAGACTATTTTACAAGCGTTGCGGGGAGTGAAGCACTATTGGAGAGTGGAACTGGTAAAGGAAACTTCTACTGTGAGTATTGTTTAGTTCTGTTAGTTGCTTTATTTTCGTTATGGATAATTCGCTGAGTTTCTTATTTGGTAATGCTACTACCACTGCTAAGGTAGTATATAAGCCACCACCTGCTGAGAATGATGTTTTCAAAATACCTACAAGAATTATTGATCGTGTTATGGATAACTACTATGTTGGGGATGGAACTGTCCATCCCGGTGATCATTTACTCTTTATACACGAATTATGTCAAGTGTGCAGGTATTACTATAGATCAAGTTAAGAAGAAGTTATTCTCATTATCACTGAAAGGAAGAGCTGAGGAATGGTATAAGCTGCTGAAGAATGGTCAAGCTATGGAATGGGAGGAAATAGTGCCTCTCTTTTATTCAAAGTTTTATCCTCCTAGTGAGATTCATAAAGATCGGAATCAAATATACAACTTTTAGCCTCTTGATGGAGAGAGTACAACTCAAGCTTGGGGGAGATTGAAGTTACTAATGCTCAAATGTCCCATTCATGAGCTCCCCAACAATATTATTATCAATAACTTTTATGCAAGGCTCCCTCTACATGATAAAGATTTATTGGATGCTTCTTGTGCTGGATCATTCACTCGCATGGAATAAGAAGCTAAATGGGACCTTCTAGACCATATTCAAGACAATGCTGAAGCTTGGGAGAATGACAAAGGTAGAAAGTCAGGTATAAATTTATGATTATGAATGCATTGAATATTTTATGGGAACTGATGACTTTCAAAATATTAAAAATGCTTATGGTCTAGACTCTCAAGTTATTGCTTCTTATTTTAAGGCTTTTGCTTCCTACATTGAAGTGCCTAAAAAGAAGTGGAATAAGTATCATGAACCTTATAAAGATGTTACTAAGAGTGTTCCTACAAGAAATACTAAAGTTTATACTGCTAATCATGTTTTACCTAAACCTTATATTGAGAAAATGCCTTTCCCAGTTAGGATTAAGGAACATTCTATGATAGCTAGTATGGTTAATGAAAGTACAAGAAAAGCTGCCGAACCTGATAAACAAATGGTTGATGAACCTATAATAGTAAATGTGAAAGACTTTGTCACTAAATATGAAAAAGAGGGACACCCTATCCTTTGTAAGGATACCTCTAATATTGTTTCACAAAGTAGTGTTATGAGAGCTAGTATTCCCGTGTTTTCTGTTAGAATAAGTGATCATTGCTATGATGGTCCTTGTGATAGCTATATTGTTAAGTTTATGCATGATACTGAAAGCTACTATGAGAGAGGGAAAAGTGTTCTTATGTATCTCAATAATATCAAGTTTCCTCGTTTTATGCTGAAAGTTTTTATGTTGCACTTGTTTTGCCTTCTTATGCAAGAAGCCTCTGGTTTCAAAAACTTGTTTGTTTACAAAATCCCCTTGCATAGGAAGTGGGTTAGACTTAAATGTGTGTGTGTTTTCTTCTTAATGCTCTCTTTCACTTCAATCCATATCCCTATGAGAGCTTCTTCAAAATTATCATGCCCATCTTAAATGGCTATAAAGAAAGAGCTTTATGGGAGACAACCCAATTTGTTTTTGCTTTTAGTTTGTTTTTGTTTCTTTGAGTCTTGGAAGTTATTACTTCGGTAATAACTGCTCTTTACCCATTTTGTTTGGTTTTTCTGTCAAGATCAACCTCTAATGAGAGAGAAGTAATATTTGGGGAAGTTGCTGTTCCGAAACAGATTTTTGTGCTTCACCATAAAAATTCGTGAGAGATCTATGTATGTCGGATTGAGCTGTAATTTTTTGTGCTTCTGCCCCAGGTTGTTATTTAACTTTTGTTAGTTTTCCACTTTTTTATTTGAGCTACAGAAGATTTTCGAAAAAATTGATCTTTACCTGCTGGTCTGTTTTGACAGATTTTGCCAAACTTGCATTTGCTTCTTTATTCGATTTTCTTTTTGAATTATTTTTGGGTTTTCGGAAGGAGTTGCTTCAGTAGCTTTTGTTTTGATGGTTTTCAGTTGAAGTTGGACTCAAAAGGTTTTATCACTTCACTTATACTAATGTTGCTAATGAGAACTGTGTGAAGTTTTGTGTGAAAGAAATTTCCAGGAAGTGGAGATAATGGTGTAATAAGGAAAATAAGGGTTTTATGACTCAAGAAATAAGTGTATGAAGATGAAGATATTGATGATTCAAGTGGTGACTCCGGAAAGATCCACTAAATACCAAATTCAGAGACCTGCAGAGTCCGTTTCCAACTAGGTAACACTTCTGGTAAGAAAAGTTCCGCGAAAATACAATCCAACTATATTTTTGCAGTTTTCAGTCAATAAGGGAAGTTACGAAGCGAAAAAGGGACAAAACTGGAGCCGGGGTAGCCCACACCACCCTGTGGCATGGGCCCACCCCTGGCCGCGCCACCAGGTGGTGAGTCCACCCCGGACTCTGCCCCCGACCCGTTTTCACCCAGTACCTCCCTTTTGATATGAAACTTCGTAATATATAACCCCCCGGAGGTTTGTATATCATGTTTTTGTTTCGATCTATTTCTGCCAGGTAAAATCTCAGATTTGTAGCCTCAATGTCTTCCACTGGATCAGTTAAGGGAGATTCCTTAGAAGATATCATCAACCCATACATGAGAGAATTGAAGATTCATCCCAAGGAGTTATTGCTCGAAGGTGGGGAGGTTCGGATTAAAGAGGTTCAAGGCCCTAAAGATGAAGGAAGTCTGGAGGACAGGATGTAAGCATTGGAACAAGAAGTCGTTAGGTACAAGAAGATGGCGGAGCGCGAAGTGGATATCATCCATAATATTTGTTCCGAACTCATCACCGAGCACCAAAAGGAGACTTCTAAACTCAAAAACGAAGTCCTCTCACTCCGCCAAACAACCAACAAACTGCAAGCACAGTTCTAGTGTGAGTATGAGGCTAGATTTAAACTCATAAGTGCTGCTGCAAGTTTCAGGATGTTGGAAACCACGATGTCCTTTGTTGATGGGAAGCATTTACCTTGGAAGACGGACGAAGATGAGAGGATACCACCACCACCTAAGGAGTAATTCGTCATCAGGTTTGGCATCCCCTTGGTTTGTTGCAAGTTTGGGGGAGTGCCGCGGTATCATATCACTATCTTCTATCTTTTTACCTTATTAGTAGAGTCATATCATGAATAGAGGAGATATTATGTAGTATGGTTTGCATTATGGAAGTGTCCCCTCTCTCGTTAGATATGTATCCCTTGGTGTGAGTTGCCGTTATGGAATATTAATGAGAAGTTCTATCATTCACTCTTTTGCATAGCTTATATTAGTTTTCAATTCGTGGTTATATGATTGATCTTGTTGTTAGTATTGGTATCACTTTGGGATCATTGAGTTAATTTAGTTGGTTTTGGCAAACCTGTCTCGATCAGTAGCAACACTATTTTTGAGAGTTGAATGAAAAAGATAAAAGTACCTTTAAAGAAAAATTATTTCATCATCTTTCTTTCTTGATTTGCTCATAAGTCTAGTATTCTCTAGTTAAGATCTTTTGTGTTTCCAAGGAAGATTGCATGTTTGTCTTTATCACTCGTATGTTTGGTTGTTTCCTTCAACTCTTATACTTGCTACCCAGCCTTGCTAGCCAAAAACCTGTACTGAGATTGTATTCTTCTCGTGCATCCACCTCCTTTAAACCAAAACCTTTGCCATTTGTGTCCACCATACCTACCTATTAGCATTATTGCTATTCCAAGTAAATTTCTTGTGTTATCTACCTCCCAAATTAAACTTGTTATGTGAAAATTAGTGATTAAAGCTCTCACGAACTTGATGGCACACTTTACTTTCTTGCATTTAATAAACTTGAACCATTGGGTCCTTCTTTGTTGCGTATATGCTTGTGCTTTATGAGTTGAAGTTAGCCGAACCATGTATCATGGGGACCGCTTTCAACACTTCATTTGGTACTTTGTACCTAGTTGATATCATGTTCTTTTGCTTATGGATCACAGCGGTGAAATAAAAGTGGAACTTGTAAGATCATGGAGTTTATATGTGTGTTAGAGAAACGCCTAGGCCGCTAGCCTAAGCCATGCCTAATCATGGTGGAAACTTGCAGCATAACTATAGTGAGCATTCTATGAAGCATCCTCAACAAAAACCTATGTAAATAGCAAATAAAAAGATCGCTGAGATGCTCAATGTCTGCTTGCCTTGTCATTTTGATTACGGGATAGCTCCTGTGTCATGTGCAAGGGGTACCCCGTTGGTGGTTCTCAATGATACGCATGTATTTACAATGACAAGAGCTTGCTCGTGACTGAAGTTGAGTAGCATGAGGATCAGTACTCATAAGTAAGGGGCATGAGATTTCAACTTATAACGTGTCAAGCATATCCTCTTAGTTGTGTCACTTTAACCTTAATCACCTAAAGATGCCTATGATAGGGGCAATGAGAGCTGAAAGCTAGTAAGTATCATAATTTTTGGGAGCTCTTTATGAGACTTGCAATCCCTGCTTCCCTCTTTGAAGGGAATTTCTTTTACTTTGTAGTTGAGTCAGTAAACCTACTCCCTTCTATCTCAGCAAGTATTTTGAGTTGTTGTGTTTCATTCATTCATATGTTGATTTATTCAATCATGTTTCTTATGTTCCTTGTTTTGCACATTGCTCTTATCCTGATGTTTACTACTTTGAAAGCTATCATTGAAAAACCAGTTATTTGTGAACTCCAGCAAATTATCAACTATTCTTCGACCAAGAGCTAAGTTTGCCATTACCAATTATGATTCACTTTATGTATCTTTATTGTGTTTCCTTTACTTATTACAAGTTGAGTTATATAATAGTGAGTTGTCTTGTATTATGATCTATG
Organism: Avena insularis; assembly: GCA_023614405.1. Classification (NCBI taxonomy): domain Eukaryota; kingdom Viridiplantae; phylum Streptophyta; class Magnoliopsida; order Poales; family Poaceae; genus Avena; species Avena insularis. Next base: position 219,236,816 of record CM042696.1, on the reverse strand, counting down.
TATTTGATGAATGTGATGCTTCTTGTCTGTATTCTTTTATCGACTCTTCACTCCATAAACCTGAGGCCATGTTTATTGAGCTCAGTTTTGCTTGGGGACAAGCGAAGCCTAAGCTTGGGGGAGTTGATACGTCCATTTTGCATCACTATTCTATGTCTTAATTCACTATTATTCATTGATATATTTCATATTGAGAGGTGATACTTATGTTATTTCATCTATTTTTGCATGGTTGATGACTTTTGGAGCATGGACCGCTGCAGTCAGGATTCTGATGGAAAAGGTGATGTTTGGAGGCAAAATTCGTGAAGATCAGAAAATCCGGGAAAATATACGGAAAATCCTATTTTTCCAGAAGACTAAGGATGCCAGAAGACGGAGTGGAGATGGACCACAGGGGGCCCACACCACCCCCTCGCGCGGGCAGCCCTAGGCCGCGCCTGGAGGTGGTGTGGCCACCCTGCCCCACTCCAGCCTCTCCCCTCTGGCGTATATCATCCTCCTGAAATCCTAAGACTCGGGGAGCGACGACAGAAAGATTCCTCCGCCTCTGCGGGGCGGAAAACACCGAGAGAGAAAGATCTCTCTGGCAGACAGATTTCTGCCGGGGGAATTCCTTCCCGGAGAGGGGAGATCGTCACCATCAACACCACCATCAAGCTAGATTTCATAGGGATCATCATCATCATCACCACCATCATCACCATCAGCACCCTCATCACCATCTCCATATTGCTCTAACAATTGCGTTGAATCTTGCATAGTTCATAGGGGAAACTTTCCCGGTGTTGATTACTCTTTGTAGTTAATGCTATTGAGTGAACCATTGAATTATTGTTTATGTTCAGATTGTTATACATCATTATTCCATCTCTGATCATGATCCATATGATGTCTTGTGAGTAGTTCCTTTTGTTCTTGAGGACATGGGAGAAGTCTTGTTGTTAGTAGTGGAGTTGCGTTGAGAAAGATTCAATAGATTGTTATTTAAGTTGTGGTGTACTTCTTCTAGTGGTGTCATGTGAACGTCGACTACATGACACTTAACCTATATGGGCCTAGGGGAATGCATTGTGTATTTGGCTACTAATCGTAGGGGTTGCCGGAGTGACAGAAACCTAAACCCCCGTTAGGAAACCATTGCACAAGGGACGTAAGGGTCTTAGAGTTTAAAGCTGTGGTTAGGTTTCTACCTTAATTACTTTCTTGTACTTATAGATGTTTGCAAGGGGTATAATCACAAGTATGTATTAGTCTTGGATGGGGCGGTACATTAGCACAGGTTCACCCACACAACACTTAGCAAGCTAAAGAAGATTAATCAACTATATGAAGCGAAAGCACTTGACAGTCTTCCCATGTGTCCTCGAGAACGTTTGGTCATCTTAAGTAATACAACCGGCTTGTCCTTTGCTGCATAAAGGATTGGGCCACTTGCTGCATTTATTCCTACTGTCTTTTATTTACTCGTACTTTGTTTACTTGCTATATCAAAAACCCCTAAAAATCCGTTTGCTAAGTATTTGCAGAGAATTCCTGATCCATACCACTAGCCAGCACCTTCTACTCCTCGTTGGGTTCGACACTCTTACTTATCGAAAATACTGCGATACACCCCCTATACTTGTGGGTGATCATCTGGAACTACTCCAACTCCTCATACAAACTTGGTTGCTTCTCCTTGATCATGGTGTTTAACCTGCACGACAATCTGCTAAGAGCATCTGCTACCACATTGGCTTTGCCAGGGTGACAGTGAATGTCAAGGTCATAATCCTTGATTAACTCTACCATCTCATTTGCCTCATATTCAGCTCCTTTCGAGTGAAAATATACTTCAAGCTTTTGTGAACTGAGTAAATCTCACAGCGATTACCCATCAGATAATGACGCCATGTCTTCAATGCCAAAACTATGGCGGCTAACTCAAGATCATGGGTCGAATAGTTCTGCTCATGCTGCTTCAGTTGTCGAGACAGATAGGCGAGGACTTTGCCTTCTTGCATCAATACACATCTGAGACCAATCTTGGATGCATCATAATACACATCAAACGGCTTCTTTATATTTGGCATGATCAATATTGGGGCTGAAATCCATCTCTTCTTCAGCTCCTGGAAACCGGCTTCACATTTGTCGGTCCATTCAAACTTCTTGTCCTTCCTCAACAATTGGGTCATGGGTCGGGCGATTCTTGAAAATCCTTCGACGAACTTGCGGTAGTATCCCGCTAATCCGAGAAATGCACGGACTTGGGTTTGAGGGCTTCCCATTCTTCGACATCTTTGATCTTGGCGGGATCAACAACGACTCCTCCGGCAGACACAATATGTCCTAGGAATCCTACTTCTTTCAGCCAAAACTCACACTTGCTGAACTTGGCATACAACCGATGCTCTCTAAGGGTTTCAAGGATGATTCTCAGATGCTTCTCATGCTCTTCTTCTGACTTGGAGTAGATAAGGATATCGTCGATAAACACAACGACAAACTTATCAAGAAAATTCATAAAGATCTTATTCATGAGATTCATGAAATAAGCAGGGGCATTGGTTAATCCAAAAGACATAACCGTATACTCGTATAAACCATAGCGAGTAGTAAAGGCGGTCTTCGGAATATCCGTTGCACGAATCTTAAGTTGGTGATAACCAGTCCTAAGATCGATCTTAGAGAATACATTCGCTCCAGTCAACTGATCAAATAGATCCTCTATCTTTAGCAAAGGGTACTTGTTTTTTGATGGTGACATCATTCAGCTTCCTGTAATCGGTCCATAGATAGTTGCCTCCATCCTTCTTATCGACGAATAACACTGGTGATCTCCATGGCGATGCGCTTTGTTGAATCAAGCCTGTTGCCAACATCACATCCAACTACTTCTTCGGTTCCACTAACTCTGAGCGGTTCATGCTATAGGGTCTCTGGGCTATGGGTACGGTTCCGGGGATTAGCTCAATAATGAACTCAATATCCATATCCAGGGCCATACCAGGCAATTCATCTGGGAATACGTCAGGATATTCATAGACTACTCTGACTTGGTCAATGGTGGGCAGAGCTAGACTCTTGTTACACTTGAATTGACGGGGCAAGGTTTCAGATATGTGCTCTACTGAGACTCCAGAGCTACTGGTCATGGTGATGGCTTTCTTAGCACAGTCTATCAATCCTTTATGCTTTGATATCCAATCCATTTCTAGTACTACTTCCAAATCTTTGGTTCCAAGTACTATCAGGTTGGCAAAGAAATCTATCCCATGTATTCTGATAGGCACAGCTTTGCAAAATTTTCTAGCTTTTGTAGTTGAACCGGGGATTTGAACTATCATGACATGCTTCAAGTTGGTTGGATGAATCTTACTAGTGCATGCAAATTCTTCGGTGAGAAATGTGTGCGATGCTCCAGAATCAAACAACCCTCTTGCTAAAACTGAGTTGACAGAAAACATACCCAGCACTACATCTGGTGCTTCTTGGGATTCTTCGGCGTTCATGTGGAAGAGACGGCCGTTGCGGTTGTGAGGGTTCCCTGGGGTGAATCTTCTTCCTGGTTGAACACAATGCTGATGTTGAGCTGGGTCATTCACATTGGCAGTGGCGGCAATCTTATTGGGGCACTCATTAGAATAGTGACCCTTCACTCCACACTCGAAACAAGTGATCTGAGACTTGTCTTTCGCTGCCACGGGCACAACATTGCTTCTAGTTCGGGGTGCAGTGTTGTTGTTGGTGTTGCTCTTGGGAGGTGCACGGTTGAAATTGCTGGTGTTGCCGGAGTGATTGTTGTTTCCTCCGGACTTCACATTTCCTCCGCTACGGTTGGGGTAGCTTGGGCGAGACATTGGGGGTCGGTTGTTCCTTGGTGCATACCCTGCTGAGGGGTTGGGATGGTACTTCTGGTGACTGTTGGATCCAGCTTGGTGCATCATACCATGTTGCGGTTGTCGTTTTCCTGGCTAAGCTTCCCTTCCATCTGAATGGCAGAGTCGACTAGTTCTTCGAGATCCTGGAAATGGATGTTGACGAGGACAGTCTGCATCTCATCATGCAGTCTGTTCAGGAATCTCTCCTTCTTCTTGGCCTCCGTGTTGATCTCATCAGGTGCATACCTTGCAAGGGACAGGAATCTGTCATGGTACTCCACTACAGTCATTCCGCCTTGCTTCAACTCTCGGAATTCATCCCTCATTCGGGTGACTAGATGTCAACACCCGGATTTCTAATCCTAGATGCCCGTTATGCCATACCTCGCAATCCCAGGATTACCATTTTTGCGAGACATAACAGATTGGATATCACAGTACATCATCCATTGCAAACCATACATAAGGTCTTACACAAATAAGGATCTCATGATCTAGTCTTAATACAACAAGCAGCGGAAATAAAAGATAAGCGTAGCGGTGGGGTCCATCTTCAGGGGCACAAGCAATGCTGATGAAGGCAGATAGTCTTAGTTATCATAGCCGTCTTGCTGACAATCATCTTGGTAGTCTCCTTCATAGTCTGGCCATGAGAATAGCCAGGGACAAAAGCCATGAGTACTCTTTAAGTACTCGCAAACTACCACTAACAAGTAGTATAGTTCTAAGTTAAAATTCTAAATCTATGTTTAACTATAAAGTTAAGTTTGAAACCTAAGCTGAGTTCTGAAGCAAAGAAAGATAAAATAAAGTTCTAGAATCACTTAAGTTGGGAAGCTATTGTCATAAACACAACCCTGTTGTGGTCAAGTCAAGATTCATCATTCATTTCATAAGTTATTTTGAAAACATCTGACAACAAAACAGAATGGCCATTCCAACTGTCCATAACCGCGGACGCGGCTATTTGAATAGTTTGACACTCTGCAGAGGTGGTACACTTTCACCACAAGATTCGATACATCTGTTAGGGATAACCCTGAATCATCATACTTAGTATGCAGATAATCAAACATAACCTTTCCTTTACACACCCTAGTATAAGCACCTCTCCTATGAGCATGGCCTCCCAACCAGGACCATCTGTTATCTTGGGCACTGCATAGGTGGACAACATTGAGAGGTAGCCTCAGCTCAAACCTCTCCCGCGAGGGAACTAATACTAATGCATATAAACTTTTGGCTAAGCCTTACCCAATTCAGGTATTGTGGTTGTACGGTAAATTTGGAATGGTATCGCATCCGAATCCAACCATTAGTTTTATAAAAGGGCTAAGGATCATGCCTCAATATTTTCATCATCATAAACCATTTGTGTTGCTCAACACATGTCAAAACATCTCAATAGAATGACTCATCATTCCAAGGTTTTCATAATTCATTTTCACCAAGTGTTCCCATCTAAAGTGACTTAGGTTTTTATCTACTCTAAACTACTAAGTTAAGAGTGTTCACTAAGGTGGAAAGATGGGATCAATCTCATGCCATAGAATGACATCTAAAGTTATCTAAAATAGGTTAAGTTTTATACTCTTTATGCTACCTTCAAAACAAGTAGAGAACTTTGGGTAAAGTAAAGGAAGTAAAGCTTGAAAATAAAACTTGGGGTAAAGAATAGTCAAAGTAGTTTAACCAAAGCATGCCTATCTTTGCTAAACCATCTAGTTTAATCCTAGCTTGCTAATAGTAGCTTGCCTTGGTTGGTGCAGTGGTTGAAGTTTTCTTCTTCTTGGTAGAACTCCTCCTCCTCCTAGACTTGGTCAGTACTATCGTCTATAAATACATACGGAGTACACAATCACCAAACAATACTTAACTAGTCTAATTAGCACTCTAAGGCACACATTGGATGATCTATTATCATCACAAGCATCAAAAGTTTAATTCAATAGTTTCATCCTTTTTATTTTAGAAAAGTATTTTCTACTCACTGAAAAATTAACTAAGATTTAATATTCACCACTTCAAATATGGGATCATGTGGACACATGTCATCACCACATATTCTAACATATGGGAATGTGATTTAAGGGTTGGATCACATTTACTTAAGTTTAAGTTTATTATTTAATGATTTAAAGTGACTAGAAATGCCTATATAGCATTATTTTGGTACTAGTCCAAAGTCACTGCATGTAAACCCTAATATTATTACATATTCATATAGTTATGATGAAATGTGATTTTTGAGAGTTGGAATCAACTCAAAATCTATCTTGGTTGATTTTATAAAAATGTTGCAAGGTGCAAATGCTTCTGTCTTGTTATTTTTACTAGGAGAGATCTCTAACTCTAACTGAATTAAATCCAACGGGCTTGGGTAGATCTTTTCAGTGGCTTTCCAATAAAATTAGAATCACTCCATTTGGATTTGTAAATCTCTCTAAATTGATTTTCAAACTAAGGGACAGAACTAGGTTTAACTAAAATAGAAAAATCATAATTCAAACTAAATGGGTCGCGCGGGAAAGCTAATGGGCCGGCCCAGTGACACTCCGCGGCACGGGGCTCAGCTGACAGGGGGTCCACTGGTCAGCGGCTCATAACGCGTGAAGCGGTACGGGGCGATGTGGGTCGTTGGATTAGAGCGGGGATCAACGGTTGGGGATCATCGTCGATGACGAACTGGTCATCGGCGAGCTCTAACCCTAGCGGCTCGGTGGGGGTGCATAGGGGGCGTACCAGGGCTCCAGCAACGACGGCGAGGCGGGCAAACAGACTGGTGGTCAACGGCGAGCTCAGGGACGGTCGAGGTGGCTCAGGGGGTGGTCGCAATCAGCGGCGCCCTTCTCCTCCAGAGGCGGCCAGCTCCGGTGCAATTCCGGTGAATGGCTGCTCGCCTTGCTCCGGCTAGAGGTGGGGAACGGTCAGTGAGGTGAGGGGAGGTGATTGGTGTGCTGAAACTGGATGGGGGTGGCCTCTATTTATAGGACGATGACGCGACCGAGAAGGATGGGCAGGCGACTCCGGTGAGGGCTGCACAGTGTGCTAGTGGCATGGCGCGAGGTAGGGGGCGGTCGCTGGTCTCCTGGAAGTGCTCTATGTGATCAATGCGGGACTAGGGGCGGTGGTATGCGGTCGGGCGGAGCTGGCGCTCTGAGCGGCAGAGACGGCGGCTTCCACGGCGAGCGGTGGCTATGAGGCGTTAGACGGTGAATGGGCGTGTCCGGTGTGCTCCCTGGGTCGTGGCGAAGCGGTGGACGCGGGTTGCGGTCGAGCGGTGTCTTGTGCACGCGTGTCGGGTGCGGCGCTCTTGCGCGTGCTCGGCATGGCACAGACAGGCAGTGCGCAGCGGTTCCTCGGTGGTCCACGGTCTGGTTCGGCTCAGGGAGGGGACAGAGGGTGGCGGTGAGGTATTGGCTAGCTCGTAGACATGGCGAGAGAGAGGGAGGTGGTCTGCTGGGGTGAGGGCAGGGTTGGCCGGCGAGTTGGTGCTCGGCATGGCTTGGCCTTGCCACTAGGGGGTAGGAGATGGGGTTTAAATGGCATGGTTAGATCATTTGGGGAAAGAGGGAGGTTTTTGAGGAAAATTGGGTGCAAAACCCTATTGCAAATAGTGAGATATGTTTAGAGTTTAAACCATGCATGCCAAGTGTTTGATTAAATGGCCGCAAGAACTTTCTTTTTGAATTTTGAAAAGATTTTTGGTGGGTGTGCTAGTACTAAGCTTGAGACTCTGTGGGTTCTTGGGTTTTGAAAATTGAGCTTGTTTGAGTGGTTTTTGAAATAGGGGGATCTTCCGATATGAAGTAGATTCAATTTTCAACTGCCATTTAAATTTAGTGTTTGAATGTTTTTGGCAGATCACAAGGTGGGCCTTGGTACATCATTATGTGTACTAGCAAGGGGTGCAAAGATCCACATTTGTTTCTGTTAGGTTTTGAGTACTAGGAATAGCCAAAGTAGGCATGTTGATTAAAATGGCACAAATGACCATTCACTTCTTTTATTCATTTTCAGTTGTTTTTCTTTGGGATTTGTTTGGGAATGATTTAGATGATGTTTATTTCACCTAAGAATCATTTTACAAGCAATGGATCACTTAAACATGGCAATTCAAACAACTCCTATTTTTAAATGCACACACATATGAATGCTTTGATAATTTGATTTGGAAAAGTTTTTGTTAACCCTAATTTTGATGATTTGGATCTTAATAACCTTGGATTAAAGTTTTGGGATGTTACAAACCTTCCCCCCTTAAACAAAATCTCGTCTCGAGATTTACAAAGAAAACTAGGAACTAAAGAGATCTGGGAACTCTGTCCTAATGTAATCTTCTCACTCCCAAGTGGCTTCCTCCTCGGTATGGTTGCTCCACTGAATCTTGAGAAATTTGATACTCCTGGTCCTGGTGGTTCTGTAAGCTTCCTCTAAGATACGGATGGGCACTTCACGATATGTTAGGTCATTTTTGATCTCCACAGCTTTGTGATCAGTGTTCTTAAAAACTTCAGTCTTCTCCGACACTTCCAAGCATTTGCGAAGAACGAGATATTGAACACATTGTGGATGGCTGACATCTCTTCGGGCAGTTCCAGTTCATACGATACTTCTCCTCGACGCTTCAGAATCTTGAATGGCCCGATATATCTGGAGGCTAACTTTCCTTTCAGACTAAATCGTTGGGTTCCTTTCAACGGCAAAACCTTGAGATATACAAAATCTCTGACATTGAAAGTCCGGTCTCTCCTTCTCTTGTCAGCATAACTCTTTTGTCTGGATTGGGCGGTCTTGAGGTGCTCACGGACTTTGTGAACCTTATCTTCTGCTTCTCGGAGAATGTCGGGTCCAAAGATCTGACTCTCTCCTACTTGTGACCAATTCAAAGGGGTCCGACACTTTCTTCCGTATAGGAACTCAAATGGTGCCATCTGCAAACTAGCTTGATAACTGTTGTTATATGAGAATTCTGCGAAAGGAAGGCAGTCTTCCCATTTTGATCTGTATTCCAACACACAAGCTCTTAACATATCCTCTAGGATCTGGTTGACTCTCTCAGTCTGTCCATCATTTTGCGGATGATACGCGGTGCTGAAATTCAACTTGGTTCCAAATCCTTCTTGGACTTTCTACCAAAATCTCGAGGTAAACTGGGTTCCTCGATCTGATACTATGGTCTTGGGGGTTCCATGCAGACTAACAATCCTAGCAATGTATAGCTCTGCTAGCTTCGCACTCTGGTAGGTAGTCTTGACAGGTATAAAGTGAGCTACCTTGGACAGTCTATCAACTATGACCCAGATTGAGTCATTTCCCCTACTAGAAGTAGGCAAACCGGTGATAAAGTCCATTCCGACGGAATCCCATTTTCGTTCCAGAATCTGCAATGGTTGCAATAGTCCTGCGGGTCTTTGGTGCTCTGCTTTGACTCTTTGATAGATGTCACACTTGGCGATGTAGCTTCCGATTTCTCTCTTCATCTTGTGCCACCAAAATTGCTCTTTCAAATCTTGATACATCTTTGTTCCTCCGGGGTGGATAGAATAAAGAGTATCATGAGCTTCCTTCATGATAACTTGCTTCAGCTCCAAATCTGCTGGCACACAGATACGTCCTTTGTACCACAGAACTCCTTCTTCGTCTTCAGTGAATCTAGGTACCTTTCCTATACCAATACGACGTTTGATTCCGTCGATACTTTCATTTCCTTTTTGGGCTTCCTTGATTTGGCTAATCAAAGTGGGTTGAAGTTCAATGCTAGCTAAGAATCCTTTGCTAACTAATTCAGTCCTGAACTGCTCCAACTCCTCATACAAACTGGGCTGCTTCTCCTTGATCATGGTGTTTAGCCTACATGGCAATCTGCTAAGAGCATCAGCTACCACATTGGCTTTGCCGGGGTGATAGTGAATGTCAAGGACAGAATCCTTGATTAACTCTATCCATCTCCTTTGCCTCATATTCAGCTCCTTCTGAGTGAAAATATACTTCAAGCTCTTATGATCTGAGTAAATCTCACAGCGATTACCCATCAGATAATGACGCCATGTCTTCAATGCCAAAACTACGGCTGCTAATTCAAGATCATGGGTCGGATAGTTCTGCTCATGCTGCTTCATTTGTCGAGACAGATACGCGATGACTTTGCCTTCTTGCATCAATACACATCCTAGACCAATCTTGGATGCATCACAATACACATCAAACGGCTTCTTGATGTCTGGCATGATCAATATTGGGGCTGATATCAATCTCCTCTTCAGCTCCTGGAAACTAGCTTCACATTTGTCTGTCCATTCAAACTTCTTGTCCTTCTTCAACAATTGGGTCATGGGTCTGACGATGCTCGAGAATCCTTCAACAAACTTGCGGTAGTATCCCGCTAATCCAAGAAATGCACGGACTTGGGTTTGAGTGGTTGGGGCTTCCCATGCTTCGACATCTCTGATCTTGGCAGGATCAACAGAGACTCCTTCGACAGACACAATTTTTCCTAGGAATTTACTTCTTTCAGCCAAAACTCACACTTGCTGAACTTGGCATATAACTGATGTTCTCTCAGGGTTTCTAGGATGATTCTCAGATGTTGCTCATGCTCTTCTTCTGATTTGGAGTAGATAAGGATGTCGTCGATAAACACAACTACAAACTTATCTAGGAAATTCATAAGGATCTTATTCATGAGATTCATGAAATAAGTAGGGGCATTGGTTAATCCAAAAGACATAACCATATACTCGTATAAACCATAACGAGTAGTAAAGGCGGTCTTCGGAATATCTGTTGCACGAATCTTAAGTTGGTGATAACTAGTTCTAAGATCAATCTTTGAGAATATCTGGGCTCCAGTAAACTGATCAAATAGATCCTCTATCTTTGGCAAGGGGTACTTATTCTTGATGGTGACGTCATTCAACTTTTTGTAATCTATGCATAAACGATTGCCTCCATCTTTCTTGTCGATGAATAACACTGGTGATCTCCATGGCGATGCGCTTGGTTGAATCAAGCCTTTCGCTAACTTGGCATCTAACTGCTTTTTCAGTTCCACTAACTCTGAGGGGTTCATGCTATAGGGTCTCTGGGCTATGGGTCCGGTTCCGGGGATTAGCTCGATAATGAACTCAATATCCCTATCCGAGGGCATACCTGGCAATTCATCTGGGAATACATCAGGGTATTCACAGACTACTGTTACTTGGTTTATGGTGGGTAGGGCTAGACTCTTGTTGCACTTGAATTGACGGGGTAAGGTTTCAGAGATATGCTCTACTGTTTTTCCAGAACTACTGGTCATGGTGATGGCTTTCTTAGCACAGTCTATCAGTCCTTTATGCCTTGACATCCAGTCCATACCTAGTACTACTTCCAATCCTTTGGTTCCAAGTACTATAAGGTTGGCATAAAAATCTATCCCATGTATTCTGATAGGTACAGCTTTGCAAATTTTTCTAGCTTTTGTAGTTGATCCAGGGATTTGAACTATCATGACATGCTTTAGGTTGGTTGGGTGAATTTTACTAGTGCATGCAAATTCTTCGGTGACAAATGAATGCGATGCTCCTGAATCAAACAATACTCTTGCTAAAACTGAGTTGACAGAAAACATACCCAGCACTACATCTGGCGCTTCCTGGGCTTCCTCGGCGTTCATGTGGAAGAGACGACCGTTGCGGTTGTGAGGGTTCCCTGGGGCAAACCTTCTCCCTGGTTGAACACGACGCTGTTGTTGAGCTAGGGCATTCACATTGGCAGTGGCTGCAGTCTTCTTGGGACACTCATTGGAGTAGTGACCCTTCACTCCACACTCGAAACAAGTGATCTGGGACTTGTCCTTTGCTGCAACAGGCACAGCATTGCTGCCAGTTCTGGGTGCAGTGTTGATGTTGTTGTTCTTGTTGTTGCTCTTGGGAGGGGCACGGTTGAAAGTGTTGGCATTGCGGGAGTTGTGATTGTTCCCTCCGGACTTCACATGGCCTCCGCTACGGTTGGGGTAGCTAGGGCGAGACATTGCGGGTCGGTTGTTCCTTGGTGCATATCCTAGTGAGGGGTTGGGTCGGTACTTCTGGTGACTGCTGGATCCTGATTGCTGCATCATACGATGTTTGCGGTTGTCGTTTGCCTGGTTAATCTTCCCTTCCATCTGAATGGCAGAGTCGACTAGCTCTTCGAGATCCTGAAAATGGATGTTGACGAGGACAGTCTGCATCTCATCATGCAGTCCGTTCAAGAATCTCTCCTTCTTCTTTGCCTTAGTGTTGATCTCGTCAGCTGCATATCTGGCAAGTGATAGGAATCTGTCACGGTATTCCACCATAGTCATTCTGCCTTGCTTCAAGTCGCGGAACTCATCCCTCATTCTGGTGACTAGACCCAGCGGCACGTGGGTGCGGCTGAATTTTGTTTTGAAAGCTTCCCATGTCATCACTTGACCATGGTTCATGTTGCAGATACTAGTCCACCAAGCTCTTGCATCTCTCGCCAGGTAGTGGGTGGCGAAGAGAACTTTCTCGTTGTCATCAACTCCTGCAACTTCTAAGTTGTTTTCCATTGTCTACGGTCATCACGCATCTAGTGGGTTTTCAGCTTGGTTGAAGATTGGGGGATTGGTATTCTGGAAGTTTTTGAGTTTGGATCCATGATGATCCTGATTTTCATGCCCTTGGTTGTTGAGAGCCATCTGGGCGATCTGCTGCAATGTTGCTAAGTTAGCTTGGCGTTCTGCCCTGCTTGCTTCTCTGTCTGCGATGAGATTCTGCAGCATTGGGTCTTGCGACGAACTGCTCCCTCCTTGGTTTCCACGAGTCATCTGAAGATTGAGGTAGATAAAGGGGTAAGAGGGAAAGTTCTAAGGTTCATGGTTTTGGTTTCAAGCTAAAACTTTGAGTTTGACTCAGGTTTTGCAACTAACTTCATTTCATTCATGCAAACAAGCACACGATACAACACACACCACAACAATCAAAGGAAAACAGATGGTTTGAAGAACCATTCTGCAAGCTATGATACAGTGGGACCGATACATCTCATGCTACGACAGTGTTCTAGTGCATCTACTCATCGTCGATGAAGTCGGAGTCCTCATCGTCAGTGTAGAAGTCCATAGCATCCTCCTCCGGAAAGTCATCATCATTCCTGAGGTAAGAATCCATATCTCCCTGGATGTCTTCACCCTCCTCTTCTTCTTCCTTTGCTACAAGCTGAGCTTCTTGCTCCTTGACGGTCTTCTCGAGGTCGGCCACCTTCTTGCAAAGACGGGCGATGGTGCGGTCCTTCTTTGCACGCTGGCGGCAAAGAGACTGGCGATCCTGGACGGCAAAGCGTAAGTCCGGCCTTCTCGGCAATGGCACGGTTCTGGTTGACTAACTCCTGGCATTGTCGATTCATTGTCTGTCAGGCGAAGAAGTCAAGATTCTCCACTTGACGCCTCAACTCTGGGTGACTTGGCATCTCCATCGGAATTCCCATGAAGTCACGTCTTGCATAGTGAGCAAAACGGGTTCCCTGGAGTTGGTTGACACTGAGGGCACATAGACGTGCGAGAGCTTCATGCATTGCCCTGGCTAATCCATCTAGCCAGTTGTTCTCTCTCACGGAGAACTGGATTCTCCCAGATGTTGGTGCTTCGATGCTTCCTCTAAGATCAGCGGTGACTAGCCACTACAAATCTCCTCCTGGGGGTCCTGGAAGTTGAGCTCCAAGAAACTCCGGATGCGGGCGTCCTAGTAACTCCGACAAAGGAATCTAGATCCTCTCAAGATCACCGACCTCCGTTTCCCAACTGGTAGAACTTGCTGAACTGAGTCTCCATCTACAAGAATTAAGGATGAGGAAATTAGTGAAGTGATCAAGTGTGTCAAATTTTTAAGTAGTAATGTAAGAATTTTGAGGAACATGAATTTTTGAGAAAGAATGAATTCCCAAGGGTAAGAGAGGAACTAGTTTTTCATAAATACTCATTTTGGTTTTGAAACTAAGTTTTTGTTCGGACGTCCATTCTAACTAGGGTCTCCTATGGTCAGGATGGCTCTGATACCAACTTGTTAACACCCGGATTTTTAATCCCAGATGCCCATTATGCCATACCTCGCAATCCCAGGATTACCATTTTTGCGAGACATAATGGATTGGATATCACAGTACATCATCCATTCCAAACCATACATAAGGTCTTACACAAATAAGGATCTCATGATCTAGTCTTAATACAACAAGCAGCGGAAATAAAAGATAAGCGTAGCGGTGGGGTCCATCTTTAGGGGCACAGGCAATGCTAACGAAGGCAGATAGTCCTAGTTATCATAGCCGTCCTGCTGACCATCATCTTGGTAGTCTCCTTCATAGTCTGGCCATGAGAATAGCCAGGGACAAAAGCCATGAGTACTCTTTTAAGAACTCGCAAACTACCACTAACAAGTAGTATAGTTCTAAGTAAAAATGCTAAATCTATGTTTAACTATAAAGTTAAGTTTGAAACCTAAGTTGTGTTCTGAAGCAAATAAAGATAAAATAAAGGTCTAGAATCACTTAAGTTGGGAAGCTATTGTCATAATCACAACCCTGTTGTGGTCAAGTCAAGATTCATCATTCATTTCATAAGTTATTTTTGAGAGTTGGAATCAACTCAAAATCTATCTTGGTTGATTTTATAAAAATGTTGCAAGGTGCAAATGCTTCTGTCTTGTTAATTTTACTAGGAGAGATCTCTAACTCTAATTGAATTAAATCCAACGGGCTTGGGTAGATCTTTTCAGTGGCTTTCCAACAAAATTGGAATCACTCCATTTGGATTTGTAAATCTCTCTGAATTGATTTTCAAACTAAGGGACAGAACTAGGTTTAACTAAAATAGAAAAATCCTAATTCAAACTAAATGGGTCGCGCGGGAAAGCTAACGGGCCGGCCTAGTGACACTCCGCGGCGTGGGGCTCAGCTGACAGGGGGTCCACTGGTCAGCGGTTCATAACGCGCGAAGCGGTACGGGGTGATGTGGGTCGTTGGATTAGAGCGGGGATCAACGGCTAGGGATCGTCGTCGACGACGAACTGGTCGCCGGCGAGCTCTAACCCTAGCGGCTCGGTGGGGGTGCATAGGGGGCATACCAGGGCTCCAGCGACAACGGCGAGGCGGGCAAACAGACTGGTGGTCGACGGCGAGCTCAGGGACGGTCGAGGTGGCTCCGGGGGTGGTTGCAATCAGCGGCGCCCTTCTCCTCCAGAGGCGGCCAGCTCCACTGCAATTCCGGCGAACGGCTTATCGCCTTGCTCTGAATAGAGGTGGGGAACGGTCAGTGAGGTGAGGGGAGGTGAGTGGTGTGCTGAAACTGGCTGGGGGTGGCCTCTATTTATAGGACGACGACGCGACCGAGAAGGATAGGCAGGCGACTCCGGCGAGGGCTGCACAGTGTGCTAGCGGCATGGCACGAGGTAGGGGGCGGTTGCTGGTCTCCTGGAGGTGCTCTACGTGATCAATGCGGGACTAGGGGCGGTGGTATGCGGTCGGGCGGAGCTGGCGCTCTGAGCGGCAGAGACGGCGGCTTCCATGGCGAGCGGTGGCTGTGAGTCATTCGACGGCGACTGGGCGTGTCTGGCGTGCTCCCTGGGTCGTGACGAAGCGGTGGACGCGGGCTGCGGTCGAGCGGTGGCTTGTGTATGCGTGTCGGGCGCGGCGCTTTGGCGCGTGCTCGGCATGGTGCAGACAGGAAGTGCACGGCGGTTCCTCGTTGGTCCACGGTCTGGCTCGGCTCGGGAAGGGGACAGAGGGTGGCGGTGAGGTACTGGCTAGCTCGTAGACACAGCGAGAGAGAGGGAGGTGGTCTGCTGGGGTGAGGGCAAGGTTGGCCGGCGAGTCGGTGCTCGGCATGGCTTGGCCTTGCCACTAGGGGGTAGGAGATGGGGTTTAAATGGCATGGTTAGATCATTTGGGGACAGAGGGAGGTTTTTGAGGAAAATTGGGTGCAAAACCCTGTTGCAAATAGTGAGCTATGTTTAGAGTTTAAACCCTGCATGCCAAGTGTTTGATGAAATGGCCGCAAGGAGTTTCTTTTTGAATTTTGAAAAGATTTTCTGTGGGTGTGCTAGTACTAAGATTGAGACTTTGTGGGTGCTTGGGTTTTGAAAATTGAGCTTGTTTGAGTGGTTTTTTAAATAGGGGGATCTTCCCATATGAAGTAGATTCGATTTTCAACTGCCATTTAAATTTAGTGTTTGAATGTTTTTGGCAGATCACAAGGTGGGCCTTGGTACATCATTATGTGTACTAGCAAGGGGTGCAAATATCCACATTTGTTTCTGTTAGGTTTTGAGTACTAGGAATAGCTAAAGTAGGCATGTTGATTAAAATGGCACAAATGACCATTCACTTCTTTTATTCATTTTGAGTTGTTTTTCTTTGGGATTTGTTTGGGAATGATTTAGATGATGTTTATTTCATCTAAGAATCATTTTACAAGCAATGGATCACTTAAACATGGAAATTCAAACAACTCCTATTTTTAAATGCACACACATATGAATGCTTTGATAATTTGATTTGGAAAAGTTTTTGTTAACCCTAATTTTGATGATTTGGATCTTAATAACCTTGGATTAAAGTTTTGGGATGTTACACTAGACCCGGCGGCACGTGGGTGTGGCTGAACTTGGTTTTGAAGGCTTCCCATGTCATTACTTGACCATGGTTCATTGTGCGAACGATGTTCCACCATGCTTTGCATCTCCTGCCAGATAGTGGGTGGCAAAAAGAACCTTCTCATTAGCATCTACTCCAGCTACTTCTAAGTTGTTATCCATTGTCTGCAACTAGTCATCAGCATCCTGTGGATTCTCTAAAGTACTAAAGATTGGGGGATTTGTATTATGGAAGTTCTTGAGTTTGGATCCATGGTGATCCTGATTTCCATGGTTCTGGTTGTTGAGAGCCATCTAGGCGATCTGTTGCAGTGTTGCTAGATTAGCTTGGCGCTCTGCTCTGCTTGCTTCCTGGTCTGCAATGAGATTCTGCAGGATCTGCAGCATTGGGTCTTGTGATGAGCTGCTCCCTCCTTGGTTTCCACGAGTCATCTGAAGATTGAGATAGATAAAGGGGTAAGAGGGAAAATTCTATGGTTCATGGTTTTGATTTCAAAGTGAAAACTTTGAGTTGGACTCAGATTTTGCAACTAACTTCTTTTCATTCATTCAAGCAAAGCACACGATACAAACACACACACCACAACATCAAAGGAAAAACAGATGGTTTTAAGAACCATTATGTAAGCTACGATACAAGGGGATCGATACTCCTCATGCTACGACAGTGCTCTACTGCATCTACTCATCATCGATGAAGTCGGAGTCGTCATCGTCGGTGTAGAAGTCCACGGCATCTTCCTCCAGAAAGTCATCATCATTGCTGAGGTAGGAGTCAATATCCCCTTGGATATCTTCACCTTCCTCTTCTTCTTCCTTTACGGCAAGCTGAGCTTCTTGCTCCTTGATGGTATTCTCGAGGTCGGCCACCTTCTTGCAAAGACGGTCGATGGTGCGATCCTTCTTGGCGTGTTGACGGCGCAAAGACTGATGATCCTGGACTAGCAGTGAGAAAGTCTGGGCCTTCTAGGCTTCAATGGCGAGGTTGTGGTTGGCTAGCTCTCTTGCATTGTCCAACTCCTTCTTCCTGTCGTACAGTAGGAAATCTTGGTTCTCCACTTGACGCTTCAGTATTGGGTGACTTGGCATCTCAAGCGGCATTCCCATGGAATCACGCCTTGCATAGTAAACAAAGTGGGTTCCTTGGATGAGGTTGACACTGAGGGCACACAGACGTGCGAGAGCTTCATGCATTGCCCTGGTTAATCCATCTAGCCAGTTGTTCTCTCTCACCGAGAACTGAATCCTCCCAGATACTGGTGCTTCTATCTTGCCTCGAAGATCAGCAGTCATGAGCCATTGCAAATCTTCTCCTGGTGGACCTGGGAGTTGAGCTCCAAGGAATTCCGGATGAGGACGCTCCAAGAACTCAGACAGTGCATCTAAATCCCTCTCTAAGATCAGTTGGCCTCTGTTGCCCAAATGGTAGAACTTGATGTATTGAGCTTCCATCTATAAGAATTTAGGATGAGAAAGTTAGTGAAGTGATCAAGTGTGTCAAAATTTTATGTAGTAATGTAAGAATTTGGAGGAACATGAATATTTTTGAGAGAAAGAATCCCTAAGGGTAAGAGAGGAACTAGTTTTCATAAATACTCACTTTGGTTTTTGAAGCTAAGTTTTTGTTCGGACGTCCATTCTAACTAGGATCTCCTATGGTCAGGATGGCTCTGATACCAACTTGTCAACACCCGGATTTTTAATCCTAGATGCCTGTTATGCCATACCTCGCAATGCCGAGATTACCATTTTTGCGAGAGATAACAGATTGGATATCGCAGTACATCATCCATTACAAACCATAAATAAGGTTTTACACAAATAAGGATATCATGATCCAGTCTTAGTACAATCAGGTAGCGGAATAAATAGCGTAGCGGTAGGGTCCATCTTCAGAGTCACAGGCAATGCTGACGATGGGAGATATTCCTAGTTATCATAGCCGTCCTGCTGTCCTTCGTCTTGGTAATCTCCTTCATAGTCTGGCCATAGGAATAGCCAAGGACAAAAGCCATGAGTACTTTTTAAGTACTCGCAAACTACCACTAACAAGTAGTATAGTTCTAGAAGGAAATGCTAACTCTAAGTTTACTTGTAAGGTTAAGTTTGAAACCTAACCTGAGTTCTGAAACAAAGAAAGATAACAGAAGTTTGAAAACACCTAAGTTGGGAACTTAATTATCATAGTCACAACTCTGTGGTGGTCAAGTCATGTCATAATTCATTTCATAAGTTGTTTTGAAAACATCTGACAACGGAACAGTATGGCCACTCCCACTGTCCATAACCGCGGACGCGGCTATTCGAATAGTTTGACACTCTGTAGAGGTGGTACACTTTCACCACAAGATTTGATACATCTGTCAGGGATAACCCTGAATCATCATACTTAGTATGCAGATAATCAAACATAACCTTTCCTTTACACACCCTAGTATAAGCACCTCTCCTATGAGCATGGCCTCCCAACCATGACCATCTGTCATCTTGGGCACTACATAGGTGGACAACATTGAGAGGTAGCCTCAGCTCAAACCTCTCCCGCGAGGGAACTAATACTAATGCATATAAACTTCCGGCTAAGCCTTACCCAATTCAGGTATTGTGGTTGTACGGTAAAATTGGAATGGTATCGCATCCGAACCCAACCATCAGTTTTATAAAAGGGCTAAGGCTCATGCCTCAACATTTTCATCATCATAAACCATTTGTGTTTTCTCAACACATGTCAAAACATCTCAATAGAATGACTCATCATTCCAAGGTTTTCACAAGTCATTTTCACTAAGTATTCCCATCTAAAGTGAATCAAGTTTTTAGTTTTATTCCCACTACTAAGTTAAGAGTGTTCACTAAGGTGGAATGCTAATCTCAATCTCATGCCATAGAATGACATCTAAGTCTAACTATATAGGTCAAGTTTTATACTCTTTATGCTACCTTCAAACAAGTAAAGGACTTTGATAAAGTAAAGGAAGTAAAGCTTGTATATAAAACTTGGGGTAGGTATAAGTCAAAGTGGTATAACCAAAGCATGCCTAATGCATTTTGCTTGGGTTATCTAGATTGCAAGGGTTAGCTTGCATTGTTAATGATGGCTTGCAAGTAATAACTTGCATGGTTAACTTGTATAATGCTAGCTTGCCTTGGGTAGTGCAGTGGTTGAAGTTTTCTTCCTCCTCCTCTTGGTAGAACTCCTCCTCCTCGTAAGCTTGGTCGGTACTATCGTCTATAAATACATACGGAGTACACAATCACCAAACAATACTTAACTAGTCTACTTAGCACACTAAGGCACACATTTGATGATCTAGTATCATCACAAGCATCATAAGATTTAATGAACTAGTTTCATTCTTTTTATTTGAGAAAAGTAATTTCTACTCATTGAAAATAACTAAGATTTAATATTCTCCAATTAAAATATGGGATCATGTGGACACATGTCATCACCACATATTCTAACATATGGGAATGTGATTTAAGGGTTGTATCACATTTTAATAAGTTTAAGTTTAATAATTAATGATTTAAAGTGACTAGAAATGCCTATATAGCATTATTTTGGTACTAGTCCAAAGTCACTGCACGTAAACCTTAATATTATTACATATTCAGATAGGTATGGTTAAATGTGATTTTTGAGAGTTGGAAACAACTCAAAAGCTATTATGGTTGATTTTATAAAAATGTTTGAATGTGTAAAAGCTCTTGTCTTGTTATTTTTACTAGGAGAGATCTCTAACTCTAAATGAATTAAATCCAACGGGCTTGGATAGATCTTTTCAGTAGCTTTTTAACACAATTGGATTCACTCAATTTGGTTCAATAAATCTTCCTGAATTGATTTTTAAACTAAGGGACAGAATTGATTCTAAGTCTAAATAGAAAAACACTTATTTGAATTTGTGGGCTAGCGCGGGAAAGCTAACGGGCCAAAGGATGTGGCAACACGCAGAGGCGGCGAAGGGGGGGGTCTGTCGTGACACTTAAAACCCGAAACGGTATCTAGCGATCTAGGCCACACGATTATAACGCAGATCAACGGCTCACAGTCGTCGTCGACGACGAACTCGTCGTCGGCGAGACCGAACCCTAAACGGCCAGTGGGGGTATACTGGGGATGTACTAGGGCTCCAGCTAGTGCGACGAGGCGGGTGATCAAACTGGACGGCAACGGCGGGCTCAGGCGAAGTCGCAGCAGGGGCTGCGGTGGATGAAATCGACGGTAGCGTCTCCTCCTCTGCAGCAGCCTCCTCCAATGCAATTCCGGCGAACGGCGGCTCGAGCGGCTCCGGCGAGAGAGGGGAAATGTTCAGTGGAGAGAGGGGAGTGGAATGGTGTGAAGAGATGGTGCGTGGGAGGGATCCTTATATAGGCTCGACGGTGAGACCGAAAGGCATGGGCGCGGCTCGTCGGTGACGGCAAAACAGGGGGGCTACCGACGTGGCGAGGTAGGCGGACGGTGGGTGGTGTGCTGGTGGTCCTCTACGGTGCAATGGCGTGGCTAGGGGCGGTGGCATATGGTCGGGAGCTTCACACACTCTGGGGATAGAGGCGATGCTCGACGGCGATCATGGCGGCGCCATGTGGCGGTGCTGGCCGTGTCTCGTGGAGTTCTTTGGGGTCGAGGTGGAGCAGCGTGCGCGATATGGCGTCAAGGCGCGGTCTGCTGCATGCTGGCGGCGATCGCGCTATGGCGCGCTCTGTTTGCGCGCAGAGAGAAAGGGCGGCGAGGATGGGGAGTGGTCCAGGGGCTGGGTTGATCGAGGGGTGGACCGTGGGTGGCGGTAGGGTTGGGCGGAGCTAGTGGACATGCTGGAATGGCGCTGCTCGGTCTCTGGCGTGCTGCCCGCGTTTTGGCCTGCGGTGACCTCATTTGGGTGGCACGGCACTGGCGCTACGGGCAAGGGGGTGCTGGTCTGGGGTTTGGTTAGATGCTAGGGGGACAGGGGAGTGCAGAGAGGGTCAATTGGGGACAAGGGCTTAACTAGCAACAGTATTAGTTAGGCCATTTGATCTCTGCCTGCCACCTGTTCGACACAATGGCCGCATGAGAGAAATTTTTGAATTTTGAGTTGATTTTTCGTGGATGCTTTGATCTGATGCTTGGTAGACTGTGGTTGCTAGGATTTGTTAAATGGAATTCATTTGAGTGGTTTTTGAATAAGTGTGTTCTATACATATGAACTACATTCAATTTTCAAATGTCATTTAAATTTAGTGTTTGAAAGTTTTTGGGATGAAGCAAAGTGGGCCTTGGCACATCACTACTTGGATTAGCATGGGGTGCAAAGATCCACAATTATTTCTGTTAAGATTTGAGTTCTAGGAATAGCCAAAGTAGGCTAGTTAGTTAAAATGGCACAAATGACCATTCCTTATTTTATTCTTTTTGATTTCTTTTTTCTTTGGGATTTGCTTGGGAATGATCTAGATGATGTTTAATTCACCTTAGAATCATTTTACAATCAATAGATCACTCAAACATGGAATTTCAAACAACTCCTATTTTAAATGCATACACATATGGATGCTTAATGATTTTTAAATAGAAAAAAGTTTTTGTTAACCCTAAATTGGGTAGGTTTGATCTTGATTAAGCCTAGATTAAGTTTTGGGATGTTACACTTTGTGAGGGAGGAGAGAGGGCTTTTTATAGGAGAGGGGGGCTCCTCCCCTCCCATGGCCGATGGCCAAGGGGGGTGCCCCCACCTCTTCCTCATTCATGTGGTGGAAGCTCCACCCAAAGTTCCACTCACATGCATTAAATTTCCACCAAATTTAATGCAACTCTCATTTAATAAAACTCTTTTATTTATTTTATTCAGAATTTTTTTAATTACTTTAATTAACAAACATTCACATAAAACCCCTTGCAACATTTCAATATCACATGCAGAACCAGTTTCTGCAATTTCACCCGAAACAATTTCGGTTTCCATCGAAATAATTCCAGCGCTTTGCAATTCTTTCATCTAAAACATATGTGCTCCAAAATGGTGTTTAGCAACCCTTAAGTGTGTCACCCTACGGTTCGTGAATAATGTAGACATGATTGAGACCCCTCTCAAATCAATAATCAGAAGCGGGGCCCGGAGATCCATACTGACTCCTGCACATTCAACGATGACTTCTGTGATCATGAGAATATTTAACACTAGTAACTTAATCCCTTTGTCTCATGATATAATACATGTCCGAGATTCGATCATTGGTATCCAAATACCTAGTTTGATCTCGTTACCGACATGCATTTTTTCTCGTTCCCGTGATATAACATTCTAGTGATCACATCACTTGCTTGCAAGCTATCTTAATGTGATATCACCGAGAGGGACCAGAGTATATCTATCCGTCATCGGGATTGACAAATTCCACTCTTGATCCATGAGCCTCAACATAACACCTTCGTAGCACTGAACCCACCTTTAGTCACCCTATTACGGTGTGACGTTTGATGTTATCAAGATACTCTTCCGGTGTTAGCAATTAACATGATGTCATGGTCCAAGGACTAAGATTACTTCGTATGATGTTATAGCAATATAAAAATAATGACTTTGATCGTAATGCTATACTTTGGATGAATGTTCATCACATCATTTCACAAATGTTGTGACCTCGTTATTAACAACATCCAATGTCCATGATCAGGAAACTTTGATCATCTTGTTAATCAACGAGCTAGTTTATAAGAGAGGCATAACTAGGAACCTTTTTGTTTATTAAACACACATGTATTGACGTTTCCTATCAATACAATTATAGCATGCAAAATAAACATCTATCATATACAAGGAATACATAATAACAACTTTATTATTGCCTCTCAGGGGATATTTCCTTCATACACATCCATGCATGTGTACTTGATTTTGCTCGTTGTTAAGGTTGGAGCTCTCCATGCGTACTTGATTTTTCTCTTGGTTAAGGTTGTGGGTCTCCCACAGGTTTCCTTTGTTGAGTTTTATTCTCCCAACTTCTCTAATGAAAATAGATGGCATTCTTTGTGATCATGAGTTTTGATACATTGCAAGTCTAACAAATTTCGTGATGCACATGCTATAAAATTCAAGCTTTTTAAGTCATTGTGAATGGCAGCTCCCCGCGAATTAGTTTGTATCATTTCTGAGGAGCCAATGGAGGAGTGGAGAGATAGAACCCCTTTGATGTCTACGCACTTCTATTCTTGTAGACAGTTGTTGGGCCTCCAAGTGTAGAGGTTTGTAGAACAGCAGCAAGTTTTCCCTTAAGTGGATCACCCAAGGTTTATCGAACTTAGGAAGGAAGTGGTCAAAGGTATTCCCTCTCAAGCAACCCTGCAATCAAGATACAAGAAGTCTCTTGTGTCCCCAACACACCCAATACACTTGTCAGGTGTATATGTGCACTAGTTCGGCGAAGAGATAGTGAAATACAAGTGGTATGGATAATTATAAGTGGTAACGGTGCTAGAAAATAGCTTGATGGCGTGTGGTTGACGTGGGAAAAAACTAAAGACAAACTGAAATAAAGATGGAAGCAAGCAAACATGTAACATATCTAATAGCAAACGGTGTTTCAATGCTTAGAAACAAGGCCTAGGGATCATACTTTCACTAGTGAACACTCTCATATAAATATCTTCTCTTTATGATACTGCGCTGAACTACTCTTCGGTTGGACACTCTAATCCATGGTAGGGCTATAACAACACACCTCAAAGTAAGCCTTTCCCATCTATATAACCCCACACTGTCACCTTGAGCACTAGATGGTTCCAACAAACACCACAATTTCATAAAGACATCCAACTCCAAATATAACTCATAACAAGTATTTGTAATCTCTAGCCTAAGTGCCACCATGGTGTGCACACTATCACTTTCACGCACATGGGGAGAGCAGAGATCTATTAAAGCACTTGAGTAGCAAGGTAGATCTACTTGATTACAAAGCTCATGATCACAATATGATCATGCATAGGGAGAGATATGAACACATAGCTACCGGTAGAACCGTTAGCCTCGAGGAAGAACTACTCCCTCATCATCATGGGAATCAGCAACGGTGATGGAGATGGTGGTGGAGATCAATGGAGATGACTTCGGGGGCACTTCCCCGTCCCGGCAGGGTGCCGGAACAGAAACTTTCTGTCCCCCGAATCTCCCCTTCGGTGGCGGCGGCGCTGCAGAACTTTTCGTGGCTTTCTGATTGATCATCTAGGGTTTTTGCATCAGGGGAGATGTATAGGCGAAAGAGGCAAGGTCGGTGGCCGGCCAGGGGCCCACACCATGCCCTGGCACGGCCAGGGGGACCCGCGCCTAGGGGTGGTGTGGCCACCCTATGGCCCCTCTCCGTCTTGTCTTCTGGCTCCGTGAGTATTCCGGTAAAATATCAACTTTGGCTTTTGTCCCGTCCAATTCCGAGAATATTCATTTTCTGACTTTCCTAGAACCAAGAACAGCAGAAAACAGGCAGCTGGCACTGTGGCATCTTGTTAATAGGTTAGTCCAATAAAGTGTATAGAAAGTACTCCAAAGTGTGGACAAAACATAAAAAAGTAGATAAAACCAAGCATGGAACATCAAAAATTATAGATACGTTTGCAACGTATCAACATCCCCAAGTTTAACTCTTGCTCGTCCTCGAGTAGGTAAGTGATAAAAAGAAAGAATAATTTTTGAGGTGACATGCACCATCACAATCTTGATCAAGGCATTTATAACATTGATAGCTGGGATCATAGTACTCTAAACATGAGCATGAAAGACAAAGTTCTAACAATAAGACAAAGAAACTATGTTCCAACATAAAAAGGCACAAACAAAAGATTCATGAATAACAATACTTTGCAAGACGTTTCTTTGTTTCACATAAAGGAAACATAGCATAGTGGCATTCCGCTTTTCCCTCATAGAGTAGCAAACATCATAGGACACCTTCAAAGTTCATAAGAGTGACTAGATACAAGTAGTTTAAAACAAGCAATATCAAGTTATGCATAAATCAACAAGTCTTGGGACAATGCACATAGAACTAAGAATGGCCACTATGCTCTCAAAGTAGGTGCATAAAGATAGAAGGTGGAGACTCAATGTAAAAGTGGAAGAAAGGCCTTCATAGAAGGAAGTAGAGATTCAAGTTTCATAAAGAGCTTCCAAAAATTATGGTACTTATTAGCTTTCAGCTCTCATTGCCCCTATCATAAGCATCTTGAAGTGATTAAGGTTAAAGTGAACAAACTATGAAGTATATGCTTGATGAAGTATAAGTTGGAAATCTCATGTCCCTTGAATACGATGGCCACTCCTCATGCTACTCAAGTTTACCGGTAAGTTCTTGTCATTGTAAGTACATGTGTATCATAGAGAACCGCCAACGGGGTACCCCTTGCCCGATGATACGGAAGAATCCCCATACCAAAATGACAAGGCAAGCAGACAACGAGCATCTCAGCAATCTTCTTATTTACCATGGGAAAATGGTGCTTTTTTCTCTCTTTCCTCTTTTCTCATATCTCTTTTATTTTATTTTTCTCTTTTTCTCAATATCTGACTCTTTTTTTTATAAGAAGAATGCTTCATAGACAACTCATTATGGTTACGCTGCAGGTTTCCACCATGACAGCATGGATTAGACCAGCGGCCCAGCCGTTTCTCTAACACACATAAATAACTCCATGGACTTACAAGCTCCCCTTTCATTTCACACCAACGACATCCATAGACAAAAGAGCATGATATCAACTAGGTACAAAGTACAAGTGCAATGTTGAAAGCGTTCCCCATGACAGCATGGTTCTGCTAATCTCCAACATATAAGTGCAAGCATATACAACATAGACGACACAATGGTTCAAGTTTATTAAGGGCAAGAAAAGTAAAGTGTGCCATCAAGTTCGTGAGAGCTTTAATCACTAGTTTTCTCATAACAAGTTTAATTCGGAAGGTAGATAAAAACATGAATATACTTGGAATAGCAAATGCTAATAGGTAGGTATGGTGTACTCTTTGGAATAACTTGGTTTTAGGAGTTGGATGCATGAGTGGAACTCATACTTGGTTATGGAGGCTAGCAAAAGACAGGGAGCGACCAACTAAGAGAGCAATAATGGCCATAATCATGCAAAGCGACAAAACATCATTAATTAAAGCATAAAGTGATATTACAAGTCGAAAACTAAAGCATCATCAAGGCTATGGCGACTTTGGATAGTCATAACATGGTGTGAGCATGCGCCAAGTCAACCCAAATAAAGCATTAAAGGAGAATACCACAATATTATGCTTTTATATGCTAAAACAATGTATGATTCTTTCAAGGCACATTAAGCAATCTCAATTGTTTGGAACAAGTCATGCTATAGAAAAAATCACTAAGCATAAGGTCAAAGCAACATCTAGCATGACATGATAAAGTCTAGGCCACAGTCAAAACAAGCTCCCTTTTGTACCACTAAAGCATGAAGCTTTCTACTCTCTTCCAACACCAATCAAATTATTTGAAAGAACTCACAAAGATAATAATAAATAAAGATCAGTGAGCTTGTCTCACAAATCCAAAATGAAGAACTAAAAAGTTCTAAGCTGAAAGCACAAGAAAACTAAGGCTAAACGCAGTGCTAGCAAAAGAGAACACTCACAAAACAATAAGAATGAAAACTAGAGTCTTCTAGGTAATGAATAACGGGGTGTGTCTCTCTCCAAAAGAAGTGTATTGGGATCCAACCAACTTATTCAAGAATACTAAGAAAACCAAGCAAATGAAAACCAAAACAAAAACGAAAAAGAAGACGCTCCAAGAACAACACAATTGTGCATGAAACAATAAAAATGAAGTGTTTGGAAGAAACCTGGGATTTTTATTGATGAAGAGGGGGATGCCTTGGGCATCCCCAAGCTTTGACGCTTGTACTTCTTGGATATTTCTTGGGATGACATGTGTGGCATCCCCAAGCTTGAGCTTTAGTCCATCCTTGATCTCATTACTCATTCCTTCCATACCTGAAATTTTTCCTTCACACAATCTTTATTAGCAACATTAGTGCACTCAAGATAATAAGTATTTTGGTTCAGTTTCAACACCAATAGAACTTCCATTAAAACACAATATACTGTAGCACTTCCCTCAAAAAGCTCAATTCCCCAAAAGAACTCAAAAAGGAACCAACAAGAAGCAAATGCAAATAATGGCAGAAATCTGTCAAAACAGACCAGCAGGTAAAGATGAATTTTTTCAAGACCTTCTGTTGCTAAAATAAAAAAGTGTTGAACTAACGAAAGTTAGAGAACAACCTGGGGCAGAAGCAAAAAAATTCACGCCTCAAAAAGACGTACAGAGATTTTACATGAAATTTTATGGTGAAGCACAGAAATCTGTTTCGGGACAGCAACTTTTCCAATCATTACTTCTCTCTCATTAGAGGTTACTCTTAGCACAAAAAGCAAATAAAAAGGATAAGGAGCGGTTATTACAGAGGTAATAACTTCCAAGACTCATCTAAAACTTTTGGGTTATCTCTCAATAAGTACTTTTCTTTAACACCTTTAAGTTAGGCATAATAGTTTGAGAAGATGCTCACATAGGAAATATGAATTGAAGTAAAAGAGAGCATCAAGAAGCAAATTCAAAACACATTTAAGTCTAACCGACTTCCTATGCATAGTAATCTTGTAATCATGAAAGCACAAAGCAACAAGCATAGTAAAGCAAAACAAGTGCAACTTCAAGACTTTGAACATAAAGAGGGGAAACTTAATATTATTGAGATGCATAAAACCATGTTTCCCTCTCTCATAATAACTTTCAGTAGCATCATAATATAACTATCACATAAAACATTCTTATCATGAGCCACATGCATAAAATGATTATTACTCTCCACATAAGCATAGTCATTCTTATTAATTATGGTGGGAGCAAATTCAACAAAATAGCTATCATTATTATTCTCATCACCATAATCATCAAATATAGAAGGCATATTGTAGTCATAATTAATTGCCTCCTCAATAGTAGGTGGACTGAAAATATCATATTCATCATTGTAATCATCATATATTGGAGGTTTGGTATTATCATAAGCAATAGAATAGCTATCTTCCAAAGCTGGGGAACTAAAAATATCATTTTCATAAAAACTAGCTTCCCCAAGCTTAGACTTTTCCATAGCATTAGTAATAATGGTGTCCAAAGAATTCATACTAATAACATAGCTATTAGCATGGAAATAAAGTTCCATAGGTTTTTTAATTTTCTCTTCAAACACTTCATGTCCTAACTCAAGATAAATACTATAAAGCTCTCTAATATTGTTGTTGTTTTCCATTAAGCCTAACTAGTGAAAATAAAAACAAGACACAAAAAGACAAAATTGCAGAATCTAAAGGAAATAACTTCGAGCACTCACACCGGAGGATGTGAGTACCTTTTTACTACCTCCCAACGACGCCAGAAAATAGCTTGATGTCTACGCACTTCTATTCTTGTAGACAGTTGTTGGGCCTTCAAGTGCAGAGGTTTGTAGAATAGCAGCAAGTTTTCCCTTAAGTGGATCACCCAAGGTTTATCGAACTCAGGGAGGAAGTGGTCAAAGGTATTCCCTCTCAAGCAACCCTGCAATCAAGATACAAGAAGTCTCTTGTGTCCCCAACACACCCAGTATACTTGTCAGGTCTATAGGTGCACTAGTTCGGCGAAGAGATAGTAAAATACAAGTGGTATGGATAATTATAAGTGGTAACGGTGCTAGAAAATATCTTGATGGCGTGTGGTTGACGTGGGAAAAAACTAAAGACAAACTGAAATAAAGATGGAAACAAGAAACATGTAACAGATCTAATAGCAAACGGTGTTTCAATGCTTAGAAACAAGGCCTAGGGATCATACTTTCACTAGTGAACACTCTCATATAAATATCTTCTCTTTATGATACTACGCTGAACTACTCTTTGGTTGGACACTCTAATCCATGGTAGGGCTATAACAGCACACCTCAAAGTAAGCCTTTTCCATCTAGATAACCCCACACTGTCACCTTGAGCACTAGATGGTTCCAACCAACACCACAATTTCATAAAGACATCCAACTCCAAATATAACTCATAACAAGTATTTGTAATCTATAGCCTAAGTGCCACCATGATGTGCACGCTATCACTTTCACACACATGGGGAGAGCAGAGATCTATTAAAGCACTTGAGTAGCAAGGTAGATCTACTTGATTACAAAACTCATGATCACAATATGATCATGCATAGAGAGAGGGATGAACACAAATCTACCGGTAGAACCCTTAGCCTCGAGGAAGAACTACTCCCTCATCATCGTGGGAATCAGCAACGGTGATGGAGATGGTGATGGAGATCGATGGAGATGGCTCCGGGGCATTTCCCCGTCCCGGCAGGGTGCCGAAACAGAGACTTTCTATCCCCCGAATCTCCCCTTCGGTGGTGGCGGCGCTACGGAACTTTTCGTGGCTTTCTGATTGACCATCTAGGGTTTTTGCATTGGGGGAGATATATAGGCGAAAGAGGCAAGGTCGGTGGCCGGCCAGGGGGCCCACACCATGCCCTGGCACGGCCTGGGGAGAACCGTGCCTAGGAGTGGTGTGGCCACCCTATGGCCCCTCTCCGTCTCGTCTTCTGGCTCCGTGAGTCTTCCGGTAAAATATCAACTTTGGCTTTTGTCCCGTCCAATTTCGAGAATATTCATTTTCTGACTTTCCTGGAACCAAAAACAGCAGAAAACAGGCAGCTGGCACTGTGGCATCTTGTTAATAGGTTAGTCCAAGAAAGTGTATAGAAAGTACTCCAAAGTGTGGACAAAACATAATAAAGTAGATAAAACCAAGTATGGAACATCAAAAATTATAGATATGTTTGCAACGTATCACCCCTGACATAAGCTTGATATTGCTGATAAACTAGGCAATGTTTACCCATGGAAAGATCTAAAACAACACCACATTGAGGCTTTTGGTTTGAGAGAACGGTTTGCTCCTCGAGAGGATGTTTTTGCCATTCCTTTTTGTGGATATATCTAGTATACTCACAATCGATGCCCAAGACACGATGTTTGGCGTGGTTTAGATATATGTTCCAAATGAACCTGGTAAAACTAACTACCTTTGAAGGGTTGCTAGTCACCATTGCTTGGATCCTTAGGCCACCTTTGCAGTTATGAACATGACGATCCAAGGTTTTTTCTTTTCATATTATTGGAGAAGTGGACACAGACCTCACCAACTATAACACGATGGTATTAGATACTATGGGATTTTCTTTGATGATGATGTTGTACTTGATTGTATGAATACTCAAAGGATTCATGTACCACATGCGATTGTGAGTGTGACAAGGGATTTGAAAACTCCATTGTAAAGTTAACATGACCAATTTTATAATCATGATAACACTTGTACATTACCTCAGACCATTCTTTAATGGCTTCATGGACCATTGAAGGAACAAACTCTAGAGAATCATATCCGAATTTCTTCCGACCATTGATGGGTTTTCCTATAAAAGACAACACTTGAGGCAATATGACCACAACGTCACCTTCTTTTTCAGGTTGCTTGCTTTGGTGTTTATGCACCACCCTCCCTATTTCTTTGCAGTCCAGTAGTGCAAATTCATATTTGTTGAATATCGCTACTTTTCCTTTTCTTGGAATAATAGTAGGGTGATTGCCCCACTTCTACAACTTTCCTTTCCATTTATGGCACCAGAAATAGAGTCACGGTGCCACGAGCATATGCTTTTCTAGCAAATCTTATATTTTTCTTGGATGGCCTTGAAAGGACATGAGTGAACCCTTCCATTGATGCAAGACCTTTGTTTTCCCCGGTCTTGATTAGTTGGTGAGGATGGGTCATCAATACTAAGTGAACTTTGTCTTAGTAATGTCATGAGAGGGCCTATCGGAATATCAAACCAAAGGAACCCAACGCGGATAGTCACATATTGTTGTACTTGTCCTTCCATGCCTCAAAAATGGAGGAGCAATATATTAGTCATCTTGAATTTGGATATGAGGCAAATATATTATAGGAATCCATATGTTGTATGCTATGTTGGAATTTCAAAGATGAGGGGAGAAATATGTCCCAACGGGCGTGCCAGAATCTGATGACGGGAAAATAGGGAGAAAAATATGCGTCCACGTCATAGAGACAGATAATATAATTTAAATGCATAAATGAATATATAAGAAAAGAGATCAAACATTGCAGGTACTTTATTTCCAGAACCATTACATATGTGGACCTTACATGGAATTTAATGATGCACTATGATATGTTTAGTCCAAATAATATAGCCCATGATCGTAGTTATTGTAGATATCTGCACCTATACGAGAGGAGTGCATTGTTTAATTTTAATCTCTTCAAGTGCACTATGTTAGTGCAAGTGGCCTAGGCTATGATCCTAGTCATAATTTAGTCTTATGGATGCATGCACCTATATGAATGAGATACATGGTTTAGTTTGCTTGGTTACGTGACACAAGCCAAGTTGCTCTAAAATCACATATTATTAAAATCATGTTCTTGACTTAGTCACATTGATACAAGCCAAGTTGCCCTAAATTCATATATTACTTAACTTACGCCTTTGGTTTAGTCACGTTGACACAAGCCAAAGAGCTCCAAAATCTCACGCCTAGCCAAAATCATCTTGCGTTGGGTACTACTCATAACTAAGTAATCAGAGAAGAAATTAAAATATGTTGCATCCTAAAAGTATAGCATGCTCCATATTGTTCAAGGACTAGCCATAATTATATCTTCTCCATATGCCTTAGCATGTACGAAGGGCTAAAATTAAACAAATCTATGTGTAGGTTAATTTGAGATATGATCAATTAACTAAAGTTTATCATAACATAAGAAACTAGGAGTTAAAATATACATACTCATGTGGCATTCAAAATCATATAAATATTTGACTAGTTCTGCGTGGCATAGTTAGAAACTAGTAAAGTGCATATAGGCAATTAATTTACATGTCATATCATATGTTCAAATGTTTCCCATTAATGATTTAGGCAGCACCGATGGACTACAGCCGTGGGTTCTAATAGAGCGTGTGGTGAACCATGGGCAAGATCAGCCTGGGTATGGATTAGCAACGATGGAACCAGGCCTGCGCTAGCCGCCTGAGAACATTGGTTTTCTGGTCTTTACGTAGGCATCCAGCCAGAGAGTCCCGCAGTGAAACGCGCACACGATCTGGGCAGTAACGTGGGCGTAGTGGTTGGTTGCAGGTTTGGCCATCAAGTTTCCTATCGTGGGCTTCTACGCATGCAAGTTTTTGGAGCGATCGAAAAAAGCTGAAGCGTGCCATCCACTTTTAATGTACACCGGCCTCTAGTCAAGTATGTTTCAGCTGATGGACATGGGCTTAATTATTTTGCATGCTCGTGCTTTTCACCCTACGATGCTAATGAGCTTGGCCTAATTAGCCACAATGAATAATCGACCATTACATATCAGCCAATAATTTAGTGGAGTGACAATTAATCTTCGCTAGTCAATATGACTTTTTATATATGATGTGGTATTATTTTCGGTTACATGTGACCGTATTTTATAGGGTTTCCGGGATGACCCGACATTGTATCCGGGCAAATATTAATACACCCGACCAACCTTTATATCTTGGTTGAATTTAACCCACGATCGATTTCTTTAAAAAAAATATGGGGTCGTTCGTGACGACGATAATTAAGTTTGATATTAGTATGCTTCTCAAGGATTCATGCATCGAACAATTTACCTTCTATTTATTATACGGCAAGAAACAATTTTATTATACAATTTATATTCTGACAAAATCGGTGTCAACATAGGGTGAAATAGTGCCACCTCGTTTGATTAAAACGAGTATTACCGGTTTATAAACCTTTAAAATTACTATGGAGCATTAGCAAGCTGCCTTGAAATCAATAATATGGTTGGCGAGAAATCTAATGGTTAGGTTGGAATAAAAATCTGCGTGTGTGTTGATGATGCGCAAAGAAGGATTAAAACTGCATTAATCGGATGCTGGGCAAAGGATTATCAGGGACGGTTGTTGGGCTGAAGAAAGACTAAAGAAAACGGTGTGGATGGCTAGGCAAATGATTAATGAGACTAGGAACGGGGGTGAACTAGAGGTTATCACATATCGCTCTGGTGTCCGAGCGTACTGGATGGTCTGATTAAAGACGATGTCAAGGATGATGGCATAATAGAAATGACATTAAGGATAGTTTGTTTAAACCCTTTAGTTTCTTTATCCCGGTTCAATGCACGAGTATGTTTCCTAGTTATAACAAAAGAGACACTTATCTATACCTAATAATAAAGGACGGATTGTTTCTTTCGGTCCAACACTTTTTCGGACAAATTTTCCCTTTGATCAGACCTCAAATTACCCACTAATGCCACCGATAAGTGAAAATAACTGTTCAGAAAAAACTACGCTGATAAAGACCGCGACGGGCTGGGCTGGTGGTCACGGAGCGAAGAGCCTGACGCCGGCGTCGATGTGGCCAAAGCGGGAGAAAAACAAACTAGCTGCAGTCCGCTCAGCCTCGAGGGCGCACGAGAAGGAGCAAGGCGGCAGCCGGCAGGTCGATGGCGTGCGGCGATTGGAGCCAGGTGCATGCGGGAATCAGCTAGACGGGGGTTGCAATTGATTGTCTCGCAGGCGCGTGGACGTCCACGTCCTCGGAGGGACCTCGCGTCCAGGTGATGCATGCTCCATGCGGGCATCACAAGCAAGGCACCCAGGATTCTCCAAAGGAAAAAAAAGCGGTCAGGCGCGAGAACAGAGGAAAAGAAACGGAAATTCATACACATGGGTCAATGACTAACATCAATTTGCGTGTCAAAGATGTATCGGTATGACCAGAAAAAAAAAGTCTCTCTTGCGCTACTAGCGCTGAACAATCAACAAAAAAGTAGTTCCACATAATTTTCTTACACTGATTTTCGCCGATTTACAATCAAAATCAGTGTTTACATGATCGGAAAAAAGTACTCCCTCCGAACCATATTAATTATCGTCGAATCGGATATATCTAGCTAAAATATGTCTAGATATATCCAATTTAGGGACAATTAATAGGACTAGAGGTATAATTCTCATGTGTTGATGATGGGCAAGAAGGGAAATTGTGTATTATACGGGACCATGTTGGATGTGCCTTCATTAATGAAAAGAGAAACACTGCAACAATGTTGGGTTGTGTCCTCATGAATACTCTCTCCATTCAGAAATACTATAAGACATTTTAGCTTTGTGAATCGAATATATCTAGACATTTTTTATTGTACGTAGAGATTCAGAGTGAATCTATACACTAAAGACATCTAGGTACATTATTTTGCAAAGCTAAAATATCTTATATTTCTAAACGGAGAAAGTAAAAAGGGAGGACGGGAGAGTAAGCCAGGGTTGGTGCGTCGGTTACCGGCTGTGGTACATTGGACACAGGGCTACGGGACAAAGTCATCAGGTCCATGGAACAAATACGACCCAATAAATATATTATAACGAAAAGACGAACTGGTGAGAGTTCCATCGTCATCCATCGTTTGCTCCAAGATAGCACGGAATATTAAAAACATGGGGTGGAAAATAGCATACGGGAAAATATTAGGTACATCTTGTAAAATGAAAAGGGAATGCTCGACAAGAAATTGGTATAGTAACAGGTGTTTTTGGCAGAAAATTCAATGTGTACCGTTCTTGTAGCTACTCCCTCCGTTCATAAATATAAGATATTTTAGTTTTGTAAAAAAATGTATCTAGACCAAACCTACATACTAAAAGTAGTCTAGATATACTCTTTTCACAAAACTAAAACATCTTATATTTTAAACGGAGGAAGTACAAGAAATCAATATTGATGGAATTTGGAGATTGAGAATAAAAAAATTAATTTTAAAAAAATACTGTCGGTATAATCTATCTACTAATTTACGTTGTGGTACGTTCGTCACCCCAGCAAATTTTCCGTCTACCAGTAAATGACCTTTCTGCCCCTACCAATCTAAGCAATTACCCACGGTGCCACCGCCAGGTGAACCGTTCGGTGGAAACAAAAGCTTTCTTCTCCCCATCCCGAGCGCTCTTGTGGCGCATCAGGAGGGAGGCGAATTCGGAGAAAGGCGACCGGATCTGGCAGCGGGGAGGTGGATTCTCAAACCAAATCCAATCCACCCGAGGCGCCACAGGGCGGAGCGACAGCGGCAGCCGGACGTCGCCACCATGCATGCGCCCGGCGTCTCCTCCCCCTCGGTGCTCCGGTCCACGTGTACGGATCACGCGCTGCTCCCGGATGCCTGAGCTCTCGCGGGTAGAGCTCGTCCTGACCAAGGACTTGGAGGAGGACGACGCATGCGGGGGGCTAGAGGAGCTTGCGCTGGCGATGGATGCCGGTTGGAGCAGAGGGGGCGCTGGACTCGGTAAGTAAGATGTAGAGGCGAGGCGGCAGAGGCGACCGCTGACTTGCGATGTACAGCTAGATGTGTGGCTGAACCAGAACAAGCCATTGGCGGAAGGAGGCGCTGGGATGCAGCGCCAGGACACCAAAGCAATCGACAAATCCCCTCCCTGCCTTCATTTCTCATAGGATGCCCCCGATGTCGGACGCTCCCCTACGTGCCCCGCCCTCCGCAGCGGACTGGCTCCCGACGCCGCACTGGCCTAGGCGTCCGTGGAGTGAGCGGAGATCGACCTCCGTGACCTGCCGGCGGCGACGCACAGTTGATCTGGGGGTGCGCGTGGAGGGCGCTTGAGTAGGGCCAACGCTCAATCATCGCTGTCGTGTGTTGTTTGGGTCTGGGCGAGCTCTCACCGCCGTCGACGACCCTCCCCGTCCCCTTCAGCCCCCTGGCCGCCAATGTAGAGCAGCAACGAAGCACGTCGCGGTGGACGAGGAGAGAGAGATGTGTGCGTGGGGAATTCCGTGTGTGGTGGTCTGGTGGGGAGAGGATAAGGCCAGCCGTGGCTGTCGTTTTTTGCAAAACTGGAAAAAATAATTCTCCTACAACAAAAAATATCGACAGGTAGTTTAGATCTTTGACTCCTTAGGGAGACATGTCGTCTAGGGGGCGAGTACCCACCTGGGTAGCAACTCTTTTTTTTTTTTGAACTTGTAGCAACTCAATTTTGTTAGTACATTATAAGTTTTAGCAGTAATTACGTAGCGCCAACAAATGGGGAAATATACAAATTGTTAGGCCTACTTATTATAAACATGTACTCTCTCTCCGTCCAAAAATCAGTTTGTCTATATTCAAATGTATCTATATACTAAAATACGTCTAGATATATTTGATCTAAACAAACCGAAGCCAGTTATTTTTGGACGGAGACGGTATATTTTCTTGGTTAAAAGGTGTGCACACTTTCATCATGCTTCTCTTTCACGGTGCTTTTCGCCATGACACACTTGACGGCATATTTATTCTTTTTCCTGTAGCAACGGGTATTGTGTTAGTAGCTAAACTTTTCCCGCCGTGCTAGTTACCATAAAAAAAGCGAAGTAGGGCCCACTCGTCTCCCATCCCCACCGTGCCGGGCGCACGCAAACTCCCAAAGCACTTTCGGTTTCACGCTACTCGGTCGTTGTCACCGCCCGATCCGATCCCCAACCATGGCGCGGCGCCTCACCTCTGCTTCAAGCATTTCCCTCCTCACCGTTCCGGGTGGCGCCAGGGTCGGATCAGTGGCTCCGCCGCCGGCTTCTAGGGTTTGCGCCGCCTCATTGTCGAGCAGGAGCAGGAGGAGGAGGCTGGGCGTCGCGGTGGCTATGGTGGGTGGGGAGAAGGAGGAAGAGCCCACGGCGTCTTCGGTGGTGGCGGGGAGGATGGACCTCAACGAGTACATGGTCGCCGTCGACCGCCCGCTCGGCCTCCGCTTCGCGCTTGCCGTCGACGGCCGCGTCTTCGTGCACTCTCTCAAGCGTGGGGTAAAACTACATCTGAACTTCAAATCGTGACGCCGTTGTTTCTGCTGCTCACTTTACTTAAGTTGATGTCTAGCGATTGTACTTTTTTTCACTCGATTTGCCACTAATCTGCGCTACAGTGATACCGCCATGTGCCGAAAGGAAGAACAGTAATTATTTCTCTTTCACAGTTATTGTGGAACGAATATTTTGTAAACAGTCGTTCTGATCAGTTGGTGCTCCTGGGTATGTTTATGGAAAATTTACCAACTGTTGCTGTGTTTTTTGCAGGGGAATGCGGAGAAGTCACGGATTATAATGGTCGGAGATACGCTCAAGAAGGCAGGCAATGAACAGAATGAGGTTCTGGTTAACATCAAAGACCTAGGTGACACGGTGTACGGCTCTAGTAAAGTTTCTATAGCTGAAAGAAGAGTATTCCTTTGATCTTCTTTATTTTCTTCTAAGTATCATAGACAGATATGTGGTATTTGTTCTTAGCCATGTTATGCTCTCTACCTATTGAAACCTAGAACTTCATGGCACGAAATAATTGTTGTGTGAATTGATAATTGTATGGCATCTCAAAATCATGATGTATGACATAAATAGGCATAGTTTAGCCATAGTAAATTATTGACAAATGACGTGCACAAAATAGTACATCCTCCGTTTCATAATATATTATGTTTTGGCAAACTAATTTTGTTTTCCAAAACATACTGCATTGTGGAACAGAGGGAGTAATACAGTAGTCTACCCGAAGAGCAGGAAGTTAGTGAGTTAGTGATAATTTTAACCGACCATTCCATATTTCCATCAAAACACTGGTGGTTCAACATTCTTAATTAACCTAACTAATGAATTGCTGAAACTAGGATGCAACTTGTGAGAACTCTTGGAAGTTGGAACTGATAATTATTCACTTTTTCGTATGTTCTCTGTAATGTATCTGCAGGATGGCACTGAAGGAAAAGTCAGGACCATGTAATCTTATCCTTGAAAGGCCATTTTCTCCTTATCCAATACATCAGTTGCATCAGAATGAAGATTATCATATCCTATTTAATAGAGGGAGGGTTTCTCTAGCTACCTGGAATAGTGCTTTGTTGTGCTCAAAGCTGAACGACTCTTCTCCAGGGAATGGAAACTCCGGTTTTGCTATATTTTCCCCAAGGCTGCTAAGCTCTCAAGGATGGGTGCTTTTATGTAGTGAGAAAGATGGACTGAGTAGGAAGAGCACAAACCTTGCAAATCGGATAACTGAGGTTGTTGGCTTCTACTCTGATGAGGATGATATGAATGCTGAATGGGCACATGGTAGTTTTCCTTTGGAGGAGTACATTAAATCCCTAGACCGTGCTAAAGGTGAACTGTACTATAATCATTCACTTGGTATGCAATACAGCAAGGTTGGTAAATAGTTATTTATCCTCTTCTTAATTTTCTATGTGTACATGGTAGATTCCTACATGAAGGTGCTGTCCATATTTCACAACTTCTGATTATTACATCCATAAGCATAGCAATCATTTGATGTACTCTTCTAACAGATTACTGAACAAATATTTGTTGGATCATGCATACAAACAGAAAAGGATGTGAAGATGTTATCAGAAACTGTGGTAGGTTTCTAAGATATTACTGTGAGCAGAAACCTTATTTGTTCAGTTTATAGGCCTTTTATAGTTCAGTCAAGTTTCTGATATTTCAAAAGACTTCAGGGTATTACTGCTGTCCTGAATTTCCAAAGTGAAAGTGAGCGCGTCAATTGGGGAATCAATTCCGAGGCGATCAACAATTCTTGTCGTCAGAATAACATCTTGATGATTAACTATCCTATACGGTAGGATTTTCTTTTTAATGAAAACCTACAGTGCCTTACAGTAGAAATGTCGAAAGTGCTTGAATCGATTATCATTTGTCTGAGTGATTGCATTACCCTTTTTTCTTTTAAAATAGATATATATTCATCCTTTATTCTGTAGTCACAGTAAGTAGGGTTGACTGCCAAAGTGGACCGTGGAGTTTATTGTGGAGGTTAATTATCATGTAGATATTGGCTGGTGTAGCACTAGATGCTCGATGAGTACTTTTGTTCTTTTATGCTTAGGAAATAAACATCACTGCTATATGTTCGCTACTTTCAATGTAATCTGCGTTCAACTACATAAACCATTTATTTTCTTTATTTTTTCAGAGAGGTTGATTCCATGGACCTAAGAAAGAAGCTTCCTTTTTGTGCTGGTCTTCTTTTGCGCCTTATAAGGAAGAACTACCGTATATATGTGACTTGTACCACTGGATATGATAGATCACC
The DNA here is from genome assembly GCA_023614405.1 of Avena insularis. Lineage (NCBI taxonomy): Eukaryota > Viridiplantae > Streptophyta > Magnoliopsida > Poales > Poaceae > Avena > Avena insularis. The sequence continues at coordinate 219,197,066 of CM042696.1, read as the reverse complement.
AGCATGTGTGATTGTATATCTACATTGGGTTCAAGATACACCGCTTTACATTGCTCACAAGTTTATCACTGGGTTGCACTCGTGTAGACCTGACAGGTAGTTTTAGCTAACAATTTTCTCTTAGTTTTCTGGAATTGACCTAACCGAAAGAGGAGTCTGGCTCCTCTAATATTCCACTACTGGAGTTGTTGTCGTGGCGGTTGTTTTGGGGCTTAATTTTTCTTTACATATGCAGAGCTGCAATTGTTTGGGCAACTTGGGATCTCATTGCATTAGTTGAAAATGGAAAACATGATGGTACTCCTACACATTCAGTGTGCTTTGTTTGGAACAGTGGTCGGGAGGTAAGTTCGATTCATAGCAGAATGTATCATTTCGGTGACTTAATTTCTATGTTGATCTTTCTAATCACTAACCTGATGGAGTCGAATGCTACACATTTTCTCCAGGGTGAGGATGTGGAATTGGTGGGAGACTTTACAAGTAACTGGAAAGACAAATTGAAGTGTAACCACCAGGGTGGTTCTAGATATGAAGCTGAAGTACGACTTCGACATGGAAAGTAAGTTGTCAATATTTTTATTCTGAAAAAGTCAGGGGCAAGATTCATTTGTGCCTTGGAGTTCATTATTGCACGAGGATAATACATACATCTTTCTTTATCATTTCAACCTCTGATCAATTTTCATCTTATACTCATAGAGTAGTCTGCAACTTACCCATAATGGTTCAGGTACTATTACAAGTTCATAGTTGGGGGTCACTGGAGGCACTCGCCTTCATTGCCGTCAGAGATAGATGAGCATGGAAATGTCAACAACGTGATCAGAGTTGGTGACATCGCCCGGATTCGTCCAGCTCCCAGCCAGTTGCAGATAAGGGTATGCAAACTCACCCCACACCAGTGGCTTAAATAAAATTTATAGCTATGTCCACCTACCTATCTGTATGCTAAGTAGGCAGATATTCTTATACTCCGTCCCGAAATAACTGACTTGAGTTTGTCTAGATCTTCATTTATCTACTCCATACTAAAATGCGTCTAGATACATGTGAATCTAGACAAACTCAAGTTACTTATTTTAGGATGGAGGGAGTAGATACATTCGTTGATAGAAGTGTACCTGCTTTTTAAGCAAGTATAGCCAAATATGATATGATTAAACATAATCTTTCTCATGGCAGGATCCATCTGTTGTCAAGGTCATAGAGAGGGCACTGACTGAGGATGAGCGGTTCTCATTGGCCTTTGCAGCACGCCGCATGGCATTTGCAATCTGCCCAATCAGATTGTCTCCCAAGCAGTAAACATGTCATTAAATCCCAACTGAATTCCTGATAGAGAATCGGCAATTCTGTAGCTACATAAACCTTACGAACACAGAGCAGTCTTTCTGTACTGTATGTCTTTTCAAATCAAACTGCACACAGTTCAGTCGTTCTGCACAATGTATACCTCTATGAACTGTACCCGAAATGAACTTTACTTTAGCCTATTTGATACGGTGTCTCTCACACGTTGAGAGAGCAATTTCTGCCATTTACAGGTCTCATGGAATAGGTGAAATAACTACTTTGCCAGTGGCTCTCCCAATCTCGAGATAAGAAAATGCCTCCACAACCTGGGAGAAGAGGAACGATCCCTTTGGGTCAACGATGGGATTCACCTTCCCAGACTCGAGGTAAGGGTTGAGCTGCTCCAAGACGGAGCCATCAGAGGTCACCACAAAGCGGAACCCTGGTGGAGCGACTGCACCGGTGAGGACCACTACACTGCCTCCTTCCTTCACCACCTTGACGGCCTTGTCACCCTGACCTGAAACTCGGAATTGTGGAGCATATGTCAGCTGATGAGTACTTTGGGGTGTTTTGTCACTCTTCCAGTTTCCAACTTACCAACTGCGTCGAACACAACATCATACTTCTCGGGCATGTCTTCAAAGTTCTCCGTGGTGTAGTCGATGGCCACGTTGGCTCCGAGGCTTCTCAGAAGCTCCAGCTCTGGGGTGCTGTAACTACCTCGGTGAATTACGCTCTTAGTTACAAGTCTGGATGAGCGAAAATGGTTAAAATAGTACGGTGGGGCCAAATGCCACTCACAGGTAGACCTTTCGGCCGTCCTAACCATTTCCAACACATCGGGACAAGAACGAGCGGCGTAATCGGCAGACGAAGGGATCAACTACATACACAAATGAGTATGTATGCAAGCCATATACAACAGTCCTCAGAGCCATTCCATCTAAAAAGAAATAGAAATATTACAACGCCATACGACAAGATCCAAACATCCTAGATAGATATAATAGTTTAGGATATCTCCTCATACATCAAACATCAGAGTATCAGGCGGAAGCGGAAGCAAGATCCGAGTACGGATAAGAAACAAATCGGCATAAGATGCCCCATAAATAAACACATCCCGCCCACAGATCTCACGGATCCCCGTTCCCGGAATCTCTACACCGAGTGATCGTTGCCAACATCGTCCGTCTCCTCCACCCAGTATCCATATTGCGAGTATACCTGTTCATCTGAATCAAACAATTTATCGTGTGAGACCCTAGGGGTACTCAGCAAGTCTTTATGCCTCTAAAGGGGACACGACCTGGGGTGACGCAATTGTAGCAAAAGATAATACCTAACAATTCTATAGATACTCGCTAACCATCCGCCTAACCAAAGATAGACGGATGTCCGTTAATTAAGAACAATGATTATATAAAGAATATTAACAGATCCATCCTCCTCCTCGCTACCAACGAGGAAGCGAAACAACCCTCCCATCCGCTGGCTTTTATTAACCATTCCATGAATGTTGCACTATTTACTAGTCGTACTTAGTCGATTAAAAGCGGTACTTTAGTTATACTTGTCTATGATCGAAAACCGTGCTCCAAGTCGTCCATAACCGCGGACACGGCTTTGAAGATTTACCTGCAGGTGCACAAATAGCAACACACACTCGATCAACCTCGGAAAACCAAATCAAGACCCAACGAGGCATTCACAAAGCGATCACAGATTCAGAGATGTTTTAGGGCCACCCACTAAGCTACCCGCAAAGTTGGCGGCTCGGAACGGACCTGTGGTTTGTGTGGACGGCGGTAAATGACCGAATCCAAAATGTGATGGACTTGTCGATACAATAAAACGTGTCACGGTCCTAAGCGATGCAGTGCTCCACGCACAATCTTAAATAAAGCAGTAAAGCATGGCATAAGTACAGGATAGTAATAAAGCCCCAAACTACTTTGTGGCCCCAAGAAATAAGAATGAATCAAGCTCTGGCTCAGGGGGGTCCATAAGGCCTCCCGGATCTGGATAGTGCGAATAGTCAAGGAACAGGAATCAAGTACTCGGGGTCCTACGGGACATAAGTGAGCATGAAGAACCAAATAGCAGATATTGCTCACCGATGCCACTTTCATTAGTGATCCCATTACTACTCAGGTTAAGTTGTTTAGGTACCTCGTTATCCATCAGACTCTCACATACCCTACACATGCTGTTCTACGACCCGCATGGCTCAAACAACTCCTATAGTGATGGCTCATGGGATGTGGGAACAAGCTTTGGTGGGGTTTAAAAGTAAAGGCTATGCAGTACTTGGGATTCAATTTAATGCAATCGCGACTCAATGATGCAAGAATAAGATAGAGGCAATAGGTACTATATGTATGCAAGCATGTGGTAGTGCTTGCCTGGCAACTCAGTTGAAGCGAGGGACGGATCTGGGTAGTGCTCCTGGGATTCCTGATATATCCCCTGCTCAGCGTCTATTCGAAGAAGAACCAAACAACCAAGGGCCAACATAAGTAGAGTGCACAAGCATATGAATTAAAATGCGACAAGCAAACAATCATGCCATGATGAATGATGCACAATTTGCATGGCAATAATGTAGCATGGCATGGGTGAGGTGTGGGGTACAAGGTTAAAGCATTTAATTAAGTTTTTAGCCCGGTTTGCTCTTATAATACTTGCTGTATACTTATATTTATATGATGCATTCTGCAATTCAGAACATGGAGTGCATAGATAGAACGGACTCGTCGCGCTGATCGATTTAGACATATTATTTGTCAAAATTGGAGTTATAAAACTAAAGTTATTAATTAATTAAGGAAAAGGGCATTTTATTGTAATTTTAATTACCTCGAAATTTTAAAGTGCTCAAACATTATTTTGAATAGCATAATTGAATTCCTCACATTTTTCTGATTCAAAAACATATATTACATGTTGGTTTTGGAATTATATTTTAAAAGGTATTTAAAACAGATTCAAATTTGATTTTAAAACATTTCTGAAAAGTTTAATTAAAACAGAAAACAGAAACACTTTTGTTACTCAGCTAAACCTAGCCCAGTCATGTGAGTGGGACCGGATGATTGGGTAAAACGGCTGCTTAAAAGGTTCTTCTCACCGGCACAGAGACTAGTCCAGCGGTGACATGCGGACAGCGTCATGGGCCCACGTGACAATGGTGCACGTCTTGAGCCACGTGGCCAATGGAGGACCGCGGTTGAGGATTACGAAAACCCGGTCTCTTTTGAAAAAACAACACACCGGCCGACAAAGCGGGCTCCGGGACCGCGTTAAAGCGGCAAAAAAGGGGTTATCTAAAAGATTGCCCGCGGTACTATACTTCTTCTTTGCGTTTTCTGACGAGGGGTCGGTGTTCGACAGGGCAGAGCGCGCGCAGGGATCGAACTCGCGTTGCGGGCTCCCGCGCTGAGGATGGTAACCAGTGCGGCCGGGTATGGGTTGGTGTCAGAAGGACGGGCGAGGGCTAGGTATGCCGCTACGAGGCGCAGCGACGAGAGAACGCCGTCGGCTGCCGCGCACCGAGGGCGTTCGGTGAAACGATCGGCGAGCACAGACGTCAGCGGAGGGAACGGAGGTGTCCACGAGAGAGAGGGGCTCACCGAGAGGTGGACGACGGAGTTGGATCGGTCCGGGGGACGACGCAGCGGCGAGGACGCAGACGGCCGGAGATCTAGGGTTTCGTCGGGGCGGTGCTGGTCCTTGCGATCCTGGTGCTCCTCCTCCACGTCTACGTGTACAGGGCGAAGCAGGGGGTCCTCCTTGTACTCCTCGACCACCTCCACGTCAACCACACCTGCTGGAACGAGGGGGCGGCGGCGCTACTGGCGGTGACCGGCGAGAGAGGGGTTGGCGTTGGTGAAGGAGACGGAGGGGAGAGGCAGGGGCTCTGGGGTGGATCTGGCGATGGCCAGAGGAGCCGTGGGGCGGAGGGTAAAGTGAGGGAGAGGAAGGAGATGCCGTGTGGGACTCGGGGTAGATAAAGTGGCTTCGACCCTTTTCTCCTTCTCCTCGATCACGTGCTCATTTGGAGCCTGACGGGGCAGGGACAGGTAGAGGGGCTGCAGGTGGGGCCGAGGAAGAGAGGAGGGAAGGTGGGGCCTGCTCAGCAGGGAGAGGGAAAGAAAAGAAGAGAGGGAGGCTCGGGTCAACTAGGGTTAGAGGGATGGGGTGGCTCGGGTTAGGCTTTAGGGTTGGGGTAGGGGTAGCTGGGGAAGAGGGTGGCCAGGTGGGGCCAGCATGGTAGAGAGAGAGAGATTAAGGATTAGGGTTTAGTTAGGAAAAAAATAGGGTTTGAGGAGAGAGGATAGGTGTTAGGGTTTGGTTTTGAATTTTTAGGTTTTTAACACAAGATTATAGATCAAGACAAGATGAAGGGTGAGGGAGTGTAGAGATTAAAAGATGCATGATCATGACATGGGCAAGTGTAAAGGAGAAAAGAAAAGCAATGTGGATAGTTTCTCATATGGTCATGCATGAAGAAAAAAATAATGGTGTTGAGAGATGATGGGGATGGTGGTGAGAGATGGAGATGATCCCATAAAGAGAAAACCCCCTTAAACCAAGAGAAAAGCAAATGGCTAAAGGTGGTGGTACTCTTGCATGGCCCATGCAAGATAATAAATGCCATGTATTATTGTAACACCCCGTCCACTCCTGGGCCCAGGGGGTGTCACTCCTGGCAGCTTAATAGGATATCTAGACTGGCCCCACAGACCAACACTAATCTTTTCTGCGCACTTTGTCCTCACTCGTGCGCACCCGGTTACCCATTTCCCAGTCGGTCACCCATCCTAGAATTGCTCTAGGCCAAGCACGCTTAACCTTAGAGTTCTTTTCGAATGAGCTTCCGGAAAAGAAGTTACAACTTGTTGATATGGGTATCCTATCAATCCTATTAAGCCATGTGCCTGGATCTCACATACACCCACCCTTTAGAAGATCGATGCCCTCATCGATCAAGCACACCCCAGGAACGTTCCCTCTTGGCACGCGTCTGTGCGTCCAGTGCCGGCACATGTGCCATGCCGTGTCCACTCCGGGCCACACACGCCATGCTCCACATGTCCCGCCACTAACCCGCACACACCCATTTAACCGCGAGGTCGGCTCTGATACCACTTGTAACACCCCGTCCACTCCTGGGCCCGGGGGGTGTCACTCCTGGCAGCTTAATAGGATATCTAGACTGGCCCCACAGACCAACACTAATCTTTTCTGCGCACTTTGTCCTCACTGCAAATGCGATTACCCATTTCCCGGTCGGTCACCCATCCTAGAATTGCTCTAGGCCAAGCACGCTTAACCTTAGAGTTCTTTTCGAATGAGCTTCCGAAAAAGAAGTTGCAACTTGTTGATATGGGTATCCTATCAATCCTATTAAGCCATGTGCCTGGATCTCACAATTATCCTTGTGAAAACAATAATGATGATATAGCATTATTCTTATGCATTCCCAAGAAGTGGAATAAAAGCCAAGCAAAAGAATTTATAGAATTAGGTCCACCCCACCCACATGAGCTAGAATAAAATCAAAGAAAAAGGAATACAAGCTCATGGGTAATTAGGGTGGTGGAATTATAAGGTGGTAACAAAGAAAGGTGGTGGAGTGGAATAAAAGATATGCCCCCAACTCAACTTAGGCATTAAACAATATATCAATAACCAAATACAATATCAAGAGGCAAATACAATTAATAATGCATATGAGAGAAGAACCAAAGAAAGAGGGTTTTATATGATGCTCAAATGCAAGGTGGCATGATGACATGAGCATGATATAATTATGATGCAACAATTATATATAGGAAGTAGACATTATATTACTAGACCAAGTAGCATAACCATTGTTAGACAATTGGGATGCTACAGGTGCTAGCTATAGCCGCTACCGTCGATGCTTTATAAACTTGTTTTGCCAGCTTCATAACGCACCAGGAGCAAAACCAGTGTCAAATTTGAGCCCCACGAGCGCTTCTTTAGACTGAGCTGAAGTAGGAGCAGTGTCTCACCTGGATGACAAGGGACCCTACTCCACCTGCGCCACCCGAGAATGGACTTGTCGGCCGAGAAGCCCGCCCTCTCGAGACCTTCATGGGCGGTCTCCATGGCGAGCGGCAGACCAGCTGCCTGTGCAAAGTCGATGTTCTTGGGCTTGTAGCCATCAGCTTCTCCTTGACGGCAGTATACTCTGCCAGCGAGCCGTACCGTTTGGGGCCCTCGACGGCCTTCTCGTTGATGTGGCCGTACACCTCGTCGCCTTCCTTGAGGTTCTTCACCTGGCTATCCACTTTGACGACGACAGCGGCCATGTCATACCCTGGCACAGTCTACGGATCAACGACTCAACTGATCACATCAGCTGCTAGGAAATGTTGAAGCAAGTAAAATTAAAAGTGCAAGCAACGCCAGAGCTCACCGGGAGTGGGGAGTTGGTGGCATTGAACTTGCCCATACGCTGCTTGGAATCCATGGGGTTGAGCGCCACGGCCTCCACCTTGACCAGCACCTGGTCCTCGCCCACCGATGGCACCGACACGGCTTCGTCGAGCTTGAGCACGCCGGCGTCCCCGTACTCGTCGTACGCCCACGCCTTCATCTTCTCGGGCACCTCCGTCGCCGCTGCGGCCACCGCTGGAGACAACGACGCCGGCGTCACCACGCACCAGGCCGACCCGTCGCCCTTCATGGATCTTCTTGTGGTGGCAGCACTCGTCCTAGCTCCTATAACCGAGGAGACCAAGAGCTGAGATTGCGTTGTTGAACGCGGGAAGAACGATCTGGGGCACGGGTTCATAAGGATCGAAGAAGAGAGGGAAGCTTGCATCTTCAGAATCTTCTAAGAGTTGTAAGCTCCCTAGAATTGAAGAGCCCTCGTTCCTCCTAGCGATTGCCTTGTTCTGGGCCCACATGTAAGCGCCTTAACCACATCGATCTGTGGGCGTGAGACACGTACGTGACCCTAAGGCGGTTATGTCGTCAATTATCCCGACTTATGGATACACCAACACGCACCGTCTTTCTCCTCCAATCCCTCACTTCAAGCGCCAATCTTGGACCTTAGCCGTCTGATTTACCCAGTCCGTCATGTTATATATTGATCCAAATTCTACAAAGTAAAGGCCAATTTCTGACGGAGCAGAGCGAGGCCCGTCGCCGGAGTCTTGATGACCGTGGTACGGATCGTTGATGACCGAGGTTACCACCGTTATATATACCTCTTGTAAGCCACCGGCTGGAATAAATTGCATCTGTGAAATTCCCGGCGTTGTGTAAACACTCCCCATTATAGTGAAGATTCGCTGTCTGGCGCCCGTGGTTTTTCCCTCTCTTTGTTGGAGAGGGTTTTTGACGTTAAATCTGTGTCCCCTTTGCTGCAATTTTATTTTCGTTCTTCGTTATTTACTTATCGCAAAACTAACATGTCGCTGCCCGACCCACCAACCATCTCCACCATCAAGCCCCCTCCATCGTGTTGGGAGCACCCATCGCGCTAGGGTTTCCAGCCCCTGGCAGCGGTGGCTGTTCTTCTGGTGACACCACAAGATGGCCACGACAACTGCAGCTTGCTCCACCTCCCCTTCGCATCTTCTTCATGGATGGATACCGGTAGAGCTATGGCCCTCCACCTCCGCCCCTTTTCTTCGCGCATGGCTGGGAACGAGTTCTGAATCTTCATTGGCGAGTCCCATATTGCTCTCTTTGTCGCTCATATGGGAGCAAAAATTCCTTGATAGAGGGTACCACTTCCGATCCCGAGGAGCAGGTGATATTGGCACGAGGTGGCTGAAAACGCCGCATACAGCTACGTGATTTTGACCATTCACATATCTTCTCTGATTCTACTCTATTGCTCTTCTGTTTTTCAAGTTCTTTATTACAATCCAAATCCTTCCTCCTTCCGTCTCAAAATAAGTGACTTGGGTTTGTCTAGATTTAGATGTATCTAAAACGTGTCTAGATGTATCTAAATCTAGACGAACGCAAGTCACTTATTTTAGAATGTAGGGAGTATATTAAATTGACTGTGGTTCCTATATACTCCCTCCGACTCACATTATTTGACTTAGATTTGTCTATATTCGGATGTACCTAGACATGTTTTAGTGCTAGATACATCCGAATCTAGATAAATCTAAGTCAACTAATATGGGTCGGAGGGAGTACTTAAAATTGATGGTTAAAAGTGCTCCAGTTATATTGACATATTTTTTCTTGCTATGTGAGTGTGTACTCTGTTGCTAATTTTTTGAACAAATTAGTGTTCCAAGGAACTTACGAGCTCTTCCTTTTTGTTAATGGTTCTACCTCAACCGGAACTGAATTTATTTATATCAAATGCATGCATTGCATCCTGAGTATTAATAATTGATGTGTACTTTCGTGAGATAAGCCTGTCGTTATTTTTCAGGAGGATGATTTTTGGTACATGTGGAAAGTTGTAATTCCAAAATATTGTGTTGTATTATTCATCTATTAATAATTGATGTGTACTTTCATGAGATAAGCCTGTTGTTATTTTTCAGGAGGAGGATTTTTGGTACATGTGGAAAGTTATAATCCCAAAATATTGTGTTGTATTATTCATCTGACCCTCGGGGGTATATATAGAGGTACACGGGCGTAGGTAGAGACTTGGACTACAAGAAGATCATTACATTTAAACTAATCTTATCTCTATTTCTTATTCCAACCGTATATTTATCTAACATTCCCCCTCAGTCATAGCGGGAGAGAAACGGACGCTTGCGACTGGAGAAGTCATGCGCATCCGTCGCCTTTTCCACCTTGTGATCATCATCGTCCTCTTCTGGTTCCTTCTCTTCCCTCCCGCAGTCACATCGGGAGTGGCGTGGACGCAAGTGACGCTGCTGACTGGAGTTTTTGAGTTGCTGTAGACGTTGTTTTTGATGTCGATGTTGAGGTAGCCGATCGTGATGTAGCCGTGGTCGAGGTTGTCGTGGTCAGTGTAGCCGATAACGTCGGAGGCGCAAAAAATTGCGCTGTTTTTGTCGTAGGGTTGTAGGTATTTTTGTGCGGCGGCGTGATACATTGTAAATGTATCTATAATTTTTGATGTTCCATGCTTGGTTTTATCCACTTTCTTGTGTTTTGTTCCAACTTTGGAGTACTTTTATTATGATTTCTTGGACTAACCTATTAACAAGAGCCACAGTGTCAGCTGCCTGTTTTCTGTTCTTTTTGGTTCTAGAAAAGTCAGAAAATGAATATTCTCGGAATTGGACGGGACAAAAGCCAAAATGCCTATATTTCCGGAAGGGATCAAGTGCCAGAATACGAGACGGAGAAGGGCTGGGGGCCGACCACACCACCTGGCCGCGCGGCCAGGCCTGGCCCGTGCCAGGGGGTGGTCTGGCCGACCCCAACACCCTCTCGGCCTCTCCTTCTGCCTATAAGTTGCCCTCGGGACGAAAACCCTAGGTACCCGATCAAAAATCGACGAAAGAGTCTGTAGCCGCCGTCATCTCCATCCCTAGATCGGGTGGGATCTGAAGCTCTTCCCGGCACCCTGCCGGAGAGGGGAATTCACCCTGGAGGCCTTCTTCATCACCATGCAAGCCTCGGGTGTGATGCGTGAGTAGTTCATCCTTGGACTACGGATCCATGTAGTAGCTAGATGGCTGGTTTCTCCTCCTTTCTGCTTTCATGTTTAGATCTTGTGAGCTCCGTTCATGATCAAGATCATCTTTTTATAATTCATACATGTTGTGTTTGCGGGGATCCGATGGATATTAAGATGCTGTTTCAGATTGATTATTGATTCTATCATGTCTTTGTTATTTGAGATCTTACATGCTTTTCGTTGTTAGTAGCTATCTTGGCCAAGTAGATGCTAGCAACTCCAAGAGTTAGTATTTATGCTCGATAATGGGTTCATGCCTCTGGTAATCTAGGGAAGTGACAGAAATCTCTAAGGTACTAGATGTGCTGTTGCTACTAGGGAGAAAACAACGATCTTTTGTTCATAGAAAAATCGTATTATTTACCTTACACGCAGTTCGTAAAGCAATAATCTGTTGCTTGCAACTTAATACTGGAGGGGGTTTGGATGATAACCTGAAGGTGGATTATTAGTCATAGATGCAGTTGTATGGCAGTCTACGTATTATGTTGTATTGTCCAATCAAGTCTCAAAGGAGTCAAGATGATTAGTATATGCATGTATTGCTTTCTCGGTGTTTGTCAATTGCCCGCTGTAATTTGTTCACCCAGCATGTTATCTATCTAAGGAGAGCCATCTCTAGTGAACTATGGATCCCGGTCCTTTACTTTACATACAATCTACAATCTTTTACTGCTTTGTGTTTACTTTCTGCAAACTTTTACTTCTTTCCATTCGATACGTTTAATCCTTTGTTTTCCACAAAACACGGTGAGATTGACAACCTCATCGCAAGTTGGGGACAAAGTTCTGTGGTTGTGTTGTGCAGGTCTCCACGTTTCTACTAGCACCGGTAGTGCACCTTGTCAAAGCTCAGCTAGTAACACCTTTGAGGTGTTTCCTTGCTCCTACTGGTTCGATTAAACCTTGGTTTCATAACTGAGGGAAACTTACTGCTGTGCTCATCATACCTTCCTCTTGGGGGTTCCCAACGAGCTCTACATCAACACCACGCACCAAGCACTTTTCTAGGCGCCATGTATTGAGCCATAGAGCGATTTTCTGGCGCCGTTGCCGGGAACGAAGAAGAAGAAACTCCCACGTCAACTACACGCCATTAAAGATTTTCTGGCGCCGTTGCCGGGGAGTCAAGGACATCTTCACAAGGGGAGTCCCTCATAACCAATCTCTTTACTTTGTTATTTTTGTTTTGCTTAGTTTCTTTTTGCTTTGTTTGCTTGTTTTGTTCTTCAAAAAACACAAAAAAATTAGTTTTACTTGTTTGCTTTCTTATTTGAAAATCCAAAAAAATTAAGTCTCCTTTAGTTGTCACCTTTTCCTTAGCTCACAATGTTGATCCCCAAGTTCACCCTGAAAGACCTTCCAATTGGTAGTGGTTCTATAATTGGGAAAGGTAACATTGAAGAATTCTTTAATCATGTTAGCAAACATGAAGATACTGAGGATAGATCCCTTGTAGAACTTGCTCCAAATTATGAGATTGCTGCTGCTTCTTTAATTCACATGTTAGAAGCTAGGTTTGTTAACCTCAACCCCTTAATGCAAGTAATGTTTCTTAAGCTTAAAGAAATTGAGGACCCTGAAAAGAGGGATTTTATTCTAGAAACTTTGTTTAAAGAGTTCTTTGATGTTGCCAAGGAAGCTAGAAAAGTTTTTGAATGTTTCAATATGCTAGGCTCATGTGTAGATGTTGTTGGTACATGAGAAAAGATGAACAAAACCGAACCTAATGTGGAGGAACCTAAGATACCAATACCCTTTAAACTAGTAGCAATACATGATGCCATAGAAAATAATCTTGATTGGATTGTTCCTGCAAACCCTTTTGATGAGAATAGTGAACCTAAGAGCATTGAGAGAGGATCCTCTATAACTTATTTGGATGATATACCTTGCCTTGTTGAAAATATTTCTGGTATGGGTCTTAATGCTTCTTCATTTGAGAAAACTTGATTTTTTCTTTGCTTCTTATGCCTAACTTAAAGGCGTTAAAGAAAAGTACTTGTTGGGAGATAACCCAAGAGTTTTAGTTGAGTCTTGGAAGTTATTACCTCTGTAATAACCTCTCCTTATCCTTTTTATTTGCTTTTTGTGTCAAGAGTAACCTCTAATGAGAGTGAAGTAATGATTGGGAAAGTTGCTGTCCAGAAACAGATTTTTATGCTTCACCGTAAACATTCCTGAGAGAGTTCTGTATGTCGGATTGAGCTGTAATTGTTTGTGCTTCTGCCCCAGGTTGTTATCTAACTTTCGTTAGTTCAACAATTTTTGATTTGAGCAACAGAAGGTCTTCGAAAAAATTCGTCTTTACCTGCTAGTCTGTTTTGACAGATTTCTGCCATTTTCTGCATTTGCTTCTTGTTGGTTCCTTCTTGAGTTCCTTTGGGGAATTGAGCTTTTTGAGGGAAGTGCTACAGTATTTAGTGTTCTAATGGAAGTTTATTTGGTGTTAGAACTGAACCTTGAGACTTATTTATCTTAAGTGCACTAATGTTGCTAATGAGATTGTGTGAAGTTTTGTATGAAAGAAATTTTTCAGGTGTATGGAAGAAATGAGTAACGAGATGAAGGATGGACTAAATCTCAAGCTTGGGGATGCCACGCGTGTCACCCCAAGAAATATCCAAGAAGTACAAGCGTCAAATCTTGGGGATGCCCAAGGCATCCCCTTCTTCATCAATAAAAATTCCAGGTTTCTTCCAAACGCTTCATTTTTATTGTTTCATGCACAGTTGTATTGTTCTTGGAGCGTCTTCTTTTTCGTTTTTGTTTTGGTTTTTAGTTTGCTTGGTTTGCTTAGTTTTCTGAATAAGTTGGTTGGACCCCCTCTTTCACACTTTGGTTTGCAAATAGTTTGGTTTGGTTTGGAAAAGAGTAGGAAAGTTCATGCTTATGTGGTAAAAGGAGCTCGTTTTTGACTGTGGCTATGCTTTGTCATGCCATGCTTGGTATTGTTTTGGCTTTATGCTTAGTATTCTTTGTTGTAGCATGACTTGTTATAAACAATTGAGATTGCTTAATGTGCCTTGGATGAATCATGCGTTGTTTTAGCATATTAAAGCATAGCATAGTGGTATTCTCCTTTGATGCTTTATTTGGGTTAACTTGGCACATGCTCACACCATGTTATGACTGTCACAAGTCACCATAGCCTTTATGATCCTTTAGTTTTCAACTTGTAGTATCACTTTATGCTTTGATCAATGATGTTTTGTCGCTCTGCATGATTATGGCCATTATTGCTCTCTTAGTTTGTCGCTTCCAGTCTTTTGCTAGCCTCCACCACAAAGTATGAGTTCCACTCATGCATCCAACTCCCTAAACCAAGTTTTTCCAGAGAGTCCACCATACCTACCTACTAGCTTATGCTATTCCAAGTATATTCATGCTTTTGTCTACCTTTCACTTGTTATGAGAAAACTAGTGATTAAAGCTCTCACGAACTTGATGGCACACTTTAATTTATTGCCTCTAATAAACTTGAACCATTGGGTCCTTCTTTGTTTCGTATATGCTTGTGCTTTATAAGTTGAAGTTAGCAAAACCATGTTTCATGGGGAACGCTTTCAACATTGCACTTGTACTTTGTACCCCGTTGATATTATGTTCTTTTGCTTACGGATCCTGGCGGTGTGAAATAAATGTGGAACTTGTAAGATCATGGAGTTTGTATGTGTGTTAGAAAGCGCTTTGGGGCTAGCCTAAGCCATGCCTAATCATGGTGGAAACTTGCAGCATCACCATAGTGAGCACTCTATGAAGCATCCTCAATAAAAACCTATGCAAATAGCAAATAAAAAGATCGCTGAGATGCTCATTGTCTGCTTGCCTTATCATTTTGATTATGAGAAAGCTCCCGTATCATGTGCAAGGGGTACCCCGTTGGCGGTTCTTAATGATACACATGTACTTACAATGACAAGAGCTTACTCGTGACTGAAGTTGAGTAGCATGAGGTTCGGTCTTCGTAAGTAAGGGGCATGAGATTTCGGTTTATAACTTGTCAATCATATCCTGTTAGTTGTGTCACTTTAACCTTAATAACTTAAAGATGCTTATGATAGGGGCAATGAGAGCTGAAAGCTACAAGTACCATAATTTTTGGAAGCTCTTTATGAGACTTGAATCCCTACTTCCTTTTACAAAAGGCCTTTCTTCCACCATTATATTGAGTCTCCACCTTCTATCTTTATGTACCTACTTTGAGAGCATAGTGACCATTCTTAGTTCTATGTGCATTTTCCCAAGACTAGTTGATTGATGCATAACTTGTTATTGCTTGTTTGAAACTATTGTATCTAGTCACTCTTATGAACTTTGAAGGTGTCCTATGCATTTATATTTGCTACTCTATTGAGGGACAAGCTGAATACTATTATGCTATGTTTTCTTTATGTGAAATAAACAAACGTCTTGCAAAGCATGTTATTTATGAATCTTTTGTTTGTGCCTTTTCATGTTGCATCTTAGTTTCTTTGCTTATTGCTAGAACTTTGTCTTTCATGTTATGATTGAAGTACTTTGATCCTAGCTTTGAGTTTTGCAAATACTTTGATCAAGTCTTTGATGGTGCATGTCACCTCAAAAATCATTTCTTTTTATCACTTACCTACTCGAGGACGAGCAGGAGTTAAGCTTGGGGATGTTGATACATTGCAAATGTATCTATAATTTTTGATGTTCCATGCTTGGTTTTATCCATTTTCTTGTGTTTTGTTCCAACTTTGGAGTACTTTTATTATGATTTCTTGGAGTAACCTATTAACAAGAGCCACAGTGTCAGCTGCCTGTTTTCTATTGTTTTTGGTTCCAGAAAAGTCAAAAAATGAATATTCTCAGATTTGGACGGGACAAAAGCCAAAGTGCCTATTTTTCCGGAAGGGATCAAGTGCCAGAATACGAGACGGAGAAGGGCTGGGGGACGGCCACACCACCTGGCCACGCGGCCAGGCCTGGCCCGCGCCAGGTGGTCCGCCGACCCAAGACCCTCGGCCTCTCCTTCCGCCTATAAGTTGCCCTCGGGACGAAAACCCTAGGTACCCGATCAAAAATCCATAAAAGAGTTTGTAGCCGCCGTCATCTCCATCCCTAGATTGGGGGGAGGGGGTCTGAAGCTCTTCCCGGCACCCTGCCGGAGAGGGGAATTCACCTTGGAGGCCTTCTTCATCACCATACAAGCCTCGGGTGTGATGCGTGAGTAGTTCATCCTTGGACTACGGATCCATGTAGTAGCCAGATGGCTGGTTTCTCCTCCTTTGTGCTTTCATGTTTAGATCTTGTGAGCTCCGTTCATGATCAAGATCATCTTTTTGTAATTCATACATGTTGTGTTTGCGGGGATCCGATGGATATTGAGATGCTATTTCAGATTGATTATTGATTCTATCATGTCTTTGTTATTTGAGATCTTGCATGCTTTTCGTTGTTAGTAGCTATCTTGGCCAAGTAGATGCTAGCAACTCCAAGAGTTAGTATTTATGCTCGATAGTGGGTTCATGCCTCTGGTAATCTGGACAAGTGACAGAAATCTTTAAGGTACTAGATGTGCTGTTGCTACTAGGGAGAAAACAACGATCTTTTGTTCATAGAACAATCGTATTGTTTATCTTACACGCAATTCATAAAGCAATAATCTGTTGCTTGCAACTTAATACTGGAGGAGGTTCGGATAATAACCTGAAGGTGGATTATTAGTCATAGATGTAGTTGGATGACGGTCTACGTATTATGTTGTATTGCCCAATCAAGTCTCAAAGGAGTCAAGATGATTAGTATATGCATGTATTGCTTTTCTCGGTGTTTGTCAATTGCCCCACTGTAATTTGTTCACCCAGTATGTTATCTATCTAAGGAGAGCCACCTCTAGTGAACTATTGATCCCGGTCCTTTACTTTACATACAATCTATAATCTTTTACTGCTTTGTGTTTACTTTCTGCAAACTTTTACTTCTTTCCATTCGATACGTTTAATCCTTTGTTTTCCACAAAACACGGTGAGATTGACAACCTCATCGCAAGTTGGGGACAAAGTTTTATGATTGTGTTGTGCAGGTCTCCACGTTGCTACTAGCACCGGTAGTGCGTCATGCTAAAGCTCAGCTAGTAACACCTTTGAGGTGTTTCCTTGCTTCTACTGGTTCGATTAAACCTTGGTTTCATAACTGAGGAAAATTTGCTGCTGTGCTCATCATACCTTCCTCTTGGGGTTCCCAACGAGCTCTACATCAACACCACGCACCAATCACTTTTTTGGACGCCGTGTATTGAGCCATCACGGCGGCAGGAATCTGCGACGGCGGCGGGTTTCTTGGTCATAGTGCGGCGGCGGTAGAAATCTGCGGCGGCCGCGGGTTTTTTGGTCATAGTGCGACAGCGACAGGTTTTTGGTTTTAGGTTTTGGAGGCGGCGGCCGGGGCACAAGGCAAGCGACGGCGGCAGGTTTTTGGTTGTAGATTTTGGAGGCGGCGGTCGGGGCACAAGGCAAGCGGCGGCGGCAAGGTATTTATGGCGGCAACGACGGATCGCGGCGGCGGCAGGTTTTTAACCAGGCGGGCGAGGCGATTGTGAGATCGTCCTAGCAGAACGCCGGGCTGCAGCGACGGCGGCGGTTTTAGACCACGTGATGTAGACCTTGGCGATGATTTTTGTTGATGATGTAGAACTCAACGAAGATCTTGGTGTAGTCGTACAACTTGACGTAGATGTTCGGGTTGATATAGTCCGGCTCGGTGCAGTATAGATCTTGGTGTCGGTGTAGTGTAGATCTTGAGGTCAGTGTAGTCGTATGTCGAAGCAGTGCAGACTCGTACAACTTGACGTAGACGCCGGCGTGCAGGAGATCGATGGAGTTGGCTTGGAGAAGATCGTGTCCGAGCACGTCTCTTGATGAAGACCCATAGCCTCTCCCAGTATATTGCGCTGTGAGCCGGCGGCGACGTGCCTTGGTCCATGTCCCAACATAGATGCATCTACTAGCACAAGTACACGAGAGATCTTCTGATGTAAGCAAACCTTAGTGCATAGCGTTAATGTTTGAAGTCACATGTACGCGCGTGGGTGGACTGATGCTGTGGTAATAGTGGCCTGAACGGGACGACGTTGGGTTCCCTTGCGCGCCACCGTGCGAAGCGTCCCAGCTTCGCGTGTGCTGCCGATCTGGAGTCGATTTGTTTTATGTTGCACTGATTTGCATCGGAGAAGGACCCTAATCTCGAAATTTATTTGGCTAATTGGATCTAATCTAGCAATTGGGAGATTTCGAAATTTAGATCTAATATAGTCTAAGGAACCGATCCAATCTTTGATCGAGATCGGGTGCCGTGCCCCCGAGGAGAAGATTAATCTCCCCGGAGGCGGCGCGATGCGGAAGTGGTGGAAGAACCTAAAATCGGCGCCGTGGGGCTAACCCTCTGATACCATGTGGAAAGTTGTAATCCCAAAATATTGTGTTGTATTATTCATCTGACCCTCGGAGGTATATATAGGGGTATATATAGAGGTACACGGGGTAGGTAGACTTGGACTATAAGAAGATCATTATATTTAAACTGATCTTATCTCTATTTCTTATCCCAACCGTATATTTATCTAACAGTACAGAGAGATTACAGCTTGAGATATGGGCTCAGTATCACCACTGGCCTCGAGAATTTTCTCCCTAAAAGCTGCAATTTCAGTGATGTTGGACAAATAGCTTAATTAGCCAACACAACCATATTATATGTTAGTTAGAGGACAAATGATACAAGCATGTAGGTCAGATGGATTCTCACATGATACATGTTAAGTCGATGTTCCTTATTGACATCTTTTTTCCTTACTGTGCGAGTGTGTACTCTGTAACTCATTTTTTTGACCAATTAGTGGTTCCAAATAACATATGAGCTTTTCTTTTTGGTTAATGTTTGTACCTCAGTCGTAACTGAATTTATTTATATCCGATGCATACCTTGCTCCCTGATTACTATTAGTTGATATCTACTTTCATGAGATAAGCATGTTGTTTCTTTAAGGAGGAATGAGTTTTGGTCCAAAGAGATAATGGCTTGAGATATGACCTCAATATCACCATTGGCATAGAGAATTTGCGCCCTAAAAGCACTAATTTTAGTGTGGTAAGGCATATACCTTAATTAGCCAATGCGTACATATTATATGTTAGTTAGAGGACAAATGATACGTGCATGTAGGTCAGATGGATTCTCACATGATATATGTTAATTCGATGATGCTGTTTATCATGAGTTTCGGGATGAATTAGTGTTCAGGAGTGATGGTGTTGTGTCCTTGCCGCAAAAATGAGGAAAAGTTAATAAACTACTTGATATTTTGGCATTTTGTTAGGGACATATAGTTAGTTTTCAGAATGCTAACTAGTTGTGTCAGGTACCTAACAGACTGACAAGAGAACAATGTATACATGGAGGTCAACTATCGTGAGCACCCCTTTTTTTCAATACAACATGGTTACATTGACTAGAAACTTGCCTTTGTGCCTCAACATGCTACTTGATGATATCATCTGAAGATGTGAGACCCCGGTCCTTTTCACGCACTATTTCATATATTTTCACTGCATTCTACTTCCTCCGTTCAGAAATATAAGACGATTTAGCTTAGTGCCAGGTACATCCGAATTTAGACAAATCTGAGAACATTAATTTGGATCGGAGGTAACAGTATATTTTTTCCTATTCTATGACAAGTTAAACTATTCTCAAATATTTATTTCTTTATTTTGTGAGTGGTAGTATTGGATTTTTTTCGACTTCCCACTGATTTCATAGTATTTGTAGAGCTACCAGATGCTTAATTTTTGCAAAATATGAAATAAAAAACATGACTGTATAATGTAAAATTCCATCCAATGTGAAATGCTTCTTGTGTTGTATCTATTTGTATGTGATATCCTTTATCCCTTTTCATCTTTCTATTCTATGTTACTTTACCACTTCCTATCCGTGCCGTATGTACATGTCATACTGTGATACACCCGCTGATGCACAAATTTGGAAAGCGGTTTATTGGGTTTGCCCTTATGATGTGTGTGCACTTAAAAAGGAAAAGGACCGATTTACTCGACGGATAAGGATATTTCCTATTTAGATTTTTGTCAAGTGTCTGTGATACTTTGATTTTTGTCTTTCATAATGGAATTATGGACGCACCTGAGATGTGTGTATCATGATTTTTCCTGTTATTTGGTAATATCCGTTACCAATGAGCAAACATATTTGAATAAGTTTTTATTTCCTTCTCTTTTCTTAGCCCCACATTATTTTCTTCGCCACAATGGCCTATAACCGTGGGCCATGTGCTTGGTCTATGAATTTTGTTGAAAGTGAAAAGGAAATTATTTCCAAGTTGCAATTCTTTGTCAAAGCTTATTTTAATGCCCCATGATGTTCTTAAGAGGAAGGAAACAAATGAAAAAATGGACCTTCCGCCTTTTTCATTATACTGCCCATTGTGTGCACGAAAAGAAAAAAACACTCAAAGAGCTAAAGCGGCGCAGCAAAGCGTGCGAGGTCCTTCTAGTATTTTCTATGTCCTCTGGTTTCTGTGTTTGTCGTGTGCATGTGTGAGCTCTCACAGTTGCTTAGCTTAGCTCAGTTATCCGTTGTGGCAGTTGGGAGTGGAGGGGAATGGCTCTGGAAGATTAAAAAAAAGGCTTGGACATGGTGCAGGCGGATCTTGTTGAGATCCGTGCTCGTGATCGAAGAAGGGGTTTGGAGAACGTTCTGCTGATTGTCTTCTTCTTTCGGATCTTGTGGTGACCAAGGTGCCAAAGATGATTCCAGGAGCCCCTTTGGAACCGTACAGTTTCTTGGCCAAACTTTTGCCTTGTTATACTTAGTAGGAAAAATATCTGTGCGTTGCACCGGGTCTAACTAAAATAAAATAATATGAGGTTCATGATCCTAAAATATTTATCATCACTCAAACTCTGGATGCAAAGACCAAGAGACTTACCTTCATCTATAATAACTAAATAGGTGATCCCCACTACTCTATTTCTCTCAACATGCAGCTATGCCACATCATTGGTGTGCACGTCACCTATTATGCCAGGTCGGATTCAGCTCAGTTTCTTCCGGCACGCCGTTTCAGTTTAGCTGTAGGAGTCGCCTTAAAACCAGTTCAAGGGTCGTTGGATCCATCGGTCCATCCCCATGTAATGGCGGTCCATCCAATTCCTATTCTATAAAATGGATCGACGAGCGATTGTCTTATCTCCAATATTAATTGACAGTCAGCCCATATGCTCAAACTCCAACGCCGTAAATCTCTTAGTGCGTAGCCCATTCAGTCCATATCTAACTGCACGATCTGGCCTAGAGGATAGAACAGTTCCTCTTCTCCACCAACCAGTTTTTCTCGAGGGGTATCGCTCGCTCTTCCTCTTCCCACAATTAGCGTGAGAAACTCCGGTAACTAATGGTGGCATAGCAAAAGTTTCTCGCAGAGCCCCCCTTATAAATCCGGTGGTCTACCACTACACTACATCGTCTCCAGTGTGTGGCGTCCGATCAATCCATTCAACACAGCTCCTTGCCTCCGTCCTATTCTCCTCGCCTCCTCCGGCCCCGTGTCGCCGCACTCAATTTATCACCTCGCTTTGTTGCCATCTTCTATCTGCTCGGTCTGATGCATCTCCGATCCATCCCATTGCGTCCAGGTTTCAGTTAAACACGCACTCTCCATCAGGATTCTCCATGGAGCCAGAAGACGAAGAAGCAGGAGAAGCACACCTCACAGTTATCCAATTGGCCTCTCCTGGACGAAGAATGTTTTGCAGCGTTGATCCTCCCTTTACCAATGCTTTACCATCTCCATCCTCTAGGTATTTATTCTCCTGAAAATATGTCGTATGTGCCTGTTAATATCTAACTGCAGTTGCTGACTAAAACGCTATTGTACTGTTGCCATCTCCCGTGGAGTATTTTTCACCTCGATTGATTTCGACAGACAGATAAATATATTACCATGGTTAAGTTGCTGATGTGGAGTCCTGAACTCCTGGTATAGTTAAGTGTACTTGTACCTTATTTTTCTCGGAATAATATATGGTGCCGATCTATTACAGAGATTGCTACACTGTTTTTACAATTTAGAGTCCACGTTTTCTCCTCTGCTCTGCGATTTAATCTTCCAATGCACTTCTTCTCTTATTTATTTCAGGCATTCGTACAAATGCAGGGAGCCAAATTTGATAAAAAACCAAGAAGCAAAGGTCTATCTTAAATTTTAGGGACTACCTCTTTTTTCCTATTTTTTGGCTTTCCGGATGTTTTTTAGCTATCCACATTTGAACTGGGCTGGTCTCACTTATCTGTATGGCTGCAAAAATGCATCTTCTGATGCGACATCATCCCTTCCATGTGGCATGTGTATCAACCATGTATTCTTCTAAGGGAATAGTATGTAAGAATTTTCATAATTGTTTCTATATTGAGGTTTAGAAATTCTTAGCAATCTCCCCGGTAGGGGATGTGCAAGTTGTATATATGTAAATCAGTAAATATAATTTTTGTTTCAGCCTTATAGTGGATCTCACTTCATGCTGATGTATCTTCGTTTTTCTTTTGGAGTTTGTGTTTGTATGTTCGAAACCGTATAGTGTGATGAGGTAGCAAACAAAAGTTTCAGCTTCATGCATATCGCCTTACTAAGGGGAAAACGTGAACCAGTAAATCGCGTTGGGTGTAGTTCAGTTGTCCAGATTAACTACTATTTGATCTATAAATTTAATGTACATATTAAATCTGGAAAGTTTTTACATTTAAATCTGGAGAGTTTTTACATACTAAATTTTTTGGGGGGTGGAGACCCCAAATTAACTATTATTCCAATAACACAAGCTAAGGGTATATGATTCGTTTGGGAGCTCTGATTTTTTCTCACCTCTTACGTTCAGCAAACATTGTCCATTCAATCTTGACGCGCTATCTAAAATTTTGCCCATATGCAATTCCGCAGCAATGCGCGGGGTATTTTTCTAGTTTTATAAATGTCACATACATATTGTAATTGGTAAAAAAAGATCTTACCCCAATCTAATAAATAAAACATACCTATTGAAATTTTGACTCATATTGAAACATACACATTATTGCGGAGAAGCACCATGAAAATCGTTTTGGACTACAAGGTATCCAATATAGCCCGATGTGAGAGAATACTATAGTATTGACTACACAATTCAATCTGTTTTTAAGCAAAAACAAAGCTAAAATAAATGGTTACAAAAATAGAGAAGTCTATTAGGCCTAGTGTAAACACTACCAGCAATGCATGTCACTGTGTATCAATTTTTTGTCATCACTGATTTGAAGTTGCATATTTACATATGACCTAAATAAATATATCTTATTTTACACCTACACATATCCATCTTACCGTTGCCACTATTGCAGGTAACCAGGATCAATGCATTATTGTAATATGATCATTGCATGATATTTGCTCTATGTATATACCTGCTGATACAATATAGGTCCAAACTGCTTAAGCATAGCCCTTGCTCGCATGCCTCTCAATTGTCATGTTTTCTTTGAGCACAACACCATCCTGCAGCAAATAAAAAGATATCCAGTTTCCCATTATCTTGTTGCATCGTTAAATAAAGTCTAGTGTCATAATGCACTATCAAGTTTCATCCTTTTAACTTCATACCTCTCGTCTGTGTAATTGCCGACCTGTAATATCATTTACTACTTCACAAGCTTTTTGAAAAGAATGAAATGTAACACTACTTTCTGGATCCACCACATATTTGAAAAGAATGAAATGCTCGCTATCTGTACACTGGACTACTTTGTGTACACTGAAAGTCTGAAACTACTGTTTCTACCAAATCTAACTATTGCGTTGCAGAGCATTGGACACCGCCGGATGACTATGTGCCGCAACGGCAATGATCTAGCCATGGAGTTTGTCAAGCTATGGGTCAGCCGACAACCACAACTGGAACTCTTCAACCTAGGAATGGCGTCTAAACAGGTCTAAGGGACCTGCGGTTCTCAATGTGGGCGACTCGGCGGCAGGAGGGAGGGGAGAGGCTCAACAACTGCTGGAGGTGTGAGCAGCAGCGGAAAACTGAAACTCTGATGAGAAACTTCCATTATAATCAAAGACAGATATGCATACCTATGCATGGTGGCTTCGGTACTGTTAAAAAACAAAATATTGCAAAGCTGCAAAGAAAAAGTTCTACGACCACAGAATCAATCTTACGTTCTGGTGTTGTTCACAATTAAAAACGAGTCAGCTTCGGCGGTTAATTTTCCATGAATATTTGACTGAATGAGAAAGTGGACCAATCAATGATTCTCAAACATCGTTTCGTTTTCAAATTTGAGTTGGTACTTCTTTCCAAAGAAAGGAAACCTAAACCATTTCAGCATGTGGTAATGATACTTGAAGATAGCAAATGATTCCGAGCATATTTATATAAGGTTGTCCTCAACTTGAAAGGTAATTATGAAGTTCTTGGAGCGGATACTATGTGGAACAGTCTTCAGACCCTTATTATTTCAAGCCCCACATTCTTTTGATATTTTGTCCTATAAAAAATACCACTCAAAATAGAGTAGTTCAAGCTAAATTTGAATTGGCGACATATATTAAATATTAGATAGTAATAAAGTTAAAGTTGCAAGCCCAGGTTTGAAAAATTACAATAAGACGTACATAACAGAAAATCCATGAGATGGCCATACAGTGTAGATGAATCAGGACTTATGCGAATGAAATAGCCTCCAGGTCCCAAAGCATAACTATCTTTCAACATGGATAAACTTTGAGGATTAGCAAAGCTTTAATAATACTTTTCTAGAGGTGGAGAAAAATCAACTTGCTCGTGATCGAAGAAGGGGTTTGGAGAATATTCTGCTGGTTGTCTTCTTCTTTCGGATCTTGTGGTGACCAAGGTGCCAAAGATGATTCCAGGAGGCCGTTTGGAACCGTACAGTTTCTTGGCCAAACTTTTTCCTTGTTATACTTATAGAACGCCCTGTTTTTAATTTACTATGGAAAATTTTATTGAGGAGACGTTAAGTTCTTAGTTTCACGGAATGAACACATTCTGAACCATCGGATTTTACAGTGAATGATGTATAGTAACATCCATTTTTGTGCCACACGACAAAGTTGCCAGCATCCACACCAAATTTTTTCTAGAAACTCTTGGTCTGAGTGGGCGAACGGCAGCACCGGATGAGAGTCCTTCCACTACAGGAACAAGTCAAGACGCCGACGCTCAGACACTACACCGACTGTTATTTGTCGGGGCCGTCAGCGTAGGCCCCAGGCGGATAGCCGAGCAAACTGGCCGTCGTCCCAGATTTGCCATGGGCGTATGACGGGATAAGCCGACGGCAGCCGTCGGTGTAGACCGGTCCGTCGGCGTAGGGGCTGGCCATAACAGCGAAGCTACGGTGTCATCCTTGTCGTCGGCATAACTCTTTTTCCTTTTTTGCCACATTAATTCTAGAAAAATCATAACCAAATCATTATAATTCATAAAAATACAATTAATATATCAGAATTTACAGAAAATTAAGATCTATCTATCTAAACTCAAATATTACACATTTATGTTAAATAAAAACTAAGTAAAGCATTATATATACTTTCATATAACATATTTTCTATTTTCCGAATACAAAAAGGGTTGTTTTGTGAAGCAACCATCAAATGAAAGTTTCAAAATGGTACCACTCCATTTTTTTTAAATACTAGGCCATCTTGCATAGACAATGTCCTAACCAGGATATCTTAAACCTTTTTGTCCACTCCTTCTAAAAAAGAAAAATTCTTGCCAAATCAATAGAAAGTGGGTCAGATTTGAACTACAGTTACATGATCTGATTAGGTTCATAATATGCTATTTTATTAAAGATCCACTGTAAGTTTAGTGAGGCT
Organism: Avena insularis; assembly: GCA_023614405.1. Taxonomy (NCBI): domain Eukaryota; kingdom Viridiplantae; phylum Streptophyta; class Magnoliopsida; order Poales; family Poaceae; genus Avena; species Avena insularis. Next base: position 219,171,168 of record CM042696.1, on the reverse strand, counting down.
TAGCACCGAGTTAAGAATGTTCATGCCCGCCGTTTTAACATAGTTTGAAATGGGCATAAGAAATTCAAAAACGATTCAAGCAATATAAAACCTCCACGTGGTGTCATATTATGTGACAAAGTTGGAAGGATAAATATCAAACTTGGAATATTCCAAGTATCTCAAAAAAACCTTCTAAAAAATAAATGTTCGATTTTTTCATAGTTTTCAGGCCAAACGACCAATGTTATGGCTAGAATCGTGGTATAGTTTGTGATAATGTTTCTATATTATGCATACATGTGCATCTTAAGATGACAAACAATGTTGCAGGAGGAAGTTTTCCTATTCGTCTCACCAAAACGCTAGTTTTCATTTTCTAAGTGTCAACAAGGGGTTCTTTGTGAAGCAACTACCAAATGAAAGTTTTAAAATGGTACCACCCTATTTTAAAAAACACTATACAACCTTTTAAGGACAATGTCCTAGCTGGAGTATCTTAAACCTTTTAATATGCCCCTCATGAAAAAGGCAAATTCCTGCCAAATCGGTAGAAAGTGGGTCAGATTTGAACTACGGGTACATGATCTGATGTTCATGATTTTTTGGAAAAATCATTTTTAGTTTCACAATATGCTATTTGATCATATATCTACTGCAAGTTTAGCAAGCAGTACTAGAAAAACAGCTATAGGTAGACAAGATATTCTGTGGCGCATATGCAAAACCATGCGCCACAGATAAGTATCAGTTGCGCACTAGGTAGAATGCGCCACAGAAACTAAATACAACTGTGGCTCATTTCATTATCCATGCGCCACAAAAGTTATGTGGGACCCACCAACCGGGGTGGGGCAATCCACTTTCTGTGGCGCATAATGACATATGGGCCATAAAAGTGATAAGATCTGTGGCGCATATTCCGTTATGCGCCACAGAAAGTGGAGGCGGGCCCCACCACAGAATCGTTTTGACCCACTTTCTGTGGCGCATGTGTGGATATGCGCCACAGAAGTGTTTGCTTTCTGTGGCGCATATCCACACATGCGCCACAGAAAGTTGACCTGGGTCCCACCACTTTAACGTGCATCACCTTGTTCTGTGGCGCATATTGCTATTATGCGTCATAGAAGTTTGAACATCTGTGGCGTATAACAGCAATATGCGCCACAGATCAAGGCGTCCAGATCCATGTGCAAAAAGGTGGCAAGCTCACCCCCTATCTATCCATCACCACCCATTTCACATCTCTTCTCCCTTTCTACCTCCTCCCAGCTCGTCTTCCTCCTCCCTCCCACCCCATTTTGCCCATAGTTTCTCCATTTTCTTGTAACTAAACCTACTTTAGTCCATAGATTGGTAAGTGAAAGCCTCCCTCCAACTTGTAGATCTAAAAGTTCCTTACTTTTCTATCTCACATCTCTATTTTTTTACTAATTTCCTCTCCATCAACTTGTAGATCTATTTGTCCACACTCTCTCATCACGCGGTCTCATCTTGCTATTATTGAGTCTACTAGGTGAGTACTTGGCCATGAACATGTAGGTGAAGCTTGTCGCGCAGGCGGTGTGTGTGATGCATGGAGAGATGATGCTTGTGTGGTGCATGAATATTTGCATTAGGAGGAAGTTTTTTGTTGCTTGCTTGTTGTTGTCCCGGCCGATGTGGTGCATGGATGTTTGCCAAAATATTGATTTATTTCCATTTCAGCAAATTTTTGCACTACCCATATGTCCTAATTTTAGGAAAGGTCATGCCGATTTTTTCCGGCTAGCATTCATGCATGTGTGTGTGCATATGGTGTGGTTCTAACCTACTCTCTGTTGTGATCGCTCAGGCAACCATGGTCATCACGATGAGCGAAGGTCGAATTGCTAGGTACAAGAAATACGCGAAGGAAGACGTGATTCTGAACAACAAGACCATGATAAGATGTCTATGTCAAACATGCAAACTCTAGCGCTGGATCGACCCTGATTCTAGACAATTGGAGGGTCACCTGCTCAGGTGCGGTTTCATGCGCGACCTCAATGAGGCGCCGACAGGACATGGTGGTCACGAAGACGTGGGCAGGCGAGAAGACGAAGAGTCTACCGGGCATGATCATCATGACAAAGGAGATGCCGGCGGGCATGATCATCATGAAGAAGGAGATGGCGACATGCACGATCATCATAAAGAAGGAGATGCCGATGGGCATGATCATCATGAAGAAGGAGAAGATGCGAACACATAGACGCTGCTAACTTTGGCCTTATAGGACCCTCATGTTCAAGAACTGCTCCTCAAGGAGACGAGCAACGTCAAAGCTACAGCCAGAGAGAAAGCCAAGCTGGCCCAAATGGAGATAGACGGGATGACTCCATTGTATCCTGGGTGTCGCCCCGAGTATACACGTTTGAGTGTAATGCTCAAGGCACTGGAGATGAAGGCCAAACACAAATGGACCGATGTGAGCTTCAACACGAACATGGAATACTAGCATGACCGACTTCCTAAGGGGAACACATTACCAACAAGTATCGAGGAGGCCAAGAAAATCGTGTGCCCTCTCGACCTACCACACATTAAATACCACGCATGCATCAATAATTGTGCACTTTATCGGAATGAGTACACGAATAGAACCACATGTCCGGTGTGCAGCCAAGGACATTACAATAGAGGGAACAAGAAAGTTCCTCGAAAAGTGGTATGGTACTTTCCTATCATCCCCTGTGTGCAGAGATATTTCGGAGATCCTAAGGAAGCAAATCTCATGCAATGGCACGCGGAAAGGGAGAAACCCGAAGATGATCCAGAGAAGGGCAATATCCTGACACACCCTTCAGACGCTAGCCAGTGGAATGCATTAGACATCGAGTTTGAAGAGTTCGGAAGCGGTGCAAGGAACATCAGGCTGGGTATGAGCACCGATGGACTCAATCCTTTTGGAAATCAGAGTAGCACGCATATCACCTGGCCCGTGTTTGTATGACCGTACAACCTCCCCCCATGGCTGTGCACGAAGCAAAGGTACGTACACATGAGCATTCTTATTCAAGGGCCGAAACAACCAGGTATCGATATGCATTTGTATCTCGGGTTGTTGAGAGAGGAGTTAGCCAGCTTGTGGGAGATGTCGGTCCATTGGTGAGACGCCTACACTAAAGAATATTTCCATCCGAAAACCGCGTTGCTCACGACGGTGCAGGACTATCCTGGTTACGCATATATATCAGCCCAGGTGAACCACAGACATAATGCATGTGTCAAGTGTATGTATGTGACAAGCACACACACACACACACATATATATATATATATATGATTCGGGAGGGTTTTTTAATAAGTATGCATGTGTATGTTTTTGCTTTTTTGAATAAATATGCACATGTGTGTATATGTTCTTGCATTTTTTTGAATAAATATGCATATGTGTGTAATTAAAAATATTTTTTAAAAAAGGAAAAAAAGTCCGAGACAACCAGGATTCGAACCTGGCTGCCCCAGGTTGAGAGCTAGCGAGCAAGACCAATAGGATATGTATGCGATCTTGTCAAACTACGACGGCCACACTATTTTGACTAAGTACCAAGGTTTTGTGGCGTATTTCTCTAGAATGCCCCACAGAAGTTTGCCACAGAACCTTGACACTTAGTCAAATAACCGGCTCGCTCCCTTCCCCTTTCCCCTTCTACTAATTCTTTTCCCAGCAACAACCGCCCGATGAACCCTAGCTCTCTCGCACCCTCCCCCGCCGGAGCTCGTGGAGGAGAGCCGCCCCCACCACCGGAGGCCGTGGAGGAGAGCCGCCCCCATCGCCAGAGCCCGTCCGCAGCGCACAGGAGGAGGAGCCCGTCCACAGCGCGTAGGAGGAGCCCGTCCGCAGCACGCAGGAAGGAGCAGCCACCTCGCCGTCCGCAGTCCACCAGATTACCTCGCCGTCCGCCGTCCACCAGACCACCTCACCGTCCACCGTCCACCGTCCCTAGGTAATCGCCGTCCTTCCCCTGGCTCTCTGTACCCTAGTAGGAACCCTCTGTACCCTTGTAGGAACCCTCTGTATCGATTCTTGTCTGCGACTTGGCTGATTCTTCGACCTGTTGTATGATAATTAGTTGATTGCTTTCTGTTTTGGACGATGATTGCTTTATTTTTTGGCCGATGATGCTTTCTGTTAATTGCAAAGGTCTATTGTAATTGATGAAACATGTAGTAATAATGTACAGCCAGATAAATATTCAGAGTTGCATTGGAGCCATTTGTAATTTAATCTTGCAATAATGTACAACCAGTAATAATGTTCCAGTGATGAAATTCAATCTTGCAATTTGTGGAAACATGTAGTAATAATGTTCTAGTGATGAAGTGTAGGATGCTTTTATCTAGTAGTTCCTAATAGCTCCTTTATTGGACTGCCATTACAATGCTTGTCAATGGAGAATTTGGTTTGGATAATCACAAGGTTCTAAAACTTAGTAACAAGTATAGAAGTACTCACTAGGTCACCATACCTATTTAAATCTAATCTGGATGCATTTTAATTTTACAACTTTCAACTCGGTTATGGAAACTGCCACAAAACCCCTCAATGGATGTTTTAAGGACTGTTTAGCAACTTTAAGTGCTATGTAACTTTAATTGTTCTACTTGTCGTTTGTGAGGCTTAGGACAGGAGATGATGTGCTGGCTTTAGGTGTACATAGGAATTGTTTGTGAATAATCTCTGAATGTAACTTTAATTGTACATAGGATTTGTTTGTGAAAAATCTCTGAATATATTAACATTTTTTCCTAGGGAATAAAACAGTATAACAATCTTCCTAAATTTAGGTGTTAAAATTCATACTAGTTCTCTGAAAAAGAAGTTAGGTCATCTCATTCTACTAATTAATTGGGATTATTAATAAGGCCACATATATTCCTGTAGAACACCTCTAGGTGGAGAGTACAAAAACAGAGAGGCTACATTTCATGTTTTTTGGTACTGAACTGTGCCAGTTGACCAATCTATTTAGAAAAGAGTTTGCTGCTGTATATACTGTTACCCTATCATCAAGCACTTGGCTAGCTTGCGATTGTATACTACTAGTGCTAGTAGCATGATTGATGATTTTGATTTAGATTGTCACAATATGTATGGACCTGTTATTCCTATATGGTATTCCTTATGCTTTGATACATGAATTCCTATATGTTTTGGTATTCCTGTATGGTATTCCTGTATGACTTGATTATAGATAAAGAGCAATTCGAGGATGGTATTCCTGAATGTTTTGATAAGGACCTGGTTCATTTCTTGCAGATGTTTAGATAAGGACTTGGTCCTTGGCTTTCTAGGATGTTTAAGCATATCCTAGGATGGTTACTATATGGTGTTGCTGTTACTTAAAATATTGGTAGTATATGGTGCTGCTATTACTACAAATATTGGTACTATATGGTTATTACTGCTGCTGGGGTTGTGGATGGGGCTGGGGCTGTTTTCTTGTGTGTGAATATTGCAGGGATTTCAATCGAGTTGCCCATTTCTCCTGAAGTGTCGATTCACTGCCGTTTCGGTTGAGAAATGGGCACTCCTAGGTAAAAAAATTAGCAAAGGTCATGCCGAATTTTTTGGCCGAGATTTGTGCTAACTTTTTGCCTCTTTTTAATAGAGTGCAAACATGTCGGGCAACAATAAGGCCGACCCTTCTAAGCACATGAGCGTCGAAGAACAAGCTATACAGGCCAACGAGTCATTCTGGCGGTGGTCCCAACAGCAGGAGGAGGAGGAGGAGATGAGGATGACACCACCACCGGAGGAGGAGGCGACCGCCGCCAAAGCTACTGGGGGCAATGAGGGAGGAGATCCTGATTAAGGGGGGGGGGGGGGACAAAGACGACTACGATGAAACTAGTGAAGGCGGCGGAGAAGAGGATGACACCACCGATGGCAGCGCCCGCACCGATGGCAGCGAGCGCACGGATGGCAGTAGCGGTAACCCGACCGCTTCTCAGAAGAAGAAGAAGGAAAAGAAGGATCGGAAGGTGCCAGTGCTCGCCACCGTCTGTGATGAGTTCACTGAAGTCACAGAAAGTGGCCAACCCATTGTGCCAGAGGCGTTTGCCAAAGGGTACGGCCTGCAACTTAGGTGCATCGTCCATGAAAGCATGTCGATCAACACGAAGTATATCAGACATGCTGACAATGCAGCTTTGGTCGATAACCTCCTTAAGAAGCTTCACAAGCGATACAGATTCCCAGAGCGGTTTAGAAACCTGGAGAGAAAGAACCCGGTGAACAAACTAGCCCTCACGAAGATGATCAACGCCTTGAGAAGCTGGAAAACCCAGGTAAAGAATAGCATTGACAAAGGTGAAAGCTAGGAGGTTATTAGTAAGAAAAATCCGATGCTCGACGAAGAGGAGTTTAAGATATTCAAGGCGGATATTGATGGGTTCGTAGCATGGAAAACAAAAATTTTCTACCGCAAGAACGAACAAAACCCAGATCTAATCTAGATAAAAGCCAAGATCTAATCTATTAGACATGTGCAACGAGATAGATTTGTACTAACCCTTGTAGATCCAAAAGCCTTGTGCGAGATCGGATCTCGTGGTTGATATAGACAATCACTTGCCGATCTCAAGATCGAGTAGACGATCCTTCCGCCGCCGCGTTCCGGCAGCGCTTCCGCAGTTGGTCACACATGCGGAGTCGATGCAGACCTTCCTCTCCCCATTCCAGCGAGCAGCAGAGGTAGTAGATCTCTCCACGGAATCCCAGCAGCACAACGGCGTGGTGGTGGTGGAGTAGAGAATTCTGCAGGGCTTCGCCTAAGCCTGAGCAGAAGGAAGGAGGAGGAGAGAGGCGGCTAGGACAAGAGTGGAGGGGCAAAGGGGGGTGGCGCCTCCACCCCTCTATATATAGAGGGAGGGGTGCGGCCTAGGGTTCCCACCCCTAGGCCCACCTCCTAGGGCCGGCGCACAAGGGAGGCTTGGGGGGAGTTTCCTTCCCCCCAAGTTTCCCCTTTTTCTTTCTTGGTTTTCAAGTAAACTCCATAGAAATTTCTAGAACCTTCCGGAACATTCCGAAACCTTCTAGAACCCCCATATAAACACTCCGGGACATTTCCGAACCTAGAAAATGATCTCCATTATATGAATCTTATTCTCCGGACAATTCCGGATCTCCTCGTGATGTCTCAGATCCAATCCGAGACTCCGAACAACATTCGGTCTCCAATGCACATTCCATATCTACCTAAACAACATTGAACCTTAAGTGTGTCACCCTACGGTTCGTGAATATGCAGACATGATGGAGACACCTCTCCGATCAATAACCATCAGCGGGATCTGGAGATCCATAACGGCTCCCACATACTCAACGATGACTTCGTGATCGATAGAACCATTAACATACGAAACCAATTCCCTTTGTCACGCGATATTCTACTTATCCGAGGTTTGATCGTCGGTATCTCCATACCTAGTTCTACCTCGTTACTGATAAGTACTCTTTACTCGTTCCATGTTATGTCATCCCTTGTGACCTAGTCACATGCTTGCAAGCTAACTAGATGACATTCCACCGAGAGGGCCCAGAGCATATCTATCCATCATATGGATGGACAAATCCCAATATTGGTCCATGCGCTTCAACACATACTTTCAGAATACCCAATGACAACTTTATAACCACCAAGTTACGAAGCAATGTTTGATGTCATCAAAGAACCCATCCGGTGATGGTGATTAACATAACCTCATGGTCAAAGGATTAGGTTACTATGCATTTGATAAGCTTGTAGCAATACGAACTAAATGACTTGATCTTATGCTACACTTACTTTGGGTGTGTGTCCATCACATCATTCGCCTAATGATATGACCTTGTTATTAATGACATCCAATGTCCATGATCAGGAAACCATGATCATCTATTAATCAACAAGCTAGTTCAACAACAGTCTTACTAGGGACTCTTTTATGTTTACAAAACACACAAGTATTAGTGTTTCCTAATAATACAATTATAGCATGGGATGTAAACATTCATCATAAACACAAAGATATAATAATAACCACTTTTATTATTGCCTCTTGGGCATATCTCCAACAGTCTCCCACTTGCACTAGAGTCAATAATCTAGATTACATGGTAATATACCTAACACCCATGGTGTTCTGGTGTTGGTCATGCTTTGCTCTAGGGAGAGGTTTAGTCAACGGATCTGCCACATTCAGATCAGTGTGTACTTTGCAAATATTTATGTCACCATCTTGGACATACTCGCGAATAGCATGGAAACGTAGCTTGATATTCTTCAGCTTGCTATGTGACCTTGGCTCCTGTGCATTAGCTATGGCACCTGTGTTGTCATAGTAGATGGCCATCGGGTCCAACGCACTAGGAACCACGCCAAGTTCAGTAATGAACTCCTTCATCCATATGGCTTCTTGTGCAGCCTCCGAAGCAGCTATGTATTCCGATTCAGTTGAAGATTTCGCCACAACGCTTTGCTTGGCACTCCTCCAGCTCACTGCAGCACCATTCAAAATAAATACGTATCCAGACTGTGACTTCGAGTCATCTAGATCGGTGTTCCAACTAGCATCGATTAATTTACAACAAGCTGTTCATCACCTCCATAAGAAAGAACCATATCCTTAGTCCTATTTAGGTACTTTAGGATATTCTTGACCGCTGTCCAGTGCTCCATTCCAGGATCACTTTGATATCTGCTAGTCAAACTAATAGCATGTGCTATATCTGGTCTTGTACATAGCATGGCATACATGATAGAACCTATGGCCGAGGCATGGGGAATATTATTCATCTTCTCTCTATCTTCTGTCGTAGCTGGACTTTGAGTCTTACTCAAGGTCTTACCTGACAACATGGGCACGAACCTTTTCTTGATCTCTTCCATTCTAAACTTCTTTAGAACTTTGTCCAAGTATGTACTTTGTGAAAGCGCTATTAGGCGTCTTGATCGATCTCTATAAATCTTGATGCCTAGAATATATGCTGCTTCGCCAAGATCCTTCATTGAAAAACTATTATTCAAATAGGCTTTGACACTATTAAGAAGTTTTATATCATTCCCAATCAGCAATATGTCATCTACATATAGTATTAGGAATGCTATAGAGCTCCCACTCACTTTCTTGTAAATACAAGCTTCTCCATAAGTTTGTATAAATCCAAAGTTTTTGATTACTTTATCAAAACGTTGATTCCAACTCCGGGATGCTTGCTTCAGTCCATAAATGGAGCGCTGAAGTTTGCATACCTTGTTAGCATCTTTAGGATCGACAAAACCCTTGGGTTGTACCATATACAACTCTTCCTCAATGTCTCCATTAAGGAACGCCATTTTGACATCCATCTGCCAAATCTCATAATCGAAATATGCAGCAATTGCTAACAAAATCCTCATAGACTTTAGCTTCGCTACTGGTGAGAATGTCTCATCGTAGTCAACTCCTTGAATTTCTCGGAACCCTTTCGCAACAAGTCGAGCTTTATAGACGGTAACATTACCATCAACATCTGTTTTTCTTTTGAAAATCCATTTGTTCTCGACAGCCTTACGGCCATCCGGTAAGTCCACCAAAGTCCATACTTGGTTTTTGTACATGGATCCCATTTTGGATTTCATGGCTTCTAGCCATTTGTCAGAATCTAGGCTCACCATAGCTTCTTCATACGTCGCAGGGTCATCAGTGTTGTCCACCAACATGACGTTCAAGGCAGGGTCATACCAATCAGGAGTGGTACGAACCCTCGTTGACCTGCGAGGTTCAGCAGTAACTTCGTTCGAAGTTTCATGATCACCATAATGATCTTCCTCTCCAATTGGTGAAGGCGGCACAAAAACATCTTCTGGTGCTGTGCTACTCTCAACTCCGAGAGAAGGTTCAATAACCTCGTCGAGTTCTACTTTCCTTCCAGTCACTTCCTTCGAGATAAACTCCTTCTCAAGAAAGGATCCATTCTTAACAACGAAAACTTTGCCTTCGGATCTATGATAGAAGGTATACCCAATTGTTTCTTTAGGGTATCCCATGAAGACCCATTTCTCTGTTTTGGGTTCAAGCTTATCAGGTTGTAACTTCTTTACATACGCTTCGCAACCCCAAACTTTAAGGAACGACAACTTAGGTTTCTTTCCAAACCACAATTCGTACGGTGTCGTTTCAACGGATTTAGATGGTGCCCTATTTAAAGTGAATGCGGCTGTCTCTAATGCATAGCCCCAAAACGATAGCGGTAAATCTGTAAGAGACATCATAGACCGAACCATATCTAAGAGAGTTCGATTACGATGTTCGGACACACCATTACGCTATGGTGTTCCCGGCGGTGTCAACTGCAAAAGCATTCCACATTTCTTTAAATGCATGCCAAACTCATAACTTAGATTTTTACCTCCGCGGTCAGAACGCAGAAACTTAATCTTCTTGATACGATGATTTTCCACTTCACTTTGAAATTCCTTAAACTTCTCGAAAGTTTCGGACTTATGTTTCATAAAGTAGACATACCCATATCTACTTAAGTCATCCGTGAAAGTGAGAACATAACGATATCCACCACGCGATGCTACACTCATTGGACCGCACACATCGGTATGTATTATTTCCAATAAGTCTGTAGCTCGCTCCATTATTCCAGAGAATGGAGTCTTAGTCATTTTTCCCATTAGACATGCTTCGCATCTTTCAAGTGATTCAAAATCAAGTGATTCAAGAAGTCCATCAGAATGGAGCTTCTTCATACGCTTCACTCCAATGTGACCAAGACGACAGTGCCACATGTATGTAGAATTATCATTCAATTTTGTTCGTTTAGCATCTATGTTGTGAACATGTGTATCACTACTATCGAGATTCAGTAAGAATAAACCATTCATCTCAGGTGCATTACCATAAAAGATATTACTCATATAAATCGAACAACGTTTATTCGTAGACTTAAAAGAGTAACCGTCTCGCAATAAACAAGATCCAGATATAATGTTCATGCTTAACGCAGGAACCAAATAACAATTATTCAAATTTAAAACTAATCCCAAAGGTAGATGCAGAGGGAGCGTGCTGACGGCGATCACATCAACCTTGGAGCCATTTCCAACGCCGCCGTCACCTGCGTCTCGCTAGTCTTCGCTTATTCCGCAACTCCTGTTTCGAGTTACAAATATGAGCAACCGAACCAGTATCAAATACCCAGGCACTACTACGATTACTAGTAAGATACACATCAATAACATGTATATCGAATATACCTTTCTTCTTGATTTTGCCGTTCTTCAGATCCACCAGGTACTTAGGGCAGTTACGCTTCCAGTGACTGGCACCCTTGCAGTAGAAGCATTCAGTTTCAGCCTTAGGACCAGCCTTGGGCTTCTTAGCAGGTGCCGCAGCTTTCTTGCCGTCCTTCTTGAAGTTTCCCTTGTTCTTAGGCTTGCCATGTTTCTTGAAATTTGTGGTCTTATTGACCATCAATACTTGGTGCTCCTTTTTGATCTCCACTTCAGCAGTTTTCAGCATGGACGATAGTTCAGGCAATGTCTTGTTCATGCAGTGCATATTGTAGTTCATCACAAAGTTCTTATAACTCGGTGGCAGTGATTGGAGGACATGGTGAATCCCTAACTCATTAGGAATCGTTATCCCCAACTCTTGGAGCTTGTTTGCGTGCCTAGACATGGTGAGAACGTGCTCGCTAATGGAGCTACCCTCTTCCATCTTACAGTTAAAGAACTTTTCGGAGGCCTCATAGCTCTCCACGGCCGCGTGAGTCTCAAAAATGAGCTTGAGCTCCTTAATGATCTCGAACGGGTCGTGGTGCTCAAAGCGCTTCTGAAGCTCCGTTTCTAAACTGTACAGGATGGCACACTGAACTATGGAGTAATGATTTTTCCGAGTGGCGTAAACATTCTTTACGTCATCGGTGGCATCTTCTGCAGGTGGGTCACCTAGCGGTGCTTCGAGCACATAGGTCAACTGACCAGCCCTAAGGACAATCTTCAGTCTACGGAGCCAGTCCGTGAAGTTGCTTCCATTGTTCTTAAGCTTTTCTTTCTCTAGGAACGCACTGAAATTGATGGAGAGGTTCGCCATAATCTACAACAAATTTGCAAGTAGTTTAGACTAAGTTTATGATAAAATGAGTTTAAATTTAATTCTTAAATTAACTAGGTGAACTCCCACTCAAAACAACATCCCTCACATTGTCTTAGTGATTACACAAAACAAGTCCACTACACCAAGTCCGATCTTCACGAGAGAAGATGTAGTTTCATCGGCGAACAATCTTCATGTTCATCATATCATTTATATGATTCATGCTCTACCTTTCAGTATTCCGTGTTCCGAGACCATGTCTGTACATGCTAGGCTCGTCAAGATTAACCTTAGTTTCCGCATGTGCAAATCTGGCTTGCACCCGTTGTATGCACACGTAGAATCTATCACATCCGATCATCACGAGATGCTTCGAAACGACGAGTCTTAGCAATGGTGCTAACTAAGGACGAAAACTTTATTACTTGATATTTAGTGAGAGGGATCATCTTATAATGCTACCGTCGCGATCTAAGCAATACAAGATGCATAAAGAATTAACATCACAGGAAATTCATAATTAGTGTGATATGATATGGCCCTTTCTTCTTATGCGTTTGATCTCCATCTCCAAAGCACGGACATGATCTCCATCATCACCAGCATTGCGTCAAGGTCAGTGGCGCCGCTTCATGGTTGTCCATCATCACTAGCAACTATTACAACTACTTGGAATAAAGCTATTACAAGATGAATAGACACGCATGTCTTAACAGAATTAAAGACAACCATTAGGCTCCTGCCGGTTGCCATATTACAACAAGGATCATTGCATACATCAAATATAATCACAATCACATGATGGCCATATGACATCACAAAACCCCTGCAAAAACAAGCTAGACGCCTCTAATTTTCTTTGCATGTTTTACGTGGTTTAGGGCTTTCGAATAAGAACGGATCTTACCTACGAAACTGAACCACAACGTTGATACAAGTGATATCAAGTACAAAGTGTAGATTGGATCTATACTATGGTGGGAGAGACAGACACCTGCAAAGCCACTTGTGCAAAGCAAGTTACACGTCAAGCGTGGAGCAAGTCTCATGTGCGATGGCATGTAAGGTTAGCCCGAGCCGCTTCATCCCACCATATCGCAAGATGCAAAGTACACAAAGCAAAAGAGGACACGAGCACCAACACCCACAAAACCATTGTGTTCTACTCGTGCAACAGATCTACGCATAGACACGGCTCTGATACCACTGATGGGTTCGTAGCATGGAAAACAAAAATTTTCTACCGCAAGAACGAACAAAACCCAGATCTAATCTAGATAAAAGCCAAGATCTAATCTATTAGACATGTGCAACGAGATAGATTTGTACTAACCCTTGTAGATCCAAAAGCCATGTGCGAGATCGGATCTCGTGGTTGATGTAGACGATCACTTGCCGATATGAAGATCGAGTAGACGATCCTTCCGGCGCCGCGTTCCGGCAGCGCTTCCGCAGTTGGTCACACGTGCGGAGTCGATGCAGACCTTCCTCTCCCCGTTCCAGCGAGCAGCGGAGGTAGTAGATCTCTCCATGGAATCCCAGCAGCACGACGGCGTGGTGGTGGAGTAGAGAATTCTGCAGGGCTTCGCCTAAGCCTGAGCAGAAGGAAGGAGGAGGAGAGAGGCGGCTAGGGCAAGAGTGGAGGGGCAAGGGGGGGGGGGTGGCGCCTCCACCCCTCTATATATAGAGGGAGGGGTGCGGCCTAGGGTTCTCACCCCTAGGCCCACCTCCTAGGGCCGGCGCACAAGGGAGGCTTGGGGGGAGTTTCCTCCCCCCCCAAGTTTCCCCTTTTTCTTTCTTGGTTTTTAAGTAAACTCCATAGAAATTTCTAGAACCTTTCGGAACATTCCGAAACCTTCTAGAACCCCCATATAAACACTCCGGGACATTTCCGAACCTAGAAAATGATCTCCATTATATGAATCTTATTCTCCGGACAATTCCGGATCTCCTCGTGATGTCTCAGATCCAATCCGAGACTCCGAACAACATTCGGTCTCCAATGCACATTCCATATCTACCTAAACAGCATCGAACCTTAAGTGTGTCACCCTACGGTTCGTGAATATGCAGACATGATGGAGACACCTCTCTGATCAATAACCATCAGCGGGATCTAGAGATCTATAACGGCTCCCACATACTCAACGATGACTTTTTGATCGATAGAACCATTAACATACGAAACCAATTCCCTTTGTCACGCGATATTCTACTTATCCGAGGTTTGATCGTCGGTATCTCCATACCTAGTTCTACCTCGTTACTGATAAGTACTCTTTACTCATTCCATGTTATGTCATCCCTTGTGACCTAGTCGCATGCTTGCAAGCTAACTAGATGACATTCCACCGAGAGGGCCAAGAGCATATCTATCCGTCATATGGATGGACAAATCCCAATCTTGGTCCATGCGCTTCAACACATACTTTCAGAATACCCAATGACACCTTTATAACCACCCAGTTATGAAGCGGTGTTTGATGTCATCAAAGCACCCATCCGGTGATGGTGATTAACATAACCTCATGGTCGAAGGATGAGGTTACTATGCATTTGATAAGCTTGTAGAAATACGAACTAAATGACTTGATCTTATGCTACACTTACTTTGGGTGTGTGTCCATCACATCATTCTCCTAATGATATGACCTTGTTATTAATGACATCCAATGTCCTTGATCAGGAAACCATGATCATCTATTAATCAACAAGCTAGTTCAACAAGAGGCTTACTAGGGACTCTTTTATGTTTACAAAATACACAAGTATTAGTGTTTCCTAATAATACAATTATAGCATGGGATGTAAACATTCATCATAAACACAAAGATATAATAATAACCACTTTTATTATTGTCTCTTGGGCATATCTCCAACAGATATAACTACCGATGACGCTATAAAATGGACTAAATGGTGTAGGAGTATGCGGGAACAGAACATAGGTAACCACCACCTTGGAAGCGGTGGTTACAGAGGGAAACAGGCCATTTGGGACAAGGAGGACGCCGAGATTGAATGCCTGGGTAAAGACAACCCTTGGCTTAAAATCACGGACTTGCAACTTAGGCAATTTGTCCGGGCCCGCTACTACCTGGACAAGGAAACAGAGGAGTTCATCACCGACGATCCGGAGGTGAAGGAATTCGAGAAGAAGCTGGTAAGGAATTTATCGCTGATCTCAAGTCTTTTGCGTTCTAATTAAAATAATGAAGCCAGGAATCTAAATGGGTTCACCTTTCCTTGTCTCTACAGGAGGATGAACTAAACGTTCCTGCCAAAGAGTCGTCCCAGGATTCTACGGAGCCGTGGGACACGGTTTTCAACAGGGCGACGAATGCTTACAAGAAGAGGGACAGGGGGTTGCCGCCGTCCTCAGCTGGCTGTGTGTCCGGCTTCGGTACGAGCATGAAGTTCAAGGAGTACTACACAGAGGACGCCAAGAAAAGAAGGGAGAGGAAGAACCAGTCAGCGGCTAAGGATAACCCGATGTTGAAGAGCTGAAGTTGAAGGTGCAGACATTGGATGAGAAGGCAGTGGACGAGAAAACAGTGTACAAGTTAGTGGAAGAGAAGTTCTGCACGATGATCCCCCTTGAGTTTTTCGAGGGGCTAACTGCTTGGAATACGGGAGGTCGACAGGGAACGATACATCTGCCCAGCTTAAGCGGCAGCAACTCGGGCATCAATGTTAACGTGTCGCCGGACCTGGTGACCCCGTTGGCCGTTAATGCCAGGACGCAGCCGTTCGTTTTGGTCACACCGATGCCCCTCCCTCCAAAGATACCAAGGCGCAGCCGACGGCGGTGGTGCTTTGTCAGGCACCCGAGCGGGAGAATGCAGATGATGATAGGTGGCCTCCGGCATCGGTCATGTCTCAAATTAGCCGAGCTCCACACCATCACCAAGGTAACTAATTAGTTAGTGCACGTCATCTCCTTTATGCCTTTGATGCATGACTGCTGCCATCTCATGATGCCCAACAACATGTTTTGCCTCAGGACACTTCTTGCGTACTCCCGCTTAAATATGTCGGCGATGAGTTGAAGGATGTTGCCAAGGGCACTCTCATACAACCGGCGAGCCGCACAATGCATAGCAACCCAATGGATGATGATGTGATGAGTGTCAGGTTGGCTCGAGTGTTGCCAGGGTGTGACGACATGGACCCCCCTTTCAACCTTAGGGAGCCGACGAACACAAGACCCTTGGAGAATGCTACAACTGACCCTTGACATGGTCGAAGACCTAGATTCGTCTTGCGGGGGCGGGGGGTGGGGGGGAGAGCACCGGTGCCACCTCTCGATCGATCGCCCGGCCACCACCTCGGAAGCCAACAGCCGCCGTTGTTGCCACCACCAGCCGTCACCAGCAACTCTTGGAACTGTGTGTACCGCCCCATGGCAAAGACATTGTGCCGCAACCGCCATCACCCCCGCTACCACCACCACATGATGGCACCCATGAAGATGATGATGAATTGTTCAACGTTGACGACTACAACAACACCGGCACCGACAAAGGATTGTATATGCCTTCTATGGATGAAGAACCCTACATAGCTCGCGACCATCAAGCTGGTTGACCCAATACATGCACGCAACGCCTGGTCTTCCATGGTTTTTCTCAAGAGACGCCTCCGGCTGCCGATCCACCAAAGGAGAAACCAGGATTGGTTTTTAGCCCCAACACACTCCCAAAGGTGGCCGATGAGCAGATGGCAGTGGAGGACACTGTTGTGAAGAAGAAGCACAGGAAACGGGGTAATAATAATAATAAAAAGGGTGCAAGCCAGCCTCCTCCGAAGAGGATCCTGGCCTAGGACGCCGTCGTCGTACCATCCACACAATATGGCTTGCCCCGAGTGCATGTAGCTGGTGATCCGATATTGACTCCGGATATGCTCCACATCGCGGTTGGACCCATGTTAAATTTGCACGAGGGTGTTAAGACACTAGAGGGCATCCTTCTTAAAGACAAAGATCCAAATTACCCGGTTTTCACGGCCAAGGTGCCATTGGACGTGGGCTTCGTCGATGAAGCCCCCACAGATATATTCTTCATAGCATACGAGGACATCTTCAAGCTGTTTCTCATGAAACGGCTGGACTATAACTTGGTCCGCCTATACGCGCTCAATCTAGCGATCAAGAGAGAGAGAGATAGAGTACCCTGGAAGTCACGATAGTGGATCCCTACTACATGCGGGACAACCAGTTGGTCGAAGGATCAGAGACACAGACCAAGGCGATGTCGTACCTCGAGAAGTTCATGGTGGACAACAAGAGGAAGGACACACTTCTTTTGGCTTTCTTTCCCGAGTAAGTACACACTCACTCATCGCTGCCATAACTTATGCATTTCTTATAGATTTCTTCCTTTGCTCTTTTTCATGTGTTGCGCAGAGACAAATACTACACACTCATCGTCCTTGCCCCGAGGTATTCGCTAGCCATGTATTTCGACTCGAGGAGTTTGACAAAGAAGAAAGACTACACCAGAATAAGGGGTGTTCTCAATGGGATTGTTGGTTTCTAGCCTAAAAGTTCCTAGGCGAGTGCATCATGGTACCCAAGTTCCCCGTAATTGCCGCGTTTCATAAAGTTGGGCTGCCAACTACTGAGAGGGGCCATTTTGAGGCAAACTCATCACACCCCTACCAAATTCAAACATTCCGTTAAACTGCCCCGTGAAGTAGACGGTTGTGACCCACATGTCGGTCATCTATCCGTGACGCAAGCGCCAACGCAGAAACCTCTTAGGAAAATCGAGGAACTAAGTGGATTGGATGCGTTGACCAATTTCACAAATCCATTCCCTCCTTTCCCCTAGCACCGGCAGTGTCGAAATCCACCCTCCAGGCAGAACGATCCCTTCGGACATTTGACTTCCGGCGCCAAGTTGCTGCACCCATTCGCTAATCCCGGGCTCCAATGGCACATGCCATAGCCACCATTGCGAGGCTCTAGCCCGCCTCCGCTACCGACGAGCTGAGCGGCTTGGAGGATGACAGATCCTACTACCAAGGAAGAAGAAGTTTTGGCTAAATGCGTGTTGGGGATATGCTATATGGGTATCCTCATAGCATGTGACCAATCCACTTAACCCGGGGGGGGGCATAGTTTGTAGCAAGGCCTATGGCCTGCTGGGTGGCCCAGTTAGATGGATCTTGAAGGGAGGTCCATGCCAGATTAAGGAAGGCTACACAGGGGTCACCGACGTACGCGGAGCCTTGGAGTACAAGACACGGAAGACTAGTTCGTATTAGTCTAGGACTCTTTACCTTGTACAACAAGGATCTTTCCCTGTAACCCTAGGTCTTGGTGCCTTTATAAGCCGGCCTGTGGGAGCCTTTAGGACACAACCTCTCAGATTGCTGCGTACAAAACGCAACACTTCGCATAGCGAACCTATCTCTATAACTCAGCGTATTGCCATTATAGTGATTTATAGCAGGAGTAGAGTTCTACCACCGTTGTGGGACTTGAACTTGGGTAAGCTGTGTTACCTCGTACCCGCTGATACGTTGTAAACGTATCTATAATTTTTGATGTTCCATGCTTGTTTAGTATCTACTTTCTTATGTTTTGTTCATACTTTGGGGTATTTTTATACATTTTCTAGAACTAACCTATTAACAAGATGCCACAGTGCCAGTTGCCTGTTTTCTGCTGTTTTTGGTTTCAGAAAAGCTAGTAAGGAAATATTCTCGGAATTGGACGGGACAAAAGCCAAAGTCAATATTTTACCAGAAGGAACACAGAGTCCGGAGGGCAGCCGAAGGAGGGCCAGGGGCTGACCACACCCTATGGTGGCGCGGGTACCCCCGGCCGCGCCACCAGGTGGTGTGGGCCCCTCGGGCCTCCACCGACCTTTCCCCTTCACCTATAAAAGCCTCCTGGACAAAAACCCTAAAAAGAGATCAGAATTCCACGAAAAGTTCCACAGCGCCGCCACCACTGAAGAGGAGATTCGGGGGACAAAAGTCTCTGTTCCGGCACCCTGCCGGGACGGGGAAGTGCCCCCGGAGCCATCTCCATCGACTCCACCGCCATCTCCATCGCCGTTGCTGACTCCCATGATGAGGAGGGAGTAGTTCTCTCTCGAGGCTAAGGGCTCTACCGGTAGCTATGTGTTCATCTCTCTCTCTCTATGCGTGATCTTATGAGATCATGAGCTTTGTAATCTATAGATCTATTCTGCTACTCAAGTGCTTTAATGAATCTCTGCTTATCCCCACGTGTGTGAAGTTGACAGTGTGCACACCGTCTGGCACTTTGGCTAAGGTTATATTAAATACTTATCATGAGTATAATTTGAGTTGGATGTCTCTATGAGATTGTGGTGTTTGTTGGAACCATCTAGCGCTCAAGGTGACAGTGAGGGGTTATCTAGATGGGGGATGCGAACTTTAAGGTGTGCTGTTATAGCCCTACATCATCCAACCGGAGAGTAGTTCAGGGTAGCATCATGAAGATAAGATATTTATATGAGAGTGTCCACTAGTGAAAGTATGATCCCTAGGCCTTGTTTCTAAGTATTGAAACACTATTTACAATCAGTCCTGTTACATGTTTGCTTGCTGCCACTCTTATTTCAGATTGCAATTGCCACTTATAATCATCCATATTACTTGTATTTCACTATCTCTTCGCCGAACTAGTGCACCTATACACCTGACAAGTGTATTGGGTGTGTTGGGGACACAAGATACTTCTTGTATCTTGATTGTAGGGTTGCTTGAGAGGGATACCTTTGACCACTTCCTCCCTAAGTTCGATAAACCTTGGGTGATCCACTTAAGGGAAACTTGCTGCTGTTCTACAAACCTCTGAACTTGGAGGCCCAACACTATCTACGAGGATAGAAGCGTACGTAGACATCACCCGTCAACTCTCTGCCTTACCCCACGTCTCTAAACACGCACTATGAGGACCCCTCCATGGCATACTCGTCGGCAATACCACGATAGTTAGCGCCCATCATGGGGCAAGAGGCACTTCGAGCTCTACACCGGGCGAGGTCTAATATCTTCACGGGAATCAGCGATACCGTAGCCATCGGTCGTGTTCTCTTCTCTGGCAACGTCCCGATCGTCCCTCCAAATGAGTTTTGGGTGCCAGTGAAGACAAACCCCACGTGCTGCTCTGTCATCCCCTTCGGAGACATCCACATATTCATCGGTGAAACTGACTCGGGTCCTAGCTCCCAGGAAGTCGGAAACTTGTCAAGCCCTGCACGAACCGCCTATGAGCAGGACACGTTCGCGGAAGGATCTGGGACATACCTCTCCTTGGAGTATGGTGGCTCGGATCAGGAAATTTCAAGGCCCACCCAAACCGCCCCTGTGCACGATATAAAGGTGGAAGGACCCCGCAAATCCACTTGGCTTCCCTGAGCGTTAGAGATGCGCAGGTCACACTTTGTCAGCGTTGTCACCATCTTCGATCTAGCCAGATTCGTTCAAAGGGATGGATAACCTCCCCACGAATACCTTGCTAGATGGATGAGGGTGATGGAAACCCTAGAGGGAGACCGCGCCGACGAGCTCGTGTACCACTTCGTGGAAGGGCTCACGCCTGGAACACTTCTCTGGCATACCCTCCGAAGGCGGCAGGCTGCAGGCCCTCTCACCCTTTATGAGATGGTGTCCATCGTCAACGAATACGCGGATGCCAACGCAGAGGCCATGGAGGCAACCGCCGTCGTATTCGGAGGAGGAAACAACAACAATGGCCCGCCTCCATCACCCTCCACATCCGCCATCGTCAACACCGAAGCCAACTCCGACTCCGTCCTCGATGCGCTTTACACAAACATTAGTATGGATGCCAGTGGCTTGAGTGCTAACTTGGAGGAATACGACACTGTTATGAGGGAGATCGAGCAGGAGATCGAGAAAGAGGAGCACGCCGAGAAGACCAACACTTCCCACTAGGTGCTAGTCGCCATTGGGGGTGTGATGGAAGAAGACAGATAGGAACGGGAATGTGAGAGAGCTCCGCCCATGCCAGCGGTCACCAGAGCAGCAGCTAAGAAAGCCGCCGAGCCTCTGGCTCCAGCCAAGGCTCTGCCCCCTCCGGTTACCCGCCCGCCACCGGTGCAGGAACTTACCATGGCCCCTAATATGGCCCGAGAATCAAATCAGCCGCCAATGACACCATCAATGTCTGCAGCCGGCAACCCACTGGCCACTCCCGCCGACAAAGCAATCTACGACCCACTTCCTGTTGAACCAATCACCGTCACCCGTATCCGAAGCATTACGGAGCTTGATGAGAAGCGTGCGGAAATCTTGGTGGAGGCCAAGTGCATCGCGGAGCAAGGCGCTATGCTGCATGAAGACATGGCCAAGGCGCAGCAATCCATCAAGGCGGCAAGAGCTATGGAGGCCAAATACAAGCAATTGCTGTTAAAGCATAAAACAAAGAAGGTACCAACTCACGTCGTCGAAGATCCCGGTGTTCGGCGAGGCTTGGGATTTAATGGGTCTAAGCCGACAAAAGCCACCCCTTACATAGATTTAGAGGGGAGGAAAGTCATGCAAACTCCCGCTCTCAACATTGCCATTGCCAAGACCCTCCTAGAGCAGGACAGGTCCCCAGAAGCAGTTGCTCAGGTGTACGACCTTGTCGCTAAGGCATGCAAGCAACAGGAAAAGGCCGCCTCGCAGAGGCTTGAGTCCAACCCGGAGCTTTGCCAGTCAACCCTAAACAGCCGCAGAAGGCCATAATCTCCCTATGACGAGAGTCACATATAGGCTCCACAGAGCGAAGACGGAGAGAGGCACGCAACATGACTGGCGCTATCCCCATATCCTCCGACCACGGAGAAAAGGCTCGTCCCCGCCGCTCGCCACCTCTACCACCATCTCGGCGTCACAAGGAACCAGAGCCGCGCCACCGCCCAAGCATGCCAACTCCAAGGCGGTCCCAGCCCTGCATTGTTATACACGATCAGGGTGAATAGCCTCAGCATGCTGGAGAGCGCAGCGGCCATGACGGACACAAAAGCAGGTCCCACAAGGAACCTCCACGTCCGACAAGCAACCGCGACAGGCATGATGAATCGTAGGAGGGGCACAGCAAGAGAGCTAACCCACCGCCGCCATCGCCACCTAACATCCATCATGGCAGAGGACACGGTGGATCTCATAGATCACGCCATAATTCTCCTCCCCATGATGGCAAAGGGAAGCAGCCAGAGCCATACGATGCACACACATGGCTGGACAAGATCCAAGAAGCTCGGGAGCTCCCATACCTTGGGCCATGTTGTTTTGGACCAGTCATACGGGCCACAACCTACCCCAAGGGCCTCCGGATAGACAAGACCATCAAGCCATACAACGACACTGCCAGGCCGACAACGTGGTTATAGGACTACACCGAAGTGATCCATATCGCAGGGGGAAACCCCAACGTTGCTGTCAAGTACCTCCCACTTATGTTGACCGACACCGCCCGACAATGGATCGACGACTTACCGGAGAAATCAATATGCAATTGGTTGGACATGCATGAAGCGTTCACCAAGAATTTCGAGGGTATGTACAAACGTCCATGTATTGTTGGAGACCTACATTGGTGTGTGCAAGAAAAGGATGAAACCTCCTGTGCCAACCTCTCTCGCTGGCTGGATATGAAAAATTTCTACGCAGGGGTACATGAACAGACCGCTATGGCGGCCTTCATTGATGGTCTGGAAAAGGGTACTTTGCTCCAGCATACGTTGAAACACAGGCAAGACAACAATGACCTCAACCTCAACGCAATGATCGCCATGGCTAGCGAGTTTTTCGCTGCTGATGACGACGCGCGTGGATCATTGCCGGCGATAGCAATCCCTACCCGGGCCAAGAAGAACAACAATAGCAAGTGGAAGAATCCGCTCGAAGAGAAGCAAGTAGCCGACATGGTATCCGCAACATTCACTGATAGAGGTAATGGCTGACAACGTGGACGTGGTCGGGGGGCTAGCAGCGGCCAGCAGAGGAGTGACACTACACCTTTAGCGCCCCGATTCCCCAAACGTACGAAGAGTACCGCGATATGCCATGTTTTGTCCATCTCGACACCAATGGCAAATCCACCCACACCAATCGCCAATGCAAGCTTGTCAATAATCTCAAGGAGGACCCGGAGTCCAGCTACAAGCAAAGTCGGAAAAATAGACCCGTGGAAAAGGCAAAGGGAAGAAGAAGGAGGAAGAACCCAAGGAATCAAGTGATATGGATGAGGACGTGGACCCAAAATTTTCCGACAAGGGAGAGGATAAAGGGAAAAATCCCTTCGAAAAGAAGGATCCATGTTACCACACCTTCCTTGGCACCCCAACCGCCCGGGCCTAGAAAACCTCTCTGAGGATACTGATGGATACCCTCCCTCCAGTTCCCTAGTACGTCAGGTGGTCAGAAGTTCCAATTACTTGGGATAGGAAAGATCATCCAGAACTCATCCCAACAGAGAACCAGTATGCCATGGTCATCAACCCTTTGATTGACGGAACGGAGTTCACCAAGTGCCTCGTGGATAGTGTAAGCAGCATCAACATCATGTACCTAGATACACTGCACAAGATGAACTTGATGGAGACACAACTAAGGAAGAGCAACACCGTGTTCCATGGGGTGGTCCCTTGTCGACAAGAAAATTCCTTGGGCTACATCACCCTTCCGGTTGCTTTTGGCGATGTAAACAATTACCACCAAGAACACATGACCTTTGAAGTGGTGCCCTTCAAGAGCGTGTACCACATCATCTTCGGACGCGACATCTTCCACTCCTTCCTCGCAAGGCCATGCTTTGTCTACAACAAGCTCAAGATTCCCGAACCAAATGGCGTCATCACTGTTGACGGAAGCTTCACCAAGGCACGGGAGTGCAAGCTCAACAAAGCTGCCTTTGCCGAAGTAGTCCTCTATGATGAGGAGTTCAAGGAGATCCAGAACCAGGTCGATGCCTCGGAGATGTCGGCTTCGAATAAGTAGATCACTGCTGCCGAACCCGCCTTCAAGGCCGCCATCAATACCAAGCAGGTGGAGCTTGTCGAAGGTGATCCCTCCAAGACCACCGCCATTGGCACGGACCTGGATCCCAAATAGGAAAGCGTGCTTGTCGAGTTCCTCTGTGAGAATAGGGACATCTTTGCCTGGCAACCTGCCAACATGAAAGGTGTACCTAGGGAACTTGCCGAGCATAGCTTGAATATTGATCCTAATGCTAAACTGGTGAAACAACTTCTACGATGCTTTGGTGATGAAAGACGAAGGGCTATAGGCAAAGAAATAGCTAGGTTACTTAAGGCTGGCTTTATCCGAGAAGTTATTCACACCCGCTGGGTGGCAAATCCTGTACTTGTCCCCAAAAAGGGAACCAATGAATTAAGAATGTGTGTTGATTACATCGGCTTGAACAAAGCGTGTCCGAAGGATCCGTTTTCCTTGCCTCGCATTGACCAAGTCATTGATTCGACGGCTGGCTCGGAACTTCTGGGTTTTCTCGATGCCTATTCAGGATACCACCAGATTCGGATGCAAAAGTCGGACCAATTGGCCACTTCGTTCACCACACTCTACGGCACGTATTGCTACGTCACGATGCCCTTTGGGTTGAAAAACGCTGGTGCTACCTACCAGCAGACGATGCAACGTTGCCTACACGACCAAATAGATCGCAACATACACACTTACATGGACGACATCGCGGTAATGTCAAAGAAATCAAATAATCTTATCACTGACTTGCAGGAAACCTTCGATACTCTCTGAAAATATAACATGATGCTAAACCCAAAGAAGTGCGTCTTCGGGGTACCATCCGGCAAACTATTGAGCTTCATTCTTTCGCATCGCAGAATCGAGGTGAACCCGGGGAAAATCAAGGCCATCCTCGACATCAAACGCCCGACATGCCTGAAGGACATACAAAGGCTCACAGGATGCATTGCAGCAGTAAGTCGGTTCATCAACCGACTTGGTGAGAAGGCTATGCCGCTCTACAAGTTGCTCAAAAAGGCGGACAAATTCACATGGACAGATGAGGCTGATGCAACACTTCAGGAGTTGAAGAGAATACTCTCCTCCCCACCTATACTTGTAACACCGGTACCAAGGGAGCCTATGTTAGTGTACATGGAGGCAACCAACCAAGTAATCAACATCGCCATCGTGGTGGAGCGCAAGGAACCAACACATGAATACGGAGTTCAGCAGCCCATTTACTATGTAAGCGAGGTCTTGACGGAATCCTAGCAGCGTTACCCGCACTACCAGAAGATAGCTTATGGACTTTTCCTTGCTTCACGAAACTAAGGCATTATTTCCAGGAGCACCCTATCATAGTAGTGAGCAAAGCTCTATTGTCCGACATCATCAACAACAACAACGCTACATGGAGAGTGGAAAAGTGGGGCATTAAACTTGCCGCCTTCGACATCACCTACAAGCGATGCGACGCTGTCAAGTCACAAGCATTGGCGGATTTTCTTGCAGATTGGACAGAACTGCCAGAAGACACTCCTGTGCCAGAGCCAGAATATTGGGTCATGCACTTTGACGAATCAAAGTTACTCAATGGCTTGGGGGCTGGTGTATTATTACAATCACCAAAAGGAGAGAAGTCGCAATACGTCCTGCAGATCCACTTCAACGGTACCAATAACATGGCGGAGTATGAGGCCCTCATTCACGGACTTCGCGTAGCCAAAGATATTGGCATGAACCGCATATTTTCCTGTGGAGATTCTGACTTGGTTGCCCAGCAAGTAGCTGGCACCTAGAACGTGCAGAACCCTATGATGACGGCATATCGAGACGAAGTATAAAAAATAGCCAAGTGCTTCGACGGCTACGAAGTCAAGTACATCAAAAGGGAAGATAATGAGGCGGCAGATCTGCTGTCAAAGCTTGGATCAGCTCGTCGACCAATTCCGCCAGGCATTTTCCTGGAGCATTTGCGGACTCCATTGATACATTGCAAATGTATCTATAATTTTTGATGTTCCATGCTTGGTTTTATCTACTTTCTTATGTTTTGTCCACACTTCAGAGTACTTTTCATATGATTTCTTGGACTAACCTATTAACAAGATGCCACACAAGTGCCGACTGCTTTACGCTGTTTTGGTTCCAAGAAAGTCAGAAAATGAATATTGTCGGAATTGGACGGGACAAAAGCCAAAGTTCCTATTTTACCGGAAGACTCATGGAGCCAGAATACGAGACGGAGGAGGGCCAGGGCCTGACCACACCCCCCAGGCATGGGTACACCCAGGCCGTGCCAGGGCATGGTGTGGGCCCCCTGGCCGGCCACCGACCTTGCCTCCTTCGCCTATATATTCCTCCCAAGGCAAAAACCCTAGATGGTCAATCAGAAATCCACGAAAAGTTCCGCAGCGCCGCCGCCACCGTAGGGGAGATTCGGGGGATAGAAAGTCTCTGTTCCGGCACCCCGTCGGGACGGGGAAGTGCCCCCGGAGCCATCTCCATCGATCTCCACCACCATCTCCATCGCCGTTGCTGATTCCCATGATGAGGAGGAAGTAGTTCTTCCTCGAGGCTAAGGGTTCTACCGGTAGCTATGTGTTCATCTCTCTCTCTACGCATGATCATATTGTGATCATGAGCTTGTAATCTATAGATCTACCTTGCTACTCTAGTGCTTTAATAGATCTCTGCTCTCCCCATGTGTGTGAAAGTGACAGTGTGCACACCATGGTGGCACTTAGGCTAGAGATTTCAAATACTTGTTATGAGTTATACTTGGAGTTGGATGTCTTTATGAAATTGTGGTGTTTGTTGGAACTATCTAGAGCTCAGGTGACAATATGGGGTTATCTAGATGGGGAAAGCGGACTTTGAGGTGTGCTGTTATAGCCCTACCAACGATTAGAGTGTCCAACCGGAGAGTAGTTCAACGTAGTATCATAAAGAAGAATATATTTATATGAGAGTGTTCACTAGTGAAAGTATGATCCCTAGGCCTTGTTTCTAAACATTGAAACACCATTTGCTATTAGATCTGTTACATGTTTGCTTGCTTCCTTCTTTATTTCAGTTTGCCTTTAGTCTTTTTCCACGTCAACCACACGCCAGCAAGCTATTTTCTGGCACCGTTACCACTTATAATTATCCATACCATTTGTATTTCACTATCTCTTCGCCGAACTAGTGCACCTATACAACTGACAAGTGTATTGGGTGTGTTGGGGACACAAGAGACTTCTTGTATCTTGATTGCAGGGTTGCTTGAGAGGGGATACCTTTGACCACTTCCTCCCTGAGTTCGATAAACCTTGGGTGATCCACTTAAGGGAAAACTTGCTGCTGTTCTACAAACCTCTGCACTTGAGGCCCAACAACTGTCTACAAGAATAGAAGTGCGTAGACATCATCCATCCATGAAGGGAGCGGACCCCGACAACCCGGATAGAGTGGATTCATTTGTTAACACAATAACAGTGTCCTCTCCAACTTGGATGAAGCCGTTCATGGATTATCTACAAGACGGAACTTTTCCCGCCGACGAAGTCTAAAGCCGGCAAATAGTACACAGAGCAAAAGGCTACGCCATCATTGACGGCTAGCTGTACAAAAGAAGTACCAAAGGAGTCTTCCTACGATGCGTCTCCCAACAGCAAGGTATTGAAATCCTTAGAGAAATACATCTCAGAGATTGTGGGCATCACGCTGCTCCCCGATTGTTGGTGGCCAAGGCATTCCGATAAGGATTCTACTGGATAACTGCCAAGGCAGACGCCGACAAGTTGGTACAAACATGCCTTGGGTGTCAGTTTTATGCAAGACAACCAAGTGTTCCAGCTGAAGAATTGCGAACAATACCAATAACTTGGCCATTTGCAGTCTGGGGGCTATACATGGTGGGACCTTTGCAGACAGCACCCTGTGGATTCACACACTTGCTAGTAGCAGTGGACAAATTCATGAAATGTATTGAAGCTAAACCCATTAGAAAGCTTGATGGGGCAACATCCCTAAAGTTTGTCCGGGATCTAGTGGTGAGATTTGGTCTCCCACATAGAATCATCACCGACAATGGAAGCAATTTACCTCTCGGAGAAGTTGAGGAATACTGTCATGAGAAAGGCATCCACCTTGACCTAGCATATGTGGCACATCCAGAGTCAAATGGGTAATTTGAAAGGGCCAATGGACTAATTCTGCACAGAATCAAGCCACGCTTGGAGGCACAGCTACGTAGAGTAGCTGGAGCCTAGGTGGAGGAACTACCATCTGTCTTGTGGAGTTTACGAACAACACCCAACAGATCCACCAGCTTGACTCCATTCTTCATGGTTTATGGAGCAGAAGCAGTTCTCCCATCCGACATCCTCCATGATGCACCAAGAGTTTCCTCCTACAAGGAGGATGACGCTGAAGAATCCAAACGACTATCTATGGACCTACTTGAAGAAGAGCACGTGCTGGCATGCCAAAGATCTGTCATCTACCAGCAGAAGCTGTGCGGCTACCATAGTCGCCATGTAAAGCATCGCTCGTTTAAAGAGGGAGATCTGGTGCTACGACTCAAGCAGGAGAAATCACACAAACTATCCCCACGTTGGGAAGGACCGTTCGTCATAAGAAAAGCATTGCTCAATGGTTCCTATTACCTCATCGATATTCGCGAGTTGAAAGATAGGCCAAAAAATCGCAAGCGCAAGCAATGTGACTCCGATGATGATTACCCAGAGACAGATCGACCATGGAACATAGTATAGCTACGTCCCTTTTACACTTAGCACATTTATATTATGTAATAAGTTTCTTATATGATCAATGAAACAAAGCATTTGGTTCACTCATATTCTCTGAGTCTTTTACCTCCTTTAGTTGTTCATTTTTGGATCATATAAACCCTTTATGCGCAAGGTTGCATTTTCCCTTGTGAAAATTCCGCCTACGGGCATTAGCTTAAGTTTTCTGGTCTACATGTTTTTTGAAGTTTCTATGTGGATTCTGGATTAGTGACTTTTCGGCACTCAAAGCCGGCGATTTTGTTCTTGGGTTCTTGACGGTGCTATTAAGCATCATCGCCTGAGAGCATAGTTCTGTGCTGCGAGTCTTCCGTCTCACGAAAGGTCAAGCATACGAACCAGAATAATGGATAAGCCAACACTTGCTTAAAAAATATGTACACATGCTGGAAACAAATAAGTTGTAGGAAGCTTGAGTACAAGTTTTTCCGTCTTAGCCAAAACATATGTTTTTTCTGCATGCACATTGTAGAGATACATTTAATACAGACATTGTTTTTCATGGCTCTGTTGTAGGGGGCTTCGTGGTGGCATCATCAAGAGATCCAGGCCGGGAGAGCTCGTCAAACTCTGAACAAGAGGGGCTAGATTCAGACGAGGCCATATCGTCATCCAGAATCTCGGCAGGCACGAAGACATCAGCCTTGACCATCTTGGCAACCCTGGTATCAAAGCAGGCAAGAGAGTTCCAAATAGCATCGCTATCGATCTCTTGTCCTTCCTCGTCTAGCTTGGGCATACCGGAGGTTACCAAGTCGATGTCGGCATTGTCATAGTGAGCCTTGACCAAGGACATGATCATCCTAGCACCACCCCGGATGCAAGAGGCTTTCCAGTCCTTGACTTTCTTGGGGGCTCGGCGCAGGATTTCCGCAAACTTGGCCGCTGAGTCTGCTGCCTTGATATTGATGCCCAGAGGTTGAGCTATCTCCTTGGCTTGGGTGATGGCGGTGCTGACGAAGTTGCCATCAAGAATCATGCGTTCCTTGGGACTCGGAGCACCCTCACCCAAGTTGGCTAAGCCAATGGGAGCTATGGTTTCACAAGCATACAAGGACCATGAGTATAAACAAGTCAAATGGTTATCCAACTTACAGAAAAAGACCAAGACGGAGAAAGGTTACCGAAGATGCTTGTTTCCGCTTGCATGCATGTCTCTGCCAAGTCATTGCGCTCCTTATGGACTGACTTGAACATCTCAAGACTCCTAGCATTCTGCTCTTTGGCAGCTTGGTTCTAGTCTTTGAGCTGTGCAATCTCATCCTTCAGGCGATGCATCTCGACATCCACAGACTCTTGCATAACCTTCATCGTCGCCTCATGGCCCTTGAACGCCTCGGCTAGGTCCTTCTTCACAATTTTGTTTTCATCATCGAGCTCATGGATATGCTTGGATTTCTCGACGATGCTCTTGGCCTTGGCAATAGCTTCTGTAAGACGGAAATCAGAAAGTGCTATCAGAAGACGGAAGAAATAATTCAATGAGAAAAGCAAGGAGCTATTGTAGGAAATAGACTCTAGCTATTTTTGATCTGTTCCTTCAGGAATTTGGTTTTACCCTGTTCAAGGTCCATCTCCTTCGAAGAGCAGCAAACCTCTCATTGGCGGCTATCCTCCGTTTATTCTCATTCTGCACAAGATGTAAACATGCTTAGTTTCTCTAGAGCATCTAGTCAGAACTATTCAGTTTCAACTAAATGCTCGGGGGCTATAGTACATGATTTTAAAGTAAACTAGTTTCTCTAGAGCATCTAGTTGGAACTATCCAGTTTCAACTAAACGACTCGAGGGCTACATGGACAGATTCTGCACTTAGTTCTTTGGAGCACTCAGGCCAATAACTATTGGATTATCCGCCTAAGAGCTCGGGGGCTACAGTGGGATATACTACACAAAGTAAAGCAAGTGAAGTTCAAAAAGCTTACGATGGCAATGATCCTGATATTGTTGGCCAGATGAGCATAGGAATCATGGAAGGTCTGGGCATTCTTATAGATTGCGTCGGCCTGCTTGATGAGGTCATCCAAGCTCAAGGTCGGAGGAGTCGCAGCCAATGGAGAGGTCGAAGCCAGAGGCATGGATGATGCCCTAGCTGCCTCCTGCACCTTCAAAGCAGATGATGGCTCTGAGGCTCCTGCCTTGATCGTTGCTTCCACGTCCACCTCTTCCACCACTTCCTTCCTTTTTTGGGTGGCATCCTTAGCCGGAGCTTCAGCCACTTTAGAGGAGGTGCTCTCCTGCGTCGCCTGGCTGCTGGGAGCAATGTCTGCTTCGACAGATCCGGAGACATCAAGAATTGGATTGATATCTGGCTCCATGGTGGAGGTCTCAGGGATGACGGGGGATGATGGCCCAGCAGGACCAGTAGAAGGTTTGGCGGCAGGAGTAGGGGGAGCGGTGGCGGGAGAGGGCTTGGCGGGCAGACTCTTGGTAGGCGTATCGCGAATGTTTTTTGACCCTCCAACATATTTGGAGGATCGCTTCAAACTAACACCGGCTTTCCTCCTGAAACGTACAAAGTATAAGTACAACAGTTGAAAAAAGGTATGAGCTGAAAAATACAAGCCGGAGAATGAAAGTACTTAATCCACGACAGGAGCCTTGGTGAGGGGAATGCCGGTGGACTTTTTCTTCTTCTCTACCTCTAAGGCGGCAGTGGAACGTTTGGAGACTCCACTCTCCGATTTATTCTTCTTAGCCTCGGCAACAGCGTTAGAGGTGGAGCTTTTCCGCTTTCGTGCTACCAGAGCTGGTTGATCCTTGGGGGCGTCGTTGTCTGACACCACCTGGATATCCTTTAGCTTTGGATCATAGACCTGAGGGGCCATTTGATTCGCTGCCAAGGTCGCCAGCTAGGATACAAAGGAGTGTTAGACGGACAACTTCAAAGTCGGAAAAACCTTAGAGTATATAACCAGCCACAAAGGAAACAGAAGCTACCTCTGGTCATGTACCACAGTCAAACATGTCATAGGTGATCTTGAAGCCCTGCTTCTTGTCCCTCACCCTGACAATGTCTTTTAGCCGGAGCTTGATGGAGTCAGTAGAGAAGTTATCCCACGAAATTCGCATGGGATCCCTCCTGTCTTGGCTATACTTGCACATCAGCTCGGTGCGGTGCTGCAGAGGCTGGATCCGCCTAACGTACCAGCACATGCCAAGGTCCAAGCCCGTCAGACCTCCGTCTACGAGCCATTCGATCTGCCTTATGGTGTGATTAGCTTCATCGTCAGAGGGAAGAGAGGCTGGGGTCCGCCACGCGGGCACTTTGGTGGCAGCTCCATCGACGAAGTCGGGGTAGGTCTCAAGACGGTCTGGCAGAGGGACATCTGGCCCATGGAAATACGTGCGCTGCCAGTTCATGGAAGACTCATGCCCTACGATGTCGGGGAAGCGCCGGCTAGGCTGGATCTTAAAGCTAATGGTTCCATCGGTCCGCAATTCATCCTTGGACTCTACGGACTCTCTGTTGATGGTGAAAAAATATATAAACAGATCTAGTCTGGGCTTAATCCCTAGATATCCTTCGCACAGAGCTACGAAGTTGCTAAGGACTAGAATGCTGTTAGGAGAGAGATTGTGGGGGAGTACCCGGAAGTACCGGCGGACATCCAAGAAGAAGTCGGAGACTGGCAGGCTTACGCCACGTACCAGCTGAGATTTGAGGTACACCTTCTCTCCGGGTTGGGGAGAAGGGACCACCTCGCCGGTCGGTGCCGCCCGCCAGACTAACTTCTCCACTGTGGGGAGATACCCCTCGGCGACCAGCTCTTGCAAATCTTCAGCAGAGAGATCAG
The DNA here is from genome assembly GCA_023614405.1 of Avena insularis. NCBI lineage: Eukaryota > Viridiplantae > Streptophyta > Magnoliopsida > Poales > Poaceae > Avena > Avena insularis. The sequence continues at coordinate 219,138,515 of CM042696.1, read as the reverse complement.
AGCCTCTCCACATCCTCTTGTGGGAGTCATTTTCCTCTTCAGCGGCTTCGGCGCCGCACATTCTTGGTCATCACCGGCGGACTCCGTCACGGCAGAGATTGGAACGACCACCCCCTCCGGTGGAACGATCACTCCCTAGGATGGCTCTGTCGTAGCCTCGGGAATCGCCACCATGGAAGGAGAAGAGCTGCTGGAGGCCATTGCGACGAGGAGAAGGCGGAGGAAGAAAGGCTCTAGTTAGGATTTTCGCTTGAGAGCTCGAACGGTCGTGCGGCGGGAGGATGACGAAGACTAGGAAGTGAATGTGGGTAAACAGAAATAAATTGACCGTGATATAAGCATCACATCAAGACTCGTGCAAAAAGATCTGATGGATGGAACATTGCCGACGTGGAAATGAATGTGCACGGTAATTTCTCCACATCCTCCATCTTTTGCCGCTCCACCGTTTCGGATTTTGCACGCGTGAAAATAGTTGATGATTAATTCTCTGCTTCTATGAGTTTCGAGGTAGCGTAGGCTGTACCCTACGTCATCCTCCTGACAGTTGTAGTGAAAGGTCACGTCCGAAGATTCCATCGAAGACGGAGATCATCCGACTCTAGAAATGAAGACTCAAGGAATCTCCGGCTACATTGCGAAGCCAGAGAGGATTGCAGGGTTCTTTGGGAGACCTTTGAGATATTGCTTGATGGATTGCCGACATCACTTAGACGGGATATTCGGAGATCAACGATCAAGACGACGCAAGATTTCAAAGTCCTCCGGGGGCTACTGTTGGGGATAAGCTATATGGGTATCCTCATAGCATGTCACCAATCCGCCTAACCCAGGTGGCCCATGGTTGGTAGCAAGGCCTATGGCCTGCTGGGTGGCCCAGTTAGACGGATCCTGAAGGGAGGCCCATGCCGGATTAAGGAAGGCTATGCAGAAGTCACCGACGTACGCGGAGCCTTGGAGTACAAGACACGGAAGACTAGTTCGTATTAGTCTAGGACTCTTTACCTTGTTCGACAAGGATCTTTCCTTGTAACCCTAGGTCTTGGCGCCTTTATAAGCCGACCTGTGGGAGCCTCTAGGGCACAACCTCTCAGATTGCTGCGTGTAACATGCAACACCTCGCACAATGAACCTATGTCTGTAACTCGGTGTATTGCCATTATAGTGATTTATAGCAGGAGTAGAGTTCCGCCACCGTTGTGGGACTTGAACCTGGGTAAGATGTGTTACCTTGTACCCGCCAACTCTCCACCTTACCCCACATCTCTAAACACACACTGTGAGGACCCCTCCATGGCATACTCATCGGCAATACCACGACAATGCGGGTGAGCTACCCTTCTCTTTGATATTCGCACTAATTATAACTGCTAGCTGGTTATGAACCTAATTTTTTTTGTTATACCAATGCTCACAAACATATTTTTTCCACAGTTTTATTTCAAGTGGGATCTCCGCGAACCCTCCTTACCTGGTTACAGTATCCCTCTTCAGGTACGACTCTAAATCAGCAAGGGTGAAGGGCAAGTGGTATGGACACCATTGTATCACGATGGAAGAAGCGCCTGCGCAAATCTGCACTATCCCTGGTATGGTTGCTGCTCTGCATAATCATGATAAAATATGACCAAAGCAGACTGCAAAGTTCAGCTTCATGGATTAACGTGGCATCATGGTTCCTCTAACGTGTGACAGTCAGCTAATTGGGTTGATGAAAAGGTATGCTTTGGCTTGCATGTTTGAGCTGAATTGTGATGTACTGGATGTGGAAGCTGCTGAAACTTGGATTCGTCCTTCTATTCTTGGACAGGGTGGTCGCTCGAACCCAATTAGCTCCTGGTAAGCAAAAGTCTCCTGGGGTTCGCATGTTTATGCTGAATTGTAATTTTTGTTTTATTTACTCTGTAGATATTGTCCAGTTATGCAACAGTCCTGTTTCTTTGACAGGAAGCGCTGCAAGGTTAGAAACATGACTGCCAGGTCAGTCATTTTGCTGCCCGAAGAAAATAAAAACGAGTGGAAAGATGATGCTGGACACGATTCTGGTGCTGATTGTCCCGGCGATGCAGAGTACGTGAAGCTAAGAAAATTGGCACCGAGGAAGTGGAAGAAGGCAGGAAATGAAGAAGCCAGTGGACGTGAAGTGTTGGCACCCAGGCTGGGGAAGAAGGCTGCTGGCAATGACGATGCATAGTAATGTGTTAACTTGAACCTATATATGTAATTCGGTTAAATTCTGGAGCTCTGTGTGTGGAACTTTGCGGGGCAAAACAATCTACCCATTTTCTCGGAGTAAAATGTACCGCGACTTAGGGTTTGGAAACGCTCGAGTCAGTAGTTGAATCCGAAATTGTGATTGTGCCACTACTATCTGAAAACAGGTAGCAATGGTTCCATGATTGCTGAGGGGCAGGAGGTCTCCAAATTCGACGGAATGTAAGTGGCACATAAATAAATTATTTAAGCTGCTACACTCCATGAAGCAGCAACTTATTTCAGGTGCTCCACAACAACATGGCAACATAAACGGCAATGGCAACCGATAATTCCCAGATGATGAGAAAATCGGTACCACTTTCTGGCCTAATATTGAGCCCGTCTATCTTACCGCCTCCCTGCTCCTGCATCCCTTGCATCTGGCAAAGCTCCCAGATCTCCAGTAACCGGGTGTACGTGCTTCCACTTTATAAATTGTGGTTGTGCCATTTGCATGCGGCACAATTCACGTAGATTATGTTTAAACAAACAACCAATGTCAGAATACCACCATGATTAGACAAAAGGAAGTAATGCAGAGTTAAGACAGATTAACGGGTGACCAATTTTTTCTCCCAAGACTCCGGGACCACTAGTTCAGACCGCTAGGTCAACAAGTACTACTATTACAACTTAAAAAATCATGGAGCTCAAGTTAAATACAACTAGTTATCACACATCTCCTTGATCTTCCTAATCTTAGCCCAATGCGCATCTTCCTGCGAGAGCAAGGATCGAATCGTCTGCTCCTTTCTTTTAGCATCTTCCTTGCATAGCTTCAATTGTTTCTCTGCATTTATCCTCATGCACTTGTCAATACTCATAGTTGTGAACTGCAGGACTTTGGCCTGGTGGAGATCATTCCTTGCTTGAGTCAGTTCTTGCTCTGCTTTAGCCTTCAGGGCCAACGCCACGTCCCTCTCCTTCTCGACTTTGAGAACCTTATCTTGCACCCTCCTGAGATCTCGGTTAAGCTTGGTCGTGTTAACTGGGTCCCATAGCTTCATCTCAGCACTGTCAAGAAGTAAGCTGACTATGGATTCTTTCAACTCAATAGTCATATCCCATAGTTTGTCCAGCGTTTTTTGCATCGATTTGGGCCACTCTGGATCTACCCATTTGACAACACCGCAACTTCTGCCTTGCATCATTGCACGATGTCCTTGACATCGTAAAAACCTCCTGCATGCTTTTCGTCCTTTGAACGATACAAATTTAGCGGGCACATATCCATGTTTACATAGCGGAGAACTGTCTTCATCCGCTAAACCGTGATAGTCGGAGTTGTACATCGTCTGGTTGGCCTAACACATCATACACGCATGAGTAAACAAAGTAGATCTAGCTCAAAATAGAAATCTGGCCACAAATGATAGAGATGGAGATGAGACGACTCACATTGAAATCACCATCCCTGTCGTCACGACGCATTTCCTCACCGTCTCCCCTTGAACCCATGGAGAGAGGGGGGTGGGGGACTGGGGTGGCTGTGGGAGACATAGTGTCAACACCCGGATTTTTAATCCCAGATGCCCGTTATGTCATACATCGCAATCCCAGGATTACCATTTTTGCGAGACATAACGGATTGGATATCACAGTACATCATCTATTACAAACCATACATAAGGTTTTACACAAATAAGGATCTCATGATCCAGTCTTAATACAACAAGCAGCGGAATAAATAATAAGCATAGCGGTGGGGTCCATCTCTAGGGGCACAGGCAATGCTGACGAAGGCAGATAGTCCTAGTTATCATAGCCGTCCTGCTGGCCATCATCTTGGTAGTCTCCTTCATAGTCTGGCCATGAGAATAACCAGGGACAAAAGCCATGAATACTCTTTAAGTACTCGCAAACTACCACTAAGAAGTAGTATAGCTCTAAAGTAAAGTGCTAACTCTAAGTTTAACTGTAAAGTTAAGTTTGAAACCTAAGCTGAGTTCAGAAGCAAAGAAAGATAAAAAAAAGTTCTAGAATCACTTAAGTTGGGAAGCTAGTGTCATAATCACAACCCTGTTGTGGTCAAGTCAAGATTCACCATTCATTTGATAAGTTATTTTGAAAACATCTGACAACAAAACAGTATGGCCACTCCAACTGTCCATAACCACGAACACGGCTATTCGAATAGTTTGACACTCTGCATAGGTGGTACACTTTCACCAGAAGAGTTTGATACATCTGTCAGGGATAACCCTGAATCATCATACTTAGTATGCAGATAATCAAACATAACCTTTCCTTTACACACCCTAGTATAAGCACCTCTCCTATGAGCATGGCCTCCCAACCATGACCAACCGTCATCTTGGGCACTGCATAGGTGGACAACATTGAGAGGTAAGCTCAGCTCAAACCTCTCCCGCGAGGGAACTAATACTAATGCATATAAACTTCTGGCTAAGCCTTACCCAATTCAGGTATTGTGGTTGTACGGTAAATTTGGAATGGTATCGCATCCGAATCCAACCATCAGTTTTGTAGAAGGGTTAAGGCTCATGCCTCAACATTTTCATCATCATAAACCATTTGTGTTTCTCAACACATGTCAAAACATCTCAATAGAATGACTCATCATTCCATGGTTTTCACAATTCATTTTCACCAAGTGTTCCCATCTAAAGTGACTCAAGTTTTAGTTTAGCTCTAAACTACTAAGTTAAGAGTGTTCACTAAGGTGGAAAGATGGGATCAATCTCATGCCATAGAATGACATGTAAAGTTATCTAGATAGGTCAAGTTTTATACTCTTTATGCTACCTTCAAAACAAGTAAGGGACTTTGGTAAGGTAAAGGAAGTAAAGCTTGGAAATAATACTTGGGGTAAGTAATAGTCAAAGTGGTATAACTCAAGCATGCCTAAAGCATCTTTGTTCAAAACATCTAGCTTAATTATAGCTTGCTAAGCATTATACTTGCAAGTGTTAGCTTGCATTGTTAATGATGGCTTGCCTTGTCTTGATCTGATGGTTGAAGTTTTCTTCCTCCTCTTGATAGAACTCCTCCTCCTCGAAAGCTTGGTCGGTACTATCATCTATAAATACATACGGAGTACATAATCAACAAACAATAATTAACTAGTCTAATTAGCATTCTAAGGCACACATTTGATGACCTATTATCATCACAAGAATCACAAGTTTTATTAACTAGCTTCATTCCTTTTATTTAAGAAAAGTAATTTGTACTCATTGAAAATTAACTAAGATTTAATATTTACCACTTAAAATATGGGATCATGTGGACACATGTCATCACCACATATTCTAACATGTGGGAATGTGATTTAAGGGTTGGTTCATAATTACTTTGGTTTAAGTTCATTATTTAATGATTTAAAGTGACTAGAAATGGCTATATAGCATTATTTTGGTACTAGTCCAAAGTCACTGCAGGTAAACCTTAATATTATTACATATTCAGATAGGTATGTTTAAATGTGATTTTTGAGAGTTGGAATCAACTCAAAAGCTATCATGGTTGATTTTATAAAAATGTTTGAATGTGCAAAAGCTTGTGTCTTGTTATTTTTACTAGGAGAGACCTCTAACTCGAAATGAATTAAATCCAACGGGCTTGGGTAGATCTTTTCAGTAGCTTTTTAACACAATTTGAATCACTCCATTTGGATTTGTAAATATCTCTGAAATGAAATTCAAACTAGGGGACATAACTAAGTTCAAAACTAAATAGAAAAATCTAAGTTTGAATTAAATGGGTCACCTTGGGAAGGAAAGCAGGCGGCCAGTGGCGTTCAGCACTGAGAATAGCTGACAGGGGGTCCACGGTCGGTGACTCTTCTGTGACAGCGATGCAGGCGATGTGGACCGTTAGATTAAAAGGGAGATCTACGGCTGAGGAGTGTCGTCTCCGGCGAACAGTTCGCCGACGGGAACTAACCCTAGCGGCTCGGTGGGGGTGCTCATGGGGCATACCAGGGCTCCAGCTACTACAGCGATGGGGGCGATCGAATGTGCTATCGACGGCGGACTCAGGTGTGGTCGTGGCAGCTCCTGGGGTGGACGAAATCGACGATGCCTTATCCTCCTCTTAAGTGGGCTCCTTCGGCTAAATTCCGGTGAACCAAGGCTCGAGCGGCTCCGGAGAGAGGTGGGGAAGGATCAGTGAGGAGAGGGGAGTGAAATGGTGTGAGTCGTTGGTGCTGGGGAGGGCTCCTTTTATAGGCGCGGCTAAGCGGCAGAGGAGCATGGGCGGTGCTCGCCGGTGATGACGGCACAACGAGCTAGAGGCGTGGGCAGTGCGCTAGGACGGTGGGCGGTTCCCTGGCGAGTGTCACGGCGGTGAGTGTGCAGTGGTTTGCGATCGGGGAAAGTGAATGGCACGGCGAGCACTAAGTCTCTGCCAACGACGAGTTTCACGGCGGCCGGCGACTACGGGGAACGGTCGGGGGAATGGGCGTGTCCGTTAGCTTCCTGTGCCGGTGGGGATCGTGTAGGTGGGCGGCTGGAGCGAGGCGAGGTCTGGTCGAGCGGGGACCATGCGCACTCTGCGGGCGGCGTCGGCATGGCCAATAGTCTTCGGGCACGGTGGTTCCTGGCCGTTCTGGTCGCTGTCCTTGGGCTGGGGCTGGTTGGGCGGTGGAGGTGGACCACAGGCTACCTCCTGGACATGGTGGACGATGCTGGTGGCGGCTGTGGCGTGCTGTCGCCGGTGAGGTGCCCAAATGGCGGCTCGGCCTTAATGGCCATGACCATTTGGTCGTGGCACAGTGGGTGGCTGGGCTAGAGAGGGGTAGGGGAGTGCATTGGTTGGCTATGGTTGCAAAATGGGGAACCAATTTGGTTCAAACACTGCTCCAAATAGTGTTTTGTGTTTTGTTTGAATTCTGTCCACCAAGTGTTTTTTGAAAATGGCCGAAAGAAAACAAGTTTTGAAATTTTTGATGAATTTTGGTGGGTTTGCTAGACACATGCTTAAACTTCTGTGGTTGCTTGGGTTTTGAAAATGGATCTCATTTGAGTGGTTTTTGAATAAGTGGGATCTTCTCATATGAACTACATTCAATTTTGAAATGCCATTTAAAATTAGTGTTTGAAAGTTTTTGGTAGATCACAAAGTGGGCCTTGGTACACTACTACATGTACTAGCAAGGGGTGCCAAGATCCCTACTTATTTATGTTAAGAATTGAGTCATAGGAATAGCCAAAGTAGGCATGGTAGTTAAAATGGCACAAATGACCATTTCTTTCTTTTATTCATTTTGATTTGTTTTTCTTTGGGATTTGTTTGGGAATGATCTAGATGATGTTTATTTCACCTAAGAATCATTTTACAAGCAATGGATCACTTAATCATGGCAATTCAAAACAACTCCTATTTAAATGCACACACATATGAATGCTTTAATAATTTTAAAGGGAAAAGTTTTTGTTAACCCTAATTTTTGATGATTTGGATCTTGAGCACTTGGATTAAAGTTTTGGGATGTTACAAACCTTCCCCCCTTAAACAAAATATCGTCCTGAGATTTACAAAAGAAAACTAGGAACTAAAGAAATCTGGGAACTCTGTCCTAATGTAATCTTCTCGCTCCCAAGTGGCTTCCTCTTCGGTATGGTTGCTCCATTGAATCTTGAGGAATTTGATACTTCTGGTTCTGATGGTTCTGTATGCTTCTTCCAAGATACGGATGGGCACTTCCCGATATGTTAGGTCATTGTTGATCTCCATAGCTCGGTGATCGATGTTCTTGAAAACTTCAGTCTTCTCCCGCACTTCTAGGCATTTGCGAAGTAACAAGATATGGAACACATTGTGGATGGCTAACATCTCCTCTGGCAGTTCCAGTTGATAAGATACTTCTCCTCGACGGTTCAGAATCTTGAAGGGCCCGATATACCTGGGGGCTAATTTTCCTTTCAGACTAAAGCATTGCATTCCCTTTAATGGCGAAACCTTGAGATATACAAAATCTCCGACATTGAAAGTCAGGTCTCTCCTTCTCTTGTCAGCATAACTCTTCTATCTGGATTGGGCGGTCTTGAGGTGCTTACGGACTTTGTGAACCTTCTCTTCAGCTTCTCGGAGAATGTCGGGTCCAAAGATCTGACTCTCTCCTACTTGCGACCAATTCAAAGGGGTGCGACACTTTCTTCCATATAGGAACTCAAATGGTGCCATTTGCAAACTAGCTTGATAACTATTGTTATATGAGAATTCTGTGAAAGGCAAGCAGTCTTCCCATTTTGATCCATACTCCAGCACACAAGCTCTGAACATATCCTCTAAGATTTGGTTAACTCTCTCAGTCTGTCCATCAGTTTGCGGGTGATACGCGGTGGAGAAATTCAACTTGGTGCCTAATCCTTCCTGGACTTTTTGCCAAAATCTCGAGGTAAACTGGGTTCCTCGATCTGATACTATGGTCTTGGGGGTTCCATGCAGACTAACAATCCTAGGAATATACAGTTCTGCTAGCTTCGAACTCTGGTAGGTAGTCTTGATAGGTATAAAATGAGATACCTTGGACAGTCTATCAACTATGACCCTGCGTCATTTCCCCTACTGGAAGTAGGCAAACCGGTGATAAAGTCCATTCCGATGGAATCCCATTTCCATTCCGGAATCTGTAATGGTTGCAACAGTCCTGCGGCTCTCTGATGCTCTGCTTTGACTCTTTGACAGATGTCACACTTGGCGATGTAGCTTCCGATTTCTCTCTTCATCTTGTGCCACCAAAATTGCTCTTTCAAATCTTGATACATCTTTGTTCCTCCGGGGTGGATAGAATAAAGAGTATCATGAGCTTCCTGCATGATAAGTTGCTTCAGCTCCGAATCTGCTCGCACACAGATACGACCTTTGTACCACATAACTCCTTCGTCTTCAGTGAATCCAGGTACCTTTCCTGTACCAATACTACGTTTGATTCCGTCGATACTTTCATTTCCCTTCTGGGCTTCCTTGATTTGGCTAATCAATGTGGGTTCAAGTTCAATGCTAGCTAAGAATCCTTTGGTAACTAGCTCAGTTATGAACTGCTCCAACTCCTCATACAAACTTGGTTGCTTCTCCTTGATCATGGTGTTTAGCCTACACGGCAATCTGCTAAGAGCATCTGCTACCACATTGGCTTTGCCGGGGTGATAGTGAATGTCAAGGTCATAATCCTTGATCAACTCTATCCATCTCCTTTGCCTCATATCAGCTCCTTCTGAGTGAAAATATACTTCAAGCCCTTGTGATCTTAGTAAATCTCACAGCGATTACCCATCAAATAATGACACCATGTCTTCAATGCCAAAACTACGGCTGCTAATTCAAGATCATGGGTCGGATAGTTCTGCTCATGCTGCTTTAGTTGTCGAGACAGATAAGCAATAACCTTGCCTCCTTGCATTAATACACATCCGAGACCAATCTTGGATGCATCGCAATACACATCAAACAACTTCTTGATATCTGGAATGATCAGAATTGGGGCTGATATCAATCTCTTCTTCAGCTCTTGGAACTGGCTTCACATTTGTCAGTCCATTCAAACTTCTTGTCCTTCTTCAGCAATTGGGTCCTGGGTCTGGCGATGCTCAAGAATCCTTCTACGAACTTGCGGTAGTATCCCGCTAATCCGAGAAATGCACGGACTTGGGTTTGAGTGGTTGGGGCTTCCCATTCTTCGACATCTTTGATCTTGGCGGGATCACAAGAGACTCCTCCGGTAGACACAATATGTCCTAGGAATCCTACTTCTTTTAGCCAAAACTCACACTTGCTGAACTTGGCATACAACCGATGCTCTCTCAGGGTTTCTAGGATGATTCTCAGATGTTGCTCATGCTCTTCTTCTGACTTGGAGTAGATAAGGATATCGTCGATGAACACAACTACAAACTTATCTAGGAAATTCATAAAGATCTTATTCATGAGATTCATGAAATAAGCAGGGGCATTGGTTAATCCAAAAGACATGACCGTATACTCGTATAAACCATAACGAGTAGTAAAGGTGGTCTTTGGAATATCCATTGCATGAATCTTAAGTTGGTGATAACCAGTCCTAAGGTCAATCTTTGAGAATACCTGGGCTCCAGTCAACTGATCAAATAGATCCTCTATCTTGGGCAAGGGGTACTTGTTTTTGATGGCGACGTCATTCAACTTCCTGTAGTCTGTGCACAGACGGTTGCCTCCATCTTTCTTGTCGATGAATAACACTAGTGATCTCCATGGCGATGCGCTTGGTTGAATCAAGCCTGTTGCTAACATGGCATCCAACTGCTTCCTCAGTTCCACTAACTCTGATGGGTTCATGCTATAGGGTCTCTAGGCTATGGGTCCGGTTCCGGGGATTAGTTCGATAATGAACTCAATATCCCTATCCGGGGGCATACCTGGCAATTCATCTAGGAATACGTCGAGGTATTCATAGACTACTCTGACCTAGTCAATGGTGGGCAGGGCTAGACTCTTGTTGCACTTGAATTGACGGGGTAAGGTTTCAGATATATGCTCCACTGTTACTCCAGAGCTACTGGTCATGGTGATGGCTGTCTTAGCAGAGTCTATCAGTCCTTTATGCCTTGACATCCAGTCCATACCTAGTACTACTTCCAATCCTTTGGTTCCGAGTACGATTAGGTTGGCATAAAAATCTATCCCATGTATTCTGATAGGCATAGCTTTGCAAATTTTTCTAGCTTTTGTAGTTGAATCGGGGATTTGAACTATCATGACATGCTTCAAGTTGGTTGGGTGAATCTTACTAGTGCATGCAAATTCTTCAGTGACAAATGAATGCGATGCTCCCGAATCAAACAATACCCTTGCTAAAACTGAGTTGACAGAAAACATACCCAGCACTACGTCTGGCGCTTCTTGAGCTTCCTCAGCGTTCACGTGGAAGAGACGGCCGTTGCGGTTGTGAGGGTTCCTTGGGGTAAACCTTCTCCCTGGTTGAACACGACGTTGCTGTTGAGCTGGGGCATTCACATTGGCAGTGGCGGCAGTCTTCTTGGGACACTCATTGGAATAGTGACCCTTCACTCCACACTCGAAATAGGTGATCTGCGACTTGTCTTTAGATGCCACAGGCACAACATTGCTACCAGTTCTGGGTGTAGTGTTGTTGTTGTTGTTGCTCTTGGGAGGGGCACGGGTGAAATTGTTGGTGTTGCCGGAGTTGTGGTTGTTTCCTCCGGACTTCACATTGCCTCCGCTAAGGTTGGGGTAGCTGGGGCGAGATATTGGGGGTCGGTTGTTCCTTGGTGCATATCCTAGTGAGGGGTTGGGACAGTACTTCTAGTGACTGCTGGATCCAGACTGCTGCATCATACAATGTTTGCGGTTGTCATTTTCCTGGTTAATCTTCCCTTACATCTGAATGGCAGAGTCGACTAGCTCTTCGAGATCCTCGAAGGGGATGTTGACAAGGACAGTCTGCATCTCATCATGTAGTCCGTTCAGGAATCTCTCCTTCTTCTTGGCCTCCGTGTTGATCTCATCAGGTGCATATCTGGCAAGTGACAGGAATCTGTCATGGTACTCCACCACAGTCATTCTGCCTTGCTTCAACTCTCTGAATTCATCCCACATTCTGGTGACTAAGCCCTACAGCACGTGGGTGTGGCTGAACTTGATCTTGAAGGCCTCCCATGTCATTGCCTGACCATGGTTCATCAGGCGGATGCTGTTCCACCATGCTCTTGCATCTCCTGCCAAGTAGTGGGTGGCAAAGAGAACTTTCTCGTTGTCATCAACTCTGGCTACTTCCAGATTGTTCTCCATTGTCTGCAACTAGTCATCTGCATCTAATGGGTTCTCTGAAGTGCTAAAGATTGGGGGATTGGTATTCTGGAAGTTCTTCAGCTTTGATCCTTGATGATCCTGATTTCCATGCCCTTGGTTGTTGAGAGCCATCTGGGCGATCTGTTGTAGTGTTGCTAGATTAGCTTGGCGCTCTACCCTGCTTGCTTCTCTGTCTGCGATGAGATTCTGCAAGATCTGCAGCATTGGGTCTTGCGACGAGCTGCTCCCTCCTTGGTTTCCACGAGTCATCTGAAGATTGAGGTAGATAAAGGGGTAAGAGGGAAAGTTCTAAGGTTCAGGGTTTTGATTTCAAAGCTAAAACTTTGAGTTTGACTCAGGTTTTGCAACTAACTTCATTTCATTCATTCAAGCAAAGCACACGATACAAGCACACACACACCACAACAAGGAAAATAGATGGTTTTAAGAACCATTCTGCAAGCTACGATACAGTGGGACTGATATATCTCATGCTACGACAGTGCTCTAGTGCATCTACTCATTGTCGATGAAGTCGGAGTCCTCATCGTCAGTGTAGAAGTCCACGGCATCCTCCTCCAGAAAGTTGCCGTCATTGCTGAGGTAAGAATCCATATCTCCCTGGATGTCTTCACCCTCCTCTTCCTCCTCCTTTGCTGCAAGCTGAGCTTCTTGCTCCTTGATGGTCTTCTCGAGGTCGGCCACCTTCTTGCAAAGACGGGCGATGGTGTGATCCTTCTTCTCGCGCTGGAGGGGAAGAGACTGACGGTCCTTGACAAGTAGTGAGAAAGTCTGGGCCTTCTGGGCGGCAATAGCACGGTTGTGGTTGGCGAACTCCCTATCATTGTCCAATTCCTTCTGGCGATCGTACAACAGGAAGTCAAGGTTCTCCACTTGACGCTTCAGCTCCGGGTGACTGGGCATCTCCATCGGCATTCCCATGAAGTCACGTCTTGCATAGTAAGCAAAATGGGTTCCTTGGATTTGGTTGACACTGAGGGAACACAGACGTGCGAGAGCTTGATGCATTGCCGTGGCTAATCCATCTAGCCAGTTGTTCTCTCGAACGGAGAACTGGATTCTCCCGGACGTTGGTGCTTCTATGCTTCCTCGAAGGTCAGCGGTGACTAGCCACTATAAATCTCCTCCTGGGGGTCCTGGAAGTTGAGCTCCAAGAAACTTCGGATGTGGGCGTCCTAGTAACTCCGACAGTGAATCCAGGTCCCTTTCGAAGATCAGCTGACCTCCGTTTCCCAACTGGTAGAACTTGCTGAACTGAGTCTCCATCAACAAGAATTAAGGATGAGGAAATTAGTTAAAGTGATCAAGTGTGTAAAATTTTATGTAGTAATGTAAGAATTGGAGTAACATGATTTTTTTTGAGAAAGAATGAATTCCCAAGGGTAAGAGAGGAAGTAGTTTTTCATAAATACTCACTTTGGTTTTGAAATTAAGTTTTTGTTCGGACGTCCATTCTAACTAGGGTCTCCTATGGTCAGGATGGCTCTGATACCAACTTGTCAACACCCGGAATTTTAATCCCAGATGCCCGTTATGTCATACATCGCAATCCCAGGATTACCATTTTTGCGAGAAATAACGGATTGGATATCATAGTACATCATCCATTACAAACCATACATAAGGTTTTACACAAATAAGGATCTCATGATCCAGTCTTAATACAACAAGCAACGGAATAAATAATAAGCGTAGCGCTGGGGTCCATCTTCAGGGGGACATGCAATGCTGACGAAGGCAGATAGTCCTAGTTATCATAGCCGTCCTGCTGGCCATCATATTGGTAGTCTCCTTCATAGTCTGGCCATGAGAATAGCCAGGGACAAAAGCCATGAGTACTCTTTAAGTACTTGCAAACTACCACTAACAAGTAGTATAGCTCTAAAGTAAAGTGCTAACTCTAAGTTTAACTATAAAGTTAAGTTTGAAACCTAAGCTGAGTTCAGAAGAAAAGAAAGATAAAATAAAGTTCTAGAATCACTTAAGTTGGGAAGCTAGTGTCATAATCACAACCCTGTTGTGGTCAAGTCAAGATTCACCATTCATTTCATAAGTTATTTTGAAAACATCTGAAAACGAAACAGTATGGCCACTCCAACTGTCCATAACCGCGGACGCGGCTATTCGAATAGTTTGACACTCTGCAGAGGTGGTGCACTTTCACCACAAGATTCGATACATCTATCAGGGATAACCCTGAATCATCATACTTAGTATGCAGATAATCAAACATAACCTTTCCTTTACACACCCTAGTATAAGCACCTCTCCAGTGAGCATGGCCTCCCAACCATGACCAACTGTCATCTTGGGCACTGCATAGGTGGAGAACATTGAGAGGTAGCGTCATCTCAAACCTCTCCCGCGAGGGAACTTATACTAATGCATATAAACTTCCGTCTAAGCCTTACCCAATTTAGGTATTGTGGTTGTATGGTAAATTTGGAATGGTATCACATCCGAATCCAACCATCAGTTTTGTAAAAGGGTTAAGGCTCACGCCTCAACATTTTCATCATCATAAACCATTTGTGTTTCTCAACACATGTCAAAACATCTCAATAGAATGACTCATCATTCCAAGGTTTTCACAATTCATTTTCACCAAGTGTTCCCATCTAAAGTGACTCAAGTTTTAGTTTAGCTCTAAACTACTAAGTTAAGAGTGTTCACTAAGGTGGAAAGATGGGATCAATCTCATGCCATAGAATGACATCTAAAGTTATCTAGATAGGTCAAGTTTTATACTCTTTATGCTACCTTCAAAACAAGTAAGGGACTTTGGTAAGGTAAAGGAAGTAAAGCTTGGAAATAATACTTGGGTTAAGTAATAGTCAAAGTGGTATAACTCAAGCATGCCTAAAGCATCTTTGCTCAAAACATCTAGCTTAATTCTAGCTTGCTAAGCATTATACTTGCAAGTGTTAGCTTGCATTGTTAATGATGGCTTGCCTTGTGCAGTGCAGTGGTTGAAGTTTTCTTCCTCCTCTTGATAGAACTCCTCCTCCTCGAAAGCTTGGTCGGTACTATCGTCTATAAATACATACGAAGTACATAATCACCAAACAATACTTAACTAGTCTAATTAGCACTCTAAGGCACACATTTGATGACCTATTATCATCACAAGCATCACAAGTTTTATTAACTAGCTTCATTCTTTTCATTTAAGAAAAGTAATTTCTACTCATTGAAAATTAACTAAGATTTAATATTCACCACTTAGAATATGGGATCATGTGGACACATGTCATCACCACATATTCTAACATGTGGGAATGTGATTTAAGGGTTGGTTCATAATTACTTTGGTTTAAGTTCATTATTTAATGATTTAAAGTGACTAGAAATGCCTATATAGCATTCTTTTGGTACTAGTACAAAGTCACTGCAGGTAAACCTTAATATTATTACATATTCGGATAGTTATGTTTAAATGTGATTTTTGAGAGTTGGAATCAACTCAAAAGCTATCATGGTTGATTTTATAAAAATGTTTGAATGTGCAAAAGCTTATGTCTTGTTATTTTTACTAGGAGAGATGTCTAACTTTAAATGAATTAAATCCAACGGGCTTGGGTAGATCTTTTCAATAGCTTTCTAACACAATTTGAATCACTCCATTTGGATTTGTAAATCTCTCTGAAATGAATTTCAAACTAGGGGATAGAACTAAGTTCAAAACTAAATAGAAAAATCTAAGTTTGAATTAAATGGGTCGCGCGGGAAGGAAAATGGGCTGGCCCACAGAGAACAGTTGACGGGGGGGGTCCACCGGTCAGCGGCTCTTTACACGCGAAGTGGTATGGGGCGATGTGGGCCGTTAGATTAATAGGGATATCTATGGCTGAGGAGTGTCGTCTCCGGCGAACAGTTCACCGGCGGGAATTAACCCTAGTGGCTCGGTGGGGGTGCTCAGGGGGCATACCAGGGCTCCAGCTACTGCGGTGATGGGGGCGATCGAACGTGCTATCGACGATGGAATCAGGGGTGGTCGCAACAGCTCCTGGGGTGGACGAAATCGACGGCGCCTTCTCCTCCTCTACAGTGGGCTCCTCGGGCTAAATTTCGGCAAACCAAGGCTCGAGCGGCTCCAGCAAGAGGATGGGAAGGATCAGTGAGGAGAGGGGAGTGAAATGGTGTGAGTCATTGGTGCTGGGGAGGGCTCCTTTTATAGGTGCGGCTAAGTGGCAGAGGAGCATGGGCGGTGCTCGCCGGTGACGACGGCACATCAAGCTAGAGGCGTGGGCGGTGCGCTAGGACGATGGGCGGTGCCCTGGCGAGTGTCACAGCGGTGAGTGTGCAGTGGTTTGTGGTCGGGGAAAGTGAATGGCGTGGCGCGCACTAAGTCTCTACCAACGGCAAGTTTCACGGCGGCCGGTGATACATTGCAAATGTATCTATAATTTTTGATGCTCCATGCTTGGTTTTATCCACTTTCTTGTGTTTTGTCCACACTTTGGAGTACTTTTCATATGATTTCTTGGACTAGCCTATTAACAAGAGCCACAGTGCCAACTGCCTATTTTCTGCTGTTTTTGGATCCAGGAAAGCCAGAAAATGAATATTCTCGGAATTGGACGGGACAAAAGCGAAAGTGCCTATTTTTCCAGAAGACTCCAGGAGCCACAATACGAGACGGAGGAGGGCTAGGGGCTGGCCACATCCCCCCAGGCGTGGACTGGGCCTGGCCGTGCCAGGGCATGGTGTGGTGGCCCCAGGCACCCCCTCGGTATCTCTCTTCGCCTATAAGAAGCCTTCTGACCTAAAAACTCCAGGGGGGTTGACGTTTTTCCAGAAGGAGTTCCGCTCCGCCGCCACCACCAGATTCCACGAAACAGCACCAAAAACTCTGTTCTGGCACCCTGCCGGGACGGGGAATTGGAGGAGATCATCGCCATCATCATCACCATCGCTTCTCCATCGTCCATCCATGTTTCTCCCATCTATGAGTGAGTAATCCCCTGCTGTAGGCTATGGGGATGGTAGGGATTGGATGAGATCGTTCATGTAATGGCATCAAATTGTTAGGGCATGGTGCCTAGTATCTTTTATTGTTGCTTTATGACTTTGTTGCGACTTGTTGTGCTTAATGCTTGTCACTAGGGCCCGAGTGCCATGATTTCAGATCTGAACATGTTATTGATTCATTATTATAGTATTGTTTTTGGTCTTATCTACAAGTTGTATACACACGTTGTTGTCCGGAACCTATGGCCCCGAAGTGATAGAAATCGGGATAACCGGAAGGGAATGGCTTTGACGTGAGGATCACATGTGTTCACGGAGTGTTAATGCTTTCCTTCGGTGCTCTATTAAAAGGAGCACCTTAATTGCCAGTAGTTCCCTAGAGGCCCCGCTACAAACGGGCTGGCAGGACAAAAGATGTTGTGCAAGTTCTCATTGCGAGCACGTATGACTATATATGGAACACATGCCTAGGATTGTCTAGTACTTGGATGCTTTATCTTATTTATCTGGAATTGCCCTATGTTCTGATTGTTATGTGAATTTTCTTGTCCATGCAACGCCCGTCCATCCATCCCTATGCCTACCGCACTCGAATCCCACTGTTACTGCTTTTTTTACTATTGTCTTTGCTTTACTACTGCTGTTACTTTGCTATTCCTACTACAAAACTATTGCTACTGATAAACTGCTGTGAGCAAGATTGTTTTCTAGGTGCAGCTGAATTGACAACTCAGTTGTTAAGGCTTATAAATATTCTTTGGCTCCCCTTGTGTCGAATCAATAAATTGGGTTTCACTTCCCTCGAAAATACTGCGATACACCCCTATACTTGTGGGTCATCAAGACTATTTTCTGGCGCTGTTGCCGGGGAGCATAGCATTATTTATCAAGTCCACTTGGATTCACTATTGTTCAAGCTAAGTTTATTTTTGCCTTGTTTGCTTGTTTCTTTATCAAAAATACAAAAACATTTAGTTCCTACTCTAGTTGTTATTTTCGTTGGTCTGTTATTGTCTTGCTTTATCATGCTTGTTGTCAATGGTTGGTTTCTTTGAAACTGAAGCTTATTGGCAAGGTGGGTTCACGGAAGATCAAAAATATTATTATAAGGAACACCGCTTGTCACAAAAAGGGAAACACTTATGGGAACAAATTGATAGATTATATACCATTGCTAGAAACGTGTGCTCTACTTATAATGTTACTTATTGCTGTGATGAATCTCATTGGAGAAAGAGGTATAAACACCTCCCTTTTCAATGTGAGTATAATGATAATGATACCATATCTTCCTATGCTAAAGGAATTTATGACTTTTATGATGCGGAAAAAATTGAAGAATATATTGCTTGGAAGGGTGCTTTTGAACTTGCTAGTTTGCTTGAAAATATTGATGATTCACCTTATAAGTATGTGGTTTATGGTATACTTAAATTTTGCTTTGATGATTACAAGGATGAAAATGGCTATATTCTTGAATATTTTAATAGATGCTTTCCACAAATGGAAGCGACTAATGCCTTGCAGGATCCTATGGAAGAAGAATTTGATGAACCTGAAATCTCATTAGATGAAAAAGAGGAGGAGAGCGATGAACAAAAGGAGGAAGAATGGATTAGCTACCCATGCCTACCTTTCTAATGAGAGTAACTCTTTATCCCTTACATTATTTGATTGTCCTCCATGCTTACTAAAGGAGGATGAATGTTATGTTCCTGAGGATTCTTTTGAAAGTGTTTATAATAAAGCTCTAGTGCTTGTAGATCATGAAAAGCATGCTTTATGTGATAGTTATATTGTTGAGTTTCTTCATGAGGCTACTGAAAATTATTATGAGAGAGGAAAATATGGTTGTAGAAGTTTTTCATGGTATTGAAACACCTCTCTATGTGCTGAAAGTTTTGAAGTTACTCTTGTTTTATCTTCCTATGCCTGTCACTTTTTTCTTTGCAAATTTATTTGCATACACGATTCCTATGCATAGGAAGTGGGTTAGACTTAAATGTGTTTTGAATTTTCTTCTTGATGCTCTCTTTTACTTCAACTCATATTTCTTATGAGAGCATCCTCTCAAACTTTTATGCCTGAAGATGATAATATGTCTACTATTCTTGGGAGACCTTTTCTTAAATACTGCAGCAGCTGTTATTAATTGTAATCAAGGGAAGGTGACCTGCAATGTCAATGACAAGGAACATACTATCTATTTCCCCAAGAATATTGATAGACTTATGGTTTTGAATTCAATTTAACATGTTGAGGGCATTCAAGTTGGAGAAATATATTGTCCCATACGAAGAGAAAAATTTGAAACTATTATGATTGGGACTATTGCTATCAAGGTTGAGGTAACATAATCATTAGTGGAATACAAAGTTTTGTCTCATATGGAATTCTTTTGGTAGCAAGACCTGATCAACCTTGTTAACAAAAGGATTTCATTGAACAAAACAATGTTTTCACCATGATTATCCCTGCTTACTTCTATTTTATCCATTTTCAGTTGCCTAACTTAAAGGCGTTCAAGAAAAGTACTTATTGGGAGATAACCCAAAAGTTTTAGATGAGTCTTGGAAGTTATTACCTCTGTAATAACCTCTCCTTATCCTTTTTATTTGCTTTTTGTGCCAAGAGTAACCTCTAATGAGAGAGAAGTAATGATTGGGAAAGTTGCTGTCCCGAAACAGATTTTTGTGCTTCACCGTAAAAATTCGTGAGAGAGCTCTATATGTCGTATTGAGCTGTAATATTTTGTTCTTCTGCCCCAGGTTGTTATCTAACTTTGGTTAGTTCAACACTTTTTGATTTGAGTAACATAAGGTCTTTGAAAAAATTCGTCTTTACCTGCTGGTCTGTTTTGACAGATTTCTGCCATTTTCTGCATTTGCTTCTTGTTGGTTCCTTTTTGAGTTCTTTTCGGGAATTGAGCTTTTTGAGGGAAGTGCTACAGTATCTAGTGTTCTAATGGAAGTTTATTTGGTGTTAGAACTGAACCTTAAGACTTATTGATCTTGAGTGCACTAATGTTGCTAACAAAGATTGTGTGAAGTTTTGTATGAAGGAAAAATTTCAGGTCTATGGAAGGAATGAGTAATGAGACGAAGGATGGACTAAAGCTCAAGCATTGGGGATGCCACGCGTGTCACCCCAAGAAATATCCAAGAAGTACAAGCGTCAAAGCTTGGGGATGCCCAAGGCATCCCCTTCTTCATCAATAAAAATTCCAGGTTTCTTCCAAACGCTTCATTTTTATTGTTTCATGCACGGTTGTGTTGTTCCTAGAGCGTCTTCTTTTCCGTTTTTCGTTTTGGCTTTCATTTGCTTGGTTTTGTTAGTTTGATGAATAAATTGGTTGGACCTCCTCTTTCATATATTGGTGTTCAAATAGTTTGGTTTGGTTTGGAAAAGAGTAGGAAAGCTCATGCTTAAGTGGTAAAGAGAGCTTGTTTTTGACGATGGCCTATGCTTTGTCATGCCATGCTTGATATTGTTTTGGCTTTATGCTTAGTATTCTTTGCTGTAGCATGACTTGTTATAAACAATTGAGATTCCTTAATGTGCTTTGGAAGAATCATGCATTGTTTTAGCATATTAAAGCATAGTATTGTGGTATTCTCCTTTGATGCTTTATTTGGGTTGACTTGGCACATGCTCACACCATGTTATGACTATCCCAAGTCACCATAAGCCTTTATGATCCTTTAGTTTTCAACTTGTAGTATCACCTTATGCTTTGATCAATGATGTTTTGTCGCTCTGCATGATTATGGCCATTATTGCTCTCTCGTTTGTCGCTCCCTTACTATTGCTAGCCTTCACTTGCACTGAGTGTTTTACTCATGTTTCCAACTCCCTTAAACCAAATATTTCCAAAGTGTCCACCATACCTACCTATTAGCATCATTTGCTAGTTAAATTCATATTCAATATGCCTTGTTTTCTTCCGAATAAAATGTTTGCTTGTTATGAGAAAGTTAGTTAGTAAAGCTCTCACGAACTTGATGGCACACTTTATTTCCTGCATTTAATAAACCTGAACCATTGCGTCCTTCTTTGTTGCGTATATGCTTGCGCTTTATAAGTTGAAGTTAGCAGAACCATGTATCATGGGGAACGCTTTCAACATTGCACTTGTACTTAGTACCTCGTTGATATCATGTTCTTTTGCTTATGGATCCCGGCGGTGTGAAATAAAAGTGGAACTTGTAAGATCATGGAGTTTATATGTATGTTAGAGAAATGCCCGGGCCACTAGCCTAATCCATGCCTAATCATGGTGGAAACTTGCATCATAACCATAACGAGCATTCTATGAAGCATCCTCAATAAAAATCTATGCACATAGTAAATAAAAAGATCGCTGAGATGCTCATTGTCTGCTTGCCTTGTCATTTTGATTATGGGAGCTCCTGTATCATGTGCAAGGAGTACCCCGTTGGTGGTTCTCTATGATACGTATATACTTACAATGACAAGAGCTTACTTGTGACTCAAGTTCATTAGCATAAGGATCGGTCTTCGTAAGTAAGGGGCATGAGACTTTGATTTATAACTTGTCAAGCATATCCTCTTAGTTGTGTCACTTTAACCTTAGCCATTTAAAGATGCTTATGATAGGGGTGATGAGAGCTCAAAGCTAATGAGTACCATACTTTTAGCATTTGGAAGCCTTTCAAACTTTTCAAACCCTGTTCATTTCCTTGTTGAGTCTCCACACATTCTATGAGCACTTTCTTGAGAGCATAGTGGCCATTCTTAGTTCTATGTGCATTGTCCCAAGACTTGTTGATTGATGCATACCTTGATATTGCTTGTTTTAAACTATTTGTGTCTAGTCACTCTTGTAAACTTTGAAGGTGTCCTATGCATTTATGTTTGCTACTCTATGAGGGACAAGCTGAATGCCACTATGCTATGTTTTCTTTATGTGAAACAAACAAATGTCTTGCAAGGCATTGTTATTCATGAATCTTTTGTTTGTGCCTTTTCATGTTGCATCATAGTCTCTTTGTCTTATTGCTAGAACTTTGTCTTTCATGTTATGATTTAAGTACTATGATCCTAGCTTTGAATGTTTTACAAATATTTTGATCAAGTCTTTGATGGTGCATGTCACCTCAAAAATTATTCTTTCTTTTTATCACTTACCTACTCGAGGACGAGCAGGAGTTAAGCTTGGGGATGTTGATACATTGCAAATGTATCTATAATTTTTGATGCTCCATGCTTGGTTTTATCCAATTTCTTGTGTTTTGTCCACACTTTGGAGTACTTTTCATATGATTTCTTGGACTAACCTATTAACAAGAGCCACAGTGCCAGCTGCCTGTTTTCTGCTGTTTTTGGTTCCAGGAAAGTCAGAAAATGAATATTCTCGGAATTGGACGGGACAAAAGCCAAAGTGCCTATTTTCTAGAAGACTCCAGGAGCCAGAATACGAGACGGAGGAGGGCCAGGGGCTGGCCACACCCCCCTCCCAGGCATGGACTGGGCCTGGCCGTGCCAGGGCATGGTGTGGTGGCCCCAGGCACCCCCTCGGTCTCTCTCTTCGCCTATAAGAAGCCTTCTGACCTAAAAACTCCAGGGGGTTCGACGTTTTTCCAGAAGGAGTTCCGCTCCGCCGCCACCACCAGATTCCACGAAACAGCACCAAAAACTCTGTTCTGGCACCCTGCCGGGACGGGGAATTGGAGGAGATCATCGCCATCATCATCACCATCGCTTCTCCATCGTCCATCCATGTTTCTCCCATCTATGAGTGAGTAATCCCCCGCTGTAGGCTATGGGGATGGTAGGGATTGGATGAGATCGTTCATGTAATGGCATCAAATTGTTAGGGCATGGTGCCTAGTATCTTTT
The DNA here is from genome assembly GCA_023614405.1 of Avena insularis. Classification (NCBI taxonomy): domain Eukaryota; kingdom Viridiplantae; phylum Streptophyta; class Magnoliopsida; order Poales; family Poaceae; genus Avena; species Avena insularis. The sequence goes on along the minus strand of CM042696.1, from coordinate 219,115,658 downwards.
ATTGTTGCTTTATGACTTTGTTGCGACTTGTTGTGCTTAATGCTTGTCACTAGGGCCCGAGTGCCATGATTTCAGATCTGAACATGTTATTGATTCATTATGATAGTATTGTTTTTGGTCTTATCTACAAGTTGTATACACACGTTGTTGTCCGGAACCTATGGCCCCGAAGTGACAGAAATCGGGATAACCGGAAGGGAATGGCTTTGACGTGAGGATCACATGTGTTCACGGAGTGTTAATGCTTTGCTTCGGTGCTCTATTAAAAGGAGCACCTTAATTGCCAGTAGTTCCCTAGAGGCCCCGCTGCAAACGGGCTGGCAGGACAAAAGATGTTGTGCAAGTTCTCATTGCGAGCACGTATGACTATATATGGAACACATGCCTAGGATTGTCTAGTACTTGGATGCTTTATCTTATTTATCTGCAATTGCCCTATGTTCTGATTGTTATGTGAATTTTCTTGTCCATGCAACGCCCGTCCATCCATCCCTATGCCTCTTTCGAATCCCATTCTTGCTTTTGTTACTCATCTTTGCTTTACTACTTTGCTATTCCTACTACAAAACTATTGCTACTGATAAACTGCTGTGAGCAAGATTGTTTTCCAGGTGCAGCTGAATTGACAACTCAGTTGTTAAGGCTTTTAAATATTCTTTGGCTCCCCTTGTGTCGAATCAATAAATTGGGTTTCACTTCCCTCGAAAATACTACGATACACTCCCTATACTTGTGGGTCCATATGTGGTTTGTGAGAAGAACACACATGCTCATGTGGTTTGTGAAAAGAACACACATCTAATGAAACTGGTGGATCGTTATGTGGTTTGGGTAAAGAACACACATGCAATGACACTGATGGATCAATATGTGGTTTGTGAAAAGAACACACATCCAAAATGACTCTAGTGGATCCTTCTGTGGTTTATGAAAAGAACACACATGCAATGACTCTAGCTGTGGTTTGTGAAAAGAACACACATGCGATGACATTGGTGGATCCATGTGTGGTTTGTGAAAAGAACAGACATGCAATGACTCTAGCTGTGGTTAATGAAAAGAACACAAAGGCAATAACACTGGTGGATCCATATGTGGTTTGTGGAAAGAACAGACATGCAATGACACTAGCTGTGGTTAATGAAAAGAACAGACATGCAATGCCTCTGATGGTTCCATATGTGGTTTGTGATAATAACACACATGCAATGACTCTAGCTGTGGTTAATGAAAAGAACACACATGCAATGACACTGGTGGATCCATGTGGTTTGTGAAAAGAATAGACGTGCAATGACTCTAGCTATGGTTAATGAAAAGAGAACACATTCAATGACACTGGTGGATCCATATGTGTTTTATGAAAAGAACACACATGCAATCAACTTTGGTGGATCCATATGTGGTTTGTGAGAAGAACACACATGCTCATGTGGTTTGTGAAAAGAACACGCATCCAATGACACTGGTGGATCCTTATGTGGTTTGTGAAAAGAACACACATGCATGAAACTGGTGGATCAATATGTGGTTTGTGAAAATAACACACATCCAATGACTCTAGTGGATCCTTATGTGGTTTATGAAAAGAACACACATGCAATGACTCTTGTTGTGGTTGGTAAAAAGAACACACATGCAATGACACTGGTGGATCCATGTGTGGTTTGTGAAAAGAACAGACATGCAATGACTCTAGCTATGGTTAATGAAAAGAACACACAAGCAATGACACTTGTGGATCCATATGTGGTTTGTGTAAAGAAAACACATGCAATGACTCTAGCTATGGTTTGTGAAAAGAACACACATCCAGTGACACTGGTGGATCCATATGTGGTTTGTGGAAAGAACATACATGCAATGACACTAGTTGTGGTTAATGAAAAGAACAGACATGCAATGACTCTGATGGATCCATATGTGGTTTGTGGAAAGAACACACATGCAATGACTTTAGATGTGGTTAATGAAAAGAACACACATGCAATGACACTGGTGGATCCATATGTGGTTTGTGAAAAGAACACACATGCAATGAACCTAGCTGTGGTTTGTGAAAATAAAACACATCTTATGACACTGGTGGATCCATATGTGGTTTGTGGAAACAACATACATGCAATGACACTAGTTGTGGTTAATGAAAAGAACAGAGATGCAATGACCCTTATGGATCCATATGTGGTTTGTGAAAAGAACACACATGCAATGACTCTAGCTGTGGTTAATGAAAAGAACACACATGCAATGAACTCTGGTGGATCCATATGTGGTTTGATAAAAGAACAGACATGCAATGCCTTTAGCTATGGTTAATGAAAAGAACACACATGCAATGAAACTGGTGGATCCATCTGTGGTTTATGAAAAGAACACACATGCAATGACTCTAGCTATGGTTTGTGAAAAGAACACACATGCAATGACACTAGTGGGTCCATGTGTGGTTTGTGAAAAGAACAGACATGCAATGACTCCAGCTGTGGTTAATGAAAAGACACACATGCAATGATACTGGTGGATCCATATGTGGTTTGTGAAAAGAACACACATGCAATGACTCTAGTTGTGGTTTGTGAAAAGAACACACATCCAATGACACTGGTGGATCCATATGTGGTTTGTGGAAAGAATAGACATGAATGACACTAGCTGTGGTTAATGAAAAGAACAAAAATGCAATGACTCTGATGGTTCCATATGTGGTTTGTGAAAAGAACACACATGCAATGGCTCTAGCTGTGGTTAATCAAAAGAACACACATACAATGACACTAGTGGATCCATGTGGTTTGTAAAAAGAAAAGGCATGCAATGACTCTAGCTATGGTTAATGACAACAACACACATGTAATGACACTGGTGGATCCATATGTGGTCTATGAAAAGAACACACAAGCAATGAACTCTGGTGGATCCATATGTGGTTTGTGAGAAGAACACACATGCTCATGTGGTTTGTGAAAAGAACACACATCGAATGACATTGGTGGATCCTTATGTGGTTTGGGTAAAGAACACACCTGTAATGACACTGGTGAATCAATATGTGGTTTGTAAAAATAACACACATCCAATGACTCTAGTGGATACTTCTGTGGTTTATGAAAAGAACACACATGCAATGACACTAGTGGATCCATGTGTGGTTTGTGAAAAGAACAGACATGCAATGACTCCAGCTGTGGTTAATGAAAAGACACACATGCAATGACACTGGTGGATCCATATGTGGTTTGTGCAAACAACACACATGCAATGACTCTAGCTGTGGTTTGTGAAAATAACACACATTAAGTGACACTAGTTGATCCATATGTGGTTTGTGGAAAGAACATACATGAATGACACTAGCTGTGGTTAATGAAAAGAACATACATGCAATGACTCTGATGGTTCCATATGTGGTTTGTGAAAAGAACACACATGCAATGACTCTAGCTGTGGTTAATCAAAAGAACACACATGCAATGACACTAGTGGATCCATGTGGTTTGTGAAAAGAACAGACATGCAATGACTCTAGCTATGGTTAATGAAAAGAACACAGATGCAATGACACTAGTGGATCCATATGTGGTATATGAAAAGAACACACATGCAATGAGCTCTGGTGGATCGATATGTGGTTTGTGAGAAGAACACACATGCTCATGTGGTTTCTAAAAAGAAGACACATGTAATGACACTGGTGGATCCTTATGTGGTTTGGGTAAAGAACACACATGCAATGACACTGGTGGATCAATATGTGGTTTGTGAAAAGAACACATATCCAATGACTCTAGTGGATCCTTCTGTGGTTTATGAAAAGAACACACATGCAATGACTCTAGATGTGGTTTGTGAAAAGATCACACATGCAATGACACTAGTGGATCCATGTGTGATTTGTGAAAAGAACAGACATGCAATGACTCTATCTGTGGTTAATGAAAAGAACACACATGCAATAACACTGGTGGATCCATATGTGGTTTGTGTAAAGAACACACATGCAATGACTCTAGCTGTGGTTTGTGAAAAGAACACACATCCAGTGACACCGGTGGATCCATATGTGGTTTGTGGAAAGAACATACATGCAATAAAACTAGCTGTCATTAATGAAAAGAATAGACATGCAATGACTCTATTGGATCCATATGTGGTTTGTGAAAAGAACACACATGCAATGACTCTAGTTGTGGTTAATGAAAAGAACACGCATGCAATGACACTGGTGGATCCATGTGGTTTGTGAAAAGAACAGGCATGCAATGACTCTAGCTCTGGTTAATGAAAAGAACACACATGCAATGACAATGGTGGATCCATATGTGGTATATGTAAAGAACACACATGCAATGTACTCTGGTGGATCCATATGTGGTTTGTGAGAAGAACACACATGCTCATGTGGTTTGTGAAAAGAACACACATCTAATGACACTGGTGGATCCTTATGTGGTTTGGGTAAACAACACACATGCAATGACACTGGTGGATCAATATGTGGTTTGTGAAAAGAACACACATCCAATGACTCTAGTGGATCCTTTGTGGTTTATGAAAAGAACACACATGCAATGACTCTAGCTGTGGTTTGTGAAAAGAACACACACGCAATGACCCTGGTGGATCCATGTGTGGTTTGTGAAAAGAACAGACATGCAATGAATCTAGCTGTGGTTAATGAAATGAACACACATGCAATAACACTGGTGGATCCATATATGGTTTGTGTAAAGAACACACATGCAATGACTCTAGCTTTGGTTTGTGAAAAGAACACACATCTAGTGACACTGGTGGATCCATATGTGGTTTGTGGAAAGAACATACATGCAATGACACTAGCTGTGGTTAATGAAAAGAACAGACATGCAATGACTCTGATGGATCCATATGTGGTTTGTGAAAAGAACACACATGCAATGACTCTAGCTGTGGTTAATGAAAAGAACACACATGCAATGACACTGGTCGATCCATATGTGGTTTTTGAAAAGAAAACACATGCAATGACTCTAGCCGTGGTTTGTGAAAAGAACACACATATAGTGGCACTGGTGGATCCATATGTGGTTTGTGGAAAGAACATAAATGCAATGACCCTAGCTGTGGTTAATGAAAAGAGCAGACCTGCAATGACTCTGATGGATCCATATGTGGTTTGTGAAAATAACACACATGCAATGACTCTAGCTGTGGTTTGTGAAAAGAACACACATCCAAAATGACTCGAGTGGATCCTTCTGTGGTTTATGAAAAGAACAGACATGCAATGACACTAGCTGTGGTTTGTGAAAAGAACACACATGCAATGACATTGGTTGATCCATGTGTGGTTTGTGAAAAGAACAGACATGCAATGACTCTAGCTGTGATTAATGAAAAGAACACACATGGAATAACACTGGTGGATCCATATGTGGTTTGTGTAAAGAACACACATGCAATGACTCTAGCTGTGGTTTTGAAAAGAAAACACATCTAGTGACACTGGTGGATCCATATGTGGTTTGTGGAAAGAACATACATGCAATGACACTAGTTGTGGTTAATGAAAAGAACAGACATGCAATGACTCTGATGGATCCATATGTGGTTTGTGAAAAGAACACACATGCAATGACTCTAGCTGTGGTTAATGAAAAGAACACACATGCAATGAACTCTGGTGGATCCATATGTGGTTTGTGAAAAAACCAGACATGCAATGACTAGATATGGTTAATGAAAAGAACACACATGCAATGACACTAGTGGATCCATCTGTGGTTTATGAAAAGAACACACATGCAATGTCTGTAGATGTGGTTTGTCAAAAGAACACACATGCAATGACACTGGTGGATCCATATGTGGTTTGTGAAAAGAACATACATGCAATGACTCTAGCTGTGGTTAATGAAAAGACACACATGCAATGACACTGGTGGATCCATATGTGGTTTGTGAAAAGAACACACATGCAATGACTCTAGCTGTGGTTAATGAAAAGAACACACATGCAATGAACTCTGGTGGTTCCATATGTGGTTTTTGGAAAGAACCGACATGAATGACACTAGCTATGGTTAATGAAAAGATAAGACATGTAATGACTCTGACGGATCCATATGTGGTTTGTGAAAAGAACACACATGCAATGACTCTAGCTGTGGTTAATGAAAAGAAAACACATGCAATGACACTAGTCGATCCATATGTGGTTTTTGAAAAAAAACACATGTAATGACTCTAGCCGTGGTTTGTGAAAAGTACACACATCTAGTGACACTGTTGGATCCATATGTGGTTTGTGGAAAAACATACATGCAATGAACTCTGGTGGATCCATATGTGGTTTGTGAGAAGAACACACATGCTCATGTGGTTTGTGAAAAGAACACACATCTAATGAAACTGGTGGATCGTTATGTGGTTTGGGTAAAGAACACACATGCAATGACACTGGTGGATCAATATGTGGTTTGTGAAAAGAATACACATCCAAAATGACTCTAGTGGATCCTTCTGTGGTTATGAAAAGAACACACATGCAATGACTCTAGCTGTGGTTTGTGAAAAGAACACACATGCAATGACATTGGTGGATCCATGTGTGGTTTGTGAAAAGAACAGACATGCAATAACTCTAGCTATGGTTAATGAAAAGAACACACATGCAATAACACTGGTGGATCCATATGTGGTTTGTGTAAAGAACACACATGCAATGACTCTAGCTGTGGTTTGTGAAAAGAACACACATCCAGTGACACTGGTGGATCCATATGTGGTTTGTGGAAAGAACATACATGCAATGGCACTAGTTGTGGTTAATGAAAAGAACAGACATGCAATGACTCTGATGGATCCATATGTGGTTTGTGAAAAGAACAGACATGCAATGACTCTAGCTGTGATTAATGAAAAGAACACACATGGAATAACACTGGTGGATCCATATGTGGTTTGTGTAAAGAACACACATGCAATGACTCTAGCTGTGGTTTGTGAAAAGAAAACACATCTAGTGACACTGGTGGATCCATATGTGGTTTGTGGAAAGAACATACATGCAATGACACTAGTTGTGGTTAATGAAAAGAACAGACATGCAATGACTCTGATGGATCCATATGTGGTTTGTGAAAAGAACACACATGCAATGACTCTAGCTGTGGTTAATGAAAAGAACACACATGCAATGAACTCTGGTGGATCCATATGTGGTTTGTGAAAAAACCAGACATGCAATGACTAGATATGGTTAATGAAAAGAACACACATGCAATGACACTAGTGGATCCATCTGTGGTTTATGAAAAGAACACACATGCAATGACACTGGTGGATCCATGTGGTTTGTGAAAAGAACAAACATGCAATGACTCTAGCTATGGTTAATGAAAAGAACACACACACAATGAAACTGGTGGATCCATATGTGGTTTATGAAAAGAACACAAATGCAATGAACTCTGGTGGATCCATACGTTGTTTGTTAGAATAACACACATCCTCATGTGGTTTGTGAAAAGAACACACATCCAATGACACTGGTGGATCCATATGTGGTTTGTGAAAAGAACAGACATGCAATCACTCTAGTTGTGGTTAATGAGAAGAATAAGCATGCAATGACACTTGTGGATCCATGTGTGGTTGATGAAAAGAAAACACATGCAATGACTCTAGCTGTGGTTTGTGAAAAGAACACACATCTAGTGACACTGGTGGATCCATATGTAGTTTGTGGAAAGAACAGACATGCAATGACACTAGCCGTGGTTAATGAAAAGAACATACATGCAATGACTTTGGTGGACCCATATGTGGTTTGTGAAAAGAACACACATGCAATGACTCTAGTTGTGGTTAATGAAAAGAACATACATGCAATGACTCTGGTGGATCCATATGTGGTTTGTGAAAAGAACACACATGCAATGTCTCTAGCTGTAGTTAATGAAAAGAACACACATGCAATGACACTGGTGGATCCATGTGGTTTGTGAAAAGAACAGACATGCAATGACTCTAGCTGTGGTTAATGAGAAGAACGGGCATGCAATGACTCTGGTGGATCCATATGTGGTTTGTGAAAAGAATAGACATGCAATGACTCTAGTTGTGGTTCATGAAAAGAACACACATGCAATGACATTGGTGGATCCATATGTGGTTTGTGAAAAGAACACACAAGCAATGACTCTAGCTGTGGTTTGTGAAAAGAACAAACATGCAATGAAATATGGTGGATCCATATGTGCTTTGTGAAAAGAACACACATGCAATGACTCTAGCCGTGGTTTGTGAAAAGAACACACATCTAGTGACACTGGTGGATCCATATGTGGTTTGTGGAAAGAACAGAAATGCAATGACACTAGCTGTGGTTAATGAAAAGAACAGACATGCAATGACTTTGATGGATCCATATGTGGTTTGTGAAAAGTATACACATGCAATGACTCTAGCTATGGTTAATGAAAAGAACACACATGCAATGAACTCTGGTGGATCCATATGTGGTTTGTGAAAAGAACAGACAAGCAATGACACTAGTGGATCCATTTGTGGTTTACGAAAAGAACACATATGCAATGACTCTAGCTGTGGTTTGTGAAAATAACACACATGCAATGACACTGGTGGATCCATATGTGGTTTATGAAAAGAACACACATGCAATGAACTCTGGTGGATCCATATGTGGTTTGTGAGAAGAACACACATGCTCATGTGGTTTGTTAAAGGAACACACATCCAGTGACACTGGTGGATCCATGTGGTTTGTGAAAAGAACAGGCATGCAATTACTCTAGCTATGGTTAATGAAAAGAACACACACGCAATGCCACTGGCGGATCCATATGTGGTTTATGAAAATAACACACATGCAATGAACTCTGGTGGATCCAAATGTGGTTTGTGAGAAGAACACACATGCTCATTAGGTTTGTGAAAAGAACACACATCCAATGACACCGGTGGATCCTTATGTGGTTTGTGAAAAGAACACACATGCAATGACACTGGTGGATCAATATGTGGTTTGTGAAAAGAACACATATCCAATGACTCTAGTGGATCCTTCTGTGGTTTATGAAAAGAACACACATGCAATGACTCTAGCTGTGGTTTCTGAAAAGAACACACAAGCAATGACACTGGTGGATCCATGTGTGGTTTGTGAAAGAATGGATATGCAATGACTCTAGCTGTGGTTAATGAAAAGATCACAAATGCAATGACACTGGTGGATCCATATGTGGTTTGTGAAAATAACACACATGTAATGACTCTAGCTATGGTTTGTGAAAAGAACACACATCCAGTGACACTGGTGGATCCACATGTGGTTTGTGGAAAGAACATACATGCAATGACACTGATGGATCCATATGTGGTTTGTGAAAAGAACACACATGCAATGACTCTAGCTGTGGTTAATGAAAATAACACACATGCAATGAACTCTGGTGCATCCATATGTGGTTTGTGAAAAGAACAGACATGCAATGACTCTAGTTGTGGTTCATGAAAAGAACACACATGCAATGACATTGGTGGATCCATATGTGGTTTGTGAAAAGAACACACATGCAATGACTCTAGCTGTGGTTTGTGAAAAGAATACACATGCAATAAACTCTGGTGGATACATATGTGGTTTGTGAAAAGAACAGACATGCAATAACTCTAGTTGTGGTTCATGGAAGGAACACACATGCAATGACATTGGTGGATCCATATGTGGTTTGTGAAAAGAACACACATGCAATGACTCTAGCTGTGGTTTGTGAAAAAAACACACATCTAGTGACACTGGTGGGTCCATATGTGGTTTGTGGAAAGAACACACATGCAATGAACTCTGGTGTATCCATATGTGGTTTGTGAGAAGAACACACATGATCATGTGGTTTGTGAAAAGAACAAACATCCAATGACACTGTTGGATCCTTATGTGGTTTGTGAAAAGAACACACATGCAATGACACTAGTGGATCAATATGTGGCCCTTGAAAAGAACACACATCATATGAATCTAGTGGATCCTTATGTGGTTTATGAAAAGAACATCGAAAACGCTAGAAAAAGGGCGCCCTCATGGGAGTACGCTCCACGAAGCTGCTCGTGGCTGCACGTGGATGATTTTAGTGTCCCGTTGATCAGGGGTGTCTTGTTTTCTCGACACGTGTAGTTCTGGTAGCGCTTCTGGATGTTTGGGGTGGGGCGTTCGGCGGTTTTCTTCCATCGCGGGACCTCGCCCGGTTTTTGTTTTTTGTCGATTCTCTTTTCCGGTTCGTATGAACTGCGGTTTGCGTTGCATGCACTGCTTATAGGAGGAGTTCTAGTTGCTTGCTCGTAGGACATGGAGGTAGTGCACAATTATCTGTCTTGGCAGTGGCATAGTGCTATGGTTACTCTTTTTTGGTCCTGTTTTTCTCTTTGTTGTTCCTTTGTTTTTCTCTTTTTCGGTAGTTAGTATCTGCTTTTATTTTTTCACTTTTATTTTATTTTGTCTCTTTTGTTTTATTTACGGGCAATGGAGATTTTGTGGTGTGTAATGGGAGGGGTCCTACTTTGAACTCCTTTTTATGTATACTTTGAACTAATTCTTTGAAGGGTACTGTTTTCAATGCTATTGTGTTTCTAATTGTAATGTGAGGTAGTGTAGTGTCTAATACTAATGGAGCCAGTTCATTTTTTTACAAGAGGAGTTCGAGCGGCTTGCTGGTACGATAGGGAGGCAGTGCATTGTTTGTATCTTGAGCAGTGCATGGCGTGTAGCGCTGAGCATCTGCGCTTTGGTGAGCCGTGCACTTCTTATAGGAGGCTGTGCACTGCTTACCGGAGGAGTTCGAGTGGCGTTCTCCTAGGACAGGGAGGTAGTGCACTGGTTGTAGCTTGAGCAGTGCATGGCGTGTAGTGTTGAGCATCTGCACGCCGCTGAGCCGTGCACTGCTTATAGGAGGCTGTGAACTACTTACCGGAAGAGTTCGAGTGGCGTTCTCGTGGCACAGGGAAGGAGTGCACAGGTTGTAGCCTGAGAAGTGCACGGTGTGCAGTGCTGAGCATCTGCACTATGCTGGGTCGTGCACTGCTTACATGAGGAGTTCGTGTGGCTTGCTGGTAGGACAGGCATGCGGTACATTGTGTGTATATTGAGCACTGCATGGCGTGCAGTGCTGAGCATCTGCGCTTTGCTAAGCCGTGCACTGCTTATAGGAGGCCGTGCACTGCTTACAGGAGAAGTTCGAGTGGCTTTCTCCTAGGACATGGAGGCAATGCACTGGTTGTATATTGAGCAGTGCATGGCGAGCAGTGCTGAGCATCTGCCCTTTGCTGAGACGTGCACTGCTTATAGGAGGCCGCACTCCTTACCGGAGGAGTTCGAGTGGCTTGCTCGTGGCACAGGGAGGCAGTGCACTGGTTGTAGCCTGAGGAGTGCATGACATGCAGCGCTGAGCATTTGCGCTGTGCTGGGCCGTGCACTGCTTACAAGAGGCCGTGCACTGCTTACCGGAGGAGTTCGAGTGGCTTTCTCGTGGCACAGGGAGGCAGTGCACTAGTTGTATCCTGAGGAGTGCATGGTGTGCAGTGCTGAGCATATGCATTTTGCTGGGCCGTGCACTGCTTACAGGATGATTTCGAGTGGCGTGCTCGTAGCACAGGTAGGCAGTGCATTGGTTGTAGGTTGAGCAGTCAATAGCGTGCAGTGCTGAGCATCTGCGCTTTGTTGAGCCGTGCACTGCTTATAGGAGGTCGTGCACTGCTTACAGGAGAAGTTTGAGTGGCTTGCTCCTAGGACAGGGAGGTAGTGCACTGGTTGTAGCTTGAGCTGTGCATGGTGTGCAGTGCTGAGCATCTGCCCTTTGCTGAGCCGTGTACTGCTTATAGGAGGCCATGTACTGTTTAGCGAAGGAGTTCGAGTGGCGTTCTCATGGCACAGGGAGGCAGTGCACTGGTTGTATCTTGAGCAGTGCATGGCGTGCAGTGCTGAGCATCTACCGTTTGCTGGGCCGTGCACTGCTTACCGGAGGAGTTCGAGTGGCTTGCTCGTGGCACAAGGAGGTAGTGCACTGGTTGTAGCCTGAGCAGTGCATGGCGTGCAGTGCTGAGCATCTGCATTGTGCTGGGCCGTGCACTACTTACAGGATGAGTTTGAGTGGCATGCTCCTAGCACAGGTAGGTAGTGCATTGGTTGTAGGTTGAGCAGTCAATAGCGTGCAGTGCTAAGCATTTGCGCTATGCTGTGCATTTCTTGGAAGTTGAGAAGTACATGGCGTGTAGTGCTGAGCATCTGCGATGTGCTGGGCCGTACTCTTCTTATAGGAGGAGTTGGAGTTGCGTTCTCGTAGCACAGGGGGGAGTGCATTGGTTGTAGATTGAGTAGTGCATAGTGTGCAGTGCTGAGCATCTGCGCTTTGCGGGGCCATGCACTGCTTGCATGATGAGTTCGATTGACTTTCTCGTAGCACAGGGAGGCAGTGCATTGGTTGTAGCTTGAGCAGTGCGTAGCATTCAAGGTGCAAGATGCAATACATTCAGCATTCAACATTCACATATGCAATATTTAGAAGATGATCAAAGTGTTCAACTTACTGAGTAGATTCATTGACATTACAGTAGATAAAAGATGTTCAACTTACTAAAGAACATGAATACAATACACTTCAGCACTAGATTAAACAAGAAAAAATGACTATCTGAGCAGTGTTTTTCCAAGTTAACCACTAGATGACAATCTCAACAAAGTTGAGACCAAGGTGCTCCTGCATATGCTCTACTTACATGAGAAGTAGTGATTCCCATCCAACATCAACAGCAAATGTGAAGTCAAGCCACCCTGTGGTGAAGCTGACACGTCCGTTATCCCTTTGTACAGTATATGCACATGTAATAAAATTCTCTTATTCTCCTTCAAGATCATGTCCATGCCTGTACAGATATGTTATGCCCTGAGTTGGGTACCTGAAACCATCTACAACCTCAATTGGCATGAACTGCAATAAATAAAAAAGCTAGTATTTTAACAAGCATTCTAAATTAACAAGTTCATTAAATTATATGTTGAATCTGAACATAAAATATGATTAAATATGTAGAAACTAACCAGTGCATTATGGTCATGGTTTTCCATATTCATCTTGTGTATCCAGAAATGCTTTTCATCTTTACTTTCAAAAAACTGATGTTCCGTGAAATGAACATCTTTGTAAATGCCAAATAAGATTGAAGCCATTTGCTGCTTAGTTAGTGCATTTATGTCTGAGAAGATGGTCCTGTGCAGAATGCTTCTGATGGATGTAGGCACATCTCTCACCTCTGTTCAATGAGTGGAAATACATGTTGAGTATTAAAGAATGTTATTATGATGATCTAGTAGTAGGACAAGGAAAAACTATATGTGCAAATTATTTACAGTAAATAAGGGAAATACCAGTTGCTTCATTAATCTTTTTCTCTTCACCATTAGAGTAAACAATGACATGAAATAAGTTGGTCAAGTTCAAACCAACATGATCAAGTGGGTCGTCATCATATTCAAAATGCACTACATCTCCAAGTGCTATATCATAAACTCTCATCAAGGACTTCCAGTATGGACCACAAATTATTGTCCTAACATTAGACTTCTTGAGGAACAAATCAAAATTCCTTAATGCTTCATTGTTTGCAACCATCCAATTATTTGGAGTAAAATCATTCAGTCTTTCCCTAAATGAGCATGGCACTACCTAAAGGTAAACAACATGGTTCAGTTCACGTGACAAGAAGACAATAAAAGAAACAGTACATAAAATGAAAATTTCGAATGTTTTGAATAAAACCTTCGAAACCCTTCTCGTAAATATGTAAAAACTTACCACACCATTGATGGGAAAACCTTGAACAATGTTAACCTGGAAGCTGGCTGCTCTCCTCTATTCCCTACCACAATTGTTGGTAGGTTGCCCACACACTTTACAGTCCATTCCAAGAAATACCTGATAAAATTAACAATTCATTTAAGAAGTGAACTGTTCATTAACTAAGTACAATCCTAATCTATAAAGTGTCAAACAGATCAATTACAAGGCATAAATTACACCATAGTATTACGGGGATAAGATGATAGGAAGAACACATAAAGGATTAGGGGAAACTAAAAAAAATAAAATGGAAGTGTGATGCAAAACTCACCGTCGAGTTGTACAAAGACAATGGAATAGATATTCAAATAAAAGAACAAAGCTTCTTGAAATGAAGAAATAGATAAGGATGGAACTGAAACCAATAAAGAAAAGGAAAGTGATACGGGATTAGAGGGGAAATCTTGATCGGGAGGGGACGGACTTTTCTGAGAAACTTCTCTGCTCCGAGGAACTGTTCTCGGGAACTGTTCTTGGGAAGTGCTCTGGACATGCGTAGTGGGAGAGCGGTGGAGAGAACTGAATGGAGTCCCTTCGGTTTCCCTCCATTTATAAATCAACCAACTAAAACGGTTATGTGCTAACCGGACGAAATTGAAAGTCTGGTAGACTAACAACTAAACTGAACTTATACATCGAGGCAGTGCATAGTTGACACTTTTGGCAGTGGTGTGAGGTATGGTTTATCTTTTTTTAGGTAATTAGTATTTACTTTATATTTTCATTTAGTTTTTGTATTTTTTATTTACGGGTAATTGGAATTTTATAGTTCATTTTAATCAAAGTAGTATACTTTTTACCAAATTTCTACATTGAGTACTGCACAGTTTATCTGCTTGCACTACCATATTATTAGCTTGTTGCAGTGCCCTAGTATTGTATTATGTTGAACTGCTCTATTTTGACTGCAGTGCCATGCGCATTTTTTCGCATCCTCGATAAACTTAACTTTCGATCCGCGTGCACTGTTTCATTCGCTGAATTGTTAATTGCGTTTATATTAGGCATAGTATTATAGCTTTGGTCAATCGTTGATCTAGGATGATGTGTGGGTTGTGTTTTATTGTGGGTAGTTGAGATGACTGTTCAATGTGTATAAGTACATTATAAATTCATACGTCGATGCTTAACATTTCACATTCCAGTCCTAGTTCCTATTCTACTAGACGGTTTGTTTTCCTCTAGACGGTTCTTCTTCCATTTCCATTTCCAGTTCTTTCTGCCATGGATCCAGTGAGGAAGCCTTTGTCTAGAAAGCAACAAACAGCCGTTATGTAACATTTGGAAGCTGCTGAGCAGAGGAGACGGGGCGTGGAGGGCGCTGCCCTGCTGTCCACCATCGTGGAATCCTTCGCCGAAGGTTCGTCGTCGTCCCGATGAAACTGTCGCAAGATCGACGAGTCCGGGTTAGTTTTGCTTTTTTATCTTTTCTTGTAATTCATTTCTAATTTTTTGGATTAGGTTTTTGAAGCTCTTGTTGTGTCGTTGATGTTTGGAACTTACATATAGGTCTCACTCCTCTAGTGTTCATGGTTGCTCGCATTTGGCATCTACTCTGTCATCGTCTGTTCCTTTGGTGCATCCGAGCGGGCTAATCAATGTGCGTGTATTTGTATGTTGGCTATTTTTTTACTACGATCAGTACTATTTACACTAAGTCTTGTTGTTGTTTTTTGTGAAAATATTAGGATTCACTAGCATTAGTTACGGGAGTTTTGGATAGCAGTAATCATGTTGATGCAGAATATCAGAGGCTTCATAATGAACTTGCTACGGAGAAGGCTAAGGTATTAGAATTGTGTGTCAAGCTCTCTGACATGGAGGCAGAAAAGATGACTATTACTATAGAGTGTGACCGTCTTCGACACGAGATCGTCCGAATGCAGCTCGTTGTCGAAGATGCTGCTATGATGAAGGTGGAGCTCAACAATTATAAAGCTGGTGCTGCAGCCTGGGACTTAGAGCGGGATACTCTGACGATGGATATGGCTCAGCTACTAGCTGATAGACAAAAGCTTGATGAGCAATTGGCCAACATGATAGCCAAGCGTTTTGAAGACATTGAAACAACAAAAAATGCATGTCTTGACAGGCTACATGCAATGCAATCACTGAAGGACATTCTTGAGTATCGTCGTAACTGCAAAGAGTGCATGGATGACATTCACAAAGAGGTCAAGGAGCTTGATAAGAAACTGTCCAAATAACTTGTGAAGTGTCTTCCATATTTTAAATACTAGCAAAATTTGGCCTATCATGTTGTAAGTGTTAGTAATGGTGTTTGTGAAGAGAACTTAATGGATGTGATGGAGCAAGAATGTATGTAATTAAGTAAGTTTGTACGTAATGAAGCAAGTGTCTGTCTATTAGTGAATTTTTCTATTTGCACTTTTCTGACTAGCTATGGTGCACTGTGGTGTCTTTCCGTGTGTGCTATATAGCTTCTTTGTTCTTCCTTGACCAGACTGGTTGCACTGCCTTACTAACTCATGTATGCATGGTTCTATGGCAGTGCAAGGATATCTATATAGGCAGTTTTTAAAATGATCATCTAGAAGCAGTTTATACTATATTGAGTGCGCTGAAAATATAATTTCTACACAGGTATGGAAGAGTGTTTTTAGTGGTGCATGCACTACCCAGGTAGATTTAGATGCACTGCGTCGTACATATGTATATTCTGCCTTGTGCTGACTTGTTGCACTGCCTTCTTTACTTATGTATGTAATTTATCGATGGAAGTGCAAGGATATCTATGTAAGCAGTTTGATTAAAGACCACCTAAAAGAAGTTTATACCGGGTTGATTATGATCGTTATGTGGAAGTAGTTTATACTTGGTTCAGTGTGATGAAAATATAATTTTTACACATAGCTATGCAATTGTTTTTATCGCTGTATGCGTTTGCTATATGCACTACTCACATAGATGCAGTTTGTACTTGGTTCAGTGTGATGAAAATATAATATTTACACATAGCTATGCAAGAGTGTATGCAGATGCACTGGCCCATAGATGTCGATGCACTACAAATAGATATTGCACTACCAACTTAAAATCAGAAAACAAGTTATCTGTTACAGATTAACAAGCGTCTACTTATGCCCAATGATATTGTAATTTCCTTTGCCTTAGACTAGTTAGATGCAATATGTGCATGTAATCGGGTTTGACGAAATAATGTACATGTTTCGTAATTTTGGCATAATCACTTAATGTTATTGCAATTTCTGGCATCTCCACGTCTGGACCCAACTCCCTAAGATTTTCTAGTAGGTTCTTCAGTGCTTGGTTAAATCTGTGGAACAATATTGTGTACAGTTGTTCATCTCTGATACTGGAGCTTGTGTCTTGATAAGTATTGTAAAGTCTTGTTAGTTTTCAAGTATATGTAATCAATTTTTTTGAAAACATTCTATCTAACTATTGCTTACAATTGACGTCTTTCCTTTTTCTATAATTTCGCCATTGTATCTCTGCAGGTGATATATTGTCCACAATCCACATGCGTCTTCATCTTGTTTTTTAGTTCTCATGTAGCGTGCACTTTTGAATGATGCACTCCATCCTGGCAATGTGTCATCTTTGTAAATGCACTCTAGCACTTGCTCGAACCTGCTTAGCTGTATATTGAAACATTATAGTGACATTGTTAGATAAAAAGGGTAGTAAGTTCTGATATGTTTTTTTTGAGAAATAACACTCTGACTCTAGTAAAAGTTTTCTAGTAATGTCTACATTTTGGTAGGAGTCTTACCATAGTTTGTCCTATGTTACTATGGTAATCCTGCATCTCTTTACTGTTATTATATGCGAAGGAGTCTAGGATCTCAACCTTTGGATTCCGAGCAAACCCATTTAAGACATAAACTAAAAAATGTTTCTTGCAATGAACCGGTAGTAGTATCTGTGTATGGAAGTAGATATAATACTCAAGTAAGTTTTAAACATTTGGTAATTTTTAATTTTATGAGGTATCTTAATACTGAATATAGAAATTTATGCTTATTTCTAAAATAAATCACTATGCCTGCTTTTGTAAGGTCGTCTGCTCCTATGAGGTAATCGATAGTGCGAGCAATGTCTTCAAGTTCAATTTTTTGTTTTGTTCATAAAATCTAATACTGATGTTACTTGTGTGGGTAGGATTACCCTTTTACCTTCCTGGAAAATATATTTGAACTCATCATTACTTCTCCATGTGTGGATGATGGCATCTAAAAATTGATTGTCTATCCATCCTTTCTCTTTGAAACTGTTTGCTAGTTCACGTGCAGTATATGTCAGAGTAAAATCTCTTGATTCATTGGATATAGTTGTCTTGATAAAAACCCTCCTGTTGTATTACAAAAAACAAGATTGGTATTACAGGGGTGTTAGTTTATATTAGAACAAAAAAGATCTAGGCTAATTAAAAGAAATCTAGCTGTACCAAGTTAAGCTAGTTTTGATGCATCTTCGATTAGTTTTTGCCATACTTTTCTTGCATTCTCTGTTTCTTTAAATTCAGCTGGAATGAAAACAAGTCTTTCTTCTGGATTTTGTTTTTTCTGTTCTTCCATCGAATCCTTGCACCTTTTTGGATTTATTCTATATCTTTCTCTGAAGATCTCTTTCTCCTGTGTTTCTTTCTGTTGTATCATTGATTTGTTTGACATCTTGTTTTCTTTCTCTTGATTTCCTAGCAATATATATTTCTTCAAGTCTTGGAAATCTCTTCTTGTGAATAGCTCTTGATATTTGGAATGGCCTATAGATTCTGCAAATTTGTAAATACTTATGTTGCACTTGATAGTAACAATGCTATGAAACAACATACTATAGTATGAACAATACTAGTCAAAAATCTGTGTAAAGGATTACCTAATATTCTATCATCTAACGTTTTGATGTTTATCCTGAAGATGTCTGATGTCAGCATCCTCATGAGAAGCATTTCCTTCTAATCCGGAATATTTTTTTTTGTGAATTCCAGAACGTGATCTCTGGTGCTGTTCTCGATCATATAGAGCATGAAGAACCCACAGTCACAGCTGCATAACATTTATCTTTTTAGTTGTTGTCAGATGGTTAAAAGTTAACAAAGATAAGTAGTTCAATGCAAGACTAAGTTTTATGTTATGTATGAACATTTACCCGTTATCCTGTAGAGGCATGTGTTCATATACTACCTCAAAATCATCCAGCGATTGGACTTTTGTTTCTGTTGTTCCAAAACCTTCGCTCCACAATGTATTTATTTTCCTGATCAATTTTGAGCATACTTTTTCAAGATCAATATCCCCTGGCTCTCTCAATGAATCATAAATTCTGAACTTCTTATCCAAAATATCTATTGTCAATTCGAACCAGTGACCTACTGAACCTGAACTTCCCTTAGGAGGTCGCTGGAGGAAAGGAAACATTATCTGCATGAGCAATTATTTAAAATTTGTTAGCATATTTTTCTGTTTAAAAATTGAATATACAAGGTTGTATTTGCAGTATGGTGTTCTTCAAGTTGTCAAAATATATACTGTTATGAATATTATTATTCTACTTACTAGTTTGTATTTGTCTAGACGGTCCGCTGCTTCTGGTTTAAACAAGTCCTCTACCCAACGCATACTTCTTTTATCGTCTTTGACTGTGCTAATGTTAATAAGTTTTTGCTGCAAAACAACCATTAGTTTGTTTGCTCTGAATATATAAAGACTTTTGTTTATTATTTACAATTGCTTTTTCTATAGTACTTACAGTTGCTCTGTAATGAATAATTTTCTTCTTTGACTTGGATCTCCTAAGTTGTTCTTCAAGATAGATTAACACCAATTCACCCTCTGTATCGCCTAGCAGTCCTTCCTTTCTGAAAGCACTTGATATGTAATAAAGTGGCACCTTTGTATTGGTTTTCTCGTGCTTCAATATATACCGAGATCTGCAGAGTGGATTAATTTTTATTATAACACAGTATGGTTCTAAAAAAATGTGCAAAGTGCAAAATGATAATTTTTTAATCATCTCATTTTAATATAGCTATATCTTCTTCTGACAGTTCTTTGTCTGTGAACTTGAATATCAGGTTATACAATTTTGTCCATTCGGATTGTATTTGCCTGCTGTCCTTGTTTGCTTGGTCTCCACTATCTGTATCTGTGGACATAAAAAATTGTTAGTGTGTGAAAAATGAAGTGCAGAAAAACCAGTGCAATGAGTTATGTTAGGCAGTGCATCAGAATGGTAGTTGGATGAGTTCGATTCTGATAATTGAGGCGGTACTTGGTTTAACAGTCGTGTTGGACGAGTGCAAATGGTAGACTGGCTAATACTTTAATGTTGTAACCATAATCGTTCATGCAAATCTATTCATGGTCATTACACCCAGATTTTTTGATATGTTTAGCAAGCTCTATTTTGCAAGTGTATCCTTAATTTATTCACACCAGTAGAAACATGCTATATTTACAAAGGAATCAAATTGTTCAACAAGTTAATTTCATAAATATAAGTTGTATCTATGTCATATGACCTTCTGCTGTCAGATTGGTACTGACTGGCAGTAAATCTTCTGTTCTATGTCCAACTTCACTGTCTTTAACTTTAATGTTCTATTTTTCTTTATCTTCTGTCTGATGTTCCTCTTGTTTACCCTGTTCTTGCCTGTTGGCTGTGTCAGAGTAGGCTATGCTTGTTTCTGCTGCTTCATCAGAGGTAGTCTGGTTGTTTGTATCTTCTCCTGCTCCCTCCTATAATCAAAAGTTTATATTAGATCTTTGTTGAATTCTTATGGATGTTATAACCATCATGAGATTTTTTTTTGTTTCATATTGTAGTAATTTTTCTCCTTTCTACTAAATGAGTGTCTACCTTTAGAGATTTTTCTTTTTTATTGGTGAGGCTGCGTGCTCCTGTCCTTTTGCTGTAGTTTCGTCATTGGTACCATCTTCCTGATTGTCCAATGCATGAAAAAAAATACAGCACTGTTAAACTTGCAACAATCATTCTTTATATATCGTGCAATAACTTGCAATAAGTATATAAATTACCTTTGTAGCTTCGATTGTTGTGTCTTCTGTTTTTTTAGACGTATCAACACTGTTAGAGTTGTTTTTCTCAGTTTCATTCTGCGGCAATGAACATGATGCAGGATCTTCCATTCTGACAGGTCCTCTTTTTGCTGCTATATCTTTCGCCGACTCCATGTATAACTTGAGCTTATCCATTGAGTCTAGAATCTCAAGTCCTGCTCTGTTGACGTCTTGTTTGTAGTTACTGATGAGGCCTAGTTCGGTATCAGTTTCTATATTTTGACATATGTTTTCTGGGTTGTCTGCAATCTATCTCAGGAGATCCATTGCTTGCTGCATCTTCTCAACATCTATCATGAGATCTCCGATTGAATTTGTCTGGTCATTATCCACCACTGCAGTTGAGGAACTGTTTTTCTTTGTATGAAAACCTTTGTCGTAGTGCTGCAGCTCGGATGCAGTCTTAACCTATTTGATGTGAGGAGGACAATTTAGATATTTTGATGCTCAATCTTCTTATCCTACGGAATGAAATCAGATATGCCAATAAGGTAATACAAATATATATATTATCAGTATGTGTACTTACATATTTCAATGCTCCGAATTCCTTAATGTTATGTTTCTGTCTGTCCTTCTTCACAATGGACAACAATAATTCATTGTCAAGAACATGCATCCTTGGTGTTTCAATCGTGTTGATGGAATTCTCACACCTTTTAGTTTCCAGATAGACTATTAAAGGCAGTATAGCGCATCCCTCAGCTCCCTTGGTATTTGTTTTTACAGGACCCTTACTCTTTTTCTTGTTTTTGTTTTTCTTCTCTGCAAAAAATTCTGAACTCCTCTCTTCAGTTCATTCACTACTATGCGGCAGATATTCATTTGCTGAAGCTTCTTGTATTCTACATTGTGTACCATTCCAGCCTCTCGGCCTATCCTTGCGTGTAGAGTTGGGCAGACAATACACTTGAAAATCACCAGAAATATGCATTGCATTGTGAAAGGACGTGTGTCACCTTTCTTTATTTGCTTATAGAGATCATTAAGTTGAACTTGTTTTGTCGCTGTTATTCCAAGTTATTTCCTTAGCCACTGGAGAGCTTTTGTGTTACCATCCACTAATGGTAATGGAGCTGAGTTAGGTCCGTCAGGGAAGCCGAACAACGATTTCACAACTTCTGGTGTTATTTCAATGTCCACGCCGACTCTAAGTTCCATTTTCACTGTAACTCTATCAATTTTCTCGTATAATCACAAGATCATTGGCCGTGACAGGTTTGATGTTACTCTGTAATTAAACAGGAACCCCCACCCAACATTTGATAGCTCCTTTCTTTGACCATTGTTAAGGATCTCTATAAGCAATTTGCTGATCTCTTTGAGTGAACACCTTACTGTGTAGTTTGTGCCTGTGTCCTTCTGTAGCTTTTTGTCACCTATTGTCAATGTTCCTTGAATCACATTCTTTCTATGATCCTTGCGTTTGTGTTTTCTCCCAGTTTGCTGCATGTAAGATTTTATACTATCAGTTCATGCTATGGATTTTCCAAAATGAATGTCATATGGTTAATTTATTTATGTTAATCTTTACTAACCTGATTATCCAATTCTCCTCCATATTCTTCTATATCACCTGCAACATCATCATCATCTTCCGTTTTCGATTCTATTCCTTCTGGAAAAATGTTGTAGTCTTGATCATCGTCGTCACTGCTCTCATCCTCATCTGTGTTGTTCTCTTGCTCTTTCAGTTGTCCTTTTTTTCCTTTGATATTCTAGATGCTCTCCTCTTATTTTCCTGAGGGTTATCTTGCTCTTCTGGAACTATTGCTTTCCACCTCTTCAATCTTCTTGTACTGGACTGTAAATCTATTGAGGTACTACTGTCTAGAAGATGAACACTCAGTGGGATTGGGTCATCCTGGGATATGTTTTGTTCCTTGTTTTCATTGTCCACACTTTCTTCAGAGGTTGATGCAAGAGCAAGTTTCTTCTTAACTTTATCCAGGTTCAATTTTATTTTTTTAGCGTTTTCTTCTTCTTTTTCTTCTCTTCCTCTTCTGCTAGTTGATCTTCCACTTGCCATTCCTGTGTTGGTGTTTCTGTGCAGTCCACACTTTGTGATGGTGTTATTGATACCTACTGGTGTGGACCCTGACTGTTGTTCTAGTTATCTGTTTTGGAGCAATATTTTTCCTTACTAAATGAAGAACAAACAGTAATAATATGTACTTTTACTTTGTTTTACAGCATTACCTTGGGCCAGCAATGACTTTGTTTTGTCAGCATCGTTATGATCAGGTATGTACTGTAAATAAGTTGCATTAAATAAATGCCATTTCTATATTTGTGTTAGTGATGAGTATAAGGTATGTTGTATATTTCTCTATACCTTTGCAGGGCTAGGACTTCTGTTGTCCTCCATTTCACCTAATAATTAAATAATATTTGAGCATAAGACAATTTTTAATAAGTGTGGCAGAAAATCACTAATTCTTTATGCAATCTTCTAATCCTTAGTAATTTTTTTCCCTAATTCGATGTTTTAATATGTCTGTCTATCCTTTTTATATACGAATTCTATTTCCCTATTTTTTGAATAATTACATATGAAAAACAACTGTATATATGTAATCTCTAAACTGTTAGTCACATATGCTTTGTACGACGATAAGGAACTGAAATGAATGAATTAAAAGTGGAGTTAGATAGTATGTACTATAAATTTTACTTTCTGTTACAAATTTGTGAAGAATCTAGTGTTAAGCAGGAATGATATGTTTTTGAATGATATGAATTCGGCGTACCTCTTGTTGTAGGTTACTACGCTTACTTGTTTTCTTGAATAAGAGGAAGCAGGGGCCTTTCGCCGCTCTTTCGCCTTCTGCCGTTTACCTCTTTTGTGAATGTATCCTCTCCATCGAGGTCACCGGAGAGTTCCGTTCCAAATCGGTGCAGGTTTCTAGGGACGAACTTGCTACTGTCGGAGGATTGTTTGCTGCGGGCGGTGGTGTGTTGGATTTGAAGGGTTGGACTAGATTCCGTTTTGGTGGGTCGGCGGGGGCGGGGCGATTTGGGGTGGTTGCTGTTGGCGGAGCATGGTGTATGCTGTTGGTGTTGTTGGTGTGGGAAGGTGGGTGTTTTGACGGTTACCGGCGTTGTGCGGTTTGTTTCTGGATGTTGTTGCTCCTGGTCGACGACGAGGACAGTAGCAGATTGAATCTGTTTCTGCGGTTTTTTTGGGACTACCTTTCCATGGGTTGGAGAGGAGAGGGAACACGAAATCATGTATGGGTGGTAGTTTTAGTTGCTCTGCCTTGTTTAGATGCAATGAACTGTCTTGCGTCTGCTTAATTTGACTCTTCGGGTCATCGTGAGTGATCTGCCGTAATTATATTTGACGAACTTCCTTATTAGATTTCATTGATGCACTTCACAAGCTCTACCTAAGTTATACGGAGTGCACTGCCTGAGTTCTAACTCGTGCACTGCCTTCTTATTGACAAGTTCATCTTTACTTGTCTTTGCTTGCACACAGTTTATTTCTAAGGTATGTTCTATTTACTTTAGTGTTGGGGGAGTGACATTGGAGTCTCTTGGTCGGCGTTTTATGTTTACTACTTCTAGGTTGGTGTATGCACTGCCATAGCCAGTAAGATCAGTATGTGTGTTTAGATAAGTTTTGCACTGCTGGTCATACAGTTTATGCACTGCCCTGATTAGTTTTCTTCCACTTTTTTTCCGGCTTCCGAGTTTTGATGTACTGCACAAGTTCTGCCGTTTGCACTATCTAGGTTTTAGAGGGTGCACTGCGTAACTTCTGTCCAGTTTTGTGTTAACCGCTTCTAGGTTGGCGTATGTGTTTTGACACAAGTTGTGCACTGTTGGTCATACGTTTCATGAACTGCCTGAATAGTTATTTGTTTTTGTCCACTATGTTTTTGGCTTCCGAGATCTGACGCATGGAGTGATACTGACTAAACTGCCTTAACTAGGTAATATGGATTGCCATTGAGTGTTCGTGTATGCATTGCATTTTTACTTGTATTTGCATCTTTATTTATCTTTGTATTCTATGCAATTATTTAATGAGAATAACCATCATAATCTTACACAAACTAGAAGAATGTATTTAAAATGGATATACGATTTGTTTGACTAGAAGAAAACATTCATAATGCACAGATTATATAGAATTACACATTTGAGAGTATTACACACACTAAGAAGGGTTTAGAGCTTGTTAAAATGATATTGTTTGGAAAATATCAAACGCTAAATCAAAACCTCATTTTATATGTGGTTATCAACTAAAATCAACACACTGATATAATATCGTAGCCACACTATGAAAGTCTTTACTAAATTCACACATTCTTCTATCCGTCTTCTTGCTTCTCCGATCTATCATCATCTTCTTCTAGACTGATACCGTATTGCTCCTTCTGCCATATCTTCTTGGTATCCTCTAATGGACCTGCTTGTTTATACCATTTGTACGGTTTAGAACCTCCATGACACCTGATGCACAGCCTGTTATCCAAGATTGTTTTATCTAAACCGAGGAGATTCCTGATGAATGCTATCCTCTTATACAACTCGTATGTGACATATCCATATATTGCTGAGTAATGCAGATTCTCTGGCGGCATTGGCTTCCACTCCCATATGTCATGCATGTTTGAGGCACGGGC
Source organism: Avena insularis (assembly GCA_023614405.1). Taxonomy (NCBI): domain Eukaryota; kingdom Viridiplantae; phylum Streptophyta; class Magnoliopsida; order Poales; family Poaceae; genus Avena; species Avena insularis. The sequence goes on along the minus strand of CM042696.1, from coordinate 219,090,056 downwards.
TAGTGTCTTCATCTGAATGTATGATCTATCAATGAGTGTTGCTGCAAGATTGGACATGCCATCCCTGTGATTATCTCGTGGGACTATCTTGAATATATCCTGTATGTCAACGTGGTACTCGTCAGGGATATCAAATTTCTCTTTCTTCATCATCTTTATGTCTGTCCTCTTGTCCACACTAACGAACGTGATCTGTCTTTTGTTGAGAAAATGTCGTAGCCCCTGGCATTCCTTCGTGCTCCTGGTGTAATGATACACTAGGACGTGCTCCTTCATGGCGAGGTGTACTATGGCGATGGTTTGTTGATTGCCTCTAGGAGTGTATTCGAGGTCGAGTCCTATGTACCTGCTGTTGTCGTCCTGTCAAGTAAAATTTGATCATTTAGTAAGTGGCAGAATCTAGTGAAACATTTTAGATTCTTACGGCATGTAGAACGTAGGAGTAGGGAAAAAATGTAGGATCGCATTTTCCATGCCCACTCCAAAAAGGATGTTGTTAAAAAAGGATGTTGTTAAAAAAGGATTCTAAAAAAGGATGTATGTTGTTAATGTTTGATTCGAATGAAAACTAGTTCAAAGTACTGGTTAGGAAAAAGTACTTCAAATTTACTGCACAATTCTTATGCAAACCATTTGAAACAAAGAGACGGTAAGTTGGATAAGTACTGACCTCGTCAAGCCAACCTTCGTACATTGCGAGTATTTTGTCGACCGTGGATTCCTCGTTGGTGTAGACCACAGTAAAAACCGCCGTTCCATGAGAAGGAATGTGATGAATCTCTGTTGTCTGAAGCCCGTCGTCCATGGGAGGAAGACGTCTGGTACCACGCCTTGAATCTGTTTATTTCCGCACTAGGAAAGAATGATGAATCTAATAAGAACAAGTATGTGATGGAATACAAAATAATATAGAATTAAGCGCTAGATAAACACCTTGGTTTTCTGAGTTTCGGTGCTGCAAATGATGAACTGCTGCGATCTTGTTTCAACTTACGTCTTTTCTGCTTCGACGACTCCTCCTATCCTTATAACCAACCGATCGTGCAAATCGTGCTAGTAATTATAAAAAAAGGCCCACTACGAAATTGTGCATACAAGACCTCAAAATTTCACAACCATACAACTGTACCTTATATACAAGAAAGGCCCACTAATATAATTCACAGGCCCATTGTTATTTGCAACATAGCACTGCTTCTCTAAAGGATTATGCACTTCCTCATATTAAATAAAAATAAAGAAAACTAATTAAAAACACTACATTTGAGACCTTAAAAGTACGTAACCGTAGCTCTGCTTCTACAACACAAGCCTGTTATGCACAAGCCCATTTGATTTGGTAACAAATTACAGCATTTCAAACATGCTATGCACTGCCTTGGTTTGTAAGATCCAATGGATATATATTAATGAAGGTCACGCACTAGCTGGTACGATGATTATGCACCGGATTGCTTCATTGGTTACCGTGGAATCGATGGCATTTTACGAAATTCAGATAAATTAATAGTCCATCCAAATCAGGAGATATTTTACAAGATTTGAATGACATTTATGGATATCTAAACAAAAACCTAATATAAAGCTAGATCCCCTAATCATCTTTGTTGCTGGATATGTGGATGACGTATGATGGACCTGCCCCGTCGTCGTGCGCCTCTGTCGCTGGAGCCACAGCCGCTTGCGCTACTGTTGCCACTACCGCACGTTGGTTCCTCCTTGCCTGCGCTGCCTGTCGAAACTGATTGGTCATCTCCAGAACTGTTAGGCAGTTGGCCTCATGAACGGCGGCCTTATGCGCCTTTTAGGTAGCGACCCTCTCGCGATTCTCCTGCGCAGCGGCTATCTGCGGCGCTGCGACCTCCTCCTTCTCCTTCTCCGGCGCCGCTGGACCAGAGACAGTCTCGCTCTCCACGCAAGCGAGGAACGCGGTCTGTTCCTCGCGGTTCCTCACATCCTCCCGCATCTTCTTCTCCTTATCGAACGAGTCGACTTTTGTTGAGGTTGGCGGCAGCATCAGGTCGTAGGATTGGTGGCTGTCACCGGAGGAAGAGCCGTACTCATGTAGGTTCTTGTAGCTAGGCTCCTCCTCCGCAGCGGCTTCCACACCCTGAGCCATGACCGACTCCTGCGACGAGACCTCCTCTTTCTCATCTTCGTCGTTGGAGCTAGGCGGCATTGGAAGTGGTATGCGAGCACCTAGAGGGAACTTGGCCCAACAAGTGGGTAGGCGGCGAGGCATTATGAAGCCGGTGGTAGGTAGGGGAGATCGAATCGTTATCCGTGGTGGTTGGTACTGATACTGTTTAGAAGTGTGAAGAGGTGATAGCATTATTTATAAGCCTGAGAGGAGGAGGCGAGAGGTTTACAACATTAATTGCATACTTATACAACTCACACCAAATCCATAATGCCTCGCCGCTTGGGTGTGGCACTATCTTTAATAATGCTGACCGACCGTTTTTAACGCGTGCGCAGGCAGTGCACTGATCGTGGAATGGACTACACCTACCATGCACACCGAGATACACTACGTGTGCCACATATATGCACTGCATCTCGGGTGGTAATTTATACTGCACTGATGACTGTACAAGATGTTCTCCACCTTTGATTTATACAATGCGTATCTTGGATGCGCCGCACATATGCACTGCATCTCGGGAATGCACTGCTCGTGAGACGTGTATGCACTGCTGGTTATCCTAATGCACTGTCCAAGACAGCCGTATGCACTGCCTGTGTGGGCTGTATCTCGTGTGCTACAATATAGTGATGTGCGGACTATCAAATATGTTCTCCACCTGCGGGGGACACGGACACGCACTTGTTATGAAAAACGAATGCATCTCATCGCTATCTAGGAAGGCACTACTCTTGACATCTATATGCACTACCTATGTTGACTGCATGTCGTGTGCTACAATATAGTGCTGTGCGGTCTGTGTAATATGTTCTACACCCGTGATGAACGTATGGTTATGCAGAATTTATGTACTGCATCCTTGTGCTGGAATGCACCGAACCTGCCATGTAGCCGCATATGCAGTGCCTATGGAAATCTTATGCACTACATCCCTAGGCAGGAGTGAACTATCCTTTCTAACCATATGGACTGCCTAGGCGGAGTGCATGTCGTGTGCTACAATATAGTTATGTGCGGACTGTGTAATGTGTTCTCCAACTGCGGTGCACACAGACATGGACTGTTCATTTAGAACGCATTTACTACATCCCTATGCGGTAATGCACTGCCCGGAACAGGCATATGCACTGCCTATGTAGACTACATGTCGTGTGCTACAATACAGTGTTGTGCCAACTGTGCAAGACTTTCGGCACATGCGGTGGACACAGACACATACTATTCATTTAGAACAGATGCACTGCATCTCTAGGCCATAATTCGCTGTTGGCTTAAGCCATATGCACTGCCTGTGTTGCCTGCATGTCGTCTGCTACAATATAGTGTTGTGCGGTCTGTGCAATATGTTCTCCACCTGTGATGAATGTATGGTTATGCAGAATGTATGCACTGCATCCTTATGCTGGAATGCACTGAACCTGCCATGTAGCCGCATATGCAGTGCCTGTGGAAATCTTATGCACTGCATCCCTAGGCAGGAGTGAACTACCCTTTCTAACCATACGCACTGCCTAGGTGGAGTGCATGTCGTGTGCTACAATATAGTTATGTGCGGACTGTGTAATGTGTTCTCCAACTGCGGTGCACACGGACACGGACTGTTCATTTAGAACGCATTTACTACATCCCTATGCGGTAATGCACTACCCGGAACAGGCATATGCACTGCCTGTGTGGACTGCGTGTCGTGTGCTACAATACAGTGTTGTGCCAACTGTGCAAGACTTTCAGCACATGCGGTGGACATGGACACGTACTATTCATTTAGAATGGATGCACTGTATCTCTAGGCCATAATTCACTGCTGGCTTAAGCCATATGCACTGCCTGTGTTGCCTGCATGTCGACTGCTACAATATAGTGTTGTGCGGTCTGCGCAATATGTTCTCCACCTATGATGAACGTATGGTTATGCAGAACGTATGCACTGCATCCTTATGCTGGAATGCACTGAACCTGCCATGTAGCCGCATAGGCACTGCCTACGGAAATCTTATGCACTTCTCTTTAAGTCTTTAAGATAGTGATGTGTGGATGACGCAAGATAACGTGTAGCGGCAGTGCATTCACCGTGGAATGGAATCGACTTGCGATGCAAACGGGCATATGCAAAATATATGCACTGCATACATAGTATTGCCTGTATAGTTTGGATTGTACTGCTGAGGGGACTGTGCAATACAACGTGCTTTGGCAGTGTATCGCCTAACATAAAGGCCATACACTTATAGATGTAGCGTTAGGCGCGTGGTTGCCCTTCCCATCCCGACCTAGTCGTTGCCAGCTGCCAGGACTAACAGAGAGAGCTCGCTTCCTATTCCCATCTCTCCTCCCTCTTAAGTACACCCCTAAAAACCATCGAATCTGAAGGATTTCACCGTTGTTTAGCTCCCCAATCTCCCTCTCAAGGTATGCTCATCCGATTTCCTCGTTTTTATTCTATAAATCTTGCACATTTTAGTCTTGTTTGTTTCGAACCATAGTTCTAGATAAGATGGATTCATATTTTTGGTCGATTCATATTATAAATTGTACAGATAAAGAAAGTTCGACAGTGTTTTAGATATTAAGTTTTTGTTCAATTTGTATATATATGGAGATATGGGTTTTTGATTTAGCATGCAATGTGATGATGCAATGAGGATACACTTTTAGGTTAATTATGCTTTTGTACTTTCATTTTCCTATTGATTAGTTACAATATGATGATGCAATGAAGGGTTGGGGTGGTGTGATTGAGCCTTCTGGTATATGAAAAAAATATTTATTTGTGCTTCCTACTTGGCTCACTTACTCGGTCCCTAAAATTACTTTATGTTCATTCCAAATATGATGCCCTTTTTTATCTTAGCTATCCTTATCATAAATCAACGAGTGCTTTTCATTTTTTAGGACATGGCACTGTGTCAGGTTTGTTTCCTAGATTGTAGTAATGAAACAATGTCAGCCTCGCTATTCCTTGTCCGTCTTCTACATGGTCGATTTGAGCGTTCATTGGTATACATATAATTCTTGCTATTTACATTAATTGAATTCTCTTTCCATTCTATTATCATTTATTTAATTATTTTATTCATTTTAGACTATCCCATGCAATATAAGGAGAGAATTCAATAGAATAACAGTACAAAGCGTGGAGTTTTAAGCTCTTGGGCGAATGTATGTTGTGGACGTGCGCAAAGAGCGAGCAATGACTCGCCTTGCAGGTTCTTCATGGAGAAGGTTTATTTCTGAAAACCAAATCGACTTTGGTGTGTATCTGGTTTTTCAATGGGAGCTCCTTGTCCAAGTATCGCTGTTATGTATATGAACGACGAGGGGGATGAGATGATGAGACTGAGGAGGATGAGTGTGATGACAAGGATGAGGGAAAAGAGGATGAGTCTGATGAGGAGGATCGGGAGGATGAGGAGCAAGAAGGACCATTGGATTATACAATTGTTGCTCAGAGATGCAAGATTATCCAGAGTGAAAAGTGCTATCTTGTCTACATCATTCCTTCAAAAGAATTATAGGTTGGCCTAGAACTTGTTACTCGCTTGACCAGGACGCATGTTCAGCGTCATGATATGGTATGTTATTAATTATCATTATTTTTTACTTCCTATTATATTTTTTTATTGCTTGTTAGTTATTAGATTTCTAACTTCTGCACTCTTAATTAGAAACTACCTTTGAGAATGTTTTTTCCTCTTGAAATTGCCGGAGAAGGCATGGCTGGAGTACGGCTTGGTGCAAATGGTGTCGTAAGCTTCATTTCGTACAAGATAGGGAGTGATGGTCGAATCATCTTCAGCACCCCTGAGTGGAAGACCTTTGTTTAATCTCATCATGATTGTCTTGAAGTTGGGCAAGCCATTCTCCTCACTGGCAGGACCACTTCAATCCGTAACATTGAGATAATGTTTGTCATTGACATCCTCTTACGTGATGACTGCACTTCCTTCTGATTGTTTATTAGTGCAGATGTAAGTTGTGTTGAACCTCTTGTTGTTATGAACCACTTGATGTATGTTATGAACCGCTTTTTATGTGGTAATGCATTTCGTTATTTCTATTGATTTATTTTGATATGCTGTGAATATTCAACTGGATGCATAAGATTTCGTTTCAATTGTCAAAAAATCACTTGTGTCCCTCTCATGATAAGGGGAATGTGACTAGTATGATTTGTAATGGTGCCACCACTATTTCCTACCAGTAGCATTTGATTAGTGATTCACGCCATCGACCGAATTGTTGTTGCAGAATGTATGTACTACATCTTGGGTGATTCATTATAATGTTGTGTGGAGTATTCAATATTAGTTGTGTCGGCAATTACCTTATGAGCGTGCCATGTAAAACTTATGCAATACTTGCCTTTGCCTCTTGAGTACTTCATTAGTGTACTGATCAAATAAATGTTTGTGCACAAAACTATTCTTATTCATTTTTTTCAATACTTAGTTTATAATTATGCCTTGGTGGAATGGTTGTACGCTCTATTGTTGGTAGGTAGACAATTAGTAATGCACAATTTGTATAATTATGAATGTTCAAGTAATTTTTTAGAAAAAATTAACTTGTTAATACGATTTTGCTTATTTATTTGCAATTAACTTGCTTGTCTGCGAGACCAAATTAGGAATATACATATGAAATACAACTATACATTCATCTGCTGCAATCACAAACATTACGGGATAATGATAAAAACTAGTATTATTTTTACACACACAAAAAGAAATTACATTGTCCTGCAAATATAACATACTAGATCGTAACCACTTTTGTGTATGTGGTGATCAACTTAAATAATTCTATATCGTAACTGAATTAACACACTGCTAGAAGATCATACTCACATAATCACGATCTTTAGCTAAATTCAATCTTCTTCCTCGTCGTCTCTCTTTGTCCACCATGCAGCGTTCTTCATCCACCTGTCGATATCTGCTGCTAGACACATCGTGTATTCGTCCTCCCACTTATTATTGCTATCAGCTAATGGACCTGCCTCCAAAAATTGTTTGTAGGATTTATAACCTTTACCTCCTTTACACCTGATGCACAACCTATCATTGAGAATTTGTCTTCCTAAACTGAGGCAGTAGCTGCTGAATGTTATTCTCTTGTACAACTCGTATTTTACATACCCATCTTTTTGCTGAGTAATGTAGATTCTCCATTGGCACTGGCTTCCACTTCCATTTGTTATGCATTTCTGAGTCACTTGCTGCTATCTTCATCTCAGTGTATGATAAATCAATGAGTACTGCTGCAATACTAGCCATGCGATATCTGTGATTGTCACCTTGTATTGTATTGAATATTCCCTGTATGTCTACATGGTACTCTTCAGGGATGAAAAACTTTTCTTTCATCAACATCTTTGAATCAATCCTCTTGTCGACACTAATGAAAGTGATCTGTTTTTCCTTGAAAAAATCACAGAGTCCCTGGAATTTTTTCGTGCCCCTAGCGTAATGATACACTAGGACGTGCTCTCTCACGGTGAGTTGTACGACGGCGATGGTTTTTCACTTCCTTGAGCAGTATATTCAATGTCTAGTCCAACATACCTGCTCTTATCCTAGTGTCAAATGAAATGTGATTATTAGTACCAGGCTTTGGTGAAATGAACACGAGAAGGATACAATTTAGAACTTGTATTATTGATTCTTATGACATGAAAGACGTAGGAGTATTGATAATGTAGGAATGCATTTCCTATATCCACTCTAATCCTGTAGAGATTCATATGACACACAATATATTTGTTTCTACCATTGGAAAATCAAGGGATTCTGATCAAATATGTATGGGTTGATGTTTGATTCGTATTTAAACTAGTGAAAAGGACTGGTTAGGAAAAACTAGTTCAAATTAATATGGGAAACTATTTTATACGAATCAAACAACCTTGAATTCATTTATGTTGTAGTCATGCATAATTCATATGACAATCATTTTAATAAAATCATACGGTAAGTTGGATCAGTACAAACCTCTTCAAGCCAATCCTCATACATGGAGAGGATTCTGTCCACCGTTGATTCCTCGTTGGTGTACTCCGCAGTAAGAATCATCGTTCCGTGAACAGGAATGTTATGAGTCTCTGTGGTCTGAATCCCGTCGTCCATCATGTCTGGGACGAAGATGTCTGGTACCATGCGTTGAATGTGTGTTTTCTTGCTGTAGGGAACAATGATGAATCTATTAAGAACAAGTATGTGATGGAATAGAAAAGGAATAAATAATTCAACGCTCGAGAGGCACCTTGGTTTTTTTGAGTTTCGTCGGTGTTAATGATGAACTGCTGCGATCTTGTTTCAACTTACGCATTTTCCGCTTCCACGACTCCTCGTATCCTTATAACCAACCGATCATGCAAATCATGCTAGTAATTATAAAAAAAGCGCACTATGAAATTGTCCATACGATACCTCAAAACTTCGCAACCATAAAACTGCTGCTTCCATACAAGAAAGGCCCACTAATACAATTCATAGGCCCATTGTTGTTTGAAGAATAACACTGCTTCTCTAAAAGATTATGCACTTCTTTATTTTGTTTTAGCCGGATGTATTTTAATGCAGTTTATGGACTGCCAGTGATGTTAGTTATGTACTGCCCTGGTTCCTTGTTTTTTTTGATTCCCTGTTTCATCTGTTAGATTGTGATTGCATAGATGTACGAGTGTTCTATATTATAGTCTGTAAGAATAATATGTAAATGTTCTACTTTCTTTGTTAAATAAAACATTTCTAGTTGTTAAGTTTGTATGATAGATATATATAGTGCAATTATTTTTTTAAATCATTGTTTCATTGAATATCCGGTACAAAACTATTCTTTCGAACTATAGTGATTGTTCTAGGAGTGTCATGGCTATGGTGTCTAATGTTTTTATCTTATTTATAAAATCGGTGTAATGCTATGTATGGTTGTAGTCAATGTATCCTTTTTATACCAGTAAATAAGAAGTAATGCCATAAAACAAAAAACTTTCCTCTATAACTTTATGATAACTTGATAAGAATAAAAAATCTGCTCTATAATTTCTTAGATTTATTATGAGTGAATTTGTAATTCTGAGTCTATCTGCTACAAAACAATATTTGTATCATGACCTGATCCTGCTGCTTCTCCTACATAAAATAAAGAAACATTGTGAGCAATCATTTTTTATCACATGTATGTAGAGCAAACTATTTGGAAAATCATAATTGTAATATTTTAAATATTATGAAATATAAAACTTGCCTTGGCTCTTAAACTTGTCCAGTCAAATACAATTGTAGATGACCATGTCCTTTTCTAGGGATTTTTAAACAGCTTATGCCTTCCTTTTGATTATTGCTTCTGGACCGGTCACTGTCGAGATCTTCATCTTGAACGGTGCTTTGTCTTGTTCTAACAGTTCTTATCACCGGACTTTTGGTATTGTTCCTTTTATGTACATTGAACTGTAATATTCACAGGACTGCTTCTTGTTTGTACATTCGTCTCAACTGATGCTTGAGGTCTTTCATGGCTTGACACGGATGTCTGCACTGGACTGCTCCTTGTAATCACTGTTCTTTTTATTTGGATTTTTGTACAACACTTCCTCTTTGGATTGTTCATTGCTTCAGCCGTTCTGCAGCTTCGTTCTGTATGTCCATAACTTGGAGAAATATTTCCATCATTTCCACTGAGGTTAGCATCTGTCTGAGGGATTTCATACATATTCACAACATTCTGTGTGGGATATGGATGAGATCTTTCTTTTCTGATGTCAGACTTTTGTCCATCAATCCCTCGTGTACAATTGCTTTCTTCTCTTGATTTTTGTGATGTTCCTACTGAACTTCTCTTCTGCTTCTGTGGTTTTGATATCATCTGCATCACATGTATCAAGCATTTTATTTTCACGACATAACAAATATCATGTCCAATAATTTTCCTATTTTCAAAGTCATCAGCTATAAATTTCACATAATACTTGCTCTAGCTGAATCAGTAGAATTGTTATCACTTGATGTTGCTGATGGACTTTGTTGATCCTTCTTTTTCCATACTCTTCTTCTTTTCTGTGGTGTCAAATTTTTCTTTAGAAAAAGGAGATAAAATGTTAGTCATGCGTGGTTACAATCAGGTTCAAGATATACTGTAATAGGTATCATTGTGTGAAATTAGCTTACTTCATCTGTACTAGTGTTGTCAACATAACTGCGTCCATGTTTTGCTTTACTTTTGTAACATCCCGAAACTTTAATCAAGATTAATAAAGATCAAATCTACCCAATTTAGGGTTAACAAAACCTTTTTCCGTTTAAAATCTTTAAGCATTCATATGTGTGTGCATTTAAAATAGGAGTTGTTTTAAATGCCACGATTGTGTGTTCTAATGGTTGTAAAATGGCTCTATGTTGAATGTCACATCATCTCGATCATTCGCAAGCAAAACCTAAAGAAAAAGAAATCAAAAAGAATCAAATAAAGGAAATGGTCACTTTTGCCATTTTAATCACCTAACCCACTTTGGGTATTCCTAGCACTCAAATTCCAACAGAAATAATTGTGGATCTTTGCACCCCTTGCTAGTACAAGTAGTAAGGTGCCAAGTCCCACTTAGTGATCTCTCAAAAACATTCAAACTCCAATTTTAAATGACAAGTGAAAATGGAATCTAGTTCATATGTCTAGATCACACTTTTTCAAAAACCACTCAAATGAATTCCATTTAACAATCCCAAGCAACCAGAGATGTTTAAGCATGTGACAAACAAAATTCAGAAGTTTTCTTCTTGCGGCCATTTGGTCGAACAAGTGGCATGCACATTTTATCTGCCTAACTATTACTATTCAATGATTAATGCATTGTCGAGTAATTGGCCTCCATTTGGTCCCCCTGTCTCCCCTAACTCTAACCAGCCCCTAACTAAGCTACTAACCGGCCTAGAGCAACAAGGTCACACGCCGCCCGGCCGAACGGTGGCAACGCTCCCACAGCCAGCATCGTTCCAGCACCACCACTAGCTCCGCCCAACCCGACCGCACTCCCATGTCCACCCCACGACCACAGCCAGCCCCTGGACCACCTCCACTCACTCGCGCCCATGCCTCTCTGGGCCGCGCCAGAGCACGCCAGAGCGCCATTGCCGCCAGCACGCCATAGACCGTGCCTCGACCATAGACCGTGTACGCCGCTCCGCCTTGACCCCCTCAACCCACCAGACACGGCCGTGCACCACCGCGCGACCCACAGTCGCCAGGAACCACGTCGAGCACCACCTCTGTCTCCCAGAGCGCGCGACGCTCCCGACCAATTGCCACCACCCCTAGTTGCGCCATAAAGCTGTAGAGGACTGCTAGGAGGCAAGCCACCGTCTGCCTACGCCTCCAATGCCTCTAGGCCCCTGTATCGTCATCACCGACGAGCTCGCCGTCGCCCCTTCGGTCCCCTCCCCGAGCCTATATAAGGAGGCCTTCCCCAGCCTCAATCGCCACACCATTCCACTCCCCTCTCTCCACCAGCCCTTCCCCACCTCTTGCCGGAGTAGTTCGGGCAACCTCTTGCCAAAATTGAGCCGGAGACTGCCGCAACAGAGGAGGAGACGGTGCTGGCGATTCCGTCCACCCCAGCCTCTGCCACGACTTCGCCTGAGCCCACCATCGTCGACTCATTCGTTTGCCCGCCTCGCCGCACTAGCTGGAGCCCCGGTACATCCCCATTGCACCCCCACTGAGCCGCTAGTGTTCAGTCTCGCCGGCGACGTGTTCGTCGTCGACGATGACCGTGAGCCGTTGATCTAGTTCTAATCTCATGCGTCCAGACGCCTGCACGGCCAAGGTAATGAGCCACTGACAGACGGACCCCCTGTCAGCAGTCCTCAGTGCCGCGGCGTGAATCTGGGCCGACCCAATTAGTTTCCCACGTGACCTGTTTAATTTAAATAACTCTTTTGCTTTTTAGACTTAAACTAGAATATGTCCCTTAGTTTAAAAATCAACTCATAGAGTTTTACAAATCCAAATGGAGTGATTCCAATTTTGTTGGAAAGCTAATGAAAATTTCTATCCAAGACCGTTGGATTTAAATCATTTAGAGTTAGATATCTTTCCTAGTAAAAATAACAAAACAGAAGCTTTTGCACATTCAAACATTTTTATAAAATCAACCATAGTAGCTTTTGAGTTGTTTCCAACTCTCAAAAATCACATTTAACCATACATATCTAAATATGTAATAATATTAAGGTTTACATCCAGTGACTTTGGACTAGTACTAAAATAATACTATATAGGCATTTCTAGTCACTTTAAATCATTAATTATTAAACTTAAATTTATTAAAATGTGATCCAACATTTAAATCACATTCCCATATATTAGAATATGTGGTGATGACATGTGTCGATATGATCCCATATTTTAATTGGAGAATATTAAATCTTAGTTAATTTCAGTGAGTAGAAATTACTTTTCTCAAATAAAATAAATGAAGCTAGTTCATTAAACCTTGTGATGTTTGTGATGATACTAGATCATTAGTGTGCTAAGTAGACTAGTTAAGTATTGTTTAGTGATTGTGTATTGCGTATGTATGTATAGATGATAATACCGACCAAGTCTACGAGGAGGAGGAGTTCTACCAAGAAGAGGAGGAAGAGAATTTCAACCACTGCACTGCACAAGGCAAGCCATCATTAACAATGCAAGCTAACCCTTGCAAGCTAGACAACCTAAGCATGATGCAATAGGCATGCCTTGGTTATACTTTTGACTTATACCTACTCCAAGTTTCATTTACAAGCTTTACCTTCTTTACTTTACCAAAGTCCTTTACTTGTTTAAAGGTAGCATAAAGAGTATAAAACTTGGCCTATCTAGTTAGACTTAGATGTCATTCTATGGCATGATATTGACATTAGCATCCCACATTAGTGAACACTCTTAACTTAGTAGTTGGAGGTAAACAAAAAACTAGATCATTTTAGATGGGAATACTTGGTGAAAATGACTTGTGAAAACCTTGGAATGATGAGTTATTCTATTGAGATGTTTTGACATGTGTTGAGAAACACCAATGGTTTATGATGATGATGATGAAAATGTTGAGGCATGAGCCTTAGCCCTTTTATAAAAACTGATGGCTGGGTTCGGATGCGATACCATTCCAATTTTACCGTACAACCACAATACCTGAATTGGGTACGGCTTAACCAGAAGTTTATATGCATTAGTATTAGTTCCCTCGCGGGAGAGGTTTGAGCTGAGGCTACCTCTCAATGTTGTCCACCTATGCAGTGCCCAGGATGACAGATGGTCATGGCTGGGAGGCCATACTCATAGGAGAGGTGCTTATACTAGAGTGTGTAATAGAAAGGTTATGTTTGATTATCTGCATACTAAGTATGATGATTCAGGGTTATCCCTGACAGATGTATCGAATCTTGTGGTGAAAGTGTACCACCTCTGCAGAGTGTCAAACTATTCGAATAGCCGCGTCCGCGGTTATGGATAGTTGGAGTGGCCATACTGTTCCGTTGTCAGATGTTTTCAAAATGACTTATGAAATGAATTGTGATATGACTTGACCACAACAGAGTTGTGACTATGACAACTAAGTTCCCACTTAGGTGTTTTCAAACTTATTTTATCTTTCTTTGTTTCTGAACTTAGCTTAGGTTTCAAACTTAACTTTACAAATAAGCTTAGAACTTAGCATTTCCTACTAGAACTATCTTACTTGTTAGTGGTAGTTTGCGAGTACTTAAAGAGTACTCATGGCTTTGTCCCTGGATATTCCTATGGCCAGACTATGAGGAGGACTACCCTGAAGGAGGACAACAGGACGGCTATGATAACTAGGATCATCTCCCATCGTCAGAATTGCCTGTGACCCTGAAGATGGACCCCACCGCTACGCTATTTATTCCGCTACTTGATTGTACTAAGACTGGATCATGAGATCCTTTATTTGTGTAACACCTTATATGGTTTGTAATGGATGATGTACTGTGATATCTAATATGTTATGTCTCGCAAAAATGGTAATCCTGGGATTGCGATGCATGGCATAACAGGCATCTGGGATTAAAAATCCGGGTGTTGACAAGTTGGTATTAGAGCCATCCTGACCATAGGAGACCCTAGTTAGAATGGACGTCCGAACAAAAAATTAGTTTCAAAAACCAAAGTGAGTATTTATGAAAACTATTTCCTCTCTTACCCTTGGGGATTCTTTCTCTCAAAAAAAATCATGTTCCTCCAAATTCCTACCTTACTACATAAAACTTTGACACACTTGATCACTTCACTAACTTTCTCATCCTAAAATCTTATAGATGGAATCCCAATACAGCAAGTTCTACCAGTTGGGCAACGGAGGCCAACTGTTCTTCGAGAGGGATCTGGATTCACTCTCTAAGTTCTTGGAGCGTCCTCATCCGGAATTTGTTGAAGCTCAACTCCCGGGTCCACCAGGAGGAGATCTACAATGGCTAGTAACTGCTGATCTTCGAGGCAAGATAGAAGCACCAGTATCTGGGAGGATTCAGTTCTCAGTGAGAGAGAATAACTAGCTAGATGGATTAGCCAGGGAATGCATGAAGCTCTCGCATGTTTGTGTGCCCAGAGTGTCAACCTAATCCAAGGAACCCGCTTTGTTCACTATGCAAGGCGTGATTCCATGGGAATGCCGCTAGAAATGCCAAGTCACCCAATATTGAAGCGTCAAGTGCAGAACCTCGACTTCCTACTGTACAACAGACAGAGGGAGTTGGACAATTCTAGAGAGGTCGCCAACCACAACCTCGCCCTTGCCGCCCAGAAGGCCCAGACTTTCTCACTACTCGTCAAGGATCGTCAGTCTCTTCGCCATCAACGCACAAAGAAGGATCGCACCATCGACCGTCTTCGCAAGAAGGTGGCAGACCTCGAGAAGACCATCAAGGAGCAAGAAGCTCAGCTTGTAGCAAAGGAAGAAGAAGAGGAAGGTGAAGATGATGACTATCTGGAGGAGGATGCCGTGGACTTCTACACAGACGATGATGACTCCGACTTCATCGATGATGAGTAGATGCACTAGAGCACTATCGTAGAGTGAGGAGTATCAGTCCCATTGTATCGTATCTTACAGAATGGTTCTTAAAACCATCTGTTTTCCTTTGATGTTGTGGTGTGTGTGTGTTTGTATCATGTGCTTTGCTTGAATGAATGAAAAGAAGTTAGTTGCAAAACCTGAGTCAAACTCAAAGTTTTAGCTTTAAAATCAAAACCATGAACCTTAGAACTTTCCCTCTTACCCCTTTATCTATCTCAATCTTCAGATGACTCGTGGAAACTAAGGAGGGAGCAGCTCATCGCAAGACCCAATGCTGCAGATTCTGCAGACTCTCATTGCAGACCGTGAAGCTAGTAGGGCAGAGCGCCAAGCTAATCTAGCAACACTGCAGCAAATCGCCCAGATGGCTCACAACAATCAGAACCATGGAAATCAGGATCATCATGGATCCAAACTGAAAAACTTCTAGAATACTAATCCCCCAATCTTTAGCACTTCGGAGAAACCACTGGATGTTGATGACTAGTTGCAGACAATGGAGAACATCTTAGAAGTAGCAGGAGTGGATGCCAACGGGAAAGTTCTTTTTGCCACCCACTATTTGGCAGGAGATGCAAGAGCATGGTGGAACAACACCCGCACAATGAACCATGGTCAAGTGATGACATGTGAAGCCTTCAAAATCAAGTTCAGCCACACCCACGTGCCGCAGGGTCTAGTCACCGGAATGAGGGATGAATTCAGAGAGTTGAAGCAAGGCAGAATGACTGTAGTGGATTACCGTGACAAATTCTTGTCCCTCGCTAGGTATGCACCTGATGAAATCAACATGGAGGCCAAGAAGAAGGAGAGATTCCTGAACGGACTGCATGATGAGATGCAGACTATCCTTGTCAACATCCGTTTTGAGGATCTCGAAGAGCTAGTCGACTCTGCCATTCAGATGGAAGGGAAGATCAATCAAGCAAACGACAACCGCAAACATCGGATGATGCACCAAGCTGCATCCAACAGTCACCAGAAGTACTGTCCCAACCCTTCTGCAGGATATGCACCGCGGAACAATCGACCCCCAATGTCTCACCCAAGTTACCCCAACCGTAGCGGAGGAAATGTGAAGTTTGGAGGAAACAACAATCACCCCGGCAACTCTAGCAATTTCAACCGTGCACCCCCCAAGCCCAACAACAACAACACCACACCCAGGACTGGAAGCAATGTTGTGCCCGTGGCAGCGAAAGACAAGTCTCAGATTACTTGTTTCGAGTGTGGAGTGAAGGGTCACTATTCCAATGAGTGTCCCAAGAAGATTGCCACCACTGCCAATGTTAATGCCCCAGCTCAACAGCAGCGTCGTGTTCAACGAGGAAGAAGATTCGCCCTAGGGAACCCTCACAACCGCAACGGCCGTCTCTTCCACATGAACGCCAAAGAAGCCCAAGAAGCGCTAGATATAGTGTTGGGTATGTTTTCTGTCAACTCAGTTTTAGCAAGAGTGTTGTTTGATTCTGGAGCATCACACTCATTTGTCACCGAAAAATTTGCCTGCACTAGTAAGATTCACCCAACCAACTTGAAGCATGTCATGCTAGTTCAAATCTCTGACTCAACTACAAAATCTAGAAAAATTTGCAAAGATGTACAGTCTTTTTAGGTCTGGCATCAACCTTTTTAGGCCGATTCAAACTACAATCTTTTTAGGTCTGGCATCAACCTTTTTACCGTTTACATTCAGATACTTTTTTCCGAAATTAGTAACTACGCTGGCCTTTTTAAAGCCCAAATCATATCCTATAATATTAGGGTTGTACATGCAAGTAACGTTTGAAGCCTAGAAATAGAAATTTCTGGATAAATAACCAATCACTTTTATTTGCAAAATGATACAGACCAGAGTTCAAAATGAGCTGACCAAAATTTCAAATGAACAGACCAGAAATTCAAATGACCAGACCATCACTCATACATCACATCAAAACAAAAAATTAAGCTTCAGTGACAGCATCAGTAAATCCAAGAAGGGTTCCATATATCACCTATAAAACAAGAAAACAAGAGTAAGAAGAGAGGTAAAATAAACAGAACATAGTTCACATTATTGCATCATAAACAATGGAATTTAGGCCTTGAGCATGTGTAACAGGTACTACAAAATGGAACATCATTGTAGCTTGCTGGATTCCTAGACCATGTTCGTTTGGTGAAAAATTGGCATATTTACTTCTCATATAATATCCAAGTGTGAAGTGTGGCACTGAAGTATATGTGTTGAAGTGTGTATTTAAAAGTATGCTTATTACTGATCCGAGGATTCAACTCATTTTGTACCTATGCTTGTTTACAGGTGTATCCAAATGTCAATTAGAAACAGGACATACCACATATTGGCATGCTGATCAAGTTGCAGACACAGTTTATCATCTTTGATACTAAGAAATAGTCGCAATCTTTACCTACAAGCATTTCGATCAAATGAGAAAACCTCACATCCATCTTCTTCCTTCTTGAGCACTGATAGATGGTCCTTGTCGTGTGCACCTTGTGTAGTTGGTACTTCTACCAAGAACCGGGGTTGGTGTGCTGTAGCAACAAATGCAATTGTGATCAACAAGCGTACACATAAGATAAAAGGACACCAATAGCAACAGCGTACAAAAATTAACAAGTTCTAAAGGCAGTCTACTGATACAGTAAAATAATACAACTAGATTTTTTTCCCATACAATCCCCATGACATAGGGATCGGGTTCCACTATCAAAAGATAACGGAACAGACATCCAACCGAAGCAGGTTTTCAAGCTCCTGGAGCTTAGGACTATATACAAACACAATCCATGCTTAAAGAGAAGCAAGGATCAAGAGAAAGATGGATAGAGAGACGCAAGAGAAAGCACCGCATGATGCTAGTGTTCAAAACAAACTAACTACAACCACTAGAGCACGAGATAACAGCAGTCCTCACAACCCACAAAAGACACACCAAAAGCAATCTTCCAACAGAAAGCAACTTGGACAGGGGCACCCCCAGGAATCAAAGGCTATTTTTCTGAACAGGAACATCATTTCTCCTCCCCGTCATCTTCAGGGGATCTTGCACGTTTCCTACTAGTAGAAGGTAGGCCCAACAGTGGGATCGGAGCTGTGTCCATATCCTCAGCCTTAGACAGAGCATTTCTCTGCACCACCTCAACACCACTCCTCAAAGCCTCTCTCTCCTCTTCATTGTGAAGACCTGCCCAGTATTTAATAAAGACACAGGCAAACATGATCAAATCGACAGGGGAGTTAATCAATTTTTGTTCAAAACAAGCTCTATTTCTGAGCTTCCAGATAGCCCAACAAATAGAGGCTAAAGCTGTAATTTGAACATTACGACTGACAGAAAGATATTTCGGAATCCACCAGAAGTACTGTGAAAAAGACCCAGGCCTGTCCACAGCACCAACTGATCTTGCAATCACACCCCACACATATTTTGCAGCCCCACAGGTAAAGAAAAGGTGACCAATATATTCTTCCTGATCACAAAACCTGCATCTTGTATCCCCAGTCCATTTTCTTTTTTTCATGTTGTCTTTGGTAGGTATGGCATTGTGCCAGATTAACCACAGCCATATCTTATAATACAACTAGATGAGTGGCTGCGTGTTGCCACGGCCCATCAAAGTTAGATCTAGATATACTGAGTGAAACACATATAATATATGAAACATGTGTTTCACATAATTTATGACTGACTTTTCACAAATATCATCTTGCATTTACTTGATCGGAATGACTATCCAGTGACCATCTTCATGTTTTTCCCTCTCGGCACATTAAAATTAATGCATGTGAAAATTGCATCAAAATTTAAACTCCCGGAGTTACTCCCAACAAAACTGGCTAGGCCTCCTCACAGAATACTCACGGCCTGGTGTTCTATTGAGCCCTATTAAATCTCCAACTCTAGATCCCTCAAAAAAAATAGCTCCAACTCCATGATGCAAATTTCTTTAAATTTTGTAAACCCAATTTCGATCAACATATAACATTGGAAAGTTTTTACCAAAAAATTTGCATACAATCAAGTTAATAGCCTTTAGTTTGTATAGTACCTACTATGTGACATATTTTCACACGATTCTGGTACTAGGTGGTTAATCGTATCACATATCCAGAAACAGATGACCAAAAGGCAAATACTATTGCATTTCAATTTTCATTGTACTCCACTAACGTTTGAGCGAGATGCAACTTTTTCTACCCAAACAAAACATCGAAACATCTTGCCTAGATAATACATGAACATCCAATATTCCCATCAAAATCTGGCTGCATTTTCATACATGTCGTCATTTCCTACACTGACTACCGATGAATGGAATCAGGCTACCTACGGATCACTGTGTAAACAACACATTCGGGATGTTCGAGGGACTTCGCCTTGATGGCCGCATTGACCCTGCCCCCGATGGACTCTGGGCCATCGTACTTAACCAGGCAGTCCACGACGAGCACCTCTACGCTCCTGTCGTTGTCCAGGTACCGGTTCATGCCTGCAAGCACATCCAGGCAATAAGAGCTCCAAGAGTACACCACTTTGAACTTCATGTCAGTTACGAGATTGGTCAGGTGGTGGTATACCTCCTCAGCCTCAGGCGTTGTCTCTGCTAGCGGCTGATCCCCGTCGAAGACCTTGCGGATGTCCTTGATGGAGTCACCGAACTACTCCTTGAGCACGTGATCGATGCACATGTTCATCATCATCGTCGAGTTAGGGAAACTGCTGCACACCCCGATGGATTAGCCCGGAATTGTTGGTAAAGAAACCACGGTAAATCAGTAATCACGGTCAGATATCCAATTTACCTTCAAGCATGATCGAGATGCGCCGTCCTCGACAGACACAACGGCGACCATGCCATCGTCAGTTCCCAACGCCGCCACGCCCAGCTCCGAACCCCTCACCGCCACCTTCCTACCTCCTCCATCCCCTCCCGGCTCCCTTCTCTCCCCTGGTGACCATCCCAAATCCCTGCTTGCCATCCCTATCCCCTCCTGGCGCTCAACCGCTCCTTGTGCCGGCTGGAGCTTCCGACATGCCGTGCGTTGGGCCAGTTATATCCCCTGTCCTGCTTGCGGCTCTCCCCTTCCGCCATGGGCGCGAATCTGGAGTAGTCGGGTGCAACCTTGGTGTATGCGAGCAGGTCCTCCTCGGGAGGGATCTGGGAGAGACCCTCTAGGGTTGCACGAGAAGGGGATCATGCAGTCCATCACCGACGCAGGGAAGGTAGGGATCTGGAGCAGCGAGGAAGTGAGGGATCAGTGAGGTGTGGAGAGGTGGAGACAAGATGTGGATACGAGTGGAGGCGGCGCAGGTGGGTGAGTGGGTCTGCGCGAGGGGGTGGCTGGCTGGGTAGGGTTTGTGGTTGCGGCACACGTGGGTGAGTGGGTCTGCGCGATAGGGTGGCCGAGTGATTAGGGTTTGCGGTTGCGGGCCAAATTGTGGTCTCCCGTGGTGGAAAGAGGAGTGAGTTCTGGAGCGCTGGATCAAGCTATGGGACGGCTAGGATCAGTTTTGGTTGGTGATCCATGGGTAGCTCCTTCCCGCATTCTGATTGGTTGGACAAAAGTGTCCACCGATTGATGTTGGATAGGTCAATTTCTCAAAAAAATAACAAACTTTTTATATTGATTGCATCTAAAAATGAGAGTTTTGTGAAGCAACCACCAAATAACTAATTCAAAATGCTAACACTCCATTTTTCAAAAATAATAGACCACCTTACATGGACAATGTCACAACCGGGAGATCTCAAACCTTTCAGTCCACCCTTGGCGAAAAAACAAATTTCTGCCGAGTCGGTAGAAGTGGGTCGGATTTGAACTACAGGTACATGATTTGGTGCCCATGATTTAAAAAAAACATTTTTAGACTCACAATATGCTATTTCTTCAGAGATACAATGCAACTTTAGCAAGCCTCATCCCCTAGCTAAGAACATTCATGCCTGTTGTTTTGAGTTAGTTTGAAACGGGCATAAGAAATTCAAAAACGGTCCAAACAATGTAAAATCTTCGCGTAGCGTCATGTTATGTGACATAGTTGCAAGGAAAAATAACAAACTTGGTTAATTGATTGTATCTCGAAAAAACCTTCCCAGAAATCACCTATCATGTTCAAGGGTTTCGTGGTTTTCGGACCAAACAACCAGTGCTATGGCTAGAATCGCGGCATAGTTTGTGATAATGTGCCCATATTATGCATGCATGTGCATATTGGGATGGCGAACAATGTTACAGGAGGAAGTTTTCCTTTTCATCGCACGGAAAAGACATTTTCCATTTTCCGAGCACCAAAAAACAGAGCATTTTGTGAAGTAACCACCAAATGTCTAATTCAAAATGCTACCACCCTATTTTTTGAAAATACTAGACCACCTTATATGGACAATGTAACAACCGGGAGATCTCAAACCTTTCTGTCCATCCCTGGCAAAAAAGATAAATTCCTGCCGAATCAGTAGAAAGTGGGTGAGATTTGAACTACAAGTACATGATTTGATGCCCATTATTTTTTGAAAAAATCATTTTTAGACTCACAATATTCTATTTCTTTAGAGATATAATGCAAGTTTAGCAAGGCTCATCCCCTAGCTAAGAACCTTCATGCCCGTCATTTTGGCGATAGTTTGAAACAGGCATAAGGAACTCAAAAACGGTCCGAACAATGTAAATCCTTAGAATGGTGTCAAATTATGTGACATAGTTGCAAGGAAAAATACTAAACTTGTTATATTGATTGCATCTAAAAAAACCTTCACAAAAATGACCTATCATGTTCAGGGGTTCGTGGCTTTCAGGCCAAACGACCAATGTTATGACTAGAATCGTGCTATAGTTTGTGATAATGTGTACATATTGTGCAAGCATGTGCATCTTGGGATAGCGAGCAATCTTGCAGGAGGAAGTTTTCCTTTTCGTCGCATGGCAAAACCGTTTTCTATTTTGCAAGTGCCAAAATCGGGCTGTTTTATGAAGCAACACCAAATGTTCAATTCAAAAATGCTACCACCACATTTTTCAAAAATGCTAGACCACCTTAAATGAATAATGTCCCAATCGGAGATTTTAAAACCTTTGCATCTACCCCTGGTGAAAAAGACAAATATCTACCGAATCGGTAGGAAGTGAGTCCGGTTTGAATTATAGGTACATGACATAATGCTCATGATTTTTTGAAAAAATCATTTTTAGACTCACAATATGATGTTTATTCAAAGATCCAATGCAAGTTTAGCGAGCCTCATCCCCTATCTTTATGATTGTCGTTTTAACCATAGTTTAAAATATGAAAAATTGAAAATAGGCATAAGAAATAAAAAGTGGTCCGAACAATGTAAATCCTTTGCGTCGCATCATTTTATGTGACATAGTTGCAAGCAAAAATACCAAACTTAGTATATTGATTGCATCTCGAAAAAACCTTCACAGAAATAACCTATCATGTTTGGAGGTTCGTGGCTTTCGAACTGTGTTATGGCTAGAATCATGGTATAGTTTGGGTGTCCATATTGTGCACGCGTGTACATATTGGGATAGCGAACAATGTTGGAAAAGGAAGTTTTTCTTTTCGTCGCATGGAAAAACCATTTTCTACTTTTCAAGTGCTAAAATCGGGGCATTTTGTGAAGCAACACCAAATGTTCAATTCAAAAATGATACCACCACATTTTTCAAAAATACTAGACCACCTTACATGAATAATGTCCCAACCAAAGATTTTAAAACCTTTCCGTCCACCCCTGATAAAAAAGACAAATGTCTGCCGAATCGGTAGGAAATGAGTTCGGTTTGAACTAAAGGTACATGATATAATGCTCATGATTTTTTTAAAAATCATTTTTAGACTAATAATATGATGTTTCTTCAGAGATACAATGAAAGTTTAGTGAGCCTCATCCCCTATCTTTATGCCCGCCGTTTTGACCATAGTTTGAAAAACAAAAATTTGAAACGGGCATAAGAAATTCAAAAACGGTCCAAACAAGGTAAGTCCTTTGCGTCGCGTTATTTTATGTGACATAGTTGCAAGGAAAAATACCAAACTTGGTATATTGATTGCATCTGAAAAACCTTCACATAAATGACCTATCATGTTCGAGGTTTCATGGCTTTCGGGGTAAAACAACCAGTGTTATAGCTAGAATCATGACATAGTTTGTGATAATATACCCATATTATGCACGCATGTGCATCACGGTATGGCAAACAATGTTGCGAGAGGAAGTTTTCCTTTTCCGAGCGCTAGAAACGGGGCGTTTTATGAAGCAACCACCAAATGAAAGTTGTAAAATAGTACCACCCTATTTAAAAAAATACTAGACCATATTTCATATATAGTTTCCCAACCGGGGTATCTCAAACCTTTCAGTCCACTCCTCGTGAAAAAACAAATTCCCGCTGAATTAGTAGGAAGTGGGTCAGATTTGAACTATAGGTACATGATCTAATACTCATAATTTTTTCAAAAAAATCATTTTTAGGTTCACAATATGTTATTTCATCAGAGATCCACTCCAAGTTTAGCGAGGCTCACCCTTACATACGAATAATCACGCCCGCTATTTTAACCAGATTTTTAAATTAACATAGAAAAATAAAAATAAAAATCAACCAAGGAATGTAAACATAAGAATTCACCAACACCGTAGTTTTTGTCTCATCGAGATGAACCAAATTGATTTTTGGGTGACCTCAATCCGAGATCGTATGCAAAGTGCATGATGAAATTACTCAAAACCTTTTAAAATTTGAAAAACAATTAAAACGTATTAGGACAAAAGTACGTACGGGCCATATTTGTCCTCAATATCAAATATCTAATGGTGTTGCAAAAGCTAAAGGGCATTGTGGGCTCCTTCCGCTATGGCCCAGGCCCAACTGCGAAAAAAATTGGGATCGGTCCACAAGCCGGCCAAGGTGAATAGTAATAGAGATAAGGGCGTGAGCGTAGGTATTGGACACTAAAGATTGTGTGTCGTGGTGGTCAGCAGGGTCGGCGTCACAATGTTGGTCGCAGGTTCGAGTCTCGGCGGCTTTATTTTTGCCTAGTATTCACAAAGGCAAAAAATACTCATGCTTGTCACATAATAGGACAACTGCGCGAATTTATAACATCAAAGGATGGTTTAACGTGGTGGTTCACATCATTGCAGAGTGAGAAATGGGTCGTGGGTTCGAGCCCCTTGAGCTGCTCTTTTGTGATTATTTTTGGAATAAGTAGGTTCTGATGGCCAGGTCGGTGAAAGATGCCATGTAGGCATAATTGCTGATGTGGCTATCCAGTCAATTCAATGTATCATATTTTAGACGATATGACGATTTAAATTGGTCATAATAGGGTATAAATAAGGTTCTAAGCTGTATCCTAGAGGTTATGACGATTTCATATGTTGCAATTACGACGATTTTGATACAAATCATCGTAATTCTATAGGATTTTGACCTCTCCAAACAGCCTGTGACCATCTTGTGCCAAATCGTCATAGATCTATGACGATTTCATTTCCCGTCACTACGAGAAGGTCACAAGTTAAAACATTTCTTGTAGTGTGTGCCTATCAGAATACATGGGATAGATTTTTATGCCAATCTAATAGTACTTGGAACCAAAGGTTTGGAAGTAGTACTAGGAATGGATTGGATGTCAAAGCATAAAGGATTGATTGACTGTGCCAAGAAAGCCATCACCATGACCAGTAACTCTGGAGTCTCAGTAGAGCATATATCTAAAACCTTGCCCCATCAATTCAAGTGCAACAAAAGTCTAGCCCTACCCATGATTGACCAAGTTAGAGTAGTCTATGAATACCCCGACGTATTCCCAGATGAATTGCCAGGTATGCCCCCGGATAAAGATATTGAGTTCATTATTGAACTAATCCCCGGAACCGGACCCATAGCCCAGAGACCTTATAGTATGAACCCCTCAGAGTTAGTAGAATTGAAGAAGCAGTTGGATGCTATGTTGGCAATAGGCTTGATTCAACCAAGCGCATCGCCATGGGGATCGCCTATTTTGTTTGTCGACAAGAAAGATGGAGGCAACCGTTTGTGCACAGATTACAGGAAGCTGAATGACATCACAATCAAGAATAAGTACCCTTTGCCAAAGATATAGGATCTATTTGATCAGTTGACTGGTGCAAATGTGTTCTCTAAGATTGATCTTAGGACTAGTTATCACCAACTTAAGATTCGTGCAACGGATATTTCAAAGACCGCCTTTACTACTCATTACGGATTATATGAGTATACGGTCATGTCTTTTGGATTAACCAATGTCCCTGCGTATTTCATGAATCTCATGAATAAGATCTTTATGAAATTTCTAGATAAGTTTGTCGTTGTGTTTATCGACGATATCCTTATCTATTCCAAGTCATAAGAAGACCATGAGCAACATCTGAGAATCATTCTTGAAACCCTTAGAGAGCATCGGTTGTATGCCAAGTTCAGCAAATGTGTGTTTTGGCTGAAAGAAGTAGGATTCCTAGGATATATTGTGTCTGCCGGAGGAATCGCTATTGATCCTGCCAAGATCAAAGATGTCGAAGAATTTGAAGCCCAACCACTCAAACTAAAGTCCGTGCATTTCTCGGATTAGTGGGATACTACCGCAAGTTCGTCGAAGGATTCTCGAGCATCGCCAGACCCATGACCTAGTTGTTGAAGAAAGACAAGAAGTTTGAATGGACCGATAAATGTGAAGCCAGTTTCCAAGAGCTCAAGAAGAGATTGATTTCAGCCCCAATATTGATCATGCCAGATATCAAGAAGCCATTTGATGTGTATTGTGATGCATCCAAGATTGGTCTCGGATGTGTATTGATGCAAGAAGGCAAAGTCATTGCATATCTGTCTCGACAACTGAAGCAGCATGAGGAGAACTATCCTACCCATGATCTTGAGTTAGCAGCCATAGTTTTGGCATTGAAGACATGGTGTCATTATCTTATGGGTAATCGCTGTGAGATTTACTCAGATCACAAAAGCTTGAAGTATATTTTCACTCGGAAGGAGATGAATATGAGGCAGAGGAGATGGATAGAGTTAATCAAGTATTATGACCTTGACATTCACTATCACCCCGGCAAAGCCAATGTGGTAGCGGATGCTCTTAGCAGATTGTTGTGTAGGCTAAACACCATGATCAAGGAGAAGCAACCAAGCTTGTATGAGGAGTTGGAGCCGTTTAGAACTGAGCTAGTTAGCAAAGGATTTTTAGCTAGCATTGAACTTCAACCCACTTTGATTAGCCAAATCAAGGAAGCCTAGAAGGGAAATGAAAGTATCGACGGAATCAAACGTTGTATTGGTACAGGAAAAGTACCTGGATTCACCGAAGACGAAGAAGGAGTTTTGTGGTACAAAGGACGTATCTATGTGCCAGCAGATTCAGAGCTGAAGCAAGTCATCATGCAAGAAGCTCATGATACTCTTTATTCTATCCACCTCGGAGGAACGAAGATGTATCAGGATCTAAAGGAGCAATTTTGGTGGCACAAGATGAAGAGAGAAATCGGAAGCTACATCGCCAAGTGTGATATCTGTCAGAGAGTCAAAGCGGAACATCAGAGGCCCGTAGGACTATTGCAACCATTGCAGATTCCGGAATGGAAATGGGATTCTGTCGGAATGGACATTATCACCGGGTTGCCTACTTCTAGTAGGGGAAATGACTCAATTTGGGTCATCGTTGATAGACTGTCAAAGGTAGATCATTTTATACCTATCAAGACAACCTACCAGAGTTTGAAGCTAGCAGAGTTGTACATTGCTAGAATTGTTAGTCTTCATGGAACCCCCAAGACCATAGTATCAGATCGAGGAACCCAATTTACCTCGAGATTTTGGCAGAAAGTCTAAGAAGGATTAGGAACCAAGTTGAATTTCAGCACCGCTTATCACCCGCAAACCGATGGACAGACTGAAAGAGTCAACCAGATCTTAGAAGATATGTTGAGATCCTGTGTGTTAAAATATGGATCAAAATGGGAAGATTGTCTGCCTTTCGCAGAATTCCCATACAACAACAGTTATCAAGTCAGTTTGCAAATGGCACCATTTGAATTCCTATACGAAAGAAAGTGTCATACCCCTTTGAATTGGTCACAAGTAGGAGAGAGTCAGATTTTTGGACCCGACATTCTCCGAGAAGCTGAAGAGAAGGTTCACAAAGTCCATGAGCACCTCAAGACAGCCCAATCCAGACAGAAGAGTTATGCTGACAAGAGAAGGAGAGACTTGACTTTCAATGTCGGAGATTTTGTGTATCTCAAGGTTTCGCCATTGAAGGGAACCCAACGTTTTAGACTAAAAGGAAAGTTAGCCCCCAGATATATCGGACCCTTCAAGATTTTGAACGGCCGAGGAGAAGTATCCTATCAACTGTAACTGCCAGAGGAGATGTCAGCCATCCACAATGTGTTCCATATCTCGTTACTTCGCAAATGCCTAGAAGTCTCGGAGAAGACCAAAGTTTTCAAGAACATCGATCACCGAGCTGTTGATATCAACAAGGATCTGACATATCGTGAAGTGCCCATCCGTATCTTGGAGGAAGCCTACAGAACCACAGGACCCGGGGTATCAAATTACTCAAGATCCAATGGAGCAACCATACCGAAGAAGAAGCCACTTGGGAGTGAGAAGATTACATTAGTACCGAGTTCCTAGATCTCTTTAGTTCCTAGTTTTCTTTCTTAAATCTCGAGACGAGGTTGTTTTTAAGGGGGGAAGGTTTGTAACATCCCAAAACTTTAATCAAGGTTAATCAAGATAAAATCGGTGTAATGCTATGAGTGTTCTATCTTTTAGTCTGTAAGAATAATATGTAAATGTTCTACTTTTTTTTGTTAAATAAAACATTTCTAGTTGTTAAGTTTGTATGATAGATATATATATATAGTGCAATTCTTTTTTTAAAGCATTGTTCCATTGAATATCCGGTACAAAACTGTTCTTTCGAACTACAGTAGATTGTTATAGGAGTGTCATGGCTATTGTGTCTAATGTTTTTATCTTGTTTACAAAATAGGTGTAATGCTATGTATGGTTGTAGTCAATGTATCCTTTTTATACCAGTAAATTACAAGTAATGTCATAATACAAAAAACTTTCCTCTATACCTTTATGATAACTTGATAAGAATAAAAAATCTGCTCTATAATTTCTTACATTTATTATGAGTGAATTTGTAATTCTGAGTCTGTCTGCGACAAAACAATATTTGTATCATGACCTGATCCTGCTGCTTCTCCTGCTTAAAATAAAGAAACATTGTGAGCAATCATTTTTTATAACATGTATGTAGAGCAAACTATTTGGGTAATCATAATTGTAATGTTTTAAATATTATGAAATATAAAACTTGCCTTGGCTCTTGAACTTGTCCAGTCAAATACAATTGTAAACGACCATGTCCTTTTCTGGGGATTTTTAAACAGCTTGTGCCTTCCTTTTGATTATTGCTTCTGGACCAGTCACTGTCGAGATCTTCATCTTGAACGGTGCTTTGTCTTGTTCTAACGGTTCTTATCACCGGACTTTGGGTATTGTTCCTTTTATGTACATTGAACTGTACTAAATTCACAGGACTGCTTCTTGTTTGTACATTCCTCTCAACTGATGCTTGAGGTCTTTTGTGGCTTGACACGGATGTCTGCACTAGACTGCTCCTTGTAATCACTGTTCTTTTTATTTGGATTTTTGTACAACACTTCCTCTTTGGATTGTTCATTGCTTCAGCCGTTCTGCAGCTTCGTTCTGTATGTCCATAACTTGGAGAAACATTTCCATCATTTCCACTGAGGTTAGCATCTGTCTGAGGGATTTCATACATATTCACAACATTCTATGTGGGATATGGATGAGATCTTTCTTTTCTGATGTCAGACTTTTGTCCATCAATCCCTCGTGTACAATTGCTTTCTTCTCTTGATTTTTGTGATGTTCCTACTGAACTTCTCTTCTGCTTCTGTGGTTTTGATATCATCTGCATCACATGTATCAAGCATTTTATTTTCACGACATAACAAATATCATGTCCAATAATTTTCCTATTTTCAAAGTCATCAGCTATAAATTTCACATAATACTTGCTCTAGCTGAATCAGTAGAATTGTTATCACTTGATGTTGCTGATGGACTTTGTTGATCCTTCTCTTTCCATACTCTTCTTCTTTTCTGTGGTGTCAAATTTTTCTTTAGAAAAAGGAGATAAAATGTTAGTCATGCGTGGTTACAATCAGGTTCAAGATATACTGTAATAGGTATCATTGTGTGAAATTAGCTTACTTCATCTGTACTAGTGTTATCAACATAACTGCGTCCATGTTTTGCTTTACTTTTGTAACATCCCGAAACTTTAATCAAGATTAATAAAGATCAAATCTACCCAATTTAGGGTTAACAAAACCTTTTTCCGTTTAAAATCTTTAAGCATTCATATGTGTGTGCATTTAAAATAGGAGTTGTTTTAAATGCCACGATTGTGTGTTCTAATGGTTGTAAAATGGTTCTATGTTGAATGTCACATCATCTCGATCATTCGCAAGCAAAACCTAAAGAAAAAGAAATCAAAAAGAATCAAATAAAGGAAATGGTCTTTTTTGCCATTTTAATCACCTAACCCACTTTGGGTATTCCTAGCACTCAAATTATAATAGAAAAAATTGTGGATCTTTGCACCCCTTGCTAGTACAAGTAGTAAGGTGCCAAGTCCCACTTGGTGATCTCTCAAAAACATTCAAACTCCAATTTTAAATGACAAGTGAAAATGGAATCTAGTTCATATGTCTAGATCACACTTTTTCAAAAATCACTATAATGAATTCCATTTAATAATCCTAAGCAACCAGAGATGTTTAAGCATGTGACAAACAACTCCACAAAATTTCATCTCAAAATTCAAAAGTTTTCTTCTTGCGGCTATTTGGTCGAACAGGTGGCATGCACATTTTATCTGCCTAACTATTACTATTCAATGATCAATGCATTGTCGAGTAATTGGCCTCCATTTTGTCCCCTTGTCTCCCCTAACTCTAACCAGCCCCTAACTAAGCTACTAACCGGTCTAGAGCAGCAGTGTCGCGCCGCCTGTTTTTGGTCACCGCCGGCCGAACGTGGGCAATGCTCCACAGACCGTGTCGTGCCGTTCCAGCACCACCACTAGCTCCGCCCAACCCTATCACACTCCCTTGTCCACCCCACGGCCATAGCCAGCCCCTGGACCACCTCCACTCGCTCGCGCCCATGCCTCTCTATGCCGTGCCAGAGCACGCCAGAGCACCATCGCCGTCAGCACGCCACAGACCGCGCCTCGACCATAGACCGCGCACGCCGCTCCGCCTTGACCCCCTCACCACTAGACACCCCGTGCACCGCCGCGCGACCCACAGTCGCCAGGAACCACGTCGAGCACCACCTCTGTCTCCCAGAGCGCGAGACGCTCCCGACCAATTGCCACCGCCTCTAGCTGCGCCATAAAGTCGTAGAGGACCGCCAGGAGGCAAGCCACCATCCGCCTACGCCGCCCATGCCTCTAGGCCCCTGTATCGTCATCACCGACGAGCTCGCCGTCGCCCCTTCGGTCCCCTCCTCGAGCCTATATAAGGAGGCCTTCCCCAGCCTCAATCGCCAAACAATTCCACTCCCCTCTCTCCACCAGCGCTTCCACACCTCTCACCGGAGTAGTTCGAGCAGCCTCTCGCCGAAATTGAGCCGGAGACCGCCGCAGCAGAGGAGGAGACGCTGCCGTCGATTCCGTCCACCCCAGCCTCTGCCGCGACTTCACCTGAGCTCGCCGTTGTCGACTCGTTCGTTTGCCCGCCTCGCTGTACTAGCCGGAGCCCTGGTACGCCCCTACCGCACCCCCACCGAGCCGCTAGGGTTTAGTCTCGCCAGCGACGCGTTCGTCGTCGACGACCGTGAGCCGTTGATCTAGTTCTAATCCTACAGTCTGTATCGCCCCGTACCGCTTCACGTGTAATGAGCCATTGACAGGCAGACCCCCCTGTCAGCAGTCCTCAGCGCCACGGAGTGAATCTGGGCCGGCCCAATTAGATTCCCGCGCGACCCGTTTAATTCAAATATCTCCCTTTCTTTTTAGACTTAAACTAGAATCTGTCCCTAGTTTAAAAATCAACTCAGAGTGTTTTACAAATCCAAATGGAGTGATTCCTATTTTGTTGGAAAGCTAATGAAAATCTCTATCCAAGCCCGTTGGATTTAAATCATTTAGATTTAGAGATCTCTCCTAGTAAAAATAACAAAAAATAAGCTTTTGCACATTCAAACATTTTTATAAAATCAACCATAATAGCTTTTGAGTTGTTTCCAACACTCAAAAATCACATTTAACCATACCTATCTAAATATTGAATAATATTAAGGTTTACATGCAGTGACTTTGGACTAGTACCAAAATAATGCTATATAGGCATTTCTAGTCACTTTAAATCATTAATTATTAAACTTAAACTTATTAAAATGTGATCCAACATTTAAATCATATTCCCATATATTAGAATATGTGGTGATGACATGTATCCACATGATCTCATATTTTAATTGGGGAATATTAAATCTTAGTTAATTTCAATGAGTAGAAATTATTTTTCACAAATAAAATAAATGAAGCTAGTTCATTAAACCTTGTGATATTTCTGATGATACTAGATCATCAAATGTGTGCCTTAGTGTGCTAAGTAGACTAGTTAAGTATTGTTTGGTGATTGTGTATTCCCTATGTATTTATAGACGATAGTACCGACCAAGTCTACAAGGAGGACGAGTTCTACTAAGAAGAGGAGGAAGAGAATTTCAACCACTGCACTGCACAAGGCAAGCCATCATTAACAATGCAAACTAAGCCTTGCAAGCTAGACAACCTAAGCAAGATGCAATAGGCATGCTTTGGTTATACTTTTGACTTATGCCTACTCCAAGTTTCATTTACAAGCTTTACCTTCTGTACTTTACCAAAGTCCTTTACTTGTTTAAAGGTAGCATAAAGAGTATAAAACTTGGCCTATCTAGTTAGACTTAGATGTCATTCTATGGCACGAGATTGACATTAGCATCCCACATTAGTGAACTCTCTTAACTTAGTAGTTGGAGCTAAACCAAAAACTAGATCACTTTAGATGGGAATACTTGGTGAAAATGACTTGTGAAAACCTTGGAATGATGAGTCATTCTATTGAGATGTTTTGACATGTGTTGAGAAACACCAATGGTTTATGATGATGATGAAAATGTTGAGGCATGAGCCTTAGCCCTTTCATAAAAACTGATGGTTGGGTTCGGATGCGATACCATTCCAATTTTACCGTACAACCACAATACCTGAATTGGATAAGGCTTAGCCGGAAGTTTATATGCATTAGTATTAGTTCCCTCACGGGAGAGGTTTGAGCTGAGGCTACCTCTCAATGTTGTCCACCTATGTAGTGCCTAGGATGACAGATGGTCATGGCTGGGAGGCCATACTCATAGGAGAGGTGCTTATACTAGAGTGTGTAAAGGAAAGGTTATGTTTGATTATCTGCATACTAAATATGATGATTCAGGGTTATCCCTGACAGATGTATCGAATCTTGTGGTGAAAGTGTACCACCTCTGCTGAGTGTCAAACTATTCGAATAGCCGCGTCCACGATTATGGACAGTTGGAGTGGCCATACTATTCCGTTGTCAGATGTTTTCAAAATGACTTATGAAATGAATTGTGACATGACTTGACCACAACAGAGTTGTGACTATGACAACTAAGTTCCCACTTAGGTGTTTTCAAACTTATTTTATCTTTCTTTGTTTCTGAACTCAACTTAGGTTTCAAACTTAACTTTACAAATAAGCTTAGAACTTAGCATTTCCTACTAGAACTATCTTACTTGTTAGTGGTAGTTTGCGAGTACTTAAAGAGTACTCATGGCTTTGTCCCTCGATATTCCTATGGCCAAACTATGAGGAGGACTACCCTGAAGGAGGACAACAGGATGACTACGACAACTAGGATCATCTCCCATCGTCAGCATTGCCTATGACCTTGAAGATGGACCCTACCGCTATGCTATTTATTCTGCTACTTGATTGTACTAAGACTGGATCATGAGATCCTTTATTTGTGTAAGACCTTATATGGTTTGTAATGGATGATGTACTGTGATATCCAATCTGTTATGTCTCGCAAAAATGGTAATCCTAGGATTGCGATGTATGGCATAATAGGCATCTGGGATTAAAAATCCGGGTGTTGACAACTTTGCTGTCTTGTATTTTTATGAAAACATCTTCTCTTGGGTGGTGTCAGGTCCTCCTGAAGATTATTGGCTAAAATATTAGTTCGACTTAATGTATCGATTATTATTATTTTTTTACAAAAAACTCACACCAGTAGCATCAGTCGTCTCGTAATCACTGCTTGAAGTTGGACTTTTCTCTGTTGTAGTTTTTGATCTTATCTTACGCTTCTTCTGGATCATTCTGGCCTGCAAATAAAATTTAATATATAGTTAAATAACCTCAATCTGTAATAGTAAAAACTAAATAGATATACTTTGTCGCTAGGTACGATACTTTGTAAAATATAAGAAAAATAATTCATGTGTGTATATATATACCTCTCCCTCTCCTTAAGCCAGAATTTCACATTTAGGTTTTGTGTGTCCTCTCTTTCCGCAGGTACCGCATTTTCTTTTCGTCTTCTCTGACCCTGGTTTTAGTCTCTGTCCTTTTTTCCTACCCATTGTTTTGATGATCGGGGGATCTCTCAACTCAGTACGAATTGTTTCATGTAAGTTATCGATGCCAACTGCCATGCCGTCTATGTTGCTTTGCTCATCCTGGTCTACTAAAGCATTCACTTTCTTCTCTATGTCGTTGATGCACTCTACCAGAAATTGGTACGATTTGTCTGTACTACATGCTTTTGAGCAGATCTTAGCAAAACGAGTCAACTCAATCACATAATGGATTGGACCTGCTGCGTTGCTCTTGTTACAGCCATGAAGACGAAAAACATAGTTGGATGGCTGATGCGGGTTGCATCTTTTCCATCTAGGGTTCACAAAACTGTCTGGCATCGTATGTACTAAACCAAGATGTCCCACAACCTTGAGGACGTGACAGCACTGGATTCCATCCCTTGACATTTTTTTGCAGTTGCATGAGAACATCTTATTCTCATTATCCACTTCAACTATAAAAACATCTATGTTGAAATCTGGATGTGTGACATGACTTCTTTTGGTCAGTTCGTATTTCATTTCTCTGTCAGTTGTTTCTTCCCTTGTTATTTCGAAAGCTATGTTATCTGCTAGTTGCTTCTGAAACTTGAGAAATATGTCTCTAGTGTAAATGTTTATTGCATATGTCTCAAGTCCATATCAGCTCCATGTTGGTGTTGTCTTCTCTGATGTCCTATTCCTTTTCCTGTCGAGTGCACTCAAGCTTTTCTCCTGAATTGCCTCATATGAATCTAGGAATTTCAGTATTGTGTCTTTGTGGTCGACACAGTATTTCCACATGGAGTTGGTGCTATTGCTTCTTGTCGTTGACGAGGAAAAAGGATAGAAGCAGTCCATGAAGTAGACTGGCACCCAGTGATCTCTGATATCCCATAAATCTAGCAGATGCTTGTTGTTTGCAATTCCATATTTTTCCAATACTTGCCTGCAGCATTTTTCAAACTCTTCTATAGTCAATGAGTTCTTTATTACATGTCTAAGTTCTTCTGACAGGCCTTCATTTCTTGCTAAAATTCTAGCAAGCTTTTCTAGCATCTTTTTGATGATGGGCCATAGGCAGAACTCGTGGATTGTGTTAAGTAGTATATCCAATTCATCAATTGTTTTCTTCATTTCTCTGCACTAGTTAGTCATTATGTACTTTGGTGCTTTACCACCCATTTCCAAGACAAAAGTTTTGAATAGCCACTTGAAAGTTTCAGCTGACTCGTCCTGCAGGAGATCGATCCCAAACAAAATTGTGTTCCCATGGTTGTTCACGCCAATGATTGGTGCAAAAGGCATGTTGTATATGTTGGTCTGGAATGTTGTGTCAAATGATATGTATTCACCATATAGTTCGTAGTTCATCCTGCACATTGCGTCTGTCCAGAAGATGCTACGAACAACGTTTGTGTGGTTAGTGTCGAATTTATATGAGAATCCAGGAACCTTTGATTGAAGACGGGTAAACCTCTTCAAGCATTCCTCTATATCTTTATTTTTGTTGGCTTTCTTGTCAGCATACTTAAGGTTCGACACGTCTTTGCCATCAAAACCAACTCCTCTGTTTAAAAGTTTCATTCCACTGTATATTTGCATCACTCTCCTCGGTGGAATCTTTCCAAGGTGTAGTATACGTATAAATTCCTTGTCTTGCTGTGTCATTGACTTGTGGCATTTTGAAAACCTGATGAGCCAATCTGTTGGGTGCAAAGGGTGATTGTGGTCCAGTTTTACTATTTTGTACATCCATCCTTTTTCTGTTTTCTTTACCACAATGGATACAAGGCAAGAGCACCTGATAGTAGAACTTGTTTTCCTTTCTTTTACAACTTTCTCACTTATTTGAGTCTGACCTTGTTTTATGCAAAAAAATGTCCGTTTAATCATTTTGCTTGTTTTCTTACATGAAGGTTGGTGAAAAGCAAAAGAAGCAATTGGTTCTCAAATGCCGTGACGTCACCTAGCTTTATTCTATATTTCTCATTCTATTGGTATGTATAGTGTCTTTCATCTGCTTTTTCATTCATTCTGCCCACAGCCGTTAGGTATTATGACAAAAGGAACCAGCATGGAGTTAAGGCTGGTGTGCTTTCTTATAGAAAAACCGGTTTTCCTTGCATACAGTGCAAAGAATTGGAAAGCATCTTCCCTTGACTGAAATTCCATTCGTTCTTCCGGTGTCGTGGCATCACCAATTTCATCCACAACTGGGTACTCATTCTTAAACATTCTATCTATCTCTAACTCTTCTTCCGTAGGTTCTCCTGGATTATTTATTTTTCAGGAATATTGTCATCGCCCTGGGGCATAGGCTGCTCATTGCTCATTACTTCCGAGTTGGTGGTAGTGTATATAGTTTCTGCCGGTTCCTCTAAACAATTGACATTCTGCTGACTTGTATTCTCTTGTCTTTGTGGGTTCACCATGCTGGTTGAATCTCTCTTGCCTGCATTAGAAGAATTAGCTCTATCAATGCTTCCAGCTTGTGACTCTACTGTACTTGTAGCGATGGTTACTGGCTGCACTGGAAAAAAATGTTGCTGGCTGGTTCACTTGCAACACTCTCCTCATGTGTAATCTGCTCATGTGTGATCTTGTCTCCTGAATTTGTTATGCTACTCTCGTATCCAGGATATACTGTCTTGCTTTCGATTTGTTTCTCATCGTTGCTCAGCGCTCTTCTAGCATGGCAATTTTGAACAATCATGCTTGATTTGAGTATGTTGGTTGTGATGATTGTTTTTGTTTTGTCTTCTGTAGAGCTACCAACATACCTTCCTAAAGCTTCTCCTTCCGTGCCACTAATTGGCATTCTGACAGATATTAGGTCAATGTTTGCGTGTGTTTGACCATTCTATGTTGAAGCATTCATGAGGATTCGCTGGCTTGCAGGAGCTGCTTGCACTGTATCTGATTTTTTCTCGCTGTACCTGAACTGAATGTTGGTTACTGTATATGTGTCCTTTGATGTCCTTGTCTATGAAGAAGATGCTGCAGTAGTACCACTGTTTTGTTGCATTGAGACCATCACATCAACTTGCACCTGACAAAACAAAAATACAATAAAATGATGGTTAGCAGTACTCCATGCAAAATTATTTTGATTTTTTAATTTTTTACTAATTGTAGGAGCAAACTCATCAAACTATTCTCGTAACACTTTGCATTTTTCAATTTACAATGAGTCTTGACTGCGCTGTTGCCTTTCACTGATCCACCTGATTGATCTTGGCATCGTAGCGTTGTTCTACCACTAGGGTTTCTGGAAATTACTTGTGGAGCATACATTGTGATGTTAATTTTTTCCAGCTTTGGCTTCAAGTTTGCGCGTCCTGCGTTACATCTCCGCATAGTTTCTGTTGAAGCCGCAAGAGCTTTCGGTTTCTGCTCACGCTCTTTATCCCACTTATCATGTAGTACCCTGAGTGTTGGGTTCGTAGCATAGAAAACAAAAAATTCCTACGATGAGAACTATACGCCAAGATCTATCTACGAGATACAAAGCAATGGGTGGATATACATCCATAGAGAACATACCCTCGAAGACAACAGAGTTTTGTTAACGAGTTGGAACTCGTGGATGATGTAGTCATACGCTTGCCGATCTCAAGATCGTGTGGAAGTCCTAGCGCCACAAATCAGCAGCGCATCCGTCCTCGCACACACGTTCAAGCCACCGGACAACCTCCACCTCCTCGCTCTAGCGAATCAGCGGAAGCAGCAACTCCTTCCAGACGCAAGGCCACTGGGAACATGTATCTCACTAATCCGAGACCATGGGGGAATATATATAGAGGGGGAGAGAGATCCTTCACGAGGAGTTGTGCTTTGTGAGGGAGGAGAGGGGGGCCTTTTATAGGAGAGGGGGGCTCCTCCCCTCCCATGGGCGGCGGCCAAGGGGGGTGCGCCCACCTCTTCCTCATTCATGTGGTGGGAGCTCCACTCACATCAATTTAGCCTACACCCAAAGTTCCACTCACATGCATTAAATTTCCACCAAATTTATTGCAACTCTCATTTAATAAAACTCTTTTATTTATTTTATTCAGAATTTTTTTAATTACTTTAATTAACAAACATTCACATAAAACACCTTGCAACATTTCAATATC
Source organism: Avena insularis (assembly GCA_023614405.1). Lineage (NCBI taxonomy): Eukaryota > Viridiplantae > Streptophyta > Magnoliopsida > Poales > Poaceae > Avena > Avena insularis. Next base: position 219,051,980 of record CM042696.1, on the reverse strand, counting down.
ACATGCAGAACCAGTTTCTGCAATTTCACCCGAAACAATTCCGGTTTCCATCGAAATAATTCCAGCGCTTTGCAATTCTTTCGTCTGAAACATATGTTCTCCAAAATGGTGTTCAACAACCCTTAAGTGTGTCACCCTATGGTTCACGAATAATGCAGACATGATTGAGACCCCTCTCAAATCAATAATCAGAAGCGGGACCTGGCGATCCATACCGACTCCTACACATTCAACGATGACTTCTATGATCGTGAGAACCTTTAATGCTAGTAACTTAATCCCTTTGTCTCATGATATAATACATTTCCGAGATTCGATCATCGGTATCCAAATACCTAGTTTGATCTCGTTACCGACATGCACTCTTTTCTCGTTCCCGTGATATAACATTCTAGTGATCACATCACTTGCTTGCAAGCTATCTTAATGTGATATCACCGAGAGGGACCAGAGTATATCTATCCGTCATCGGGATTGACAAATTCCATTCTTGATCCATGAGCCTCAACATAACACCTTCATAGCACTGAACCCACCTTTATAGTCACCCTATTACGGTGTGATGTTTGATGTTATTAAGATACTCTTCCGGTGTTAGCAATTAACATGATCTCATGGTCTAAGGACTAAGATTACTTCGTATGATGTTATAGCAATATAAACATAATGACGTTGATCATAATGCTATACTTTTGATGAATGTTCATCACATCATTTCACAAATGCTGTGACCTCGTTATTAACAACATCCAATGTCCATGATCAGGAAACTTTGATCATCTTGTTAATCAACAAGCTAGTCTATAAGAGAGGCATAACTAGGAACCTTTTTGTTTATTAAACACATGTGTATTGACGTTTCCTATCAATACAATTATAGCATGCAAAATAAACATCTATCATATACAAGGACTACATAATAACAATTTTATTATTGCCTCTCAGGGTATATTTCCTTTAGTCTCCCACTTGCACTAGAGACAATAATCTAGTTCACATAGTGATAAATCTAACACCCATGGAGTTCTGGTGTTGATCATGTTTTGCCCTAGGGGGAACTTTAGTCAACGTATCTGATACATTTAGGTCCGTGTGTACTTTACAAATCTTTATATCTCCATCCTTGACATGCTCGTGGATGGAGTGAAACCAGCACTTAATATGCTTGGAATTCTTGTGAGACCTTGGTTCCTTGGCGTTGGCTATGGCTCCATTATTGTCACAATAGATCACCATTGGGTCCAATGCACTAGCAACTACACCTAGTTCCGTTATGAACTCCTTCATCCAAACCGCTTCCTGCGCCGCTTCTGAAGCAGCAACATATTCCTCCTCCGTTGTTGATCTAGCTACCACAGGTTGTTTGGAACTCCTCCAACTAACTGCTGCTCCGTTCAAGAGAAATACATATCCGGATTGAGACTTAGAGTCATCCGGATCGGTGTCAAAGCTAGCATTGACATAACACTTAGCGACTAACTCTTCTTCACCTCCGTATACAAGAAACATATCCTTAGTTCTTCTTAAGTACTTAAGGATATTCTTGACCGCTATCCAGTGTTCCAAACCTGGATCAGACTTGTACCTACTAGTCAAACTAATAGCATGTGCCACATCCGGTCTTGTACATAGCATGGCGTACATTATAGAGCCTATGGCTGAGGCATAGGGGATCTTATCCATTATCTCTCTTTCTTCCGTCGTAGCCAGACTTTGAGTCTTACTCAATGTCTTGCCTTGCAACATAGGTAAGAACCCCTTCTTACTTCCGTCCATATTAAACTTCTTTAATATCTTATCAAGGTATGTACTTTGCGATAGCCCAATTAGGCGCCTTGATCTATCTATATAGATTTTAATGCCTAATATATATGAAGCTTCACCAAGGTATTTCATCGAAAATTTGCTGTTTAGATAACTTTTAACACTATTTAAAAGATCTATATCATTTCCAATCAATAATATGTCATCCACATATAATATCAGAAATGCCACATTGCTCCCACTCACTTTCTTGTAAATACAAGCCTCTGCATAAGTTTGGACAAATCCAAACTCTTTGATCACCTCATCAAAGCGGAGATTCCAACTCCAGGATGCTTGCTTCAGTCCATAGATGGATCGCTGAATCTTGCATACCTTATCAGCATCCTTAGGATCGACAAAACCCTTAGGTTGTATCATATACAACTCTTCTTAAATATTACCATTGAGGAACGTGGTTTTGACATCCACCTGCCATATTTCATAATCGAAATATGCAGCAATTGCTAACACAATCCTAACCGACTTTAGCATCACTACGGGAGAGAATGTCTCATCGTAGTCAACTCCTTTAATTTGTCGAAATCCTTTTGCGATAAGTCAAGCTTTATAGATGGTCACATTACCATCAACATCAGTTTTTCTTTTGAAAATCCATTTATTCTCAACGACCTTTCGATCGTGAGGTAAGTCCACCAAGGTCCAAACCTGGTTTTCGTACATGGATTCCATCTTGGATTTCATGGCTTCTAGCCATTTGTTGGAATCCGGGCTCATCATCGCTTCTTCATACGTCGCAGGGTCATCTATTTCATCAATCATGAAATTCATAACAGGATTGCCATACAGTTCAGGAGCTGCACGTGTCCTGCTTGACCTGCGAGGTTCGGTAGTGTCCTCTTTCGGAGTTTCATGATCATTATCATTATCATCGGTAGGGCCTAGAGTATATCTATCTGTCATCGGGATTGACAAATTCCATTCTTGATCCATGAGCCTCAACATAACACCTTCGTAGCACTGGACCCACCTTTATAGTCACCCTGTTATGGTGTGACGTTTGATGTTATCAAGATACTCTTCTGATGTTAGCAATTAACATGATCTCATGGTGTAAGGACTAAGATTACTTCATATGATGTTATGAAATATAAACATAATGACTTTGATCGTAATGCTATACTTCGGATGAATGTTCATCACATCATTTCACAAATGTTGTGACCTTGTTATTAACAACATCCAATGTCCATGATCAAGAAACTTTGATCATCTTGTTAATCAACGAGCTAGTCTATAAGAGAGGCATAACTAGGAACCTTTTTGTTTATTAAACATACATGTATTGACGTTTCCCATCAATACAATTATAGCATGCAAAATAAACATCTATCATATATAAGGAATACATAATAACAACTTTATTATTGCCTCTCAGGGAAAATTACCTTCACTAAGATGTCTCTGCCATGATATAATGAATATAGTAGCGCCATAATTATTCACGGTCAATCTTTTGATATTTAAAGCATTTAAATAAAAAAACAAAATTGGGATATTATTCTTAAAAGTATATATACCTGGAGCTTAGAATTTTGCACCTTTCATCATTTGTATTTCAGCCAATGTACGATCATTCAAATGAGATAATCTGGGTCCCTGTAGAATTTTTCAATTTGGTGTAATGCAGCATATATCGCATTCTCTACATTTAGTAAAAAAAATAACACACAGAGAAAAAAGCAGCACTCTGCTTGCATATCTGTGACATCAACAGTTATAATTTATCTGCTATATAACTGATATAAGTACGCTTTGATGCAAAAACAATCAGTTGAAATATGTATGCCGATATATTTTGAAATTTACTGTGGTATTATTTCTTACTTTTATCTTTTCTGCAACAACCACCAACAACCTTGCTGATTATATACATAATAATAAATAGTATTTGTCAGGAATAGCTGAATTATATTTAGAGCATAGTTTTAATGTACATCGACTGAACATCTCATTGTATTGTATACTCTCTTGCTATTAAGTACACAAAGTAATAAGTTACTTTGATAGAAAATGAACGAATTGGTGTAGCCTACAATTGATGTTATCCACTGTGAAAAAGTTTTTGTGATTACACATAGTGCTATCTGCTGCTCAAACTACATGCGTAGCAAATGATCATGTAGTTTCGTATATAACTATTTCCGCTATATCAATTGTACTATACTATTATGGTTATTAAACGGTTCCCATGACTATAGAAACTATGTTCCGTTCTTTAAAACTTGGAAGTTATATCTCCGTTGAATCTCAAGCTGGTTATAATAATTTGAAGAAGATACATTTCCTACCTTTCCTGCCTTCTTTAAACACCAACGACGGGTGGAAAGGTTTTATCTCCAGAAAACAAGTTGTCTGACAGGTGGGTCATAATTCAGAACGAGAAATGCATTACCCCATTTCCAAGAAGAACACTTCAATATTGATAGTGACATATATGCGGGGTCTAATGCCGTACCAGTTCTTCACCAGGGGAGAGGCACTTCCCTGAACCTCTATATGAACTGTCTTAGAAATGTTCTGTAAAATGCTGTGCGCAAAGGTCCAAGATAATATGCGATGGCAGTGCACTTACCGTACAGTGCACCCCGCATGCTACGCATACTTGTATGAACTGCAGGTAAACAAAATATGTGCTGCCTACGGAGCACTTCAGGATACTACTACTATAATGCGGTTAAAAACAGATATGCACTGCCATAGAAGTACACCTAAACGGCTTGCTAAATGTTTCATAAGGTGATGTACGCACGGTGCAAGACAATATTATATGGCAGTTCAATGACCGGGCAGTGCACCCCACCTACTATGCACAACGAGGTGCACTGCCCCGTGTACATAGTATGCACTGCGGAACATTATCTGTATCGATGTAGACTTCTGACATGTGGGGTCTTGGTTGAATAATGAGGACCTTTTCGTTTTTCACCTACTGTGCACTGCTCGCTGAAAGATAATATGAAATGGCAGTGTACTAGCCGTGCAATGCAATCCCACCTGCTATATACACCGAGATGCACTGCTCGTTAAGTGCTTCATGATACTGTCATTATAATACCACGCGTAGCGAGATGCATTGCCCGTGAACTGTAGATGAACTGCCTACAAAATTCTACATAAACTGTTGCGTGCAAAATTCAAGATAACATGCGATGGCAGTGTACTTACCATACAATGCACCCCACATGCTATAAACACGTGTGTGCACAGCTGGTAAACAAAGTATGCACTGCCTACGGAGTGCTTTATAATTAAAAATTGGTATGAACTGTCCATGAAGTACATATGAACTGCTCTCTAAATCCTTCATAATGTGTTATACGCACGGTGCAAGGCAAGATTCTATGGCAGTGCAATGACCGTGCAATGCACCCCACCTATTATGCACAGCGAGGTGCACTACTCGTTTACTTAGTATGCACTGCCGAAAGTGATCTGTAGCCAAGTAGAGTTCTGACATGTGGGGCCTTAGGTCAATAATGGGGACATTTTCGTTTCTCGCCTCTTGTGCACTTCCCGGTGAAAGATAATATGAAATGGCAGTATACTAGCTGTGTAATGCAATCCCACCTGCTATGCACACCAAGATGCATAGCTTGAATACCAATCATGCACTGCTCGTTGGGTGCTTCGTCATACTGTCATTATAATGTCATGCACATGAGATGCACTGCCCTGAACCTATAGATGAACTGCCTTATAAATGCTCAGTAAACTGCTGTGCGCAAAGGTCTAAGATAACATGCGATGGCAGGTATGCACTGCCATTGAAGTACAAATGAACTGCTTGCTAAATGCTTCATAAGGTGCTGTACGCATGGTGCAAGACAATATTCTATGGAAGTTCAATGACCGGGCAATGCACCCCACCTGCTATGCACAGCGAGGTGCACTGTCCGTGTACATAATATGCACTACGGAACGTTATCTGTATTGATGTATACTTCTGTCATGTGGAGTCTTGGTTCAATAATGAGGACCTTTTCGTTTTTCATCTGCTGTGCACTGCTCGGTGAAGGATAATATGAAATTGCAGTGTACTAGCCGTGCAATGAAATCCCACCTGCTATATACACCAAGATGCACTGCTCGTTAAGTGCTTCGTGATACTGTCATTATAATGCCACGCACAGCGAGATGCATTGCCCATGAACTGTAGATGAACTGCATACGAAATGCTACGTAAACTGTTGCATGCAAAGGTCTAATATAACATGCGATGGCAGTGCACTTACCATACAATGCACCCCACATGCTATGCACACTTGTGTGCACAACTGGTAAACAAAGTATGCACTACCTACGGAGTGCTTTATAATTAAAAATAGGTATGCACTGTCCATGAAGTACATATGAACTGCTCTCTAAATGCTTCATAAGGTGTTGTACGCACGGTGCAAGGCAAGATTCTATGGCAGTGCAATGACCCTGCAATGCACCCCACCTGCTATGCACAGCGAGGTGCACTGCCCGTGTACATAGTACGTACTGCCGAAAGTTATCCGTACCCAAGTAGAGTTCTAACATGTGGGGCCTTGGTTCAATGACGAGGACATTTTCGTTTCTCACCTACTGTGCACTCTCGGTGAAAGATAATATGAAATGGCAGTGTACTAGCCTTGCAATGCAATGCCACCTGCTATGCACACCGACATGCACACCTTGAATACCAAGCATGCACTTCTTGTTGGGTGCTTCGTCATACTGTCATTATAATGTCATGCACACGAGATACACTGCCTTGAACCTCTAGATGAACTGCCTTTGAAATGCTTTGTAAACTGCTATGCGCAAAGGTCTAAGATAACATGCGATGGCAGTGCACTTACCGTACAATGCACCCTGCATGGTACGCACACTTGTATGCACTGCAGGTAAACAAAGTATACACTGCGTACTGAGCGCTTCAGGATACTACTACTATAATGCGGTTAAAAACAGGTATGCACTGCCATTGAAGTACAAATGAACTGCTTGCTAAATGCTTGATAAGGTGATGTACGCACAGTGCAATAAAAGATTCTATGACAGTTCAATGACCGTGCAATGTACCCCACCTGCTATGCAGAACGAGGTGCACTGCCCGTGTATATAGTATGCACTGTGGAACGTTATCTGTATCGATGTAGACTTCTGACATGTGGGGTCTTGGTTCAATAATGAGGACATTTTCTCTTTTCAACTACTGTGCACTGCTCGGTGAAAGATAATATGAAATGGCAGTGTACTGCTTGTAAACAAAAAATGCATGGCCTACGGAGTGCTTCAGAATACTACTAATATAATAATGCTAGTAAACAAAGTAGAGCTCTTACATGTGGGGTCTTAGTTCATTAATAAGGACCTTCTTGTTTCCCAAGAATCATGGGTTGCGGCAGGCGGATGTAGCGTTTAATGCGCTTCTCTCTCATTGTTCTTCTTTTATGGTTGTTCTTCCACATTTTAAAATCTACTTCAACTGGCGAAGTTCATTTATTCATCTTGCATCCCTCTACGTCTATGTGATTCGTCATATCGCGGAAGGTTGATTTTCCGTTTAGCTCATGTGTGGATCTCTGTATTATGTATATGTATAGCTACTTCATATAAATCTTTCCCCCCTCACGATGAAATTGTTTGTTGCTAGCGATATATTACTTGCACATCCCTAATTTAGAACGATATAGGATGAGTGTTGGTTAAGCACGCTTCAATTTCTGTTTATTTTTTCATTTATGCTCATTGTATCATTTTTGCGAGGTGATTTTTTTTTGAATTTCATTTTTTTATTTTGTAATGTTTCTATCCTTTGTGCTGCGTCCAATGTATAATTTTGAAATCTGACATATATGACTCACTAAAAAATCCATACCTTGTTAACTAATAACTTCTTTTTTACCTTGTCGACAGAAAAAAATTCTCATATAGAAATGGCTGATCATGTTTTGACCACTCAGTTATCTCTTCCAAAGTTTATAAAACTGGTGAAAAGGCTAACTAATGACCAGAAGGTTTTGCTAAGGAGCATACAATTTGATGGTATGCTTGGTGTGTGCTGTGAAGAGTTGCCAAGGTCACTAGTTTTGTTGCTTGTTGCTCACTTCAACGTTACTACAAGAAGTTTTGAATTTCCCAACGGATGCGGCCTTGAACTGAAGCCCTTTCACAGATTGTCGTGTCGGCTGTATCCAGTGGCGTGTCAAATACATTTCACAATGAAGATAGATCAAGAATTCAGGTGCAAACACGTGGTTTTGATCAGAGCCATCTTGTACATTCTGAGTCAGCAACTCATTCCGTACAAGATACTTTTGATGAGACTCTGCCTGGTTCTGAACATACATTATGTGATGCTCAAATGATGGGCTTTAATCGCCTTAAGGTACAGGTTAGTGCAGAAGGTGCTGGTTCGGTGCATGTTGCATCGTCTGACATTACTATTCCAGTTACGGTTCCCGTGCCAAAACTGGATATTGGAAATTACGAAAGACAGCTACAAATTTCCAACCCATAACATGTTCCTGTGCCTGGTCCATATGTTTTCAACCGCTTAAATGCAAGCCTTTGCATTCCAAGTGCGGAAGCAGGACCAAGTCATCATGCAAGTGATCAAGGAGAAGAGAGGCAGCCTGCTGCAAATGGTACAGATACATTTCAGCTGTTACAGAACTCCAAATGTCCCGGTGAAAAACGGGTGGTTGCAAGATCACTACAATTTGAGTTTGATCTTGTTTCCGATGATCGCATTTCAAAGAAACATAAGACAGAAGATAACAGGGATGATTCATTTTCTTTCTGGGATAGAAATGATGAATTTTGGACAGAAGTTGCAGATCTGGCTGATCTTACGCAGAGAGAGAAAGAAAAACCTGATATCACATTAACAGCAGAGCCTGAAATAGAAGCTAATCCAACACAACTTAACTGTCTGTGAAGTGAAACGTATGAACCAGTATCTGCAAATGTGCATTCATCTGGTATTCAGCACGACGGACAAGTCTCTGGTAATTATGATTCGTATGGTTCTATATCAATAAGCGGCAGCACGTCAGTGGCAGACATGTCTACGACACTAAAAAATATAAACCTAGCCAATGACAATGCAGACACGAGAACATTCTCCCATTATGTGCAGCTTCAGCAGTCTGCCAAAAGTTATACACCAATTAATGGAGCTTCTGCCATGAATAGTTACTCTGGCGAAACCAATTCTAGCATAAGAGGTTCACGTACCGATAATTTATCTGTAGGAATCAATTCTAGCATAAGAGATTCACTTACAAATGGAACTAAAGATAACAGGAAAAGGTATAACGGTACGGCAACTCCTAATTTTGCAACTCAGATAACAAGATTCAGCAGCAACACTCACAGTGAAAACATCTCTGCTAATCACGCGCAAAGTTTGATCGATACTAGTAACAAGTCAAACAGTAGCATAGCATGCCATCCAACTTTCTATTGGAATGCTAGATCAGGAGAGAAATATGTCAAATCGTAGCACATTGTGCAGCAGACATCCACCTAGGGGCCTAACATGTTGAACAGCAGAAGGTATATAGAGACAACAAGATCAGATATGATTGTAGAATAGAACAAATCGATGGATGGATGTGGCTTCATAAACCAGGACGGAGGAAGCGGAACAAACTCAAGAACAACATTGCAAGAGCATGAGTCTAAATATCTATTAAATACACATCACATCGATTTTCATACATCAAGTCAGTATTCAAATTCGTGTTCGCGCATACAAATGCAATGATGAAGAGGCAACGCAGTTACTCTTTGGGATGGCAGTACCTCAGAGTCAACTACCAGCAAGTAGTTACTCTGTCAGACTAATGCACCAAACTTACAGTCCTCGGCTTAACATTGCTAGCAGTCAAATGTAGAGCATAAATACAAGATCCTCGAGTATGCCGAGGTCAATGTTGAGATGTACTGGAAACCAACAGCCTAGCTACACAAGAAGCTGTCCTGGACGAGAAAACTCTTGAGACCCTAGACTGCAGCATAATAATGTATCATTCCGCACTGCTGGAGCATCATTTGAGCAGGAAGCTTGCAGAAAACATGTCTCTTTTGCATCAGCATATACACCAAGCATTGGATCAGCTATGCAAACAAATAGTGCTGACAATGCTGAAACAAGAACAGGCATTAATCGCCGCCGAATTCCTTATCCTGCCGTGAAATGATCAAAAGATGTTGAAGTATCTTTATTTGAATACATTGTAGAGACCACTCCAAATCAAAAGGCCAGAAGGTAACATTTTGTCTGACATACTTTACTATGAAAATATATTTTATTGTTTTCATCGCATTGTAATAATGGAGTATTTCGATTCCATTTTTCTGTATTCTACCAGCGACAAGGTGGTTCTGTGCAGGAAGAAATGGGCATACCAGAGAGTGTTTGGTTTATCAATGCAGGTTTATAGAAGTGTGAATTCACACGTAATGAACTATATGGCAATGCTGGTCATGACAAAACAGAAACACCGAAGGAAATATGCCCTGAGAGGCAATAATAAAGTTCTTATTATGTATTCCTTGTATATGATAGATGTTTATTTTACATGCTATAATTGTATTGATAGGAAACATCAATACATGTGTGTTTAATAAACAAAAAGGGTTCCTAGTCATGCCTCTCTTATAGACTAGCTTGTTGATTAACAAGATGATCAAGGTTTCCTGATCATGGATATTGGATGTTGTTAATAACAAGGTCACACCATTGGTAGAATGATGTGATGAACATTCATCCGAAGTATAGCATTACAATCAAGTCATTGTGTTTATATTGCTATAACATCATACGAAGTAATCTTTATCCTTAGACCATGAGATCATGTTAATTGCTAACACCGAAAGAGTATCTTGATAACATCAAACGTTACACCGTAACAGGGTGACTATAAAGATGGGTTCAGTGCTACGAAGGTGTTATGTTGAGGATCATGGATCAAGAGTGGAATTTGTCAATCCAGATGACGGATAGATATACTCTGGGCCCTCTCGGTGATATCACATTAGGATAGCTTGCAAGCAAGTGATGTGATCACTAGAATGTTATTTCACAGGAACGAGAAAAGAGTGCATGTCGATGCGAGATCAAACTAGGTATGGAGATACCGATGATCGAATCTCGGACATGTAATATATCGAGACAAAGGGATTTAGTTACAAGCGTTAAAGGTTCTCACTATCACGAGTCATCGTTGAATGTGTAGGAGTCGACGGATCTCCGGTCCATTGCTGATTATTGATCGGAGAAGGGTCTCGATCATGTCGCATTATTCGTGAACCGTAGGGTGGCACACTTAAGAGTTACGGACACCATTTTGGAGCACATAAGTTTGACGAAAAGAATTGCAAAGCGCAGGAATTGTTTCAATAGAAACCAAAATTGTTTAGGTGAAATTGCGAAGGTGGTTACGCATGTGATATTGAAATATTGCAAGGGGCTATATGTGAATGTTTCTTAATTAAATTAATTAACAAAATTCTGAATAAATTTAATAAAAGAGTTTTATTAAATGAGAGAGCATTAAATTTGGAGAAACTTAATGCATTTAAAGTGGAGACTTTAACAGGGAATGTGAAGAGGCATTTTAATGTGGAGGAGTTACCACCACATGAATGGGGGAGGTGAGGTCACCCCATGCTGCCATGGAGAGAGGGGGCACCCCCCTCCTCCTAAAAAAGGCCACCCATTCTCTCCTTCATCCTCACACCTCTTTGTGAAGGATCTCTCTCCCCCTCTAGAATTATTCCCCCATGGTCTCGGATTAGCGAGATACATGTTCCCGGTGGCATTTCGTCTGGAAGGAGTTGCTGCTTCACTGGATCGCTGAGCGAGGAGGTGGAGGTTGTCCGGTGGCTTGAGCGTGTGTGCAGTGCGGATCTTGCTGCTGAGTTGCGGCGCTCGGACTTCCTCACGATCTTGAGATCGGCAAGTGTACGACTACATCAACCACGAGTTCCTACTCGTTAACAAAGCTCGTTGTCTTTGAGGGTAAGTTCTCTATGGTTGTATGTCCACCCGTTTGCTTTATACCTAGTAGATAGATCTTGGCGTGTAGTTCACACCGTAGGAATTTTTTTGTTTTCTATGTTGCGGACCCAATAGTGGTATCAGAGCCTGATCTATGCGTAGGTGCTTTGCACGGGTAGTACACATATGTTTATATGTGGGCGATGATGATCATGTTATGGCATCTTCTATGTACTTTGGATATTGGTGGCATAGTGGGATGAAGCGGCCTGGACCAACCTTACATGTCATCGTACATGAGACCGGTTCCACGACTGACATGCAACTTGTTTTGCATAAGTGGTTGGCGGGTGTCTGTCTCTCCTACTATAGTCAATATCTGATTTACAACGAGTTGCTAATAACTTGGTTATCCTCGTTGTGGTTCATGTTCGTAGGTTAGACAGGTTCTATCTCCGAAAGCCCTAAGCCACGTAAAACTTGCAATTGATAAATTAGAGGCGTCTAGTTTAGATCTTTGCTGGGCTAGTGTTTTGATATGGTATTGTTATAAGTAGATGTATGATAGATACTCTTACAACTCACTTAACGTGTAAGTTCCATAGACCTTGGCCTTACACACAAAGGAATGATAGAGATCATACCACGATGCAAATGATAGAGATCAAATGCATGGACCATATCACCTCACTTCACACATTAGATGTTAGCATCTTATATTGCTAGTTTGGCGTGTTTCGTAGCATTATAAGATGATCCCTCATTTAGATATCAAGATAAAATATGTCCTTCCTTAAGTATGCACCATTTTGTGGATCGTGTTTTGAGGCATCACGTGATGATCGGGTGTTTTCAACTCTACGTTTTCATACAACGGGTGTAAGACAGTTTTACACACGCAAATACTAAGGTTCTTACTTGACGAGCCTAGCATGTACAGACATGGCCTCGGAACACGGACCGAAAGGTTAAGCATGAGTCATATAGTTGATATGATGCCCATATAGATGCTCGCCTTTGAAGCTACACCGACTCATGTGATGATCAGACTTGGTGTAGTGGATTTGGTTCATGTAATCACCAAAAGGACACGAGGGACGTGGTTTTTGAGTGGGAGTTCATTAGTAATTTGGATTAGTTGAACTCAATCTATCATAAACTTAGTCTAAATATACTTTACAAATTGGCACCACCTGCTTTTAATTTCAATGTGTTCATGGAGAAAGAGAAACTTGCTACGAATGGTAGCAACTTCACCAACTGGGCTATGAATTTGAGGATTCTCCTCACTGCTGCACAAAAGCAATATGTGTTAGATGCGCCGCTAGGCCCCCCACCAGCTCCTGATGCCCCTGACGAGGAAAAGAACGTCTATATAACTCGTTAGGAGGACCACAACTTAGTTCATTGCGGCATACTGTATGGGCTAGAGCCAGAACTTCGAAAGCGTTTCGAAAATGGCAATGCCTTTGATACCATGGGAGAATTGAAAATGATTTTTGATACCCATGCTTCCGTAGAGAGTTATAATGCTACAAAAAAGTTCTTTAGCTGCATGATGGAGGAAAACAGCTCCGTTAGTGAGCACGTACTCAAAATGTCTAGGTACGCCGATAATCTTGTGTCCTTGGGAATAACGATTCCCATTGACTTAGGCATACATCGTGTTCTCCAATCTCTGCCACCTAGCTACAAGAGCTTCGTGATGAACTATAATATGCAGGGCATGAAGAAGTCTCTTCTCGAGCTTCTGTCAATGCTTAAGACTGCAGAAGTGGAGATTAGGAAAGAACATCAAGTGTTGATGATCAATAGGACCACCGGTTTCAAGAAGGACAAGAAGGGCAAGCACAAGGGAAAGAAGGGTGGCAAGTCTGTTGCCACGCCTGAAAAGAAACCCCGAGCTGGCCCTAAGTCGGACACCGAGTGCTACTATTGCAAGGGGATCGCCATTGAAGGCATAACTGCCAAGTATTTGGCGGACAAGAAGTCCGGCAAGGCAAACAAAGGTATATGTGATATACATGTTATTGATGTGTACTTGACTAGTACTCGCAGTAGCACCTGGGTATTTGATACGGGATCGGTTGCTAATGTATGTAACATGGTTCAGGGGCTGCGGAACAAGCGACAACTAGCAAGGGATGAGGTCTTGATGCGGGTCGGCAATGGATCAAGAGTTGATGTGATCGCCGTCGGAACGCTGCCTCTCCATATGCCATCGGGATTAGTTATAAACCTAAATAATTGTTATTTGGTGTCTGCACTGAGCATGAACATTGTATCCAGATCGTGTTTGATGCAAAGTGGTTATTCATTTAAGTCTGAAAACAATGGTTGTTCGATTTATATGAATAATATCTTTTATGGTCATGCACCTATGTTGAATGGTTTATTTTAGGGTGGCACACTTAAGAGTTACCGGACACCATTTTGGAGCACATATGTTTCAGACGAAAGAATTGCAAAGCGCAGGAATTGTTTCAATAGAAACCGGAAATTGTTTCGGATGAAATTGCAGAAGGTGGTTCTGCATGTGATATTGAAATATTGCAAGGGGCTATATGTGAATGTTTGTTAATTAAAGTAATTAACAAAATTCTGAATAAATTTAATAAAAGAGTTTTATTAAATGAGAGAGCATTAAATTTGGAGAAACTTAATGCATTTAAAGTGGAGACTTTAAAAGGGAATGTGAAGAGGCATTTTAATGTGGAGGAGTTACCACCACATGAATGGGGAGGTGAGGGTCACCCCATGCGCCGACCATGGAGAGAGGGGCACCCCTCCTCCTATAAAAACCACCCATTCTCTCCTTCATCCTCACACCTCCTTGTGAAGGATCTCTCTCCCCTCTAGAATTATTCCCCATGGTCTCGGATTAGCGAGATACATGTTCCCGTGGCATTTAAATGCTGAAGGAGTTGTTGCTTCACTGGATCGCTGGCGAGGAGGTGGAGGTTGTCCGGTGGCTTGAAGCGTGTGTGCTTGAGTGCGGATCGCTGCTGAGTTCTTGGCCTTTCGGACTTCCTCACGATCTTGAGGGTACATCAACCACTACATCAACCACGAGTTCCTACTCGTTAACAAAGCTCGTTGTCTTCGAGGATAAGTTCTCTATGGATGTATGTCCACCCGTTTGCTTTGTACCTAGTAGATAGATCTTGGCGTGTAGTTCACACCATAGGAAATTTTTTGTTTTCTATGCTGCGGACCCAACAAACACAACTTAGATAATAATCAACACAATCATGAATTGTTCCCAACCAGGTACATCATGATGTACGAAGATGCGGTAAGTGAACGTACAAAGGTTTTTTAGAAACACCCGTTCTATCTATACATGTTTTCTCGTGCGACTGAACACGTATCCATCGATCCATTCACCCAGAAATTATGATATCTATTTGTTTTTTTCTAAAAAATTATGTTATTAGCTTTTGCTCACAAGGCCAGAATTTAATCGAAGATCGTTCAAACGATACTTATCAGAGAATCACACTGGATGGAACCTGGCAAATGTCTCAATGGTAATTTTTAAATTTCAGTGTCTATGTTATTTTCTAGCGACATTGTTTTTAGATATGCAACTCTCAATTGTTTTGGCTCTTTGTTTGTTTAGATCATCATACCTCTCCAGCCAAATGATGTGTGGTACGCCGTGATTGCTGACCTTCAAGGTCAGAAATATGATACTGTTTTCTCGAACAAGAGGAAGCAACCATTATGATAAACGACTTCAAGCTTGCATTTGAAGAAACATATAGTTTTTCGTACAGGGTTGAATTTTGAAATATGAGAACCACGCCAGTTCAGTGGATATCTGACAATGAAAACCAGTTAAGTATCGTTAACACTGCGTGATCCTTGCCCTATTAAAATTTATATATCAAACAAGTAACTAAAAATAGGTCTGTCTATGAAATAAGCAGGAAAGAGAGCGGAGTAGGTTTGCTGAGGTTGCTCAAATCTTACGATGGTGTTGTTGATCATTTGTTCCAGTCTGTAAGTATAATTTCGAGGCAGACTTAATTTCGTACTTGCACTTGTATAAAATGACATTGAATTATAATTTATTTGATATGAACTTTTATTTGTATAGACTGATACTAAAGCCTTGCGGGAACAGATGATGTTTGACATGGTTGTGTCAAAGTTCAAAGATAAGTACACAAGAAAGATTAAGGAACTTGTCAATCAATACAAATGTATGTACTTTTATAATTATACCAAAATAAAAACTATTTATTCAGTGTCGGTCATCATTCAGTGAAGTTCTATTTGTTTTTTGGTTGATTTGCAGGAGTGATGAATATGATGAATAATGCCGCTTCATACAGAAACAAATTCCCGACATGTGTTTCCGGCATGACTAGAAATTTATCGATGGAATTGTTGGCACTCCAAAGAATAGTCCGAATCAATTGTAATAGGGATTCTTAACATTTCAAATTTCAGACCATTGTTGGGTCATTAAATTTATAGATTTGTTTTGACAATGAATTTGCTTATTTTTTATGTGATTGTATATTCCTTTTAACTGAAAAAACAAATTTCCATTAATGATTTACACTGGTCAAGAATTTGAACAGTCCAATAAAGGTTTTGCACAACAAATATTAGGGTATTGCATGGTACACACAATCAGGCAGTCCATAATTGTTGCCTTGTACTGAATACTAGTTGCTTATTCGTCTGAACAAAGTGTTGTGCAGTATAGATGGCAGTGCTATATTTGTAGTATAGGCAGTGCGTGCATTGGTATGTTTTTTCGTTAATGATCACCTTTTTATTTCTCACCTACTATGCACTGCTCGGTGCAAGGTAATATGAAATGGCATTCCCACTTGCTATGCACACTAAGATGCACTGCTCGAATACAAATCATGCACTACTCGTTATGTGCTTCGTGATGCTGTCATTATAATGCCAAGCACAGCGAGATGCATTGCCCTAAAGTTGTAGATGAACTGCCTTAGAAATGCTTTGTAAACTGCTATACGCAAAGGTCCAAAAAAACATGTGATGGCAGTGCATTTACCGTACAATGCACCTCATATGCTACGCACACTTGTATACACTGTAGGTAAACAAAGTATGCACTGCCTACGGAGTGCTTCAGGATACTACTACTATAATGCGGTTAAAAACAGGTATGCACTGCCATTGAAGTACATATGAACTGTCTTCTAAATGCTTCATCAGGTGTTGTACGCACGGTGAAAGACAAGATTCTATGGCAGTTCAATGACCGTGCAATGCACCCCACCTGCTATGCACAGCGAGGTGCACTGCCCGTGTACATAGTATGCACTGCGGAACGTTATCTGTATCGATATAGACTTCTAACATGTGGGGTCTTGGTTCAATAATGAGGACGTTTTTGTTTTTCACCTACTATGTACTTCTCGGTGAAAGATAATATGAAATGGCAGTATACTAGCCGTGCAATTCAGTCCCACCTGCTATATACACGGAGATGCACAACTCGAGTATCAATCATGCACTGCTCGTTGAGTGCATCGTGGTACTGTCATTATAATGCCATGCACACAAAGATGCACTGCCCCTGAAATGTATATGAACTGACTCCGAAATGCTACGCAAACTGCTCTGCGAAAAGGTCCGAGATAGCACTCAAACGTCTACTTCATAGTTTCTCTTTATCTACGGGATTGAAAGTGAACCATGCCAAGTCTCAAATGATGTCTATTAATACACCTGCTGCTGATATGAGGATCTTATCAGAGGATTTTGGCTGCCAAGTGGGAAATATGCCTTTCACTTATTTGGGGTTGCCGCTGGGGACTACTAGACCGACAATTAGTGAGTTAATGCCACTGGTTTATCTCAGGGGGCAAGATTACAACTAATTAATTCGGCTCTATCATTAATGCCATTACACTTTCTGTGCACCTTGCAGCTAGCTAAAGGTCTCACGATACAATTGGATAGGATTCTTAGACAATGTCTATGGAGAGACCAATCAGGTGAACCAAAACAATCTCTCGCTGCCTAGGAATTGGTATGCTTGCCCAAGGATAAAGCAGGATTAGGTGTGGTGGATTTCCAGAAAAAAATGTTGCGCTATTGATTAAATTTCTTGACAAGTTCTATAATAATTAGGATGTACAGTGGGTGCAGCTGGTGTGGAGTGCATACTATGACAACAAAATTCCACATGCTCAGAATTTGTGTGGATCCTTTTGGTGGCGTGGTGTACTCAAACAAGTGGACAACTGCAGAGGTGTTGCTGCTGTTAAACATGGGAAGGGAGATACCTTCCTTTTTTGGTGAGATAATTGGTCCCTATAGGGAAGTATGCAGCCTATTAAAAATAGGTTTCCTCGCCTATTCTCTTTTGTGCTAAATGAAAATATGTCTGCTAAAAGAGTCTACTTGGAGACTGATATACTTTCACTTTTCTACCTACCCCTTTCAACCGGGGCTTACCAAGAACTAAATCAGTTACAGTCTATTATGGAGTAGAATCCCCTTTCTGATGAGAATGATAGTTGGTCATATAGTTGGGGAGAGCGATATTCTCCTGGAGAATTTTATAAGATAATCCATCAGCATATTTTAGCCCCTATTATGTACTCTTGGATATGGAGATCAAGTTGTATGATGAAGATGAAGGTGTTTGCTTGGCTACTCGTGAGAGATAGACTGAATACGTGAGACCTGTTACAGAGACGGCATTAGAAGGTGTCTGATGACACACATTGTGAGATGTGCCCCACAAGTGCATATGAAAACAAGTTCCATTTATTCTTCCAATGCAACTTCAGTGCCCGAGTTTGGAACTATTTACAGATTACATGGTATAACAATGACGATATTCAGCAGTCTATGACATGGGCAAGGAGAGAATTCGCACAGCCATTTTTTATGGAAGTAGTAATTTTGCCCTGCTGGAATATTTGGTTACTCAGAAATGGCAAAAATTTTAGGCAGGAAAAGCCTTCTTTTGCGAAATGGAAAGCACAGTTTCTACATGACGTATCTTTACTGTAGCATCGAATTAAAACAAAGCACAGAGTTGCTCTGTTGGCATGGATTGCAAACCTACCATAGGTCACGGGCTAGTTTTGTTTGCCTTTGTATATACGGTCCTGTACATTATGTACATACAGCTCGTTTTCATAGGTAGTTTTTTGTTGGTAGTTTTTTGTTGTTAGTTTTTCTCTCACTTTCTGTAATTGGTTTGATGTTTTAGCAATAAAAATTGCTATGGGGCAGTTGCCTCACAGTTTCGGGTCAAAAAAAAGGTCTGAGATAACATCCGATGGCAGTGCACTTACCGTACAAGGCATGTTGCATCATGAATTGTATGTTGCATCAAAAATAGTATGGTTTACGACTTATAGTACACAACAGATGGCTGTGTTAACTTTCGGCCCTAAATAAAATTGTATGTTGCATCGTGAAATTCCAATCAGAGCATGACAAGTAATCTGTGTAAAATTAATGGAACAAGAATTAGCTAGAAACATAAAAATTATCCTCTCATTTTTATATATTATAATATAATAACTCAAAGACAGTTACGAGTACAATTTATATGGTATACCTATAATAAATTTCAGGGCCGTAAATGACAATGATTTCCTGTTGTTGCTACATTGATTTCCAGGAATCATTGTTCTGCCAACTTGTTTACTATTGCACTGCTCTTCTCTTAAAAAAAGATTTGCACTGTCCTAGATAAATCTTAGTAAAATCAGGCATTACAATAGTTATTATGGACGACGGGAGACACGGTTCTCCATTATTTTATCTAATTAGCATTCATCTGCTTCCTCTACTATCCGTCCGCAGAAGAGAAACAACTCTTCCGCAGATTGCGGAAAATCTACAGCAGAACGAACCGGCGGCGTGATCCTCTTTGTGAGGTAAGGATTCTCTATAGAAACTTAACAAAACATCCCCATTGATAAGGATTCGAGATCATCCCTGCTACTACTCAATTGCGAAGAACTTATCGCTCTTACTTGATCCCATCCCCAGAAGAGAAGCTACTCTTCCGTAGATTGCCAAAAATCTACAGCAGAAGGAACTAGCGGCGCCGTCCTCTTTTCGAGGTAAGGATTCTCTATAGCAACTTAACAAAACATCCCCATGGATAAGTATTCGAGATCATCCCTGCTAGTACTCAATTGCGAAGAACTTACCGCTCTTACTTGATAGCAAAGATTTCCTTGTATAATCATTGATTCGTCGTCCATACTATGGAAACCTTGGTACTAAGATCAAGTCCACAATAAAAGGAAAGACTATTATAGTCTAGATTAGTTTTTCAAGCTTGTTTTAGGGAAATACGATTCTAGACACTATTTAGTATATAGATACATCCAAATTCAAACGAACTTGTGACATCCTTTTTAGGATGGAGGGAATAGATTAGTAAAAATTAAATATCGAAACCCTAGCTTTCTATATCTAATTTTTCATTACTACATCATATTTTTTCTATGAGAAATTCCGTTGCATAAATCATCTGGTAAATAGAAAATATATTTATTATGCACTCGGACAACATACACAATATTTTTCACAAGTAGGATCAGCTTCAATAAATTATATTTTACTGTTACTTCAAGTCAATTCCAATATTCAATGAATGAGATTAATGCGCTCTAGTTAGTATAATTTTATAACTACTTGCACCTGCACGTGTCCTATTCTGCAATTTGATGTTACAGTGTACAGCTAGGTGTAGTTACAATTTAAAGTTTAAATTAAGCATATTGAATTGAAGTGCTTCAGGTGCTCGGTTCAAAAATTAAAATGTGTAATAAGATTGGTATGTTTTTTCCACCATGGAAAATAAGCTCTTGAAGTGCTAGCGATGGAGAATCTTCCGACGGTATGGAACAGACTGACGATGAGTTTGATGTGCTAGAAAATAAACTTAACAGGAAGATTGAGAATTACAAAAGAAAGCTAGAGCTTAAAAAGAAACACAAAATAGGTTCAAACGTTAAAGGCGGTGTACGTAAGAAGAAACGAAAGATTGGTGGAGAACAACATGGCAGTCTGAACCACCAGACTTATGGTGACATGGTAAGCTTTCGTAATGTTAATGCATGTCATATTCCTTAATCGATACTACAGTCTACACTAAAAAAATTAGAAATAAGTTTACGAATATTTGATACATTTTTTCCGTTAACTACCAGGATATGTCCAAGAATCAAGTGATGGCAATTGAAAAATATACAAGGGACAAAAAGAAGCCCTGTAGTAGGACCGGATCAAATTACACAGTAAGGTGCTCTCTCAAAGAGCTCAACAGATTGATTAAACATGATCTGAACGATCTCCAAAAAGTAGAGCTGGTGAAGATTGGCTGGGGTTTCATCCTAGAATACAAGCTGGATTCAAACATTAGTAGGCCCCTGATCATTAAGCTATACAAGAAGATTGATGTAGAAACTCTGAAAATGGAGTTTGTCGGTGGTAGGACGATAGCTCTGACAGCAGATGCAGCGCATTCTGTCCTTGGTCTACCCAACGGCATTATAAAGACGCCTCGGCCTTCAGAAGCTGGCGATACATTTGCTTTACCGTGGCTTAAGAAGAGACTGGGTTTGGGAGATAGGGACACTGCAACGGTGCAACACCTGATCCGTCATATCAAAAAGGGTGCAATGGACAAGTTTACAATGAAATGCATAATACTTGTAATCTGCACAAAGCTTATATGTCTAGGTTTAAACAACCACATAAGCCGAGAAGTTGGGGTAGTGAAAAGCCTTGATATCGAGAACTCTGGAAAAATGGACTTTTGCCAGCATGTAATTGACGAGATCAAGAGGGCAGCACTAAAGTTTCATGTTGATGATATGAATCAGAGTGTTGTAGAAGGTTGCAAGGTCCTTCCTCTAATAATATACCTGGATTCGCTCAAGTGCGGAAAATCATTTATGACAAAAGAAACACCTAGAGTCAAATACCTGGACAAATCAGATCTGCTTGTTGTATTGAAAACGGATGTCATTGACAAAGGGAGGTGGGGACGACTGAATGTAAGTATTCTGCT
Source organism: Avena insularis (assembly GCA_023614405.1). Classification (NCBI taxonomy): domain Eukaryota; kingdom Viridiplantae; phylum Streptophyta; class Magnoliopsida; order Poales; family Poaceae; genus Avena; species Avena insularis. The sequence goes on along the minus strand of CM042696.1, from coordinate 219,030,129 downwards.
TGACCTCATCTTGTTTCACATAAAGAATCATTCTAGCAAATCAACTATTTTAAAATTACCTCTTCTGACAGTTATTCACGATCCATGGAAATAATATTTGTTTATTGTTTGAAGTGGAAAATCTATGATGAAAGAAGCTATTATTTGAAACCTCCTGTGGCAGAAACGACTTGTAAAACCTCAACCTCTAACAGAGAATTAGAGGGTTCAGGAATAAAGTCCCAGAGGATAGATCATTGCATGGATAAGTATATAGATATACTGCTAGAGGAAGAACCAGGTGATGAAATCATCACCGATGATACAAATGCTGCAACGATATATAAAGAACTTACCATGAAGCACAAGGACCTGAAAAGAAGTAACTGGAAGCAATGGCGAACTGGTTTCGAGCATCCCATCAGTGTACAACTGACGTGCTGAGATGTTTTGACAGATACGAGAATGACCTCAGCAACATTGCAAACATTTCAGGCACCAATCGAATGAATCAATCAAAGCATCTAGCCGAGGCAGCAACTCATGACCATAATGTTGGGAACGAATGCTCTACTACAGGAAAGTCAACAGCGGTAACAGTGGATAAAATGGATTCAGCTTATAATAACACACCCTGGAATTATGATGATAGAGGAATCATGTACATGGACAGAATAAAAAATATAGCAGCACCAGAAGAGGAGCACGACATTGTCACCGCAAGAGCCTTGGATGAACAGGTTCGTATATTTTAGATGTGTATTTAGCAACTTTCATCACATGAGCAAATACAAATAAGAATCTATGAAATAAAAGTGTAATGTAACAATTTGTTTTTTTATATTTTTTTGCTGATATATTTAATGTGTTATCAGAGTTGTTCTGCGTGCATGGCGATACCGACACCAGATACAACGCATACTACTAGAGAAGGAGTAAACAATTCTAAACAAGTTGAAACTGGCCAACAGCGATCAATGGCACAACTAAGCAATGGTACTGTTGTATTCTGTAGATATACTGTTAATGGCAAAATTACTAGTGGGCTTGATAGGAAAACCACTTGTAATAATGATGCAGGAGGAGACTCGTCTAAACAACCACAAGGATGGAACAAAGACGTAGTAGGAGCCGAGGAAGAAGGATTAACCACGCAGTTTAACAATGGTACTGTCAAATTATGTCAAGATGCTTGGTTTTTACATTAAACGATGTTTTTACATTAATAACAGATACAGAGGAAATAACATACTTTTTACGAATATTGCTGCAGGTCTGACCATGTTGTTACCAGAAATTTCGCACAAAGAAGGTTCCTCTAACCATGAGGTCGTTGTTGTTGAAAAAGCTATTCACAAAGGACATCCACATGACACAGCTGATGTTAGAACAAAGGTTGACAATGCAGAGACCTCGTATATCGGATCAGAACACCAGGGAGAAGATGCAACTAAAACATTTTCGTTGTCAGAGCAAGGATTAAGAACACCTGTTACAAGGAGGAAGGCTCTTGGTCATAATTCCCCAGATCATATCAAATCTTACAAGAGGCCTCTACAAAACATCTTCAAACTTAAGTTGCATGTGTATGTTCCCCCCACGTTTAAATACAAGGGAGATGCCGCAGTTGCTCGTAGATTGGTACTAAGCAAGGATTTTCTAGAGAAGAATGAAGAGTAAGCACCAAACTATGCTTTGTGAATTCCTTTAGTAAAATATATGTGTATGTTGTCACACGAGCATGTATAATAATTTTTATATTTGATCCTTTTTTCGTTTGTCTGTGGAAAATCTCAGGTTGGTTATGGTGAAATATTCGTCAACTCTGGAACAAGGCCTGGAAATACCAAAATATTGGACTGCAGCAGGGCTTGCAGCATGTTTCAATGGAAAAGGCAAGCTAGATGATGACATGATGGACTTCATAATTTCAAGATGGCATAGTATCCTGGACTACAAATGTCTGTTCAGGAATCGAAGGATAGTACTGCCACTAGGGGTTGCTCGTTTATGTGACATTGTGAAAAAGGAAAAATTCACAAATGATGGAGGAGAAGATGAAATTTATCAGTTTGAAGCCGTCTCCAAGATTGAACAGTTCAAATTTCTAATTGGAAATGCAGATTTGAGAAAAGCTAAGATGGTGCATTTTTTAATACATAACTCATTAATAACATAAAGAAATATTCCGTATTTTCATTTATAACATATAATCAATGTGACTGTTTTCCTTGCCCATCACAGATATTTCTGCCTGTATCATTTGACAATCATGTGTCTACTTGCATCCTAAACAACTACCCCCAAGGTGGTGGTGTTGAAGTTATTTACACAAGGGATTCCAGAACACAGAGAAAAAGATTTTCTAAAACAGCTTACCACAACCAAATTAGAGAAAAAATGGTGTGGTTTTTTTACATTTATAACTTTATAATACAGCTAAAGACAATCTGCATAATTTGAAAAAAATTATGTCACTAACTATGCTCTACATACTGCTTTTTTTAGCTAAAGAGATTTGACAAGCTCATGACGAACTCTACCCGAAGAACAAGCTTCCTAAGTGGGGAAATATTGTATCTAGATCAAAACATGTGAAGGTACACAAAGGAGGAGTTGAATACATGAATGGTTTTGGATTCTAAAGAGCATTGAGAACTACAATGGCATTCAACTTGTACACGATCTTAAAGATGTAAGTAATGCCAGTTTTGAATCATAAGTTTTAACAAATACAAATTTTTGATTAACATTAACAAAATATTTTCACGATTCGTTTTAACCATTCGACTAGAGGGACGCGAGCTCAGTCATGGAGGAGTATCTGTTCTGGGCACTGTTCTCCGAGGCCAACGAAGCAAAAGATGAACTATCAGAAGAACTGAGAGCTTTAGCACCTAAGTCGAGCTGAAAATAAACAACGATGCTGTATACTGTGGTGTTATACAAAACGATGAATTAATTTGTTTATTCTATAGTAGTAGAGTTGCTGTTTTCCAAGCAGTGCAGTTCAATGTGGTAAAGAAAAAACTTATCCCGGTGGATTACATAGGCACCGCCGTGCCGGATACACTTCCATGTTACAATAAGAGTTTTGTACATAACTCAGCTACTTGAGTTCGTCATGGTGAACTGATTGCTATTCAGACAATGAACTATTAAACGGCTTTCAAAATGAAAGCATTTACAGTAAAAGCCATTTGATATTCCGTTTGAATCTTATGGATTAACCAGCATTATATATACCTGATTTGCCGTATTCTTCCTTTTCTTAGCTATCACGGAGAGCATGGGTATCACGTCTTTCTCCATAAGTTCATCAATTTTTCCCACTGTCTTTCTCTATTAGTTCACCAATCTTTCCCATCACTAACATGTATTTATCCCGCCATGCACGGAATTTAGCAAATCTGGATTTCTATTTATAGCCCTCAGCATTACCCAGCTGCAACTACACCTATCTAGAATCTTTCGTCGTGGCCAGCAATGCCACCCACCTTCGCCCTTGTCGCCAGACCCAAACGGAGCAAACTCCGCCATCTTTAGACCTTTCGATCAACCAAAAGATGCTATGCGCATAGATCTGAGTTGCCCGCTCTAGTAGTACCACAAATGGAGAAGGAGATCGAGGAGGAAGGAGTCACCGAAGAAGTGGTGGAGCCCGGAGCGGAAGTAGCAGAAAATCAACGAGGACATCAAGTAGAAGAACAAGAAGATGAGGAAAAGGATCAGGAAGAGTCTGATTCAAATAATCAAGATTCAGAAGATGATCCTGGTGTGGTTGAACCAACCATAGGAGAAGAACAAGGTGCCGATCCAGAAATATCTGCAGAAAAAGGTCATACAATTTCCTCACAGATTCAACAATGCAAGAAAAGAAAAAGTTGATCAACAATATCCTCTTCTAAGCACAAATTCGTGGAATGTATTAATTTCGATGCGAGTGTATATGAATATTGTTTCCATGCGAGTGTATATGAATATTATTGTCAGACAAATTTTATCTTACGTTTGTGTTTATTATGTGGCTTGAAATCGTCGAGATAACAAAGAGATTATTCAAGTATATACCTGTACACTTCCTTGTAAACATATACATAAGGATACTTCTCTATTCATTCTTTAAACTACCTGTGGCAATTATATCGCACTGCCAAGACTATAGCCGTAACTATAGATATAGCTGACTACCCTAAAGCTGAGAAAAGGGTCATTTCTTAACGCATAGTGTTCTGCTCCTGTCTGCTCTTGTGCGTGTGCACTGCCTTGTGAACAAATAATGCACTGCTCTTTACATTCTAGTATAGTTTCTTCTCTAATCGGTCTTTGCACTGCCTGCGAAATGTATATTTCACTGCCTATACTATGAACGTAGCGATATATGACTTACCTCATGCAGTGCACAGTGTCCATATTGCGTCGGATGGGCTGCTTAATAGTTTTTTTGGCGGCAACGTATTACTTCCTCATTAATGCATAGCGCACTGCTTTTATATATGTGCACTGCCCCGTACCAATCTGCTCTTGTCTGCTCTTGTGCGTGTGCACTGTCTTGTGAACAAATAATGCACTGCTCTTTACATTGTAGTATAGTTTTTTCTCTAATCGGTGTTTGCATTGCCTGCGAAAGGTATATTTCACTGCCTATACTATGGACGTAGCGATATATGACTTACCTCACGCAATGCACAGTGTCCATATTGCGTCGAATGGACTGTTTAATACATTTTTTGGCGGCAACGTATTACTGTCTCGTCAATGCATAACACACTGCTTTTATATATGTGCACCGCCTCGTACCAATCTGCTCTTGTCTGCTCTTGTCCGTGTGCGCTGCCTTGTGGACAAATAATGCACTGCTCTATACACTGTAGTATAGTTTTTTCTCTAATCGGTGTTTGCACTGCCTGCTAAAGGTATATTTCACTGCCTATACTATGGAGGTAGCGATATATGACTTACCTCACGCAGTGCACAGTGTCCATATTGCGTCGGATGGGCTTCTTAATACATTTTTTGGCGGCAACGTATTACTGCCTCGTCAATGCATAGCGCACTACTTTTATATATGTGCACTGCCTCGTACCAATCTGCTCTTGTCTGCTCTTGTGCGTGTGCACTGCCTTGTGAACATATAATGCACTGCTCTTTATATTGTAATATAGTTTCTTCTCTAATCGGTGTTTACACTGCCTGCGAAACGTATATTTCACTGCCTATATTATGGACGTAGTGATATATGACTTACCTCACGCAGTACACAGTGTCCATATTGCGTCGGATGGGCCGCTTAATACATTTTTTAGTGGCAACGTATTACTGCCTCGTCAATGCATAGCGCACTGGTTTTATATATGTGCACCGCCTCGTACCAATCTGCTGTTATCTGCTCTTGTGCGTGTGCACGGCCTTGTGAACATATAATGCACTGCTCTTTACATTATAGTATAGTTTCTTCTCTAATCGGTGTTTGTACTACCTGTAAAAGGTATATTTCACTGCCTATATTATGGACGTAGCGATATATGACTTACCTCACACAGTGCACAATGTCCATATTGCATCGGATGGGCTACTTAATACATTTTTTTAGCGGCAATGTATTACTGCCTCGTCAATGCATAGCGCACTACTTTTATATATGTGCACTGCCTCGTACCAATCTGCTCCTGTCTGCTCTTGTGCGTGTGCACTGCCTTATGAACATATAATGCACTGTTATTTACATTATAGTATAGTTTCTTCTCTAATCGGTGTTTACACTGTCTACGAAAGGTATATTTCACTGCCTATAATATAGACGTAGCGATATATGACTTACCTCACGCAGTGCACAGTGTCCATATTGCGTCGGATGGGCTGCTTAATAAATATTTTTAGCGGCAACCTATTACTACCTCGCCAATGCATAGCGCACTGCTTTTATATATCTGCACTGCTTCGTACCAATCTGCTCTTGTCTGCTTTTGTGCGTTTGCACTGCCTTGTGAACATATAATGCACTGCTCTTTACATTGTAGTATAGTTTCTTTTCTAATTGGTGTTTGCACTACCTGCAAAAGGTATATTTCACTGCCTATACTATGGAGGTAGCGATATATGACTTACCTCACGAAGTGCACAGTGTCCATATTACGTAGGATGGGCCTCTTAATACATTTTTTGACGGCAACGTATTACTGCCTCGTCAGTGCATAGTGCACTGCTTTTATATATGTGCACTGCCTCGTACCAATCTGCTCTTATCTGCTCTTGTGCATGTGCACTACCTTGTGAACATATAGTGCACTGCACTTTACATTGTAATATAGTTTCTTCTCTAATCGGTGTTTGCACTGTCTGCGAAAGGTATATTTCACTGCCTATACTATGGAGGTAGCGATATATGACTTACCTCACGCAGTGCACAGTGTCCATATTGCGTCGGATGGGCTTCTTAATACATTTTTTGTCGGCAACGTATTACTGCCTCGTCAATGCATAGTGCACTACTACTTTATATATGTGCACTGCCTCATACCAATCTGCTCTTGTCTGCTCTTGTGCGTGTGCACTGTCTTGTGAACATATAATGCACTGCTCTTTGCATTGTAATATAGTTTCTTCTCTAATCGGTGTTTGCACTACCTGCGAAAGATATATTTCACTGCCTATACTATAGACGTAGCGATATATGACTTACCTCACGCAGTTCACAATGTCCATATCGCGTCGGATGGGCTGCTTAATACATTTTTTGGCGGCAACGTATTACTGCCTCGTCAATGCATAGCACACTACTTTTATATATGTGCACTGCCTCGTACCAATCTTCTCTTGTCTGCTCTTGTGCGTGTGCACTGCCTTGTGAACATATAATGCACTGCTCTTTACATTGTAGTATAGTTTCTTCTCAAATCGGTGTTTGCACTGCCTGCGAAAGGTATATTTCACTGCCTATACTATGGACGTAGCGATATATGACTTACCTCACGCAGTGCACAATGTCCATATTGCATCGGGTGGGCTACTTAATATATTTTTTAGCGGGAATGTATTACTGCCTCGTCAATGCATAGCGCACTGCTTTTATATATGTGCGCTGCCTCGTACCAATATGCTCTTGTCTGCTCTTGTGCGTGTGCACCGCCTTGTGAACATATAATGCACTGCTCTTTACATTTACGTATAGTTTCTTCTCTAATCGGTGTTTGCACTATCTGCGAAAGGTATATTTCACTGCCTATAATATGGACGTAGCGATATATGACTTACCTCACGAAGTGCACAATGTCCATATTGCGTCGGATAGGCTGCTTAATACATTTTTTTGGCGGCAACATATTACTACCTCGTCAATGCATAGCGCACTGCTTTTATATATCTGCACTGTCTCGTACCAATCTGCTCTTGTCTGCTCTTGTGCGTGTGCACTGCCTTGTGAACATATAATGCACTGCTCTTTACATTGTAGTATAGTTTCTTCTGTAATCGGTGTTTGCACTGCCTGCGAAAGGTATATTTCACTGCCTATACTATGGACGTAGCGATATATGACTAACCTCACGCAATGCATAGTGTCCATATTGCGTCGGATGGGCTATTTAATATTTTTTTTTGGCGGCAACGTATTACTGCCTCGTCAATGCATAGCGCACTACTTTTATATATGTGCGCGGCCTCGTACCAATAATTGCACTGCTTATTTTATTTTTTCATAAAGTTGTTTCCTATAGACGTAGCTGACTGCACTAAATCAGTGAACAAGTTGTATAGTCCGTCTGATGAACTTATTAATAACTGTAACATATTACTGTTTTTTAACGCATACTGCAATGTTGTTGAACTTATGCAGTGCATAAACTCTTGACGTAACCATATATTACTATGCTCACGCAGTGCAAAGGGTCTATAATGCATCGGACGAGCTGATTAATCAATTTCTAGACCGAAAAATGCTACTTCTTTCAAAATGCATAGTGCACTGCTGCGTTCCTTTTTTTGCATTTTTTTAATGATTTTCTTCTCTGCCCGTGGTTGTTCTATTGAACTGCCTATAGAAATGTAACTGTACTCACGGAGTGCACAGGGTCCATATTGCGTCGGATAAGCTGCTAAAAGAATTTTTCTACCGCACCATATTACTGCCTTGTTAACACACGATTCACTAGTCTTATTATAATCTTTAGTTTTGCTAGCGTATAGTTATTTGCACTGCTTGTGAATGTGCAATATATTGTTTTCCCCGATAATTAGGTTAACTAAACTTTCGACGAGCACGAATTTAATTGTTTTTTATATTCTAATATATTTGGTTCTCTTATGGCTTTATGCGCTGCCAGTTTCAGTAAAAGATATTGTTCTGTTTATATTTTGCTGAATTTTGTTTGCACTGCTCCTCATAGTACAATAGCTCTGCATTCAATCTTGACAATTTTTGATCAGGTAGAATCTATCTATATTGCTGCCAATCACGAAACATTGCACGACCATTTTTAAAAGTATTGTGTCCTGGTATTTTTGTATAACTGATAAAGTTATTAACAAAACTTAGGTGTATTACAACAAAAGTCACATAACGTAATAAAACAAAAAATAAAAAAGGGGCTGTTGGGTTTCCATGTGGCTAGTAATTCTTCAACCAGTCAACGTGGGTGCACTGCCTTGTGGACACAAATTCCCTGCCTATTAAGTTTTAATACGGTTGTTTCGCTGTAGTTTGTTTGCACTGCCTCTAGTAATACTATTGCACTGCGGTGAAACTCGATAAAATAAATTGATATAGGTGTCTCTGTTACACAGCGCAACATTTTCGTAGATCCTGATAAACTATATGTTGCATTTATCAAGTGTGAGAATATATTTTATTACTTAGCTATCTCCAAGCAGTGCACCTACACGTCCATAGGAAGTGCTTCTTCGTTGGGCTCATCTGTAAACTACGTGGTGTCAACCCGCTCATGGTTAACACGTGTGCATATACCAATACATCCCAACGGACGGCTATGATTAGACTGTTACTCTTTTTTCCTTTTCTTCCTGTTGTGTCCTTCTCCGTCACTGCTCCACTTTCTATCTCTTCCTCCACCGTAACTGCACAAGGGCAAGCAACGGCGGCAACGCCTTGGCGGCGAAAAGCTTCACCAGTGCTAAGGACTACTGCTACTCCAGATTCTCGATTGGTGGTACGGCGATAAGACAGGTATCATAGATTCTCCCTTCTCACCCCAGATTCAGCCTAGTGTTGTTCGAAATTCCACGAAGTATTTTTCTCTTGTTCTTCATTTAGTTGGGACACGATTTTACGAGCACTAATTGAAGTTAGGGTTTTTTCAGGGGGAAAAGGGATAGATATAACGCGGATCAAAATTGCCCACAGAAGATTCCTGGAATTTTCATCCCCAATACAATTATTCATCGATTTCATGGCTGACAAAAATTGCGGTCACGAAGGTTCAATGCAGGTATTTTGATTATTTCTGGCCATAGTTTAGAGTGAAACACATATTTAAAACTAGTCAGCACACATAATTGGACCAATTTTGAGAATAACAAACCACAAGCAAGAAACCACTAATCAAACAAATCTAGGGTTTCTTTCGATTTATTATTTTGAATGTCCGTAGTGAAGTAACATTTTTCTCAACAACTGGATTGAAATTCGAAACAATGACATAGTTTTCAGATAAGAACTGCCAATTATAACTTCAATGAACTGCTCCTCTACCGAGGACACAGATTAACAATTCAAATTTTGGTGGGAAAGTTTGCACCTTTGCTGTACCAATTCAGTAACTGAAATGCACTGCCAGGAAATTTGTTGACGTGTGTTGCTTTCGTACTAGTTGATTCTTCTTGATTCATGAGCTCTTTACTAACTATACATCTTTTTATTTATTCACTTGATTCTAGTAATTTAAATTACATATGTGTTTAACTTTTGCTCTGTTATTAATTTTTTTAATAACATCATAGAGTAAAATATAAATTATAATGCATGATTTAATTTTTTCAACTTAAACTTCTGCAGTTGAGTATTTGTTCATCTCATGGGACACGATGATTAACCAATAGGAAACACAACAGTGTGGACGAAAACATAGAAGTTGGGTCTGGTACTCAAGATAACCTTAATGTTACTCAAGCTTTCGTAGATAAACCTAGTTTCAAGAAGCAAAAAGGTGACAGAGTTCACAAAGAACTAGCAGACATGAAGGATGGTGAGATCATAGTGAGAGGGTCACTTTCAGAATTACACAACTTTCTCGAAAACTATGTAACAAATGAACAGAAGATATTTTTGAGGAATCATGGCTGTGGTTTCATACTTGATTTCAAATTGAACAACAACATTTCCAAGAAAATGATGCTATGGCTATACAGTAAATTTAGACCTGGATCTCTAACAATTGTTCTTGAACAAGGGGAAGAGCTTGAAATAACAGAAGATGTGGTGCAAGCAATGTATGGTTTCCCAAACAAGGATATGTTTGAAGCTCCATGACCTTCAAGTGACCGGGATACAAAAGCTTTGCGGTGTCTGAAACAGCAGCTCAGTTTGAGTGAGTCAGATAACATTATATCGAGTAAGCTTTATAATCATGTGAAGAATGGTGGAACATTAGATCTGGCAATGAAGCTCATATTTCTTATGTTCTTCATCAAAGCAACGTGCGCAGCGAGTAACACACGTATATGACGAGAGGAAGGTATGATCATTGATCTCGATATTAAGAAAATTAAATAGATGAACCTCTGTAAAGTTCTCCTTGATGAGGTAAGGAGGGGGCTGAGAAAATACCAAGATAAGAAAGGAAATAAAAACATAGATGATGATCCAGCAGCATTGCCTCTGGTCTATTATTCGGACACTCGTGCACACATCAAAGCAAATTTGACTAACCTTGCACCAAGAGTTGGTCACCTCAAATTGGAAGATTTGGAGGAAATCAGATCAGATGACTGGAGCAGTGACACTAGAAGCTACGGAAGCCTTAGGGTAAGTTTTCTTTATTATAAAAATCATGTATATATCTTCATCTAATAATTTTTCCGGTTTGTTTTGAGTCAAATAAATTATTCAAGTTAAAAAAAAAATCACTATTAATAAACAATCTAAACTAATGCAGCCAAACACCTACGATAAAGAACATATCGTCTGACTGTGTTTATTTATTTATTTTATACTGCAGGCAAGAAGTGATTATCAACTTTCAGACTTAATTAGATATGTCAACACTACTTGCCTAACGGTTTGTCAAAGCTCAAATGCTGCCGCAGGTTCTGAATCAGCAAATAGCGATTTAACCAAAACAATCAATATAATTGGTAACAGCACTGCATTGATACAAAACATAGATGATGAAGCATCTAACCAAGAGGAGATTGATAAGCTCAATGAGATTGTTCGGTCAAGAAAGGAGGATCTGGAAGTATCTCTGGCTAGATTAAAGATTGTCAAGCTTGAACTCATGGAAAAGAACAGTATTATGGCCAAGGAGAAGGAAATGGCCATTTCAAACATCATCATACACAATGCAGAGTATGAACAAGTGCCGGCAAACATGGACCAAATGGACCAAGGGGCCCAAGCAGATCAGCTAGAGAAGTTGGTGCTGAATGAATCTACTGAATCCTCTTCATCTGAACTAGAAGCAGACAATGGTAAATCAGACAATGACCAGTCAATGAAAATACATGTAGCTCAATGACTGGTTGAAGGTGAAGTACCAAAGAATGATATATACAAGATAGTTCACAACAACTTTAAGATAGGCATTACGGATGAGGTATTTACACATTGCCATACGTCAGGTTACACAAAGAATACAGAGGTGGCAGCAGAGTACAACAAAATAGTTGATTCAAGTGAGGAGCATTCTGCCATACATGCTGAAGACACCGCCATAACATCATTGAGTACACCTGGCACATACGTTAATAAACTGATCAATGACCAGACAACAGAATTAAGTAAAGGAGCTACAGAAGTTGTGGACGATGAAAAAAAAGAATATAGCGACCAGAGAATGAATGATCCTATTCAAACTCAAATTAAACCTAAGATTGCGACAGACAACATGCCTTGTTCTGGTACAACAGATATAAATGTATGTGATACAGATTTAATAGACAACATTACTGATATTATCATGGAAGTTGTTAACAATGAGAGACAACTTGAGTGTGGTAATGATGAAGTTGATGATTGCGTGGATGAGTTATCCACAGATTCAGTTGCAACCACAGGGAACCAGGATCAGAACATGGAACACGATGAAACAGGAAAAGAGCAGCAGGCAGAACAAGGAGAAAACCAAACTATATCAATGCTGAGTATTCAATGACAAGTGATCATCTGGAAGAACTGTCGGATGCATCAAATGTTATTGAAACACCTCAAATACCAGTAACTTCAAACACTTCAGCGTTTGTAGTTACATTGGGTCTGTCGAGCAAAACACTGATGATCATTCCACCTCACATGCTGAAGACACCACCGTGCCATCATCGAGTACACCTTGCACATAAGTTGCTGAACTTATTAGTGACCAGTCAAAAACAGTTGTGGATGAAGGAATAAAAGAACACATCAACCAGAGAATGATTGATCCCAGTGATACAATAATTATATCTGAGATTGCGACAGAAAACAATGCTTGTTATAGTAAAGCAGATACAAATGCATGTGATAATGATTTAACAAAGGGGATTACTGATATTAAGATTGAATATGACAACGATGATAGACAACTTCAACGCGCTAAAGATGAAGTTCATCAATTCGTGGCTGAGGTACAAATTGATTCATGGAGCATATGGGACTAGGAGCACAAAGTTGAAGTCGATGAAACAGAAAATGAGCAGCCGGTAGAACAAGGAGAAAACCAAGCATCAATTGATGATGAGTATTCAACGAAGGGTGATGATTTGGACGAATTTATGCATGCACAAAATGTTATTAACGCATTGCAAATACCAGCTCCTGCAAACACTACGTCATATGCAGTTGTAACACATGTTACGTATGTCGAGAACAAGATTGGCGATTACACGGATGGTAATCTGGGTGAGCAGAAAAGACACAATGAAGAACAAGAAGATGACTTATGCAACATGGATAATTATATTATACAAGATGAAGCTGTGAGGATTTCTGATGACAGACTGCCATGTGACAACGAATAGACCCCCACCCTAAACATCAAACAGATCCAGAAGCATCTTCTTTTGAAATTAACTCAATGCCACATGAAGAAATGATAGCAGTCAGCATTCCTGATGACAGACTGCAATATGACAATAACAAGACTCCCACACCTGAATATCGAACAGATCCAGAAACATCTTTTTTTGAAAATAACTCAAATGCCACATGAAGAAATGATAATTATCGATGACATGAAAGATTTCAATGCCATTGATAATATGGATCAATTGAATTGGCAGGAAGATCAATTTAATGAAACTATGTCATACCAACAGGTTATCTATCTTTTAGATCTTACCAACGATATTTATTATTTTTATTTATACGTATATTTAAAAACATTATATTATGCTATCTGATAACTTTTAAATATATAATTTAACCAGGAAAGCTGCATAGACAACGGTAAGAACAAAGAAAATCCAGACCTTGATGCCGAAGTAGATAACTGGTTTACTGACGGGAATGCTTCTACAGATGTACATGGCTGTAATCTCCAAGAAGGTAAGTATAATTATAGTGAAAAGATAATTTGTCAAAAAAAGATTTGCCTATGAATAACTGAACAATTTTAAAAAATACAATTAATGAATGACTAACAAGATTGTTATTAGAAATAACCATGATGATATCAATTTGTTTCTACTCATGGAATAGGCAAACAGCAGTACAAGCAACTTGGTGCTATAGTACCTATTGGAGATGAGACGCCTTTCAACCAAGGTGATTTTTACACAAAAAAATTCTAATCCTACGTAAATGAAATAACACAGTTTATCACAAAGTTGCAGAGGAGGAAGCACAGGAAGACTGACAAATTACTAGTCAAAAGTTTCACAGTATGATGTTGAGATTCCACATTGTAGAACGATAGCAAAGCAATTTTTTTAAGAAACAATTATATATATAGTAATCTAATATATATTAGTATTGCTATAATATACTGAAATTTATCATCAAACTAACTTACTCACAATAATTCATGCAGGTCATACATTTTGATAAAAAGAAAAGGACGAAAGATAGTTACTGCAGGAGAAATTGCAGATTCATTCCGTGATGGAGGAACTATAGAAAAAAAATATTCTCGATTTAGCTGTACATTATCTTGCAAGTTCTAAAGCAGAACAAGGAATGAAATGTTTTTGGTCCTAACATAGGGGTAAGCTCACAAAACTAGCATATCATATATAATGTTAATAATTAGGTTTACATATATTTCAACATAACCTTCTTGTTCATGCAAAAAAAACTTTTGTTCAATTGTTTCAATGTTACTAAACAATATAAGCTTGTTATAGGTATATTTAACTGCTGATATCACACACATTCTACAAAGGACAAAGGATCTATTTTCGGATCAAGCAGAAGACACATTACCCTTATATAATTTCGTAAGTTGAATTTTTTCAAAGAATAGAGACTAATAGTCAAGTAATAGATTTCAGAAAATTTACATTAAATTGTTTATATATTACATAATTAGTAATGATTCCTATCATTTTTATAGGTAATGATTACTATCCCAGACGCCACGTATGCATATGAGAATCGATTGAGAAGTCACTACTTCTTATTTATATTTGATTTCATATCAAGGCAGATAAGAATACTGGACTCAGGAAGAAATCCAGACGATGAAAGTTTGCAAAAAATAGCTATCAAAGTCGTAAATAATGTTAAAAATTTATGGCAACAAGGGTTCAGACAAGAACATAAAGAATTAATAAGCTTCGACATTGAGTTTGGCGATATGCCAAAACATATCAATGTGTAAGCACTAATTGGTCCCCTTGTTTTTAAATTTAGATATATCAATTTATGTTTTAGAATTAATTGATAATTTATTATTACATTTTATTCAAATCCTAGTGAAGACGGTACCTTCATGATGCTACAAGCGATGGAAACCACAGTATTGGATTCTTACACAGAATTTACAGCAGAAGACATGCCTAATATTCGCAACCTGTGGTTCTATAGAATGTTCAGCCAAATGGAAAACAACGATATACTATTGAGTGGATTTACTAGAAATATCGAAGGTACGATGCGTTATAATGTAACACTAATAAAATAACAATTAGAAGTTCAATTTATACAATTAGAATCATGATGTATGCAGACTAACAACGGTCTTTTGATTTTGTTTTGTAGGAATTCCTGAACTTGATTTGAGTACAGATGCAAAACAAAACACTGTCATGCAGTCTCTTGAGTCTGCGGCTAAAAAAACAAAGAGATTGCTGATTGATGAAAGGACTGCAGCTCAACTCCATTTCACAGACATGGTAGTACTCACATTGGCTAAGGAGATTGAAAATGAATCTAGTCAGGACCGTGGGAAAAAAAGAGCAAGAAGAGCAGAAAGACCAAAACCTTGGCTATAATATCAACAACATCTTCAGAAAAGGCTAGAACATCTAGAAGAATAACCAGAAACACAAAAACTAGTGATGAAACACCTGTGATGAAAATGTCGCAATTTGAATCTATTACAGCACTACCAGAAACATCGAGCATGCCATACAGGCCGGCTCGGCAAGGTCAAAATACCTTTCCTGTTTTCAAGCATGTCCCTTTCAAATACAAGAAGCATGCAGCCGCTGCTCGAAGGGCTATCTTGGATGAATGTTTTCAAGATAAATATGCTGAGTAAGACATAATATAGAGTTGTGTTTACATACTAATGTTGTTTCAAAAAAAGACATATTTCAGATCTTTCATTTAAAACACTCCCGTGAGGGTGCCCTTTTTCTAGTGTTTTCGTTTTAAACATGCACATATAAAAATAATAAATAGTATGCTAACTTTTCATGTTCCAAGGCTGAAAGCTTAAATGCATCAAGATTTTTTCAATTTTATAATAAAAGGTTAAAAACAAATTACAATTTTGGAAAATAAGTATCAGTGCTTGCTTTACCATAATAATTTGGAGTAATGACAACAAACTTCTTTGATCTGTTATAGCAAAATCATAGTTAAGAATCGAAGAATAGAATCTGGAATAATGATAGAAGCAGAATGGGCAGGCGGAGATCTAAAAAAGAATCTTGAACAAGGAGGGATGGCTGACAATCAATTGGTTCAACATTTTATAGACATATTTATGATAAGAAAATCCTGCAGAGGCTTTGTGGACGGAGGCAAAAGATTCATATGCAACTTTTCAGTCTCTATGATGACAATATTCGAGAAAGATGACTGGAATTGCACAAAACAATATGTGGAGCAATTCAAATCATTGATGAAAATTTTTAAACCAGACATGGCAAAACTGGTAAGTTTCTCTAAATTTTCAAAACATCTATTTTAAACAAGATTATACATAAATTTCGAGAGCTTACTATTAATCAAATAAACTTTTATGTTAATGAACTTACTATTATGTATTTATTGCAGATTGAAATACCTGTTGTTTACAACTCTCACTTTACCGTTTACTCCCTCAACATGTATATCAGTGGAGGTCGTCTTGACATAATTGACTCAAGGAAATACACCAAAGATTACTTGTTTAAAGCAAGAGCAGAATATCACAGCAACATTGGACCCATCATGGTTAGAACATTACTTTCATATTAATCTTCCAACTGCACTATTTAGAATACTGATCAAAAATTCTTGCATTTAATGAAAACAATTGAAAATAATAGAACAACTTCTAAAAGTGACATATCCTAGTCACAATTTTCCAGAATTCGCATAGAAGTTCAACGGAGCAAAGTACCCTAGGTGTCCAAAGCAGACAGAGAATGAGTGTGCTTACTCGATCCTAAGAAGTATTCAGTGGTACAATGGAGACACGATAAAATGCAACCAAGAAGAGGTAAGTCGCCTTGTTTATGTTACAATATAATCTGCTTCGTATTTTTTCTATTGGCACCATACCTTCATAACATACCCATTTCCTAATTGTTAAACAGTTCTCACCTTCCGCAATGACAGAAGAATTTAACTACAAGATGATATACGGGATAGAAAACGATCTACGTGGTGAACTTCCTATAGAATTGAGAGCATTCAGTCCTGCTATGAATGAGAAGGACATCTCCGACCGATGATGATCATTGGATTTATACTTGTAATAATATTAATACACTAGGTTGTTCAGTAAAGCTATGTAAATAAAATATTTCTTATATTTAAGATGTTTGTATGTATCAATATGTTAATAATACAGACAACTAGTATATTCACTGTGAATGTACATGGACAGGCTCTGCGTGTGTACGACGTATGCACTGCTTTCCTATTTTCATAAAATACATGTGCGCAGTGTGCAAGGTAAAGTGCCACGACAGTGCACTGACCATGCATTGCACTAAACCTACAATGCAAACAAAAATGAACTACCTGTGAAGCAGGTATGCACTGTATTACTATGGTCCGTAAAATTACTGTGCATACGGTGCCAGTTAACGTGCCGAGGCAGTACACTGACTGTTCAATGCATTGCTCACCCAATGCACATTGAATTGAACTACCTATGCAGCACATATGCATTACGTTATTATGGTCCATAAAATTGTTGTGAGAAGGTTCAGCATAAGGTGCTACGACATTGCATTGACCATGCAGTGCACACCAACTACAATGCACAGTGACACGCACAGCTTGTGAAGCCAGTAGTGCACTGTGTTCCTATGGTGCAAAAATAAGGTGCCACGGCAGAGCACTAACCGTGCAATGCATTGCACCTGTAACAAATAGTGACACACACTGCCTCCAAAATAACTATGCACTGCGGTCCTATGCTTCTTAAAGCTGCTTTGCGAACGATAAAAGATAAGGTGTCGTGGCAGTGCACTGACCGTGCAATGCACTGCACCTGTAGCGCACTACACCTGTACCTACAATATACCGCACCTGAGAAATAAGTATGTACTGCGTTCCTATGGTTCGTTAAGGTATCGTGCGTACGGTGCCAAATAAGGTGACATGGCAGAGCAATAACCGTGCAATGCACTGCACCTAAAATTTATAGTACCACGCACTGCTTGTTAATCATGTATGCACTGCATCGACGTCATACATGAAACTGCTGTACAAACGGTTCAAGATATTGAACCGTGGCAGTGAACTAACCGCACCAGGCACACTGCATTTCGTCTTTCTGCACTGCCTATCCTATCTACCGATAACTGCATAAAACGGAAGTACACGAAGGGTTTTGTTGAAATAATTAGCATTATAGTCTCTTTATATAAAACGAAGCGACACAACCGATCCATTTAAGTACTCCTTTTCCAACTTCCTCTAAAGCTCGTTCCCGTTTCTGCCGCCGCCAAGAAATCAACGCTTAGCCGAACTTCTGCCACCGCCTTCAACGAAAGATCATCGATTCACCACTCCCGCGTCTTCGGTAAGCAACCAACATCATTTACTTTTCTAGCAAATCATTTACATTGTATAAACATTAGCAAAAATGTTTGCATGCTTATATTCCTCCAGATCTAAATTAATGTACTGAGATTTATACTGTCCAGATCTTCACAAATCTGAGTCCATTAGTATGAGTTAAAGAAAGAACACGATATATCTATATGATCTTGAATTA
Source organism: Avena insularis (assembly GCA_023614405.1). Classification (NCBI taxonomy): domain Eukaryota; kingdom Viridiplantae; phylum Streptophyta; class Magnoliopsida; order Poales; family Poaceae; genus Avena; species Avena insularis. Next base: position 219,011,401 of record CM042696.1, on the reverse strand, counting down.
ACACTAAAGTTCTTATACTTTTATTAATGGTATGATTATTAGATTAACCCTAGTTCTTATACTTCCATTTGTTTAATTTGACACTAAAGTTCTTATACTTTCATTTGTTTAATTTGACAAACATCAATCGTAGTTTAATTATTAGATTAACCCTAGTTTATTAGTTCCAGTCTAAACAAAAAAATATCGCATCTGCTAGGCACATACATAGTTGAACCATATGTAGAAAATCAAATTATTAGAACGAGCATAATTACAAAATATAAGAAAAAATTCTAGGCACAAATTATAAATTATTGGATATATGTATAGACATTTAATAGCACATAATTATTTTTATTGGAGAACATATGGCGCCATGTCAAGGTTGTTTCAGTCACTCTGGTAAAAATTTAGGACATTCAGGCTCAGAATTCATTGTTCGTCTCGTAGAAGGCCGGTTCGAGCATTCACTGGTATGTATACACTACGTTTCAATATATATAAATCCATTTCTTAATATTTGTTAACATAATGGTCCTTTCCTTCACTATATCATTCCACAGACTATACCATGCAATCTAAGGTTGCAATTCAATGACATAACTAGACTTGGAGTGGAATTCCAAACTCTTGGAAAAACATATTATGTTGAAGTCCACAAAGAACGCATAATTACTCGCATTACAGGTCTAGGTTGGACAAAGTTCGTCACAGAGAACAGGATCGGCGCAGGGGAAAACCTATTCTTTTCATTGCGAGCTCTAGGTCTAAAGATCACTGTGATATATTTTGATTCTGAAGAAGATAACAGCGGTAGTGATGCTAAAAACAGCAATGTCCAAGTGCTTAATTCTACAATTTTTTTCAAGACAGGCAACCTTACAGATTCTAAGGAAAATTACTTATTCGATATCTTCCCCTCAGCCAATTCATTTGTAGGGTTGCCATTTGTGACTCGTTTGACAAGAACAAACATTAAACAACACAATATGGTATGTTTCTGAATTTAACTTTATTTATTTGTTTATTGGTTTCACATTGGTTTAACACCTTCATAATGTTATTCCTAAACAACAAAAGATGGCCGCTTCTCATTCAGCAAAGACACATGGAAGAACTTCGTTAAAACTACAAATCTCAGTGTTGGACAAGCAATACTGATTACATGGAAAAAAGATTCATAGCTTAACCTTGAAATGATGTTTGTCATGAACATCATTATTCATAGTAGCCAGGCATTAGCAGAGTCGTCGGAATCAAACTCCGATTGACAATTTGCTTATTTCTTATGTCTGTTAAGAATATGTACTTGTTTATCTCTTATGTATGTTAAGAATTTGCAATGTACTGAAACAAAATGTTTGTGTCCTGCTGTTATCTCGTAATACTATTACCGGTGCTTTAACTACGCATTGACTGTTATAAATTCTATGTGGAATCAAATTTCCAGAATATAAACAATAGACGTTGTGCTCCTACAGATTTGATTAATGCACAATATACATATTAAATATGAACATATTATAATTACAATGGAAAAAATAATAGTAGATTAAATAATGATTATTTGCTATAAGTGTATAGCCATACAATGAAAAATATAAAACTCAAGCGGTACATGTATAAACCAAGTTTTCCAAGAATTGCAACATCTACACTGATAATTTAGCCCAACAAGGCACACCAGACGGAAACCCTAGAACAACCAAGGAATTGTATATAAAGACATACAACGACCACACCAAGTCTCACACAGCTCAGAAGCCGCCAACTTCCATTTTGCAGCATGCTACGCGGGTCGATGAAAAAATACATAGGTGCAAGAAATATTAAATACAAATCAAATTGTTTAGCTAGAGGTGAAGCCAACCAGAGAATTACATATAGGAAGGGATCTACCAATTCAAGAGAAAATCATTATCGTCAAGTATATCTGCCATGCCCAAGTCGTTTTACACACCCAAGGTACTACTTTATGTATAAATTTACTAAACAGTAGCGATATATAGAAGTTAATATGCTATAGATTTGTACTAATCTTGGTGTATGATTCAAACACATAAGACTGCTACCATATATAAAATAGGTATATTATTTCAGTCACACTGTATAAGAAATCCTTTGCTCGAGAGGGATATCAGCATGCTTGCAAACCTAGACCTTGAATACCGAGATGCGAGTTTTAGCTGGTAAGAAAAAATGAATGAACACTCAAAAAATATAACTCATATGCTTAAACTAATATATTTGTTTTCTATGTTTGTCTCTACAGGGCGTAGCATATTGTCAGCACATCACAATTTGTTCTGCAGTCCATTGCTGCTGTGATGTTTTGGTGCACTACATAAGATACATTTTTAATTAAGAGTGTCTTATACAGTGTGACCGAAATATCACATGAAGGTGACGAAGATTGGACTATATTATGTACAAATCAAAAATATTAGTCTGAAATACATTAACCGCAATAGAAACAACGAACTAATGTGCTATGACTGTGTATTATAACTGAACTACCATTATATTCATATATGCCATGCTCTCTGTAATGTTGCCCGCAGACTAGTTTAATTTCGAAGCACTTCACTTGTTAGCCCGCGTGCACTACCCTATAAAGAAATTACTTGCAGTCATATAAAAAACTGCTTTCGCTTATGCTGCAAATACACCTCTGTACTTTCGAAGAACTGCCCTATTTATCCTGAGTGCACTAGATTACCAAAGAGTTACAGTGCACTAAAAGTGTACACTGATTTAGTTTAGAAAAGTGCTTTCTACACAGATACACCTATGTACTTTCGAAGAACTGCCCTATTTATCCTGCATGCACTGCCTTTAGTTCGACAATTGCACTGCTCTATGTAATGCTGCAGGTACACTGGTTTCTATTCGAAGCATTACGCTTCCTCAGCCACATGCGCTGCTGTACGTAGAAATTCCGGCATCACAGTACTAGCCCCTAACGAATGCGGGACGACCCTGCACTCTAAGTGCACTGCCTGTAGTCATATAGAAAACTGCTTTCTACACAGATACACATATGTACTTTTGAAGAACTGTCCTATTTAGTCTGTGTGCACTGCCCTGTACTCAGACTACTTGCACTGCCCTTAGTTCAACAATTACACTGCTCTATGTAATGCTGAAGGTACACTGGTTTCTGTTCGAAGCACTGCGCTTCCTCAGCCACATGCACTGCCTTACCTTGAAATGCGGGACGACCATGCACTCTAATGCACTGCCCGTATAGATATTTAGAAATCTGCTTTCTACACATATACACCTATGTACTTTCTAACTATTTTCACTGCCTTTAGTTCGACAATTGCACTGCTCTATGTAATGCTGCAGGTACACTGGTTTCTGTTTGAAGCACTGCGCTTCCTCAGCCACATCCACTGCCTTACCTAGAAATTTAGGCATCACTGAACTGGCCCCTAATGAATGCGGGACAACCCTGCACTCTAAGTGCACTGCCCGTATAGTCATATAGAAAACTGGTTTCTACACAGATACACCTATGTACTTTCGAAGAACTGCCCTATTTATCCCGCGTGCACTGCCTTTAGTTCAACAATTGCACTCTTGTATGTAATGATGCAGGTACACTGGTTTCTATTCTAAGAACTGCGTTTCCTCAACCACATGCACTGCCTTACCTAAAAATTCCGGCGTCATTGTACTACCCCCTAACAAATGCGGGACGACCCTGCACTCTAAGTGCACTGCCCGTATAGTCATATAGAAAACTGCTTTCTACAGAGATACACCTATGTACTTTCGAAGAACTGCCCTATTTATGCTTAGTGCACTTCATTAGTTCGATAGTTGCACTGCTCTATGTAATGCTGCAGGTACACTGGATTTTGTTTGAAGCACTGCGCTTCCTCAGCCACATGCACTACCGTACCTAGAAAATCTGGCGTCACTGTACTAGCCCCTAACGAATGCGGGACGACCCTGCACGCTAAGTGCACTGCCCGTATAGTCATATAGAAAAGGCTTTCTACACAGATACACTTATGTACTTTCGAAGAACTGCCCTATTTCGCCTGCGTGCACTGCCCTGTACTTAGACTACTTGCACTGCCTTAGTTCGACAATTACAGTGCTCTATGTAATGCTGCAGGTACACTGGTTTCTGTTCAATGCATTGTGTTCACTCAGCCACATGCACTGCCTTACCTAGAAATTCCGGCGTCACTGTACTAGCCCCTAATGAATCGGGACGACTCTGCACTCTAAGTGCACTGCCTGTATAGTCATATAGAAAACTGCTTTCTACACAGATACACCTATGTACTTTCGAAGAACTGCCCTATTTATCCTGCGTGCACTACCTTTAGTTCGACAATTGCACTGCTCTATGTAATGCTGCAGGTACACTGGTTTCTGTTCGAAGCACTGCGCTTCCTTAGCCACATGCACTGTCGTACCTAGAAATTCCGGCGTCACTGTACTAGCCCCTAACGAATGCAGGACGACCCTGCACTCTAAGTGCACTGCCCGTATAGTCATATAGAAACTGCTTTCTACACAGATACACCTATGTACTTTCGAAGAACTGCCCTATTTATCCTGCGTGCACTGCCCTTAGTTTGACAATTGCACTGCTCTATGTAATGCTGCAGGTACACTAGTTTTAGTTCAAAGAACTGCGTTTCCTCAGCCACATGCACTGCCTTACCTAGAAATTCCGACATCACTGTACTAGCCCCTAACGAATGCGGGACGACCCTGCACTCTAAGTGCACTGCCCGTATAGTCATATAGAAAACTGCTTTCTACACAGATACACCCATGTACTTTCGAAGAACTGCCCTATTTATCCTGCGTGCACTGCCTTTAGTTTGACAATTGCACTGCTCTATGTAATGCTGCAGGTACACTGGTTTTTGTTCGAAGCACGTCGCTTCCTCAGCCACATGCACTGCTATACCTAGAAATTCCAGCGTCACAGTACTAGCCCCTAACGAATGTGGGATGACCCTACACTCTAAGTGCACTGCCCATATAGTCATATAGAAAAGTGCTTTCTACACAGATACACCTATGTACTTTCGAACAACTGCCCTATTTATCCTGCGTGCACTGCTTTAGTTCGACAATTGCACTGCTCTATGTAATGCTGCAGGTACACTGGTTTCTTTTCTAAGAACTGCGTTTCCTCATCCACATGCACTGTCTTATCTAGAAATTTCGGCGTCACTGTACTAGCCCCTAACGAATGCGGGACGACCCTGCACTCCAAGTGCACCGCCCATATAGTCATATAGAAAACTGCTATCTACACAGCCACGCCTATGTATGTGGCATCCCGCAAAACCACTACTAGAAAATCGCGTTGTTTTTGTGCATTGCATCGTCATGACCGCATGCTCATGTCATCATGCCACATTGCATTTGAGCATCGTCATCATCTTGCATTTGCTTGCATAAAACTAATTTCGGAAAAACCTGTTTGTGTTTTCTAAACGCCCCGTCTTTGTTCAAACGCAAAACCCGGGTATCCGGATTATTTTGTTTTGTCTGCTATCGGTTTGCAAAAGCCCTGTTTGAAATAAATAAAACATTTGATTATTTTCAGGGGGGCAGTCGAACGGGCCGATTCGACCCGGACGACCACCCCCAGAATAAAACGGTCCGCCTAAATTCCTAATCCTACCAAATCCATTCCTACCCACCTCTCACAGCTCGCCACCTCACCCCTCACCCAATTTCCTACCCAACCCCGCCACCTCACCAATCCTCCAGCCACCACCACCTCCCCGGTCCCACCCCGCGTGGCCCACCGCCCGACCCCACCAGCGCCACTCCTGCCTCCCTCCCCTGCAGCCGCACTCACCCAACACACGCCACGCACGCCACCCGCTCCCCTGGCCCACCTCGGTCCCACCTCTTCGTCGCCCAGCCTCCCGCACCCCCGCTCTCTTCCTCGCCGCGTCTTCCTCCTCCCGCTGCAGCCACCGCCCTCCTCTCTGCTCTCTGCCGCCGCCGGCCGGATCCCGAGCCGCCACCAACCGCCCTCCTCCCCTGCTCGCGTCTTCCACCCCGCCGCCAGGCCTTCCTTCCCGACCCGTCGCCGCGCCAGCCCTCCGAGCGCCGTCGGGCCCGCCTCTCCCCTCTCCCTCACCGCGTCGCCTCCCCTCGCCGTTCCTCGCGCAGGCCCGCCTCCCCGCGCCGTCGTCCGCCGCCAGGGGCTCGGTCGCCTCGAGCCCGACCGCGTCCTCTCCCTCCTACCTCGCTTCCCCCTCTTCTCGCGATCCTCGCCGCCGACCGCCTGCGGGCGCCGCCTCCCCGTCGGCCCCGCTCACCACCTCCGGCCGCCGCCGCCTTGTGGGCTCTTCCCCGGCCGCCGCCGTCCTCGGCAGCTCCCCCTCCCTGTCGTTCTTGTCCCGCCGCCCCGAGCACCTCGCGGCCTCCCTGCGCTGCCGCCTCGCCAACCATCTGCCCATGGTCGACCGTGTGCTCTGCAGGCCGCCGTGACCATCCTCATGCGTTCCCTCTTCCTCCGCTTCGGCCCTGAGCCCGCCGTCCTTCCCCGTGTCCGCTGGAACCGACGTGGGCTGCTCCTGTACTCATTCGTGTACACGCATGACCCACCTCGACAAGATATGTGGCTGCAAAGGGGTTTGCTAGAAAGACCAATGCCAGAGCGTCTGATGCCGGAAACCGTCCTAACGTCTGGATCTTCCAAAGGCCACCGACTTCATCGACCGCCAAGTTCTTCGGTTCCGACACCCCGACAAGATCTCCTCATTGACAAGACCGACCCTGTTTTGGTGTGACCCGAAGACCATCGACCAAGTTCGCCCCCAAACGCCAAGATCGCCCACACGGAGACCGATCCATCGGTACGACAAGACCATCGACAGACGCCGGAGTCCGATCAAAGATCTGAAGACCGAACCCCGTCGAACCCCCCCAAGGTCGTCAACACGGATACGCCAAGATCTTCTCCTCGGAACGCCATGACCGTCTACACGGACCCGAAGACCACGGATGCGACAAGATCTCCTTCCCGGATGCGAGCCCCGGATCCGAAGACTGCCAAGACCTTCTTTCCGGATGCGAGACCGATCCCGTCGAACCCTGAACCCCGAGACCGAACCCCGAACCCCTCGGAGACCAAGATCGCCGAACCCTAATGTGTGAACCTTTCCCGAGCCCCTATTTTATAAATGCTATATATAAACTTGTTGCATATTAAATTGTCATACTCGCATGCATATTGTCATGTGGTTTGGGGGCATTATGCCGATCCACCATATAATTAAATATGGGGCCCATGTGCGGGCAAATCCAGTCGTATATTGGTCCCATTTAATTTGGGTAGCGAACCGGTAACTTATCTCGCCCTGTTAATTCAACATTTAATTTGCGGGGTAGATAAACAAATAGAACCATATATTTAATTGTCGGGACCCCCGGTTCCGCTTAATATGACCTAATTGCATCGCACATTTACCATGCCATACATCATACATGCATCATGCTCGATCTTTTGCCGTAGTATTAAATAGAGCATTCGGTGTTTTCTTCTAGTGTTTTGCTTCTTCGCGGACTAGGCCGATGAGTTGATGCGAGTGTCGACCCGATCTTCGGTTGAACCTTCGGCAATGTTTTCAGGCGAGCATCTCCCCCTTTTGTAGTATTTATTCCCTCCTGTTGATCTATTGCTATCTGTGTTGCGATGCTCTAGTTTTCGTACCCGTGATATACCTTGCAGCCTTATATTGCCTTGGACACCTCCTATTACCTGTTGTTTGGTAGATAGTTGGACCTGCGCGTCGTAGTCGCTTGCTCAAGTGCTGTTGCGTGTCGTCAAGTACCACAGTTGTTGGAGTATTGCCGCATGTCTAATGTTGGAGATGATCATGGCTTTAATTATCATCGTTTAATTCAATTATTGTTTAACAACTAAAATTGAAGTAAGTAAGCAGAGGCATCGGTGGGTGATAGATAATGTTGGTTTCCGACCGCCCACTTGTGTCCCGTAGGACCCCGAGTTCTTGACACCTGTTCCGAGATCGAGCGCGCTAACCACAGGTGGGGAGATATGGGCCCCCCATTGATTATTACCTGATTTCAAAGTATTGTACTGGGGGCCACAAACTAGTTTGAGGTTTTATTTACTATCCTGTACTTATGCCATGCTTTACTGCTTTATTTAAATTGTGCGATGGATAGCACACTGTACTGTTTAGGAAGCGGAGTGTTTTCGCGGTATCGACAGTCCCAGTTTTGGGATTTCTTTGTCGTTACAGCTTATGGCGCCAAACCTGAGTCCGTCTCGAGACCGCCGACTTCGTTGGGTAGACTTAGTGGGGTGGCCCCGTGCTTGCTTTGGGTGCAGGAACGTCATGACTTAGGCCCGCCGACATACCGATGGGTGTATGTTAGCGATCGCAAAAAGGGTCAAGTGCTTGTGGATACTTTGGTGCACCCTGAGGTTAAATCTTTTAGAAGCCGTGTCCGCGGTTATGGACGACTTGGAGCACGATGCTTGATCATAGACAACTATAACTAAATTTTATTGTTATAAATTGACTTGTATCCGATATGACTAGTAATCAGCTTCACCACAACGGAATGGCTAAATAAAAGTGCCAACAACTGCTGGGTTTTGGGTTATCTCACGCTATTTGTATCTGACTAGTAAGTGTTGCAACTTCTAACGGAATGGTTAACTAAACGGCCCACTACTTATTTTATCGAATGATTATCTACACGACTAGTAATTGCTGCAACGATCCTTTGAATAAATAAAACGCCAACCGTGTGAGTTCCTCGACTTCCTCGTTTGGTCTCGAGGGAACACCGGGATGGGATTGTTTGGTGTTAGAATCAGGTTGGTTCGAATAGGTCTTTCTTACCCTCTCGATAGTCGCTTTGTTATCGAGTCTCTATAGGTTGGTTAGAGCATGTTGCCGCTGCCGCTTCATCCACCATACCTATGTGGCGAGGACCGCGAATTCTAGTCTCGCCGTGTCTTGGCCTCGATCTTGACGCTCCTCTTTTCCTTTGCCCTTTGTCGGCACCCTTTTTTGTTTAGCAGGTTTCGGCGTCGTTAGCGAGGTTACCCTTCCGGCTTGGCACAGGCAGGTTATGGGCGCCATCGGTTATTCTTGGGGCTCTTAGCCCCATTTGCATCTTGTCCGTAGTCAGACGCTCTATCATTTTCAAGGTGATTTGGATCTTTGTATATTATATCTGTATTCTTGACTCATTGAGTCGTTGTATATATATCTCTCATGGGTCCCATCGAGGACTGTTGTGTAATGTTATTACTTGCCGTTTTCCACCCTTGCGAAAGTGCACTGGTGGCACCTTTGAATCGTTTCTATGCGGGTTAGGCGGTTTCGCTAAAACTTGCATAGGGACGATTCTGAGGGTGTTACATAGTGGTATGAGTGGTATCAGAGCTCAGCAGTTGCGATACCCCACAAGTCCAGCCTGTAGGATAACCTAGCTAACGGCCGAAGTAGAGTGTCAAAACTATTTTTGAAGAATCGGTTGGATAGTTCTGGTTAGGCCTGATTTTACTCCTTACCCCTCTGCTGCTCTCCTCTTACCTCTGCGTGTTTTGAATCTACTCTCTTATCTTTTCTTCGAGTCCAGGATTTCTCGTGGTTGGGTTTTCCGTCGTACCTTCAGGGTTTCGCTTCCTCCTTTGGTAACGATGCTTCTACATCCGGTCTTCATGCTATCAGAGGAATCCTTCATCTGTTGGATTTCTCTTTGTTCCTTCTCGTGCCTACCGGTGTTTTCCGGCAGCGACATCATCTCGCCAGATCCGATCTGAGTCGCATCACCCTTTGTTCCTGAACCTTGTTTGTCGATATCTTCAGTCTGAATCCTGAGGGTTGGTTGCATAACCTATCTGTTCGTGTACAGAGTAATGCTTTGAGTGCGGGATGGAGTCGCGACCATACCACTACTCTTATCATTTGCTTTGGATATTGAATGGTGGATCGATGCAATTTTACTCCGTCCACGGAAGCTAGAGGTGGCTTTATTTGTGGATACCCCTACCTTCGCCCTTTGTTCCCGGAGTGTTCTCTGACGATCACGGACAACGACCTCTTGTTAGTGGTGTCGCGAGGATCTACACGAAGCGAGAAGACTCAGATCGACGACCTTCCTTCCGGTACCATGAGGCGGATCTCGAGGGCGAGATCCATTGTTAGTGGTGTCGAATTGTGGCATCCCGCAAAACCACTACTAGAAAAACGCGTTGTTTTTGTGCATTGCATCGTCATGACCGCATGCTCATGTCATCATGCCACATTGCATTTGAGCATCGTCATCATCTTGCATTTGCTTGCATAAAACTAATTTCGGAAAAACCTGTTTGTGTTTTCTAACGCCCGTCTTTGTTCAAACGCAAAACCCGGGTCTCTGGATTATTTTGTTTTGTCTGCTATCGGTTTGCAAAAGCCCTGTTTGAAATAAATAAAACATTTGATTATTTTCAGGGGGGCAGTCGAACGGGCCGATTCGACCCGGACGACCACCCCCAGAATAAAACGGTCCGCCTAAATTCCTAATCCTCCCAACTCCAGTCCTACCCACCTCTCAGCTCGCCACCTCACCCCTCACCCAATTTCCTACCCAACCCCGCCACCTCACCAATCCTCCAGCCACCACCACCTCCCCGGTCCCACCCCGCGTGGCCCACCGCTCGACCCCACCAGCGCTACTCCTGCCTCCCTCCCCTGCAGCCGCACTCACCCAACACACGCCACGCACGCCACCCGCTCCCCTGGCCCACCTCGGTCCCACCTCTTTGTCGCCCAGCCTCCCGCACCCCCGCTCTCTTCCTCGCCGCGTCTTCCTCCTCCCGCTGCAGCCACCGCCCTCCTCTCTGCTCTCTGCCGCCGCCGGCCGGATCCCGAGCCGCCACCAACCGCCCTCCTCCCCTGCTCGCGTCTTCCACCCCGCCGGCCGCCGCCAGGCCTTCCTTCCCGACCCGTCGCCGCGCCAGCCCTCCGAGCGCCGTCGGGCCCGCCTCTCCCCTCTCCCTCACCGCGTCGCCTCCCCTCGCCGTTCCTCGCGCAGGCCCGCCTCCCCGCGCCGTCGTCCGCCCGAGCCCGACAGCGGCTCTCCCTCCTACCTCGCTTCCCCCTCTTCTCGCGATCCTCGCCGCCGACCGCCTGCGGGCGCCGCCTCCCCGTCGGCCCCGCTCACCACCTCCGGCCGCCGCCGCCTTGTGGGCTCTTCCCCGGCCGCCGCCGTCCTCGGCACCTCCCCCTCCCTGTCGTGCTTGTCCCGCCGCCCCGAGCACCTCGCGGCCTCCCTGCGCTGCCGCCGCCTCTGGCCAACCATCTCGCCGCGAGTCGACCGTGTGCTCTGCAGGCCGCCGTGACCAACCTCCTGCGTGCCCTCTTCCTCGCTTGACCCAGCCCGCCGTCCTTCCCGTGTCCGCTGGAACCGGCGTGGGCTGCTCCTGCACTCATTCGTGTACACGCATGACCCACCTCGACAAGATATGTGGCTGCAAAGGGTTTGCTAGAAAGACCAATGCGGGCGTCGTCGATGCGGAAACCGTCCTAACGTCTAGATCTTCCAAAGGCCACCGACTTCATCGACCGCCAAGTTCTTTGGTTCCGACACCCCGACAAGATCTCCTCGTTGACAAGACCGACCCTGTTTTGGTGTGACCCGAAGACCATCGACCAAGTTCGCCCTAAACGCCAAGATCGCCCCACGGAGACCGATCCATCGATGCGGCAAGACCATCGACAGCCGGAGTCCGATCAAAGATCGAAGGCGAACCCGTGAACCCCCCAAGGTCGTCGACCGCGGATACGCCAAGATCTTCTCCTCGAGCGCCATGACCGTCTACGGACCGAAGACCACGGATGCGACAAGATCTCCTTCCGGATCACGAGCCCCGGATCCGAAGACCAAGACCTTCTTTCCGGATGCGAGACCGATCCGTGAACCACGAACCCCAGACCGAACCCCGAACCCCTCGGAGACCAAGATCGCCGAACCCTAATGTGTGAACCTTTCCTGAGCCCCTATTTTATAAATGCTATATATAAACTTGTTGCATATTAAATTGTCATACTCGCATGCATATTGTCATGTGGTTTGGGGGCATTATGCCGATTCACCATATAATTAAATATGGGGCCCATGTGCGGGCAAATCCAGTCGTATATTGGTCCCATTTAATTTGGGTAGCGAACCGGTAACTTATCTCGCCCTGTTAATTCAACATTTAATTTGCGGGGTAGATAAACAAATAGAACCATATATTTAATTGTCGGGACCCCCGGTTCCGCTTAATATGACCTAATTGCATCGCACTTTTACCATGCCATACATCATACATGCATCATGCTCGATCTTTTGCCGTAGTATTAAATAGAGCATTCGGTGTTTTCTTCTAGTGTTTTGCTTCTTCGCGGACTAGGCCGATGAGTTGATGCGAGTGTCGACCCGATCTTCGGTTGAACCTTCGGCAATGTTTTCAGGCGAGCATCTCCCCCTTTCTACCTATCTTACTTTTGTAGTATTTATTCCCTCCTGTTGATCTATTGCTATCTGTGTTGCGATGCTCTAGTTTTCGTACCCGTGATATACCTTGCAGCCTTATATTGCCTTGGACACCTCCTATTACCTGTTGTTTGGTAGATAGTTGGACTGTAGCGTCGTGATCGCTTGCTCAAGTGCTGTTGCGTGTCGTCAAGTACCACAGTTGTTGGAGTATTGCCGCATGTCTAATGTTGGAGATGATCATGGCTTTAATTATCATCGTTTAATTCAATTATTGTTTAACAACTAAAATTGAAGTAAGTAAGCAGAGGCATCGGTGGGTGATAGATAATGTTGGTTTCCGACCGCCCACTTGTGTCCCGTAGGACCCCGAGTTCTTGACACCTGTTCCGAGATCGAGCGCGCTAACCACAGGTGGGGAGATATGGGCCCCCCATTGATTATTACCTGATTTCAAAGTATTGTACTGGGGGCCACAAACTAGTTTGAGGTTTTATTTACTATCCTGTACTTATGCCATGCTTTACTGCTTTATTTAAATTGTGCGATGGATAGCACACTGTACTGTTTAGGAAGCGGAGTGTTTTCGCGGTATCGACAGTCCCAGTTTTGGGATTTGCTGTCGTTTACAGCCACTGGCGCAAACCCTGAGTCCGTCTCGGAGACCGGCCGACTTCGCTAAGGGTAGACTTAGTGGGTGGCCCCGTGCTTGCTTTGGGTCAGGAACGTCATGACTTAGGCCCCGACATACCGATGGGTGTATGTTAACTGATCGGCAAAAGGGTCAAGTGCTTGTGGATACTTTGGTGCACCCTGCGGTTAAATCTTTTCGAGAAGCCGTGTCCGCGGTTATGGACGACTTGGAGCACAGTGCTTGATCATAGACAACTATAACTAAAGTTTATTGTTATAAATTGACTTGTATCCGATATGACTAGTAATCAGCTTCACCACAACGGAATGGCTAAATAAAAGTGCCAACAACTGCTGGGTTTTGGGTTATCTCACGCTATTTGTATCTGACTAGTAAGTGTTGCAACTACAACGGAATGGTTAACTAAAACGGCCCACTGCTTATTTTATCAGAATGATTATCTACACGACTAGTAATTGCTGCAGCGATCGAATAAATAAAACTGCCAACTGTGTGAGTTCCTCGATTGACTTCCTCGTTTGGTCTCGAGGGGAACACCGGGATGGGATTGTTTGGTGTTAGAATCAGGTTGGTTCGAATAGGTCTTTCTTACCCCTCTCGATAGCTTTGTTGTATCGAGTCTCTATAGGTTGGTTAGAGCATGTTGCTGCCGCTTGATCCACCATACCTATGTGGCGAGACCGAATTCTAGTCTCGCCGTGTCTTGGCCTCAAGATCGACGCTCCTCTTTTTCCTTTGCCCTTTGTCGGCACCCCTTTTGTTTTAGCAGGTTTCGACGTCGTTAGCAGGGTTACCCTTCCGGCTTGGCCTGGGCAGGGTTATGGACGCCATCGGTTATTCTTCAGTGCTCTTAGCCCCATTTGCATCTTGTCCGTAGTCGGACGCTCTATCATTTTCAAGGTGATTTGGATCTTTGTATATTATATCTGTATTCTTGACTCATTGAGTCGCTGTTATATATATCTGTTCTGTGGGTCCCATCAAGGACTGTTGTGTAATGTTATTACTTCGTTTTCCACCCGCACGAAAGTGCCTGGTGGGCACCTTTGAATCGTTTCTATGCGGGTTAGGCGGTTTTCGCTAAAACTTGCATAGGGCCGATTCTGAGGGTGTTACAATGTACTTTCGAAGAACTGCCCTATTTATCCTATGTGCACTACCTTTAGTTCGACAATTGCACTGCTCTATGTAATGTTGCAGGTACACTGGTTTCTGTTTGAAGCACTACGCTTCCTCAGCCACATGCACTGCCGTACCTAGAAATTTCAGCGTCACTGTACTAGCCCCTAACGAATGTGGGATGACCCTGCACTCTAAGTGCACTGCCCGTATAGTCATATAGAAAACTTCTTTCTACATAGATTCACTTATGTACTTTCGAAGAACTGCCCTATTTATCTTGCGTGCACTTCCCTGTACTCGGGGTTGTTCGTCTGTGGTACCAAAGTTCCCACGCCAGCGCATGGCGGTACCTAAGTTGCCTGAAATTGCAGCGTTTCGAAATGTTGGGTCACCAACTACCGAGAGGGGCCATTTCGATGCAAACTCATCTCACCCCTGCAAAATTCAAACATTTTGTGAAACTGCCCCGTGAAGTAGATGGTCGGGACCCTGATGTCAGTCATCTGTTCATGATGCGAGTGCTAACGCGGCAACCTGTTAGGCAAATCGAGTAACTAAGTGGATTGGATGTGTTGACCAATTTCACAAATGCATTCCCACCTTTCCCCTAGCACCGGCGGTGTTGGAATCCACTCTCCAGGTAGGACGATCCCTTCAGACATTTGACTTCTGGTGCCAAGTTGCTGTGCCCAGTTGCTGCGCCCAGTCGCTGATCTCGAGCTCCAATGGCGCATGTCGTAGCCACCGTTGCGAGGCTCTAGCCCGCCTCCGCCGCTGATGAGCCGAGCAGCTCGGAGGATGGCAGAAGAAGAAGTTCTGGCTACAAGCGGGTGAGCTACCCTTCTCTTTGCTATTCGCACTAATTATAACTGCTAGCTGGCTACTAAACCTAAAATTGTTTGTTAGCCCAACACTGACAAACATATTTTGTCCATAGTTTTCTGTCAAGTGGGATCTCCATGGACCACCCTTACCTAGTTACGGTAGTCCTCTTCAGGTACGACTCTAAGGGCAAGTGGTATGGACACCATTGTATCACGATGGAAGAAGCTCCTGCACATATCTGCACTATATCTGGTATGGTTACTGCTCTGCGTAATCATGATGAATTATGGCCAAAGCAGACTGCAAAGTTCAGATTCATGGATGAACGTGGCATCATGGTTCCTCTAACGTGTGACAGTTAGCTAATTGGGTTGATGAAAAGTTATGTTTCGGCTTGCATGTTTGATATGAATTGTGATGTACTGGATGTGGAAGCTGCTGCAACTAGGAGTCGCCCTTCTATTCTTGGACAGGGTGGTTGCTCGAACCAAATTAGCTCCTAGTAAGCAAAAGTCTCTTGGGGTTCACATGTTTGTGCTGAATTGTAATTTTTGTATTATTTACTTTGTAGATAATGGGCAGTTATGCAACAGTCTTGTTTCTTTGGCAGGAAGCGCTGCAAGGTTAGAAACATGACTGCCGGGTCAGTCATTTTTCTGCCCGAAGAAATTAAAAACAAGTGGAAAGATGATGATGGACACGATTCTAGTGCCCATTGTCCCAGCGATGCAGAGTACGTGAAGCTAAGAAAATTGGCACCGAGGAAGAGGAAGAAGGAAGGAAATGAAGAAGCCAGTGGACGTGAAGGCTTGGCACCCAGGCTTCGGAAGAAGGCTGCTGGCAATGAAGATGCATAGTAATGTGTCGAACTTGAACCTATATATGTAATTCAGTTAAATTATGGAGCTCTATGAGTGGAACTTTGATGGGCGAAACAATCTACCCACGTTCTCTGAGTAAAATGTACCGCGACTTAGGGTTTGGAAACGCCCGAGTCAGTAGTTGAATCCAAAATTGTGATTGTGCCAGTACTATCTAAAAACACGCAGCACCGGTTCCACGATTGCTGAGGGGCAGGAGGTCTCCAAATACGACAGAATGTAAGTGGCACAGAAATAAATTATTTAAATTGCTACACTCCATGAAGCAGCAACTTATTTCAGCTGCTGCACACAACAACATGGCAACATAAACAACAATGGCAACCGATAATGCCCACATGAGGAGGAAATCGGTACCACTTTCTGGCCTAATCTAGAGCCCATCTATCTCACCGCCTCTCCGCTCCTGCATCCCCTGCATCTGGCGAAGCTCTCGGATCTCCAGTAACCGAGTGTACGTGCTTCCACTTTATAAATTGTGGTTGTGCCATTTGAATGCGGCACAATCCACGTAGATTACGTTTAAACAAACCACTAATGTCAGAATACACTAGTAGAAAAAGGGTCTTTGGTCCACAGTCACGTTCCCAATCCGGGATAGAGATCTAAATCGAGGCAGCAATTGATCTAAATCACAAATTCTTCCACAAATTAATCAAGACAGAGATCTAAATCAAGGCATTTCATTAATTCAACCACAAATTCTTCTAAACAAAGGTGCGATTTTACATCCTACATTAATTCAACCACTAGTCAACAATTTCACTTCCGCTGTCGCTGTCCTCCGAGCCGCCGACTTCCTCATCATCGTCGGACAGAACCTCCACGATTTCCGCGTTGTTCGTGAGATGGAACACCTCTTCGCGGCGAGCGGCGGCAATGATGGTGTACTTGGTCTATCCAGGACGGACCAGAACCTCTCCCGCCCTTCTCGGTTGTGGAGATCCCTGTGCACATCGCGCCCGTAAACGATGCAGTTGCCAATCTTGGCCTTCCGCTCCTTCTTGAACAGCCGGCCAGTACGGGCTGGCCGCCGCGTACCGGGGTAGCGCCCTCTTCCACGCGGGCATCTGGCGGCGGCGCGCCACGATTTCGCTCTCCATCACGACTCCGCCGGGGACGAGGAGCGGAGCCACTGGCACCCCCGCATAGCTGATGTGCCATCCTTGGGGCATCGTCACGACCGACGGCGCGAGGATGTCGAAATGTGCGAACATCACCGCCTCGTAGAAGTTCAGCGCGGGCATCTCCATGGCGGCGCAGTGGAGATTAGAGAGGGAGCGAGGGGATGGACAACGAAGCGACTGCACGGTGGAGATTGGAGAGAGCGAGGGGATGGACGATGAAGCGACGCGCTATGGCGCCTCCTATTTGTACACGAGGATGACGAAGCGACAGGCAGAATATCCAAGGGGCATTGGTCAGACAAAAGGAAGTAATGCAGGGTTAAGACAGATTAACGGGTGACCAATTTTTTACTCCCAGGACTCCGGGGCCAATAGTTTAGACCACTAGGTCCACAAGTACAACTATTACAACTTAAAAAGGCACGGAGCTCAAGCTAAATAGAACTACTTATCACACATCTCCTTGATCTTCCTAATCTTAGCCCGATGTGCATCTTCCCGCGAGAGCAAGGATCGAATCGTCTGCTCCTTCCTTTTAGCATCTTCCTTGCATAGCTTCAATTGTTTCTCTGCATTTTTCCTCATGCACTTGTCAATACTCGTAGTTGTGAACTACAGGACTTTGGCCTGGTGAAGATCATTCCTTGCTTCAGTCAGTTCTTGCTCTGCTTTAGCCTTCAGGGCCAACGTCGCGTCCCTCTCCTTCTCGACTTTGCTAACCTTGTCTTCCACCCACCTGAGATCTCGCTTATTCTTGGTCGTGTCAACTGCTTCCCATAGATTCATCTCAACACTGTCAAGAAGTGAGCTGAATACGAATACTTTCAACTCAATAGTCATTTCCCATAGTTTGTTCAGCGTTTTCTGCATCGATTTGGGCCACTCTGGATCTACCCATTCGACAACACCGCAACTTCCGCCTTGCATCATTGCACGATGTTCTTGACACCATAGAAACCTCCTGCCTGTGTTTCGTCCTTCGAATGCTACAAATTTAGCAGGCACATATCCATGTTTACATAGCAGTGGACTGTCTTCATCCGCTAAACCGTGATAGTCGGAGTCATACATTGTCTGGTTGGCTTAACACATCATACGCGCATGAGTAAATAGATTATATCTAGCTCAAATAATAGATAACTGGCCACAAATGATAGAGATAGAGATGAGATGACTCACACATAAATCACTGTCCCTGTCGTCACGACGCGTTTCCTCGCCGTCTCCCCTTGAACCCATGGCGAGAGGGGAGGGGGATGGCTGCCAGAGAGGGGATTGGGATGGAGGTGCCATCGGCTTACAGCTACGGCAGGATGGGAGTGAAGTGGGGGAAGTGGCTTTGAGAGGAAGGAAGAGAATTATGGGGAGGAAGAGAATTAATGGGAACGTGACACTGGGATATGGCCCACTAAACTCGTGAGTCGTGACACTGCATAGCAGGGAATGCCCGGTTTGCCAGCTGTCGAGCAAGTGTGACCAATCATGCCGCAGAACTGCCTACTCACAGATCGCTCTCACGAAGACCATCCCAATCATCCAAGCGCCCTGATCGAACGGTATGTAATAATCATCAAGCAGAACAACTGTGTTAGGGTGTGCCTTCTAGAAGACTCGGTCTAACGGCCACCCATTAGGGGGCTAAGGTTAGGGCTCTCCTAAGTTTAGGATCCATATGTGGTTTATGAAAAGAACACACATCCAATGATACTGGTGGATCCTTATATGGTTTGTGAGGAGAACACACATGCAATCGCACTCGGTGGATCCATATGTGGTTTATGAGAGGAACACACACGCAATGACACTGGTGATATGTGGTTTGTGAAAAGAACACACATGCAATGACTCTAACTGTGGTTTGTGAAAAGAGCAAAAATGCAATGACACTGGTGGATCCATGTGTGATTTGTGAGAAGAACACACATGCAATGACTCTAACTGTGGTTAATGAAAAGAGCAGGCATGCAATGACACTGGTGGATCCATGTGTGGTTTGTGAGAAGAACACACATGCAATGACACTGGCTGTGGTTCATGAAAAGAACAGACATGCAATGACACCGATGGATCCTTGTGTGGTTTGTGAGAAGAACAGACATCCAATGACTCTAGCTGTGGTTCATGAAAAGAACAGACATGCAATGACACCGGTGGTTCCTTGTGTGGTTTGTGAGAAGAACATACATGCAATGACTCTAGATGTGGTTCATGAGAAGAACACACATGCAATGACACTGGTGGATCCATGTGTGGTCTATGAGAAGAACACACATGCAAGGACACATGGTGTGGTTCATGAAAAGAACACACATCCAATGACACTGGTGGATCCTTATGTGGTTTGTGAGAAGAACAGACATGCAATGACTCTAGACGTGGTTCATGAGAAGAAAACAGATCCAATGGCACTGGTGGATCCATGTGTGGTTTATCAGAGGAACAGACATGCAATGACACTAGGTGTGGTTCATGAAAAGAACACACATGCAATGACACTGGTGGATCCATGTGTGGTTTTTGAGAAGAACACACATGGAATTACAGGGGCTATGGTTCATGAAAAGAACAGACATGCAATGACACCGGTGGATCCTTGTGTGGTTTGTGAGAAGAATAGACGTGCAATGAGTCTAGCTGTGGTTCATCAAAAGAAAAGACATGCAATAACAACTGGGGGATCCATGTGTGGATTGTGAGAAGAACATACATGCAATAATGCTAGATGTTTTCATGAGAAGAACACACATGCAGTGACACTGGTGGATCCATGTCTGGTTTGTGAGAAGAACACACATGCAATGACGCTGGGTGTGGTTCATGAAAAGAACACACATCCAATGACACTTGTGGATCCTTATGTGGTTTGTGAGAAGAACAGACATGCAATGACTCTAGATGTGGTTCATGAGAAGAACATGCATGCAATGACACTGGTGGATCCATGTGTGATTTGTGAGAAGAACACACATCCAATGACACTGGGTGTAGTTCATGAAAAGAACACACATCCAATGACACTGGTGGATCCTTATGTGGTTTGTGAGAAGAACAGACATGCAATGACACTGGTGTATCCCTATGTGGTTTGTGAGAAAAACAGACATGTAATGATACTGGTGTATCCCTATGTGGTTTGTGAGAAGAACAGACATGCAAAGACACTGGGTGTGGTTCATGAAAAGAACAGACATGTAATAATACTGGTGGATCCATGTGTGGTTTGTTTAGAAGAACACACATGCAATGACCAAATGCAACAACACTGGTGGATCCATATGTGGTTTGTGAGAAGAACATACATGCAATGACTCTAGCTGTGGTTCGTGAAAAGAACACACATACAATGACACTGGTGGATCTATTCGTGGTTTGTGAGAAGAACACACATCCAATGAGACTAGGTGTGGTTCATGAATAGAACACACATCCAATGACACTGGTGGATCCTTATGTGGTTAGTGGAAAGAACAGACATGCAATGACTCTAGCTTTGGTTCATGAAAAGAAAAAACATCCAATGAGACTGGTGGATCCATATGTGGTTTGTGAGAAGAACAAACATGCAATGACTCTAGCTGTGGTTCATGAAAAGAACACACATGCAATGACACTGGTGGATCCATGTGTGGTTCATGAGAATAACACACATCCAATGACACCGGGTGTGGTTCATGAAAAGAACACAAATCCAATGACACTGGTGGATCCATGTGTGGTTTATGAAAAGAACACACATCCAATGACACTGGTGGATCCTTATGTGGTTTGCGAGAAGAACACAGATGCAATCACACTGGGTGGATCCATATGTGGTTTATGAGAGGAACACACATGCAATGACACGGGTGATATGTGGTTTGTGAAAAGAACACACATGCAATGACTCTAACTGTGGTTAATGAAAAGAGCAGACATGGAATGACACTGGTGGATCCATGTGTGGTCTATGAGAAGAACACACATGCAATGACACTGGGTATGGTTCATGAAAAGAACACACATCCAATGACACTGGTGGATCCTTATGTGGTTTGTGAGAAGAACAGACATGCAATGACTCTAGAGGTGGTTCATGAGAAGAACACACATGCAATGACACTAGTGGATCCATGTGTGGTTTATGAGAGGAATAACCATGCAATGACACTAGGTGTGGTTCATGAAAAGAACACACATGCAATGACACTGGTGGATCCATGTGTGGTTTGTGAGAAGAACACACATCCAATGACACTGGGTGTGGTTCATGAAAAGAACACACATCCAATGACACCGGTGGATCCTTATGTGGTTTGTGAGATGAACAGAGATGCAATGACAAGGGTGTATCCCTATGTGGTTTGTGAGAAGAAGAGACATGCAATTACACTAGGTGTGGTTCATGAACATAACAGACATGCAATGATACTGGTGGATCCATGTGTGGTTTGTTTAGAAGAACACACATGCAATGACCACATGCAATGACACTGGTGGATCCATATGTGGTTTGTGAGAAGAACAGACATGCAATGACTCTAGCTAGGGTTCGTGAAAAGAACACACATGCAATGACACTGGTGGATCCATGCGTGGTTTGTGAGAAGAACACATATCCAATGACACTGGGTGTGGTTAATGAATAGAACACACATCCAATGACACTGGTGGATCCTTATGTGGTTTGTGGAAAGAACAAACATGCAATGACTCTAGCTGTGGTTCATGAAAAGAACACACATCCAACGACACTGGTGGATCCATATGTGGTTTGTGAGAAGAACAGACATGCAATGACTCTAGCTGTGGTTCATGAAAAGAACACACATGCAATGACACTGGTGGATCCATGTGTGGTTCATGAGAAGAATACACATCCAATGACACTGGGTGTGGTTCATGAAAAGAACACACATCCAATGACACTGGTGCATCCATGTGTGGTTTATGAAAAGAACACACATCCAATGACACTGGTTTGTGAGAAGAACTCACATGCAATCACACTGGGTTGATCCATATGTGGTTTGTGAAAGGAACACACATGCAATGACACTGGTGAGATATGGTTTGTGAAAAGAACACACATGCAATGACTCTAACTGTGGTTAATGAAAAGAGCAGACATGCAATGACACTGGTGGATCCATGTGTGGTCTGTGAGAAGGACACACATGCAATGACACTGGGTGTGGTTCATGAAAAGAACACACATCCAATGACACTGGTGGATCCTTATGTGGTTTGTGTGAAGAACAGACATGTAATGACTCTAGATGTGGTTCATGAGAAGAACACACATGCAATGACACTGGTGGATCCATGTGTGGTTTATGAGAGGAATAAACATGCAATGACACTGGGTGTGGTTCATGAAAAGAAGAGACATGCAATGACACTGGTGGATCCATATGTGGTTTGTGAAAATAAAAGACATGCAATCACACTGGGTGGATCCATGTGTGGTTCAGGAGAAGAACACACATGCAATGACACTAGTGGATCCTTATGTGGTTTGTGAGAAGAACAGACATGCAATGACACTGGATGTTGTTCATGAGAAGAACACACATCCAATGACACTAGATGTGGTTCATGAGAAGAACAGACATGCAATGACACTAGTGTATCTTTATGTGGTTTGTGAGAAGAACAGACATGCAATGACAATGGGTGTGGTTCATGAAAAGAACAGACATGAAATGATACTGGTGGATCCATGTGTGGTTTGTTTAGAAGAACACACATGCAATGACCACATGCAATGACACTGGTGGATCCATATGTGGTTTGTGAGAAGAACAGACATGCAATGACTCTAGCTGTGGTTCATGAAAAGAACACACATGCAATGACACTTGTGGATCCTTATGTGGTTTGTGAGAAGAACACACATGCAATGACCCTGGTGATATGTGGTTTGTGAAAAGAACGCACATGCAATGACACTGGTGGATCCATATTTGGTTTGTGAAAAGAACGGACATGCAATCACACTGGGTTGATCCATGTGTGGTTCATGAGAAGAACACACATGCAATGACACTGGTGATATATGGTTTGTGAAAAAGAACGGACATGAAATGACTCTAACTGTAGTTAATGAAAAGAGCAGACATGCAATGACACTAGTGGATCCATACGTGGTTTGTGAAAAGAACAGACATGCAATCACACTGGGTGGATCCATATGTGGTTTGTGAGAAGAACAGACATGCAATGACTCTAGCTGTGGTTCATGAAAAGAACACACATGCAATGACACTGGTGGATCCATGTGTGGTTCCTGAGAAGAACACACATCCAATGACACTGGGTGTGGTTCATGAAAACAACACACATCCAATGACACTGGTGAATCCATATGTGGTTTATGAAAAGAACACACATCCAATGATACTGGTGGATCCTTATGTGGTTTGTGAGAAGAACACACATGCAATCACATTATGTGGATCCATATGTGGTTTATGAGAGGAACACACATGCAATGACACTAGTGATATGTGGTTTGTGAAAAGAACACACATGCAATGACTCTAACTATGGTTAATGAAAAGAGCAGACATGCACTGACACTGGTGGATCCATGTGTGGTCTGTGAGAAGGACACACATGCAATGACACTGGGTGTGGTTCATGAAAAGAACACACATCCAATGACACTGGTGGATCCATATTTGGTTTGTGAAAAGAACGGACATGCAATCACACTGGGTTGATCCATGTGTGGTTCATGAGAAGAACGCACATGCAATGACACTGGTGATATATGGTTTGTGAAAAAGAACGGACATGCAATGACTCTAACTGTAGTTAATGAAAAGAGCAGACATGCAATGACACTAGTGGATCCATACGTGGTTTGTGAAAAGAACAGACATGCAATCACACTGGGTGGATCCATATGTGGTTTGTGAGAAGAACAGACATGCAATGACTCGAGCTGTGGTTCATGAAAAGAACACACATGCAATGACACTGGTGGATCCATGTGTGGTTCCTGAGAAGAACACACATCCAATGACACTGGGTGTGGTTCATGAAAACAACACACATCCAATGACACTGGGGAATCCATATGTGCTTTATGAAAAGAACACGAATCCAATGATACTGGTGGATCCTTATGTGGTTTGTGAGAAGAACACACATGCAATCACATTATGTGGATCCATATGTGGTTTATGAGAGGAGCACACATGCAATGACACTAGTGATATGTGGTTTGTGAAAAGAACACACATGCAATGACTCTAACTGTGGTTAATGAAAAGAGCAGACATGCACTGACACTGGTGGATCCATGTGTGGTCTGTGAGAAGGACACACATGCAATGACACTAGGTGTGGTTCATGAAAAGAACACACATCCGATGACACTGGTGGATCCTTATGTGGTTTGTGAGAAGAACAGACATGCAATGACCCTAGATGTGGTTCATGAGAAGAACACACATGCAATGACACTGGTGAATCCATGTGTGGTTTATGAGAGGAACAGACATGCAATGGAATTGGGTGTGGTTCATGAAAAGAAGAGACATGCAATGACACTGGTGGATCCATATGTGGTTTGTGAAAAGAACAGACATGCAATCACACTGGGTGGATCCATGTGTCGTTCATCAGAAGAACACACATGCAATGACACTAGTGATATATGGTTTGTGAAAAGAACAGACATGCAATGACTCTAACTGTGGTTAATGAAAAGAGCAGAGATGTAATGACACTGGTGGATCCATATATGGTTTGTGAAAAGAACAGACATGCAATCGCTCTAACTGTGGTTAATGGAAAGAACACACATGCAATAACACTGGTGGATCCCTATTTGGTTTGTGAAAAGAATAGACATGCAATCACACTGGGTGGATCCATGTGTGGTTCATGAGAAGAACACACATGCAATTACACTGGTGATATATGGTTTGTGAAAAGAACAGACATGCAATGACTCTAACTGTGGTTAATGAAAAGAGCAGACATGCAATGACACTAGTGGATCCATATGTGGTTTGTGAAACGAACAGACATGCAATCACACTGGGTGGATCCATATGTGGTTTGTGAGAAGAACAGACATGCAATGACTCTAACTATAGTTCATGAAAAGAACACACATGCAATGACACTGGTGGATCCATGTGTGGTTCATGAGAAGACCACACATCCAATGACACCGGGTGTGGTTCATGAAAAGAACACACATCCAATGACACTGGTGGATCCATATGTTGTTTATGAAAAGAACACACATCCAATGACACTAGTGGATCCTTATGTGGTTTGTGAGAAGAACACACATGCAATGACACTAGATGTGGTTCATGAAAAGAACAAACATGCAATGATACCGGTGGATCCCTGTGTGGTTTGTGAAAAGAACAGACATGCAATGACTCTTGCTGTGGTTCATGAAAAGAATAGACATGCAATGTCACCGGTGGATCCATGTGTGGTTTGTGAGAAGAACAGACATGCAATGACTCTAGATGTGGTTCATGATAATAACACACATACAATGACACTGGTGGATCCTTATGTGGTTTGTGAGAAGAACACACATGCAATCGCACTTGGTGGATCCATATGTGGTTTATGAGAGGAACACACATGCAATAACACTGGTGATATGTGGTTTGTGAAAAGAACACACGTGCAATGACTCTAACAGTGGTTAATGAAAAGAGCAGACATGCAATGACAATGGTGGATCCATGTGTGGTCTGTGAGAAGAACACACATGCAATGACACTAGGTGTGGTTCATAAAAAGAACACACACCCAATGACACTGGTGGATCCTTATGTGGTTTGTGAGAAGAACATACATGCAATGACTCTAGATGTGGTTCATGAGAAGAACACACATGCAATGACACTGGTGGATCCATGTGTGGTTTATGAGAGGAACATACATGCAATGACACTAGGTGTGGTTCATGAAAACAAGAGACATGCAAAGACACTGCTGGATCCATATGTGGTTTGTGAAAAGAATAGACATGCAATCAAACTGGGTGGATCCATGTGTGGTTCATGAGAAGAACACACATGCAATGACACTGGTGGATCCTTATGTGGTTTGTGAGAAGAACAGACATGCAATTCCACTGGATGTGGTTCATGAGAAGAACACAAATCCAATGACACTAGATGTGATTCATGAGAACAACAGACATGCAATGAAACTGGTGTATCCCTATGTGGTTTGTGAGAAGAATAAACATGCAATGACACTGGGTGTGGTTCATGAAAAGAACAGACATGAAATGATACTGGTGGATCCATGTGTGGTTTGTTTAGAAGAACACACATGCAATGACAACATACAATGACACTTGTGGATCCATATGTGGTTTGTGAGAAGAACAGAGATTCAATGACTCTAGATGTGGTTCATGAAAAGAACACACATGCAATGACACTGGTGGATCCTTATGTGGTTTGTGAGAAGAACACACATGCAATGACACTGGTGATATGTGGTTTGTGAAAAGAACACACATGCAATGATAATGTTGGATCTATATGTGGTTTGTGAAAAGAATAGACATGCAATCACACTGGGTGGATCCATGTGTGGTTCATGAGAAGAACACCCATGCAATGACACTGGTGATATGTGGTTTGTGAAAAGAACAAACATGTAATGACTCTAACTGTGGTTAATGAAAAGAGCAGACATGCAATGACACTGGTGGATCCATGTGTGGTTTGTGAGAAGAACACACATCCAATGACACTGGTGGATCCTTATGTGGTTTGTGAGAAGAACAGACATGCAATGAATCTAGATGTGGTTCATGAGAAGAACACACATGCAATGACACTGGCGATACTTATGTGGTTTGTAAGAAGAACACACATGCAATGAATCTAAATGTGGTTCATGAGAAGAACAGACATGCAATGACACCGGTGGATCCTTGTGTGGTTTGTGAGAAGAAAAAACATGCAATGAAACTACCTGTGGTTCATGAAGAGAATAGACATGCAATGACACCGGTGGATCCTTGTCGTTTGTGAGAAGAACAGACATGCAATGACTCTAGCTGTGGTTCATGAAAACAACAGACATACAATGACACTGGTGGATCCATGTGTGGTTTGTGAGAAACACAGACATGCAATGACTCTAGATGTGGTTCATGAGAAGAACACACATGCAATGACACTGGTGGATCCATGTGTGGTTTATGAGAGGAACAAACATGCAATGGAATTAGGTGTGGTTCATGAAAAGAAGAGACATGCAATGACACTGGTGGATCCATGTGTGGTCTGTGAGAAGAACACACATGCAATGAAACTGGGTGTGGTTCATGAAAAGAACACACATCCAATGACACTGGTGGATCCTGATGTGGTTTGTGAGAAGAACAGACATGCAATGACTCTAGATGTGGTTCATGAGAAGAACACACAGGCAATGACGCTGGTGTATCCTTATGTGGTTTATGAGAAGAACACACATGCAATGACTCTAGCAGTGGTTTGTGAAAAGAACACACATGCAATGACTCTAGCTATGGTTCATGAGAAGAACACACATGCAATGACACTGGTGGATCATTGTGTGGTTTGTGAGAGGAACATACATGCAATGACACTGGTTATGGTTCATGAAAAGAACACACATCCAATGGCCCTGGTGGATCCTTATGTGGTTTGTGATAAGAACACACATGCAATGAATCTGGTGGATCCTTATGTGGTTTGTGAGAATAACAGACATGCAACGACACTGGTTGTGGTTCATGAGAAGAAAACACATGCAATGGCACTGGTGTATCCTTATGTGGTTTGTGAGAAGAACACACATGCAATGACTCTAGCTGTGGTTCATGAAAAGAACACACATCCAATGACTCTAGGCGTGGTTCATGAGAAGATACACATGCAATGGCACTGGTGGATCCATGTGTGGTCTGTGAGAGGAACAGACATGCAATGACACTGGGTGTAGTTCATGAAAATAACACACATCCAATGACACTGGTGGATCCTTATGTGGTTTGTGAAAGGAACACACATCCAATGACACTGGTGGATCCTTATGTGGTTTGTGAGAAGAACACACATGCAATGACACTAGTGATATGTGGTTTGTGAAAAGAACACACATGCAATGACACTGGTGGATCCTTATGTGGTTTGTGAAAAGAACAGACATGCAATCACACTGGGTGGATCCATGTGTGGTTCATGAGAAGAACAAACATGCAATGACACTAGTGATATGTGGTTTGTGAAAAGAACAGACATGCAATGACTCTAACTATGGTTAATGAAAAGAGCAGACATGAAATGACAGTGGTGGATCCATGTGTGGTTTGTGAGAAGAACACACATACAATGACATTGGTGGATCCTTATGTGGTTTGTAAGAACAACACACATGAAATTAATCTAGATGTGGTTCATGAGAAGAACAGACATGCAATGACATTGGTGGATCCTTGGATGGTTTGTGAGAAGAACACACATGCAATGACACTGGTGATATGTGGTTTGTGAAAAGAACATACATGCAATGACTCTAACTATGGTTAATGAAAAGAGCAGACATGCAATGACACTGGTGGATCCATGTGTGGTTTGTGAGAAGAACACACATCCAATGACACTAGTGGATCCTTATGTGGTTTGTGAGAAGACCAAACATGCAATGACTCTAGCTGTGGTTCATGAGAAGAACACACATACAATGACACTGGTGTATCCTTATGTGGTTTGTGAGAAGAACATACATGCAATGCCACTGGATGTGGTTCATGAGAAGAACACACATCCAATGACACTAGATGTGGTTCATGAGAAGAACATACATGCAATGACACTAGTGTATCCCTATGTGGTTTGTGAGAAGAACAGACATGCAATGATACTGGTGGATCCATGTGTGGTTTGTTTAGAAGAACACACATGCAATGACCACATGCAATGACAGTGGTGGATCCATATGTGGTTTGTGAGAAGAACAGACATGCAATGACTCTAGATGTGGTTCATGAAAAGAACACACATGCAATGACACCGGTGGATCCTTATGTGGTTTGTGAGAAGAACACACATGCAATGACACTAGTGATATGTTGTTTGTGAAAAGAACACACATGCAATGATACCGGTGGATCCATATGTAGTTTGTGAAAAGAATAGAGATGCAATCACACTGGGTGGATCCATGTGTGGCTCATGAGAAGAACACACATGCAATGACACTGGTGATATGTGGTTTGTGAAAAGAACAGACATGCAATGACTCTAACTGTGGTTAATGAAAAGAGCAGACATGCAATGACACTGGTGGATCCATGTGTGGTTTGTGAGAAGAACACACATCCAATGACACTGGTGGATCCTTATGTGGTTTGTGAGAAGAACAGACATGCAATGACTCTAGCTGTGGTTCATCAGAAGAACACACATGCAATTACACTAGTGATCCTTATGTGGTTTGTAAGAAGAACACACATGCAATGAATCTAGTTGTGGTTCATGAGAAGAACATACATGCAATGACACCGGTGGATCCTTGTGTGGTTTGTGAGAGGAACACACATGCAATGACACTGGCTGTGGTTCATGAAAATAACAGACATGCAATGACACCGGTGGATCCTTGTGTGGTTTGTGAGAAGAACAGAGATGCAATGACTCTAGCTATGGTTCATGAAAAGAACAGACATGCAATGACACTGGTGGATCCATGTGTGGTTTGTGAGAATAACAGACATGCAATGACTCTAGATGTGGTTCATGACAAGAACACACATGCAATGACACTGGTGTATCCATGTGTGGTCTGTGAGAAGAACACACATGCAATGACACTGGGTGTGGTTCATGAAAAGAACACACATCCAATGACACCGGTGGATCCTTATGTGGTTTGTGAGAAGAATAGACATGCAATGACTCTAGATGTGGTTCATGAGAAGAACACACATGCAATGACACTGGTGTATCCTTATGTGGTTTGTGAGAAGAACACACATGCAATGACTCTAGCAGTGGTTTGTGAAAATAACACACATGCAATGACTCTAGCTGTGGTTCATGACAAGAACGCACATGCAATGACACTGGTGGATCCTGGTGTGGTTTGTGAGAGGAACAGACATGCAATGACACTGGGTGTGGTTCATAAAAAGAACACACATCCAATGACACTGGTGGATCCGTATGTGGTTTGTGAGAAGAACACACATGCAATGAATCTGGTGGATCCTTATGTGGTTTGTGAGAATAACAGACATGCAATGACACTAGTTGTGGTTCATGAGAAGAAAACACATGTAATGGCACTGGTGTATCCTTATGTGGTTTGTGAGAAGAACACACATGCAATGACTCTAGCTGTGGTTCATGAAAAGAACACACATCCAATGACTCTAGCCATGGTTCATGAGAACAACACACATGCAATGACACTGGTGGATCCATGTGTGGTTTGTGAGAGGAAGAGACATGTAATGACACTAGGTGCAGTTCATGAAACTAACACACATCCAATGACACTGGTGGATCCTTATATGGTTTGTGAAAAGAACACACATCCAATGACACTAGTGGATCCTTATGTGGTTTGTGAGAAGAACACACATGCAATGACACTAGTGATATGTGGTTTGTGAAAAGAACACACATGCAATGACACTGGTGGATCATATGTGCTTTGTGAAAAGAACAGACATGCAATCACACTAGGTGGATCCATGTGTGGTTCATGAGAAGAACACACATGCAATGACACTGGTGCTATGTGGTTTGTGAAAAGAACATACATGCAATGACTCTAACTGTGGTTAATGAAAAGAGCAGACATGCAATAACACTGGTGGATCCATGTGTGGTTTGTGAGAAGAACACACATCCAATGACACTGGTGGATCCTTATGTGGTTTGTGAGAAGAATAAACATGCAATGACTCTAGCCGTGGTTCATGAGAAGAACACACATGCAATGACACTGGTGTATCCTTATGTGGTTTGTGAGAAGAACACACATGCAATGACTCTAGATGTGGTTCATGAGAAGAACACACATCCAATGACACTGGTGGATCCATTTGTACACTGTGAGAGGAACACACATGCAATGACACTGGGTGTGGTTCATGAGAAGAACACACATGCAATGACACTCGTGTATCCTTATGTGGTTTGTGAGAATAACCACTACCAGGAAACCCCTTATCAGTGGATCACCTTTTTTCACTATCCGTGGCACATATCTTAGTCGTCGCTGATACGTCGCCACTAATAACTATCTGTTGTGGCGCATTTCAAAATGCGCCACAGAAGTCTCAAACTTCAGTGGCGCATATGGCCAATATGCGCCACAAATGTTTTTTTCCAAAATTTTAAAAAAAGGCGGGCCAGATCTCAAACTTCAGTGGCGCATATGGCCAATATGCGCCACAGAAGTTTTTTTAAATTTCAAAAAAAAAAACGGGCCAGATCTGGCCGGAGTTGGTGGTGGTGGTGGTGGTGGCTGGTGGTGGCTAGAGGAGGGCTAGGAGGAGGTTGTCGGAGTTGGTGGTGGAGGAGGAGGAGGTTGCCGGAGTTGGTGGTGGAGGAGGAGGAGGAGGTCGCTGGAGTTGGTGGTGGAAGAGGAGGAGAAGGAGGTCGCCGAAGTTGGCGGTGGAGGAGGAGGAGGAGGTCACCGGAGTTGGTGGTGGAGGAGGAGGAGGTCACCGAAGGTCGCCGGAGTTAGTGGTAGAGGAGGAGGAGGACGAGGAGGAGGTGGTCGCTTGAGTTGGTCGCCCGAGTTGGTGTTGGTGGTGGTGGAAGAGGAGGAGGAGAAGGTCGCCGGAGAGTGGAGAAGGAGGAGGGAGGAGAAGGGGAGAAGTGTGGAGGGGAGGAGAAGTGGGGAGGGGAGAAAACGCGGGGAGGGGGAGAAAAAAGAAAAATGGAGGGAGAAGGGCGCCGACGGGATTCAAATTTCGAATCCCGCCCAAGACTTCTATGGCGCATATAAGGGAAATGCGCTACAGAAGTTTCTCCCTCTTTTTTATTTTTTTGCAGTAAAAAATCTTCTACCCTAAATAACTTTTTACTCTTTTCGAATTTGGGGATTTTGTAAAATTCAGAACAACCATAGCTTGTTGAATTCGAGTAGGGAATTTCGAGACGATCATTTTGATAGGTTAAAGATTTTTTGAAGTTTCTATCATTTTTGTTTATTTTTTACAAAACTGAAAAGGTGATCCACGGGGGGGGGGGGGGGATCCGTTTTTGCTTGTTCTGTGGTGCATACACCTATATGCGCCACGGAAACATCACTTTCTGTGGCGCATATGGACATATGCGCCATAGAGGTTTCTCCCCACTTTCTTTGGTGTTTGGTCCCATCAAGTTTCTGTGGAGCATACGTCTATATGCGCCACATAATCATCACTTTCTATGGCGCACATGAAAATATGGACCACAGAAATGTGGACTTCTGTGGCGCATATTGGTTTCGTGCGCCACTGAAGTGCCAAACTTTTGTGGCGCATTTTTTCTAGTGCGCCACTGATACATATCTGTGGCGCATGGTTTTACATATGCGCCACTGAATATCTTGTCTACCTATAAGCCGTTTCCTAGTAGTGAACAAACATGCAATGACTATATCTGTACTTCATGAGAAGATCACACATCCAATGACACTGGTGGATTCATGTGTGGTTTGTGGAAAGAACAGACATGCAATGACTCTAGCTGTGGTTCATGAAAACAACACACATGTAATGACACTGGTGGATCCATGTGTGGTTCATGAGAAGAACACACATCCAATGACACTTGGTGTGGTTCATGAAAAGAACACACATCCAATGACACTAGTGGATCCATGTGTGGTTTGTGAGAAGAACACACATGCAATGACACTAGTGATATGTGGTTTGTGAAAAGAACACACATGCAATGACTCTAACTGTGGTTTGTGAAAAGAGCAAAAATGCAATGACACTGGTGGATCCATGTGCGATTTGTGAGAAGAACACACATGCAATGACTGGTTGTGGTTCATGAAAATAACTGACATGCAATGACACCGGTGGATCCATGTGTGGTTTGTGAGAAGAACAGACATGTAATGACTCTAGATGTGGTTCATGAGAAGAACACACATGCAATGACACTGGTGGATCCATGTGTGGTCTGTGAGAAGAACACACATGCAATGACACTTGGTGTGGTTCATGAAAAGAACACACATCCAATGACAGTGGTGGATCCTTATGTAGTTTGTGAGAAGAATAGACATGCAATGCCTCTAGATGTGGTTCATGAGAAGAACACACGTGCAATGACACAGGTGGATCCATGTGTGGTTTATGAGAGGAACAGACATGCAATGACACTGGGTGTGGTTCATGAAAAGAAGAGACATGCAATGACACTGGTGGATCCATATGTGGTTTGTGAAAAGAACATACATGCAATCACACTGGGTGGATCAATGTGTGGTTCATGAGAAGAACACACATGCAATGACACTGGTGGATCCTTATGTGGTTTGTTATAAGAACAAACATGCAATGACACTAGGTCTGGTTCATGAAAAGAACACACATGCAATGACACTAGATGTGGTTCATGAGAAGAACATACATGCAATGACACTGGTGTATCCCTATGTGGTTTGTGAGAAGAACAGACATGCAATGCCACTGGGTGTGGTTTTATGAAAAGAACAGACATGCAATGACACTAGATGTGGTTCATGAGAAGAACAGACATGCAATGACACTGGTGTATCCCTATGTGGTTTGTGAGAAGAACAGACATGCAATGCCACTGGGTGTGGTTCACGAAAAGAACAGACATGCAATGATACTGGTGGATCCATGTGTGGTTTGTTTAGAGGAACACACATGCAATGGCCACATGCAATGACACTGGTGGATCCATATGTCGTTTGTGAGAAGAACAGCCATGCAATGACTCTAGCTGTGGTTCATGAAAAGAACACACATGCAATGACACTAGTGGATCCGTATGTGGTTTGTGAGAAGACCACACATGCAAGGACACTGGTGATATGTGGTTTGTGAAAAGAACACACATCCAATGACACTAGTGGATCCATATGTGGTTTGTGAAAAGAACAGACATGCAATCACACTGGGTGGATCCATGTGTGGTTCATTAGAAGAACACACATGCAATGACACTAGTGATATGTGGTCTGTGAAAAGAACATACATGCAATGACTCTAACTGTGGTTAATGAAAAGAGCAAACATGCAATGACACTGGTGGATCGATGTGTGGTTTGTGAAAAGAACACACATCCAATGACACTGGTGGATCCTTATGTGGTTTGTGAGAAGAACAGACATGCAATGACTCTAGCAGTGGTTCATGAGAAGAACACACATGCAATGACACTGGTGATCCTTATGTGGTTTGTAAGAAGAACACACATGCAATGAATCTAGATGTGGTTCATGAGAAGAATAGACATGCAATGACACCGGTGGATCCTTGTGTGGTTTGTTAGAAGAACACACATGCAATAACACTCGCTATGGTTCATGAAAAGAACAGACATGTAATGACACCGTTGGATACTTATGTGGTTTGTGAGAAGAACAAACATGCAATGACTCTAGCCGTGGTTCGTGAAAAGAACAAACATGCAATGACACTGGTGGATCCATGTGTGGTTTTTGAGAAGAACAGACATGCAATGACTCATTATGTGGTTCATGAGAAGAATACACATGCAATGACACTGGTGGATCCATGTGTGGTCTGCGAATAGAACACACATGCAATGACACTGGGTGTGGTTCATGAAAAGAACACACATCCAATGACAATGGTGGATCCTTATCTGGTTTGTGAGAAGAACAGACATGCAATGACTCTAGATGTGGTTCATGAGAACAACACACATGCAATTACACTGGTGGATCCATGTGTGGTTTATGAGAGGAATAGACATGCAATGACACTGGGTGTGGTTCATGAAAAGAAGGGACATGCAATGACACTGGTGGCTCCATATGTTGTTTGTGAAAAGTACAGACATGCAATCACACTGGGTGGATCCATCTATGGTTCATGAGAAGAACACACATGCAATGACACCGGTGGATCCATGTGTGGTGTGGGAGATGAACACACATGCAATGACACTTGGTGTGGTTCATGAAAAGAACACAGATGTAATGACACTGGTGGATCCATGTGTGGTTTATGAGAAGAACACACATCCAATGACACTGGTTGTGGTTCATCAAAAGAACACAGATCCAATGACACTAGTTGATCCATGTGTGGTTTGTTAGAAGAACACACATGCAATGACACTGGTGATATGTGGTTTGTGAAAAGAACACACATGCAATGACTCTAACTGTGGTTTGTGAAAAGAGCAAAAATGCAATGACACTGGTGGATCCATGTGTGATTTGTGAGAAGAACACACATGCAATGACTGGTTGTGGTTCATGAAAATAACTTACATGCAATGACACCGGTGGATCCTTGTGTGATTTGTGAGAAGAACAGACATGCAATGACTCTAGCTATGGTTCATCAAAACAACAAACATGCAATGACACTGGTGGATCCATGTGTGGTTTGTGAGAAGAACAGACATGTAATGACTCTAGATGTGGTTCAAGAGAAGAACACACATGCAATGACACTGATGGATCCATGTGTGGTCTGTGAGAAGAACACACATGCAATGACACTTGGTGTGGTTCATGAAAAGAACACACATCCAATGACAGTGGTGGATCCTTATGTAGTTTGTGAGAAGAATAGACATGCAATGCCTCTAGATGTGGTTCATGAGAAGAACACACGTGCAATGACACTGGTGGATCCATGTGTGGTTTATGAGAGGAACAAACATGCAATGACACTGGGTGTGGTTCATGAAAAGAAGAGACATGCAATGACACTGGTGGATCCATATGTGGTTTGTGAAAAGAACATACATGCAATCACACTGGGTGGATCAATGTGTGGTTCATGAGAAGAACACACATGCAATGACACTGGTGGATCCTTATGTGGTTTGTTATAAGAACAAACATGCAATGACACTAGGTCTGGTTCATGAAAAGAACACACATGCAATGACACAAGATGTGGTTCATGAGAAGAACAGACATGCAATGACACTGGTGTATCCCTATGTAGTTTGTGAGAAGAACAGACATGCAATGCCACTGGGTGTGGTTCATGAAAAGAACAGACATGTAATGACACTAGATGTGGTTCATGAGAAGAACAGACATGCAATGACACTGGTGTATCCCTATGTGGTTTGTGAGAAGAACAGACATGCAATGTCACTGGGTGTGGTTCACAAAAAGAACAGACATGCAATGATACTGGTGGATCCATGTGTGGTTTGTTTAGAGGAACACACATGCAATGACCACATGCAATGACACTGGTGGATCCATATGTCGTCTGTGAGAAGAACAGACATGCAATGACTCTAGCTGTGGTTCATGAAAAGAACACACATGCAATGACACTAGTGGATTCGTATGTGGTTTGTGAGAAGAACACACATGCAAGGACACTGGTGATATGTGGTTTGTGAAAAGAACACACATCCAATGACACTAGTGGATCCATATGTGGTTTGTGAAAAGAACAGACATGCAATCACACTGGGTGGATCCATGTGTGGTTCATTAGAAGAACACACATGCAATCACACTGGTGATATGTGGTCTGTGAAAAGAACAGACATGCAATGAGTCTAACAGTGGTTAATGAAAAGAGCAAACAGGCAATGACACTGGTGGATCGATGTGTGGTTTGTGAAAAGAACACACATCCAATGACACTGGTGGATCTTGATGTGGTTTGTGAGAAGAACAGACATGCAATGACTCTAGCTGTGGTTCATGAGAAGAAGACACATGCAATGACACTGGTGATCCTTATGTGGTTTGTAAGAAGAACACACATGCAATGAATCTAGATGTGGTTCATGAGAAGAACAGACATGCAATGACACCGGTGGATCCTTGTGTGGTTTGTGAGAAGAACACACATGCAATGACACTCGTTGTGGTTCATGAAAAGAACATACATGCAATGACACCGTTGGATCCTTATGTGGTTTGTGAGAAGAACAGACATGCAATGACTCTAGCCATGGTTCGTGAAAAGAACAGACATGCAATGACACTGGTGGATCCATGTGTGGTTTGTGAGAAGAACAGACATGCAATGACTCATTATGTGGTTCATGAGAAGAATACACATGCAATGACACTGGTGGATCCATGTGTGGTCTGCGAATAGAACACACATGCAATGACACTGGGTGTGCTTCATGAAAAGAACACACATCCAATCACACTGGTGGATCCTTATGTGGTTTGTGAGAAGAACAGACATGCAATGACTCTAGATGTGGTTCATGAGAAAAACACACATGCAATTACACTGGTGGATCCATGTGTGGTTTATGAGAGGAAAAGACATGCAATGACATTGGTGGATCCATATGTTGTTTGTGAAAAGTACAGACATGCAATCACACTAGGTGGATCCATCCATGGTTCATTAGAAGAACACACATGCAATGACACCGGTGGATCCATGTGTGGTCTGTGAGATGAACACACATGCAATGACACTTGGTGTGGTTCATGAAAAGAACACACATCCAATGACCCTGGTGGATCCTTATGTGGTTTGTGAGAAGAATAGACATGCAATGACTCTAGATGTGGTTCATGAGAAGAACACACATGCAATTACACTGGTGTATCCTTATGTGGTTTGTGAGAAGAACACACATGCAGTAACTCTAGTAGTGGTTTGTTAAAAGAACACACATGCAATGACTCTAGCTGTGGTTCATGAGAAGAACACACATGCAATGACACTGGTGGATCCATGTGTGGTTTGTGACAGGAACAGACATGCAATGACACTGGGTGTGGTTCATGAAAAGAACACACATCCAATGACACTGGTGGATCCTTATGTGGTTTGTGAGAAGAACACACATGCAATGACTCTGGTGTATCCTTACGTGGTTTGCGAGAATAACAGACATGCAATGACACTGGTTGTGGTTCATGAGAAGAAAATACATGCAATGGCACTGGTGTATCCTTATGTGGTTTGTGAGAAGAACACACATGCAATGACTCTAGCTGTGGTTCATGAAAAGTACACACATCCAATGAATCTATCCGTGGTTCATGAGAAGAACACACATGCAATGACACTGGTGGATCCATGTGTGGTCTATGAGAGGAACAGACATGCAATGAGACTGGGTGTGGTTCATGAAAAGAACACACATCCACTAACACTGGTGGATCCTTATGTGGTTTGTGAAAAGAACACACATCCAATGACACTGGTGGATCCTTATGTGGTTTGTGAGAAGAACACGCATGCAATGACACTAGTGATATGTGGTTTGTGAAAAGAAAACACATGCAATAACACTGGTGGATCCATATGTGGTTTGTGAAAAGAATAGACATGCAATCACACTGGGTGGATCCATGTGTGGTTCATGAGAATAACACACATGCAATGACACAGGTGATTTGTGGTTTGTGAAAAGAACAGACATGCAATGACTCTAACTGTGGTTAATGAAAAGAGAAGACATGCAATGACACGGGTGGATCCATGTGTGGTTTGTGAGAAGAACACACATCCAATGACACCGGTGGATCCTTATGCAATTTGTGAGAAGAACAGACATGCAATGACTCTAGCTGTGGTTCATTAGAAGAACACACATGCAATGACACTGGTGTATCCTTATGTGGTTTGTGAGAAGAGCACACATGCAATGACTCTAGATGTGGTTCATGAGAAGAACACACATCCAATGACACTGGTGGATCCATGTGTACATTGTGAGAGGAACACACATGCAATGACACTGGGTGTGGTTCATGAGAAGAAAACACATGCAATGACACTGGTGTATCCTTATGTGGTTTGTGAGAATAACAGACATGTAATGACTCTAGCTGTGGTTCTGTAACATCCCAAAACTTTAATCCAAGCTTATGAAGATCCAAATCATCAAAATTAGGGTTAACAAAAACTTTCCCAAATTAAAAATGAAAGCATTCATGTGTATGAGCATTTAAATTAGGAATTGATTTGAATTGCCATGGTTCTGTGATTATTTGGTTGTAAAATGTTTCTTAGGTGAAATAAACACCATCTACATCATTCCCAAACTTTTCCCAAAGAAGAACAACTCAAAATGAACAATTGAAGTGAATGGTCATTTTGGCCAAGTTTACTATCATGCCTACTTTGGCTATTCCTAGTACTCAAAACTTAACAGAAACATGTGTGGATCTTTACACCCCTTGATAGTACACATAATGTGGTACCAAGGCCCACTTTGTGATCTGCAAAAATCTTTCAAATGCTAATTTTAAATGAAAGTTTAAAATTGAATCTATTTCATATGGGAAGATCCCACCATTTCAAACACCACTCAGACAAGCTCAATTTTCAAAACCCAAGCACCCACAGTGTCTCAAGCTTATTCCTAGCAAACCTACCAAAAATCTTTTCAAAATTCAAAAGTTTATTTCATGCCGCCATCATCAAACACTTGGCAGGCATAATTTACACCCTAATCCTAGCTCACTGTTTTGAATAGGGTTTTGCCCCCAAATGATCTTCATTTAATCCCCTTGTCCCCCCAGGGTCTAACCAGGCCATTAGCACCCATCCCCTACCCTCCTACTGGCAAAGCCATGCCATGCCGAGCCACCCCTCGCCGACCGACCATGCACTCGCCATAGCAGACCACTTCCCTCTCTCTCGCCATTTCTAGGAGGTAGCCAGGACCTCACCGCCATCCTCTGTCCCCTGCTTGAGCCAAGCCCCGCCGTGGACCACCGAGGAGAGCCCGCGCCCAGTGCCACCGAGCCATGCCGAGCATGCGCCAGAGCGCCGCACCCGGCACGCGTATACAGGCCGCCTCTCGACCGCAGCCCGCGCTCACTGCTCCGCCATGACCTAGGGAACACGACGAGACAGGCTGCCGACCACATATCACCGCCCCTATGCCCGCATTGAGTTCCTAGAGCACCGCCAGGAGACCGCCTGTCGATCACCACCCTCATCCATGCCTCTAGCCGGTCGTTGCCATGTCACCACCATCGCCTGCCCATCCCGCTCGGTCTCACCGTCGGGCCTATAAAAGGAGGGCACCCCCAGGCATTTGAAGCACACCACTCCACTCCCCTCACCTCACTGACCATTCCCCACCTCTAGAAGGAGCAGCACGAGCAATTGCTCGCTGGAATTTGGCCGGAGTAGCCCGCAGCAGAGGAGGAAGGGGCACCGCTGATTGCGACCACCCCTGGAGCTGCCTCGACCGTCCCTGAGCTCGCCATCGACCACCAGTCCGTTTGCCCGCCTCGCCAACCTTGATGGAGCCCTGGTATGCCCCCTATGCACCCCCACCGAGCCGCTAGGGTTCGATCTCGCCGACGACAGGTCTGTCGGCGACGACAAGCCACAGCAGTTGATCCTTAGTCTAATCTAACGGCCCACATCACCTGTGCAGCAGCGTTATGAGCCAACGACTTGTGGACCCCTGCTCGCTGAGCCCCTCGCCAGTGGGTGACACTGGCGACCCGTTAGAGTTTCCTGCACAGCTTGGTTTGAATTAGGTTTTTCCTATTTAGTTTAAACTTAGTTCTGTCTCTGAGTTTGAAAATCAATTTAGAGAGTTTGACCAATCCAAATTGCATGAAACCAATTTTTCCTGAAAGGTATTGAAATGATCTATCCAAGCCCGTTGGATTTAATTCAATTAGAGTTATAGATCTCTCCTAGTAAAAATAATAAAACAGGAGCATTTGCATCTTGCAACATTATTATAAAATCAACCAAGATAGGTTTTGAGTTGATTCCAACTCTCAAAAATCACATTTCATCCTATCTATCTAAATATGTAATAATATTAAGGTTTACATGTAGTGACTTTGGACTAGTACCAAAATAATGCTATATGGGCATTTCTAGTCACTTTAAATCATTAAATAATGAACTTAAACCAAAGTAATTATGATCCAACCTTTAAATCTCATTCCCACATGTTAGAATATGTGGTGATGACATGTGTCAACATGATCCCATATTTTAAGTGGTGAATATTAAATCTTAGTTAATTTTTCAATGAGTAGAAATTACTTTTCTAATTTAAAAAGAATGAAACTAGTGAATAAAACTTGTGATGCTTGTGATGATAATAGATCATCAATTGTGTGCCTTAGATTACTAATTAGACTAGTTAAGTATTGTTTGGTGATTGTGTACTCCGTATGTATTTATAGAAGATAGTACCGACAAGCTTACGAGGAGGAGGAGTGCTACCAAGAAGAAGAAGAAAACTTCAACCAATGCACCAACCAAGGCAAGCTAGCACTATCCAAGTTAACCCTTGCAAGTTGTACTTCCAAGCCACCATTAATAGAGCAAGCTATTGTTAGCAAGCTAGAATGAAGAGAGATGAATGAGAAAAGATGCTTTAGGCATTCTTTGGTCACACCCCCTTGACTATTACTACCCCAAGTATTACCTTACAAGCTTTAATTCCTTTAGTTTACACAAAGTCCCTTACTTGTTTTGAAGGTAGGATAAAAAGTATAAAACTTGACCTATTTAGCTAAGCTTTATATGTCATTCTATGGCATGAGATTGAACCCATCATCCTTCCACCTTAGTGAACATTCTTAACTTAGTAGTTTAGAGTGGATAAAACTTGAGTCACTTTAGATGGGAATAATTGGTAAAAATGAATTGTGAAAACCTAGGAATGATGAGTTATTCTATTGAGATGTTTTGACATGTGTTGAGAAACACAAATGGTTTATGATGCTGAAAATGTTGAGGCATGAGCCTTTGCCCTTTTATAAAACTGATGGTTGGATTCAGATGCGATACCATTACAAATTTACCGTACAACCACACTACCTGAATTGGGTAAGGCTTAGCTGGAAATTTATGTGCATTAGTATTAGTTCCCTCGCAGGAGAGGTTTGAGCTGAGGTTACCTCTCAATGTTGTCCACCTATGCAGTGCCCAAGATGACTGATGGTCATGGTTGGGAGGCCATGCTCATAGGAGAGGTGCTTATACTAGGGTGTGTAAAGGGATGGTTATGTTTGATTATCTACATACTAAGTATGATGATTCAGGGTTATCCCTGACAGATGTATCGAATCTTTTGGTGAAAGTGTACCACCTCTACAGAGTGTCAAACTATTCGAATAGCCACGTCCGTGGTCATGGACAGTTGGAATGGCCATATTGTTTCGTTGTCAGATGTTTTCCAAATAACTTGAAGTGAATGATGAATCTTGACTTGACCACCACAGGGTTGTGTTTATGATACTAGCTTCCTAACTTAAGTGATTCTAGAATTTTATTTTATCTTTCTTTGCTTCAGAACTCAGTTTAGGTTTCAAACTTAACCTTATAGTTAAACATAGAGTTTAGCACTTGACTTAGAACTATACTACTTGTTAGTGGTAGTTTGCGAGTACTTAAAGAGTACTCATGGCTTTTGTCCCTGTCTATTCTCGTGGCTAGACTATGAAGGAGACTATCAAGATGATAGCCAACAGGACGGCTATGATACCTAGGACTATCTGCCTTCGTCAGCATTGCCTGTGCCCCTAAAGATGGACCCCACTGCTACGCTTATCTTTTATTTCCGCTGCTTGTTGTATTCAGACTGGATCATGAGATCCTTATTTGTGTAAGACCTTATGTATGGTTTATAATGGATGATGTACTGTGATATCCAATCTGTTATGTCTCGCAAAAATGGTAATCCTGGGATTGCGAGGTATG
Organism: Avena insularis; assembly: GCA_023614405.1. Classification (NCBI taxonomy): domain Eukaryota; kingdom Viridiplantae; phylum Streptophyta; class Magnoliopsida; order Poales; family Poaceae; genus Avena; species Avena insularis. The sequence goes on along the minus strand of CM042696.1, from coordinate 218,968,470 downwards.
GCATAACAGGCATCTGGGATTAAAAATCCGGGTGTTGACAAGTTGGTATCAGAGCCATCCTGACCATAGGAGACCCTAGTTAGAATGGACGTCCGAATAAAAACTTAGTTTCAAAACCAAAGTGAGTATTTATGAAAAACTATCTCCTCTCTTATTCTTGGGAATTCTTTCTTTCTCAAAAATTCATGTTCCTCAAAATTCTTACATTACTAATTAAAATTTGACACACTTGATCACTTCACTAATTTCCTCATCCTTAATTCTTGTAGATGGAGACTCAGTTCAACAAGTTTTACTAGTTGGGAATTGGAGGTCAGCTGATCTTCGAGAGGGATCTGGATTCACTATCAGAGTTCTTGGGACGCCCACATCCGGAGTTTCTTGGAGCTCAACTTCCAGGACCCCCAGGAGGAGACCTGCAGTGGCTAGTCACAGCGGATCTTAGAGGAAGCATTGAAGCACCAAATTTTGGAAGAATTCAGTTCTCCGTGAGAGAGAACAACTGGCTAGATGGATTAGCCAGGGCAATGCATGAAGCTCTCGCACGTCTATGTGCCCTTAGTGTCAACAAGATCCAAAGAACCCGTTTTTCCCACTATGCAAGACGTGACTTCATGGGAATGCCGATGGAGATGCCAAGTCACCCTGAGTTGAGGCGTCAAGTGGAGAATCTTGACTTCTTGCTGCATGACAGACAGCAGGAACTGGACAATGCCCGAGAGTTAGCCAACCAGAACCGTGCCATTGCCGATCAGAAGGCCCAGACTTTCGCACTTCTCATCCAGGATCGCCAGTCTCTTCGCCGCCAGCGTGCCAAGAAGGATCACACCATCGCCCGTCTTCGTAAGAAGGTGGCCGACCTCGAGAAGACCGTCAAGGAGCAGGAAGCTCAGCTTGCTGCCAAGGAAGAAGAAGATGAGGGTGAAGACATCACAGGGAGACATGGATCCTTACCTCAGCAACAATGATGACTTTCTAGAGGAGGGTGCTGTGGACTTCTACACTGACGATGAGGACTCCGACTTCATCGATGATGAGTATATGCACTAGATCGCTGTCGTAGCATGAGTTGTATCGGTCCCACTGTATCGTAGCTTGCAGAATGGTTCTTCAAACCATCTGTTTTCCTTTGTTTGTTGTGGTGTGTGTTGTATCGTGTGTTTGTCTGCATGAATGAAATGGAGTTAGTTGAAAAACCTGATTCTAACTCAAAGTTTTAGCTTTGAAAAACCAAAACCATGAACCTTAGAATTTCCCTCTTACCCCTATCTCTATCTCAATCTTCAGATGACTCGTGGAAACCAAGGAGGGAGCAGCTCGTCGCAGGACCCAATGTTGCAGATCTTGCAGAATCTCATCACCGACCGTGAAGCAAGCAGGGCAGAACACCAAGCCAACTTAGAAACACTACAACAAATCGTCCAGATGGCTCTCAACAACCAAGGGCATGAAAATCAGGATCACCAAGGATCCAAACTCAAAAAAAATCTGAATACCAATCCCCCAATCTTCAACCAATCTAAAAACCCATTAGATGCTGACGACTGGTTACAGACGATGGAAAACAACCTCAAAGTTGCAGGAGTTGATGAAAATGAGAAAGTTCTCTTCGCCACCCACTATCTGGTGGGAGATGCAAGAGCTTGGTGGAATAGCATCCGCAATATGAACCATGGTCAAGTGATGACATGGGAAGCATTCAAAGTCAAGTTCAGTCGCACCCACGTGCCGCAAGGTCTCGTCAACAGGATGAGAGATGAATTCCACGAATTGAAGCAAGGAAGAATGACAGTAGTAGAATACCGTGACAGATTCCTGTCACTTGCCAGATATGCACCGGATGAAATCAACACGGAGGCCAAGAAGAAGGAAAGATTCTTGAACGGACTGCATGATGAGATGCAGACTGTCCTTGCCAACATCCGTTTTCAGGATCTCGAAGAGCTAGTCAACTCTGCAATTCAGATGGAAGGGAAGATTAATCAGGCAAACGACAATCGCAAACATCGTATGATGCAGCAATCAGGATCCAGCAGTCACCAGAAGTACCGTCCCAACCCCTCACCAGGATATGCACCAAGGAACAACCGACCCCCAATGTCTCGCCCAAGCTACCCCAACCATAGGGGAGGCAATGTGAAGTCCGGAGGAAACCATCCCAACTCCGGCGATGCCAACAATTTCACCCGTGCCCCACCCAAGAGCAACAACAACAACAACAACAACAACAACACTGCACCCAGAACTGGCAGCAATGATGTGCCTGTCATAGCCAAGGACGAGTCCCAGATCACTTGTTTCTAGTGTGGAGTGAAGGGTCACTACTCCAATGAGTGTCCCAAGAAGACTGCAGCCAATGCCACTATGAATGCCCCAGCTCAGCAGCAGCGTCGTGTTCAACCAGGAAGAAGATTTGCCCTAGGGAATCCTCACAACCGCAACGGTCGTCTCTTCCACATGAACGCAGAAGAAGCCCAGGAAGCGCCAGATGTAGTGATGGGTATGTTTTCTGTCAACTCAGTTTTAGCAAGAGTATTGTTTGATTCGGGAGCATCGCATTCATTTGTCACCGAAGAATTTGCATGCACTAGTTAGATTCACCCAACCAACCTGAAGCATGTCATGATAGTTCAAATCCCCGGTTCAACTATAAAAGCTAGAAAAATTTGCAAAGTTGTGCCTATCATAATACATGGGTTAGATTTTTATGCCAACCTAATTGTACTTGGAACCAAAGGATTGGAAGTAGTACTAGGTATGGACTGGACGTCAAGGCATAAAGGAGTGATAGACTGTGCTAAGAAAGCCATCACCATGACCTGTAGTTCGGGAGTAACAGTAGAACATATCTCTGAAACCTTACCCCGTCAATTCAAGTGCAACAAGAGTCTAGCCCTACCCACCATAGACCAAGTTAGAGTAGTATGTGAATACCCCGACGTATTCCCAGATGAATTGCCAGGTATGCCCCTGGATAGGGATATTGAGTTCATCATCGAACTAATCCCCGGAACCGGACCCATAGCCCAGAGACCCTATAGCATGAACCCCTCCGAGTTAGTGGAACTGAAGAAGCAGTTAGATGCGATGTTAGCAACAGGCTTGATTCAACCAAGCGCATTGCCATGGAGATCACCAGTGTTATTCGTCGACAAGAAAGATGGAGGCAATCGTCTATGTACAGATTACAGAAAGTTGAATGACATCACCATAAAAAACAAGTACCCTTTGCCAAAGATAGAGGATCTATTTGATCAGTTGACTGGAGCTCAGGTATTCTCAAAGATTGATCTTAGGAATGGTTATCACCAACTTAAGATTCGTGCAAAGGATATTTCGAAGACCACCTTTACTACTCGCTCTGATTTATACGAGTATACGGTTATGTCTTTCGGATTAACCAATGCCCTTGCTTATTTCATGAATCTCATGAATAAGATCTTTATGAATTTCCTAGATAAGTTTGTAGTTGTGTTTATCAACGACATCCTTATCTACTCCAAGTCAGAAGAAGAGCATGAGCAACATCTGAGAATCATCCTAGAAACCCTGAGAGAGCATCAGTTATATGCCAAGTTCAGCAAGTGTGAGTTTTGGCTAAAAGAAGTAGGATTCCTAGGACATCTCGTGTCTGCCGGAGGAGTCTCTGTTGATCCTGCCAAGATCAAAGATGTCGAAGAATGGGAAGCCCCAACCACTCAAACCCAAGTCTGCGCATTTCTCGGATTAGCGGGATACTACCGCAAGTTCGTAGAAGGATTAACGAGCATCGCCCGACCCATGACCCAATTATTGAAGAAGGACAAGAAGTTTGAATGGACAGACAAATGTGAAGCCAGTTTTCAGGAGCTAAAGAAGAGATTGATATCAGCCTGAATATTAATCATGCCAGACATCAAGAAGCCGTTTGATTTATATTGTGATGCATCCAAGATTGGTCTAGGATGTGTATTGATGCAAGAAGGCAAAGTCATCGCGTATCTGTTTCGACAACTGAAGCAGCATGAACAGAACTATCCGACCATGATCTTGAGCTAGCAGCTGTGGTTCTAGCATTGAAGACATGGCGTCATTATCTGATGGGTAATCACTGTGAGATTTACTCAGATCATAAGAGTTTAAAGTATATTTTCACTCAGAAGGAACTGAATATGAGTCAAAGGAGATGGATAGAGTTAATCAAGGATTATGACCTTGACATTCACTATCACCCCGGCAAAGCCAATGTGGTAGCGGATGCTCTTAGCAGATTGTCGTGTAGGCTAAATACCATGATTAGGGAGAAGCAACCAAGTTTGTATGAGGAGTTGGAGCAGTTCAGGACTGAATTAGTTAGCAAAGGATTCTTAGCTAGCATTGAACTTCAACCCACTTTGATTAGCCAAATCAAGGAAGCCTAGAAGGGGAATGAAATTATCGACGGAATCAAACGTCATATTGGTACAGTAAAGGTACCTGGATTCACTGAAGATGAAGAAGGAGTACTTTGGTACAAAGGACGTATCTGTGTGCCAGCAGATTCGGAGCTAAAGGAAATTATCATGAAGGAAGCTCATGATACTCTTTATTCTATCCACCCTGGAGGAACAAAGATGTATCAAGATTTGAAAGAGCAATTTTGGTGGCACAAGATGAAGAGAGAAATCGGAAGCTACATCGCAAAATGTGACATCTGTCAAAGAGTCAAAGCAGAACATCAGAGACCTGTGATACATTGCAAATGTATCTATAATTTTTGTTGTTCCATACTTGGTTTTATCCACTTTCTTATGTTTTGTTCCAACTTTGGAGTACTTTTATTATGATTTCTTGGACTAAACTATTAACAAGAGCCACAGTGCCAGCTGCCTGTTTTCTGCTGTTTTTGGTTCCAGGAAAGTCAGAAAATGAATATTCTCGGAATTGGACGGGACAAAAGCCAAAGTGCCAATTTTTCTAGAAGGGATCAAGTGCTAGAATACGAGACGGAGAAGGGCTGGGGGCCGGCCACACCACCTGGCCGCGCGGCCAGGCCTGGCCCACACCAGGTGGTCCGCCGCAAGACCCCTCCTTCCGCCTATAAGTTGCCCTCGGGACGAAAACCCTAAGTACCTGATCAAAAATCCACGAAAGAGTCTGTAGCCACCGTCATCTCTATCCCTAGATCGGAAGGGATCTGAAGCTCTTCCCGGCACCCTGCCGGAGAGGGGAATTCACCCTGGAGGCCTTCTTCATCACCATGCAATCCTCCGGTGTGATGCGTGAGTAGTTCATCCTTGGACTACGGATCCATGTAGTAGCTAGATGGCTGGTTTCTCCTCCTTTGTGCTTTCATGTTTAGATCTTGTGAGCTCCGTTCATGATCAAGATCATCTATTTGTAATCCATACATGTTGTGTTTGCAGGGATTCGATGGATATTGAGATACTATTTCAGATTGATTATTGATTCTATCATGTCTTTGTTATTTGTGATCTTGCATGCTTTCCGTTGTTAGTAGGTATCTTGGCCAAGTAGATGCTAGCAACTCCAAGAGTTAGTATTTATGCTCGATAGTGGGTTCATGCCTATAGTAATGGGAAGTGATGAAATCTCTAAGGTACTAGATGTGATGTTGCTACTAGGAGAAAACAACAATCCTTTGTTCATAGAACAATCGTATTGTTTACTTTACACGCAGTTAAAGAAGCAATAATCTGCTTGCAACTTAATCTTTGGAGGGGTTCGAATGATAACCTGAAGGTGGATTATTAGTCATAGATGCAGTTGGATGGCGGTCTATGTATTATGTTGTAATGCCCAATCAAGTCTCAAAGGAGTCAAGATGATTAGTATATGCATGTATTGCTTTCTCGGTGTTTGTCAATTTCCCCGCTGCAATTTGTTCACCCATCATGTTATCTATCTAAGGAGAGCCACCTCTAGTGAACTATGGATCCCGGTCCTTTACTTTACATACAATCTACAATTGTTTACTGCTTTGTGTTTACTTTCTGCAAACTTTTACTTCTTTCCATTCGATACGTTTAATCCTTTGTTTTCCGCAAAACACGGTGAGATTGACAACCTCATCGCAAGTTGGGGACAAAGTTCTGTGGTTGTGTTGTGCAGGTCTCCATGTTGCTACTAGCACCGGTAGTGCGCCCTACCAAAGCTTAGCTAGTAACACCTTTGAGGTGTTTCCTTGCTCCTACTCGTTCGATTAAACCTTGGTTTCATAACTGAGGGAAACTTGCTGCTGTGCTCATCATACCTTCCTCTTGGGGTTCCCAACAAGCTCTACATCAACACCGCCATCAAGCATTTTTCTGGGCGCCGTGCATTAAGCCATCAAGCATTTTTCTAGCGCCGTTGGTGGGGAGTCAAAGACATCTTCACAAGGGGAGTCCCTCATAACCAATCTCTTTACTTTGTTGTTTTTGTTTTGCTTAGCTTCTTTTTGCTTTGTTTGCTTGTTTTGTTCTTAAAAAAACACAAAAAAATTAGTTTTACTTGTTTGCTTTCTTATTTGAAAACCCAACAAATGACTACTCTTGAAAACACCAAGTTGTGTGACTTCACTAGCACCAACAATAATGATTTTATGAGCACTCCTATTGCTCCACCTATGGCTGAAAATACTTTCTTTGAGATAAAACCTGATTTGCTCAATCTTGTTATGAGAGAACAATTTTCTGGTATTGGTGATGAAGATGCTGCTTCCCATCTAAATAACTTTGTTGAACTTTGTGAGATGCAAAAGCATAGGGATATAGATGGTGATATTATTAAACTGAAACTGTTTCGTTTCTCTTTGAGAGGAAAAGCTAAAGAATGGTTGAATTCCTTAACTAGGAATAGTATTGATTCTTGGACTAAGTGCAAAGATGCTTTTATTGGAAAATACTATCCTCCTGCTAAGATTATATCCATGAGAAGTGAAATAATGAAGTTTAAACAACTTGATAATGAGCATGTTGCTCAAGCTTGGGAAAGAATGAAATCTTTAGTAAAGAATTGTCCCACTCATGGACTGACTGCTTGGATGATCATCCAAACTTTTTATGCAGGATTGAACTATTCTTCAAGGAACCTATTGGATTCAGCTGCTGGAGGGACCTTTATGACCATCACTTTGGGTGCTGCAACAAAACTATTGGATAATATGATGGTTAATTATTCTGAATGGCATACTGAGAGAGCTCCACAAGGTAAGAAGGTAAATTCTGTTGAAGAAACCTCCTACTTGAGTGAAAAGATTGATATTATTATGTCTATCTTGTTAATGGGAAAGCCCATATTAATCGAAATAATGTTCCTTTAGCCTCTTTGGCTGCTCAAGAAGAGCAAGTTGATGTGAACTTCACAAGAAATAACAACTTTGGCAACAATGCCTATGGTAATAATGCTTATAGGAACAATTTTGGTAACAACAATTATAAGCCATATCCTCCCAACAATGGTAATGCTTATGGAAATCCTTACAACAATAATAAGAGTGCTCCCTCTGAACTTGAAGTTATGCTTAAAGAGTTTATTAGTTAACAAACTGCTTTCAATAAAACTATTGAGGAAAAACTCTCTAATGCTTAAAGAAATATAGCATCTTTGGCTGAAGCTCAATCTACTTTGAATAAAATGGCTGCTAAACCTGAAACTAATGAGAATCCCTTTGTAGCTACTAATGCCATACAAGTAAGAATTGATGAAAATGTTAGACTATTAGCTGAATTACATGCTAAGTGGGAAAGGGAAGATGAAATTACTAGAAACATTAGTGTTTCTACTATCACCACCACTAGTGTTGAGGCCACTAATATTTCTACACCTTTAGGAGATAAAGTTGATTTTGATCTTGATGGTTGCAACATCTCTGAAGTTATTAAGTTCCTACAAAATCTTGCTAAAAGTCCTAATGCTAGTGCTATGAACATGGCTTTTACAAAACACATTACTGATGCTCTCATAAAGATTAAAGAAGAAAAGATGAAACATAAAGCTTCTATTCCTATAAAACAGGAAGATGGTTGGGAACCCATCATTAATATGAAAGTGAACGACTTTGATTTCAAAGCTTTGTGTGATCTTGATAGTAGTGTTTCTATTATGCCTAGAAGGATTTATGATATGCTTGATTTGCCTCCTCTTGAAGATTGTTATTTGAATATCCCGCTTGATGCTAATGCTAAAAAGAAACTCATGGGGAGTCTTAATGATGTTCTTATTATGGTTAATGATTCCTATGTCCCTGTTGATTTCTATGTTTTGGATGTTGAATACAATGCTTCTTGTCCTATTACTTTGGGAAGACCTTTTCTTAGAATTATTGGTGCCATCATTGATATGAAAGAAGGCACCATTAAATATCAACTCCCACTCAAGAAAGGTATAGAACACTTACCTAAAAAGAGAGAAAAGATTTCTTTTGCTTCTCCTATGAAAACAAAATTTGGTCTTAATGCTTCTTCATTTGAGAACACTTGATTCTTTCTTTGCTTCTTATGCCTAACTTAAAGGCGTTAAAGAAAAGTACTTGTTGGGAGATAACCCAAGAGTTTTAGTTGAGTCTTGGAAGTTATTACCTCTGTAATAACCTCTCCTTATCATTTTTATTTTCTTTTTGTGCCAAGAGTAACCTCTAATGAGAGTGAAGTAATGATTGAGAAAGTTGCTGTCCCGAAACAGATTTATGTGCTTCACCGTAAAAATTCCTGAGAGATCTCTGTACGTCGGAATGAGCTGTAATGTTTTGTGCTTCTGCCCAGGTTGTTATCTAACTTTCGTTAGTTCAACACTTTTTGATTTCAGCAATAGAAGGTCTTTGAAAAAATTCGTCTTTACCTGCTGGTCTGTTTTGAGAGATTTCTGCCATTTTCTGCATTTGCTTCTTGTTAGTTCCTTCTTGAGTTCTTTTGGGGAATTGAGCTTTTTGAGGGAATTGCTACAGTAGCTAGTGTTCTAATGGAAGTTTATTTGGTGTTAGAAATGAACCTTAAGACTTATTTATCTTAAGTGCACTAATGTTGCTAATGAGATTGTGTGAAGTTTTGTATGAAGGAAAATTTTCAGGTGTATGGAAGGAATGAGTAATGAGATAAAGGATGGACTAAAGGTCAATCTTGGGGATGCCATGCGTATCACCCCAAGAAATATCCAATAAGTACAAGCGTCAAAGCTTGGGGATGCCCAAGGCATCCCCTTCTTCATCAATAAAAATTCCAGGTTTCTTCCAAACTCTTTATTTTTATTGTTTCGTGCACAGTTGTGTTTTTCTTGTAGCGTCTTCTTTTTTCGTTTTTGTTTTTGTTAGTTTGGTTGTTTTGCTTAGTTTTCTGAATAAGTTGGTTGGACCCCCTCTTTCACACTTTGGTTTGCAAATAGTTTGGTTTGGTTTGGAAAAGAGTAGGAAAGTTCATGCTTATGTGTTAAAAAGAGCTCGTTTTTGACTGTGGCTATGCTTCGGCATGCCATGCTAGATATTGTTTTGGCTTTATGCTTAGTATTCTTTGTTGTAGCATGACTCGTTATAAACAATTGAGATTGCTTAATGTTCCTTGGATGAATCATGCGTTGTTTTAGCATATTAAAGCATAGTATAGTGGTATTCTCCTTTGATGCTTTATTTGGGTTGACTTGGCGCATGCTCACACCATGTTATGACTATCACAAGTCACCACAGCCTTTATGATCCTTTAGTTTTCAACTTGTGGTATCACTTTATGCTTTGATCAATGATGTTTTGTCGCTCTGCATGATTATGGCCATTATTGCTCTCTTAGTTTGTCCAAAGATTCCACCGTACCTACCGATGCATCCAACTCCCTAAACCAAGTTTTTCCAAAGATTCCACCGTACCTACCTACTAGCTTATGTTATTCCAAGTATATTCATGATTTTGTTTACCTTCCACTTGTTATGAGAAAACTAGTGATTCAAGCTCTCACGAACTTGATGGCACACTTTAATTTATTGCCTCTAATAAACTTGAACCATTGGGTCCTTCTTTGTTGCGTATATGCTTGCACTTTATAAGTTGAAATTAGCAGAACCATGTACCATGGGGAACGCTTTCAACATTGCACTTGTACTTTGTACCCCGTTGATATTATGTTCTTTTTCTTAAGGATCCCGGCGGTGTGAAATAAAATTGGAACTTGTAAGATCATGGAGTTTGTATGTGTGTTAGAGAAATGCCTGGGCCGCTAGCCTAAGCCATGCCTAATCATGGTGGAAACTTGCAGCATCACCATAGTGAGCACTCTATGAAGCATCCTCAATAAAAACCTATGCAAATAGCAAATAAAAAGATCGTTGAGATGCTCATTGTCTGCTTGCCTTGTCATTTTGATTATGGGAAAGCTCCCGTATCATGTGCAAGGGGTACCCCGTTGGCGGTTCTTAATGATACACATATACTTACAATGACAAGAGCTTACTCGTGACTAAAGTTGAGTAGCATGAGGATCGGTCTTCGTAAGTAAGGGGCATGAGATTTCGGTTTATAACTTGTCAAGCATATCCTCTTAGTTGTGTCACTTTAAACCTTAATCAACTTCGAGATGCTTATGATAGGGTCAATGAGAGCTGAAATCTACGAGTACCATAATTTTTGGAAGCTCTTTATGAGACTGTAATTCCTACTTCCTTTTACAAAAGGCCTTTCTTCCACCAATATATTGAGTCTCCACCTTCTACCTTTATGCACCTACTTTGAGAGCATAGTGGCCATTCTTAGTTTTATGTGCATTGTCCCAAGACTAGTTGATTGATGCATAACTTGTTATTGCTTGTTTGAAACTATTGTATCTAGTCACTCTTATGAACTTTGAAGGTGTCCTATGCATTTATATTTGCTACTCTATTGAGGGACAAGCTGATTACTATTATGCTATGTTTTCTTTATGTGAAACAAACAAACGTCTTGCAAAGCATTGTTATTCATGAATCTTTTGTTTGTGCCTTTTCATGTTGTATCAAAGCTTCTTTTCTTATTGCTAGAACTTTGTCTTTCATGTTATGATTGAAGTACTATGATCCCAGCTTTGAGTTTTGCAAATACTTTGATCAAATCTTTGATGGTGCATGTCACCTCAAAAACTATTTCTTTTTATCACTTACCTACTCGAGGACGAGCAGGAGTTAAGCTTGGGGATGTTGATACATTGCAAATGTATCTATAATTTTTGATGTTCCATGCTTGGTTTTATCCACTTTCTTGTGTTTTGTTCCAGCTTTGGAGTACTTGTATTATGATTTCTTGGACTAACCTATTAACAAGAGCCAAAGTGCCAGCTGCCTGTTTTCTGCTGTTTTTGGTTCTAGGAAAGTTAGAAAATGAATATTCTCAGAATTGGTAGGGACAAAAGCCAAAGTGCCTATTTTTCCGGAAGGGATCAAGTGCCAGAATACGAGACGGAGAAGGGCTGGGGGCCGGCCACACCACCTGGCCGCGTGGCCAGGCCTGGCCCGCGCCAGGGGGTGGTCTGGCCGCCCCCAGCACCCCCTCGGCCTCTCCTTCCGCCTATAAGTTGCCCTCGGGACGAAAACCCTAAGTACCCAATCAAAAATCCACGAAAGAGTCTGTAGCCACCGTCATCTCTATCCCTAGATCGGGAGGGATCTGAAGCTCTTCCCGGCACCCTGCCGGAGAGGGGAATTCACCCTGGAGGCCTTCTTCATCACCATGCAAGCCTCCGGTGTGATGCGTGAGTAGTTCATCCTTGGACTACGGATCCATGTAGTAGCTAGATGGCTGGTTTCTCCTCCTTTGTGCTTTCATGTTTAGATCTTATGAGCTCCGTTCATGATCAAGATCATCTATTTGTAATCCATACATGTTGTGTTTGTGGGGATCCGATGGATATTGAGATGCTATTTCAGATTGATTATTGATTCTATCATGTCTTTGTTATTTGTGATCTTGCATGCTTTCCGTTGTTAGTAGCTATCTTGGCCAAGTAGATGCTAGCAACTCCAAGAGTTAGTATTTATGCTCGATAGTGGGTTCATGCCTCTAGTAATCTGGGGAAGTGACAGAAATCTCTAAGGTACTAGATGTGCTATTGCTACTAGGGAGAAAACAACAATCCTTTGTTCATAGAACAATCGTATTGTTTACTTTATACACGGTTCGTAAAGCAATAATCTGTTGCTTGCAACTTAATACTGGAGGGGGTTCGGATGATAACCTGAAGGTGGATTATTAGTCATAGATGAAGTTGGATGGCGGTCTATGTATTATGTTGTAATGCCCAATCAAGTCTCAAAGGAGTCAAGATTATTAGTATATGCATGTATTGCTTTCTCGGTGTTTGTCAATTGCCCCGCTGTGATTTGTTCACCCAGCATGTTAACTATCTAAGGCGAGCCACCTCTAGTGAACTATAGATCCCGGTCCTTTACTTTACATACAATCTACAACTGTTTACTGCTTTGTGTTTACTTTCTACAAACTTTTATTCTTTCCATTTGATACGTTTAATCCTTTGTTTTCCGCAAAACACGGTGAGATTGACAACCTCATCGCAAGTTGGGGACAAAGTTCTGTGTTTGTGTTATGCAGGTCTCCACATTGCTACTAGCACCGGTGCATCGCCAAAGCTCAGCTAGTAACACCTTTGAGGTGTTTCCTTGCTGCTACTGGTTCGATTAAACCTTGGTTTCATAACTGAGGGAAACTTGCTGTTGTGCTCATCATACCTTCCTCTTGAGGTTCCCAATGAGATCTACATCAACACCGCCATCAAGCATTTTTCTGGGCGCCGTGCATTGAGCCATCGACCTGCAGGATTGTTGCAACCATTGCAGATTTCGGAATGGAAATGGGATTCCGTCGGAATGCACTTTATCACTGGTTTGCCTACTTCCAGTAGGGGAAATGACTCAATATGGGTCATAGTTGATAGACCGTCCAAGGTAGCCCACTTCATACCTGTCAAGACAACCTACCAGAGTGCGAAGCTAGCAGAACTGTATATTGCTAGGATTGTCAGTCTTCATGGAACCCCCAAGACCATCGTATCAGATCGAGGGACCCAGTTCACCTCAAGATTTTGGCAGAAGGTCCAAGAAGGATTAGGAACCAAGTTGAACTTCAGTACCGCTTATCACGCGCAAACTGATGGACAGACTGAGAGAGTCAACCAGATCCTAGAGGATATGCTTAGAGCTTGTGTGTTGGAATACAGTTCAAAATGGGAAGACTGCCTGCCTTTCACAGAATTCTCATATAACAACAGTTATCAAGCTAGTTTGTAGATGGCACCATTTGAATTCCTATACGGAAGAAAGTGTCGTACCCCTTTGAATTGGTCGAAAGTAGGAGAGAGTCAGATCTTTGGACCCGACATTCTCCGGGACACAGAAGAGAAAGTTCACAAAGTCCGTGAGCACCTCAAGACCGCTCAATCCAGACAGAAGAGTTATGCTGACAAGAGAAGGAGATACCTGACTTTCAATGTCGGAGATTTTGTATATCTCAAGGTTTCACCATTGAAGGGAACTCAATGCTTTAGTCTGAAGGGAAATTTAGCCCCCAGATATATCGGACCTTTCAAGATTCTGAACCATCGAGGAGAAGTATCGTATCAGCTAGAACTGCCTAAAGAGATGTCAGCCATCCACAATGTGTTCCATATCTCGTTACTTCGCAAATGCTTGGAAGTGCCCGAGCAGACTGAAGTTTTCAAGAACATCGATCAGAGAGCCGTAGAAATCAACAATGACCTGACCTATCGGGAAGTGCCCATCCATATCTTAGAATAAGACTACAGAACCACCAGGACCAGGAGTATCAAATTTCTCAAGATTCAGTGGAGCAACCATACCGAGGAGGAAGCTACCTGGGAGCGCGAAGATTACATTAGGACAAAGTTTCCAGATCTCTTTAGTTCCTAGTTTTCTTTGAAAATCTCGGGACGAGATTTTGTTTAAGGGGGGAAGGTTTGTAACATCCCAAAACTTTAATCCAAGCTTATCAAGATCCAAATCATCAAAATTGTCGTGGTGGTGTCACGGCAGATGCCATGGATAGGCTAAAGGTGGGGACTAATAGCACTAGGGGAATCCAGGGAGGGATAGTGAGGTGATTCTCCACACAGAATGTTCGTATTCGATTCACTTCCAAGGTTACAAGTGCTCCTAGAGCTGTATTGGCGAGAGGAGGAAGAAGGAACTCTCTTACTCTCACCCACAGTTAATCCGTACAAGACCAACTAGAGATCAACCCTTAGAACCTAAAACCAATCAGAATATCCCCGCCCCTTCTACAGAGGCCCTGGCCCTCCTTATATAGGGGTGGCTAGGTCTCCTCTTAGGGCATACGTGGAGGCATATTCCAGGGAATATGCCTCCTCCCAAAATAGCAAACCGACCGGGGTGCTTTTCCCCTGCGTCACCCATGCAGAGGCTACGTGAGCCTCTGCGGCGCCTGCGTCAGCCGACACGGGCGTCGTCACCTCTGTCGGCAACGCCTAGGTGGTCCTTCCCTTGTTTGCTTCGCTCACACTTGTTCCTGCATACAAGTTAGATTTATCTATCCGGCTCACTGCTTAAGTCGGATGAGCCTCGGTTAGGTGGACACCCCCTGGTGCAGGTTACCCGAGATTGATGCGCCTTGAGGTAACTCGGCCAGCATTCGCTTTGACCTTGCCGTACCTCGGCTAACTCAGCCTTTATACCCCGGCGTGACCCTACCCGGGGGTATCCCCCCAACATTAGTCCCCGAAGCTGGTGCGGTCTTAGTTGCCTTAGCCGCTAAGGCCACGGCAGGTTCAATTCCACTGAGCTTTGTGCTCCTTCTCCGAGTTTCCTCCTTATCTCGGATTCTTTGGATTTACTTTCCCTTGGCACATTCCAAGTTTTCTCTCGCTGGCCGGGTTACCACCTTATCTCGGATCCCATGGGTTTACTTTCCCTTGGCACGTTCCAAGTTTTCACTTGCTGGCCGGGTTACCGTGGTCTCATCCGGGTCTTATTTCCTTCTCTTGTACGCTAACCGACGTGGAGGCTAATCATCAGGTTGCCTCATTTTAAGGGCCAGCCACACTAACCGCCGCAGTAATTGTCAGTTATCACTGCGTGCGGGTCACGTCACGCCTGCCTCCTCGTTAACCGCATCAATGCGTCATGTCATGGGATCAGCTACACCTTGTGGCCTTCTGTGTGGCTCGCTGCTGATTGGTCGATGCGGGCTATACACGGCCACATCGTGTGGCGTACCCGCATGACATGATCCCACTTCCCATTCGAGGGAGTGGTTAAATAGGGGAGGGGCGCACCCCTTAGGTCTTTTCCCCCTTCCGCGCCCCTCTGCCTCTAGCTCTTCTTCTTCTTCATCTTCCCGGTGATAGCGTCGCCGCCACTGCTTCTAGGTAGCAGTGCTGCCGCCGCACTGCTTCCCCACACCTCTGCTTCGCCGTCGCTATTGCGCACCTCCTCCGCCACGGGTCGCTGTCAATATAGGCCGCTTCCCCCCACCGCTGCTAGCGACAGTGAGGGCAACGAACTGGAGATGACAGAAGAGGAGATCGTCGTTGCTGAGCAGGGGATGGAGGAGGACACTGCGACGGCGGACCGTGGTGCATGGGCTGGCTCCTGGGTCTGCCAGGACGACCTGGACTGGCTCTACCGCACCAGGCGCATCCCCGCCGAAGTCACTGCGCGCATTGCCTCTGCCGAACTCGCCCCCTCACCCAATCCGGGTGAGTTTGTGGTATTCTTGTCACACTTCCATCGGGGGTTCAGTTTACCAGTTAGCGACTTTTTCCATGATTGGTTGAATACCTATGAACTCCAGCCGCACCACCTTCCTGCCAATGCAATTACTTCTCTTTCTGCTTTCGCCTCCATGATCGAAGGCTATGCCAGACTATGGCCCACGAAGGAGCTATGGATCCGGTTATTTGGCCTTTGTCGTAATGTCATTCGGAACATTCAACTTGATCCGGAGGACAAGCAGCTCACTCCATTAGGAGCTGCGTCCATCTCACCCGGGAGGTTCTCTGTCTTTCCCCGGGTTACCGGGCTAGATTCCTGCAAAGGATGGGTCCGGACCTTCTTCTATGTTTGGAATGAAGGCACTGAAGATTTGATCCGGCTTCGCCCCTATGCTCCGGGTCCTCCTAACCCGGAGTTATGGGACGTTGTCCCCAAGAAGCCCACAGTCTTGGCCAACCAGGTCAATAAAAGGTTCAAGGAGCTGAAGGAGCTCGGGTTGCGCAACAAGGACGCCATGATCACATTCGTCCGCAACCGGATCTCCCCTCTCCAGAAGCGCACTCACAAGGTGTGCCACATGAGCTGGGGCCACGACCCCAACCGGACCTCGTCCTTCGAGCTTAGCAACATAGAAATCTACCGCCGGGTCAAGGTGCTCTTTACCACCCACAAGAACTTCTCCTCTGAGTGGACGTGGGGAATTGAGCATTATTGCCGGGATAGGCTTACTCCCATGGTAAGCTTCGTGCCACCAACTTTCTCCGAATTAAACCTTATGTCGGTTGCTGTTGTATTTTAACTCTGTTGTCTTTTTTCTCCTTTAGCAATTCCTTTAGCAGACTATCGAGGATGGCACCGATCCCACCCTCAAATGTGCGCCTGACCGGGAAAGCTCGGACGAGGAAGAACCGGACCAGGAGATGTTCCGCCCGACGGCCGACGCGACCAAGCGACCCACCGGTAAACTCTCTTCTATTAGAGATTGGCCTGATGATGAAGATGACTCGGATATCGAGGTGATGGAAGTTGTTGACGATGTCCCCCTTTCTTATGCTTTTCCGGCATCAGCTAACCCCGGTGGGCAGATCCACGAGGACCCTCCCCTCGCTATGGGTGAACCTGTTCCGGTAGCACCGAAGAAGAGGCGTGGAGCTGCATCAATGTCGTGGTGGTGTCACGGCAGATGCCATGGATAGGCTAAAGGTGGGGACTAATACACGCTAGGGGAATCCAGGGAGGGATAGTGGAGTGATTCTCCACACAGAAGATTGTATTCCTTTCAACTTTACAAGCGCTCCTAGAGCTGTATTGGCGAGAGGAGGAAGAAGAATCTCTCTTACTCTCAACTACAGTTCACTCCTAGAACCTTAGCAAAATCTGTATTAAAGAAAGACCAACCCAACTAGCGTTCAACCCCCTCTACTGAAACCCTAGTCCCCCTTATATAGAGGGGGCTCGGTCTCTGCCTAGGGCATACGTGGAGGCATATTCCTAAGAATATGCCTCCTCTCAAAGTAGTAACCTGACTAGGGTGCTTTTCCCCCGCATCATACATGCTTTAGCTACGTGAGCCTCTGCGGCGCCCGCGTCAGCCGACACGGGCGTCGTCACCCTTGTCGGCTATGACCCGGTGGTCCTGCCCTTGCTTGCTTCGCTCATGCAGTGCGTACCGGGCCTTATTTTTGACCAGAGAGATTCCTTCCTTCTCCTAGAAGCTAAACGGGACCCGGATCATGGTAGATCCGGCCACACCTGTTCCTGCATACAAGTTAGACAAGCACTTCCGACTTACTCCTTAAGTAGGTTGAGACAATGTTAGGCGACCCCCCTGGCCCGGTTTACTCCGTGATCCGGCCTGCGTTGAGGTGACCTGGCCAGCATCTGCTTTGACCCTGCTGAACCTCGGCTAACTCGGCCCTTATACCCCGGAGTGACCCTACCCGGGGGTATCCCCCCAGCATTAGTCCCCGAAGCTGGTGCGGTCTTAGCTGCCTTGGCTGCTAAGGCCACATCAGGTTCATTTATGTTCGAGCCTTGGACGTTTATTTCCGGGTTAGCTCTTTATCTCGGATTATATGGATTTACGTTCCCTTCGCACGTTCCAAGTTTTCACTTGCCGACCGGGTTACCACTTTGACTCGGATCTCATGGTTTTACTTTCCCTCTGCACACTCTAAGTTTTTACTTGCCGTCTGGGTTACCATGGTTTGATCCGAGCCTTGTTTCCTTCTCTCATACACCAACCCACGTGGAGGCTAATCATTACGTTGTCTTATTTTAAGGGCCTGCACAGTAACCGCCACAGTAATTGTCAGTTATCACTATGCGTGGGTCACGTCATGCCTGCCTCCTCGTTTACCGCATCTGTGCGTCACGTCACGGGATCGCTTCTGCTCTGTGGCCCTCTGTGTGGCTCCTCTACGATTGGCTGAGGCGTGTGATACACAGCCACACTATGTTGCTTATTGCCAGGGCGCGATCCCACTCACCCTCTCAGGGGGTGGTTAAGTAGTGGAGGGGCGCATCCCTTAGAATTTTTCCCTCTTCTGCGCCTCTCTGCCTGTTGCTCTTCTTCTTCATCTTCCTCGCGACCGTGCCGCCGCGCTGCCGCCAGTGCCCCTAGCAGTAGCGCCGCCGCTGTACTTTCCCCATGCCTCTGCATCGCAGCTACCGCTGTGCAACTTCCTCGCCACGGGTCCTCGCCAATCCAGGCCTCAGATTCCCGCCGCCGCCAGCGCCAGCGAGGGTAGCGAGCACGAGATGACGGAGGAGGAGCTCGTCGTCGCCGAGCAAGAAATGGAGGAGGACGCCGCTGCGGCGGACCGTGGCGCGTGGGCTAGATCATGGGTCTATCAAGATGACCTTGACTGGCTCTACCGGACCAGACGCATTCCTGCCGGCGTTGCCGCTCGTCTCCCTTCCACCGAACTAGCCCCCTCACCCAATCCGGGTGAGTTCGTCGTGTTCCTGTCCCACTTTCAACGGGGATTCGGTCTGCCGGTGAGCGATTTCTTCCGGGATTGGCTTAGCACCTACCACCTACAGCCGCACCATCTTCCAGCCAATGCTATCACCTCTCTCTCTGCCTTTGCTTCTACGATCGAAGGCTACACCGGACTGTGGCCCACGAAGGAGCTGTGGATCCGGTTCTTCGTCCTTCGTCGTAACGTCATCCCCAATATCCAAGTTGAATCCGAGGACAAGCAGCTCACCCAATTTGGAGCTGCGTCCATCTCACCCCGGAGGACTTCCATTTCCCCCGGTTCACCGGGCTTGACTCCTGCAAAGGATAGGCCCGGACCTTCTTCTATATCCGGAACTCGGGCACCGAAGATTTGATTCGGTTGCTCCCCTACACTCCGGGTCCACCTGATCCGGAATTCTGGGAGGAGGTCTCCAAGAAGCCCACGGCTCTGGCCAACCAAGTTAACAAGAGGTTCACGGAACTGAAGAAACTCGGATTGTGCAACGAGGATGCTATGATCACGTTAAATGCGCACCGAATCTCTCCCTCGAGCGCACCCACAAGGTGTGCCACATGAGTTTCGGCCGCGACCCCAACCGGACCTCCTCCTTCGAGCTGAGCAACACGGAGATTTTTCGCCGGGTTAAGGCTCTCTTCACCACCCACAAGGATTTCTCCGCCGAATGGACGTGGGGAATTGAGCACTTCTGTCGTGACAGGCTCCCTCCCACGGTAAGCTTCACGGGGCAAACTTATTTCGGATCAAATATGTGTCAGTTTTTGCTGTATTTTTGACTCTGTTCTTCATGCTTTCTCTCAGTTCTTCCTTCAGCAAACTCTTGAGGATGGTACGGATCCGACCCTTAAGTGGGCGCCGGACCGAGAAATCCTGGATGAGGAGGAGCCGGACCAGGAGATGTTTCTCCCTATGACCGATGCTACAAAACGACCCAGCGGTAAATTCTCTTCTCTTAGAGACTGGCCCGATGATGAGGATGACTCGAATGTCGACGTGATTGAACCTGTTGAGGCTGTCCCTCTTTCTTTTGCCTTTCCGGCATCAACTAACCCCGATGGGCATATCCACGAGGATCCTCCACTTGCTACGGGCGAGCCGGTTCCGGTGGTGTCAAAGAAGAAGCGCGGAGCCGCACCAAGTTCCTCCTCCGAACCTTCTCAGCCCACAAAAAGGCGAAAGAAGGCCGGAGACAAGACTGCCTCCAAGCCGGCAGGCAAAGCCCCGGCACGAAGAGCCCTGAAACCCAAGGAAGCCGAAACCTCGGATGCGTAAGTAATTTTTCATTGTGTAACTCACTTCTCCTTGCATCATGGTAATTTCTCTTCTGACATTATTCTCTTCTTTAGGGCTCCGGTGGAGGTCCCTCAGAGCGGATCAAGCATCTCTTCACCACTTCGATCTGGCCCTTCTCCTCCTCGTGACGACGAGTCACGTCCGCTGAGCCCTATTCCAGAGGGTTCTGCGGCTGCTCTGGGTTCCACACTACCTCGTCGAGAGGAACGCGACCTCGGAGCAGGAGGGGTCGGTCCAGCCGAGGCGACGGCATCCACCACTTCAGCATCGCCGCAACCAGTAGCCACCGAGTCTATCTCAACACCAGCACGAAAGCAGTTCAAGACCGGTGGCCGAGCACCAGCACCTGTTCCGGCACCAAGAAACCCAACAACAGCTCCAAGTCCAGCTACAAGAGCTCCAGTGCCAAGTTCTTCCGCCTCGTCCGAGTCATCTCAACTTCGGCAAGGAACTACTCTAGCATCTTCTAAGGGGAAATCCACTTCAGTTACTTCTTCCCAGCAAGCTAAGGGCAAAAAGGCTCTGGATGCCACCAAGTCTGCATTTGTCGAGGCTGGGCAGCGAACCCTAGCGTCGATGCTTCCCAAGAAAGCTCCAGTAGCAAAGGATGTTCCTGTCGAGCCAACTGATGCGCAGCATATGGTTCTGCATACTAGCCCAGCTCTTGCCTTGGTTGAGAGGAAAGAAACGCACGCGAAGGGCTTTGTGGCACCCCATATGCCCACCGGTGAGCGGTACCCTCCGAGCCTTATTGAGTTCGTCATGAATGAATAAGCGGAGATAAATCCCACAACGATCTCCCGAAAAAGTTCGGCCCCGCAGAATTTTCCGCCCAAATGAATACCGCCGCTAAGGCAATTAACCTCGCGGGGCGAATGATGGAGGTATGCCGTTTCTCCTTTACATGCTGTAGATAATAACCATTAGTCCCCGAGCCTCCGGTGGAGTAGCTTGTTACTCGGCTGGATGCTCATTAGAACACTAACGTAGCTCCATGTGAACTTTGAATATGCACACACCTAGAGCCGGGTTAAGTTCCACTTGGCCTGGATCTTGTATACTTTGAATATGCACACACCTAGAGCCGGGTTAGGTTCCACTTGGCCTAGATCTTGTATACTTCGAATATGCATGCACCTAGAGCCGGGTTAGGTTCCACTTGGCCCGAATCTTGTATACTTCGAATATGCACACACCTAGAGCCGGGTTAGGTTCCACTTGGCCTGGATCTTGTATACTTCAAATATGCACACACCTAGAGCTGGGTTAGGTTCCACTTGTCCTGGATCTTGTACACTTCGAATATACACACACCTAGAGCCGGGTTAAGTTGCACTTGGCCCGTATCTTGTACACTTCGAATATGCACACACCTAGAGCCGCGTTAAGTTCCACTTGGCCCGGATCTTGTACACTTTGAATATGCACACACCTAGAGCCGGGTTAGTTTCCTTGGGCCGGATCTTGTACACTTTGAATATGCACACACCTAGAGCCGGGTTAAGTTCCACTTGGCCTGGATCTTGTACACTTCGAATATGCACACACCTAGAGCCGGGTTAAGTTCCACTTGGCCCGGATCTTGTACACTTCGAATATGCACACACCTAGAGCCAGGTTAAGTTCCACTTGGCCCAGATCTTGTACACTTTGAATATGCACAAGGATTAAGCTAAATGTTTGTACACTTTTTAGGTGACCACCAACCGCCGGAGCGCTTAGTTCCAGCGTCTCCTGGATACTCACAAAATGCTGCTCGCAAAGCACAATGCACATCTCACTGAGCACGAGAAAAGGGGTGAGTTCTCTTCTCCACATTTTTCTGTTTTCCTTCATCTTTTTCTGCTGAACTAACCCATCCTTTGGTTTTCGCAGCTGGGGTGGAGGCTGAGAACAAGCTTATGACGAAGAATCTGGATCAGATTAAGGGTAAGCTACTTTTGTCCGACCTTGTTTTGCTTTCTATCTCCTTTTCTCCTTCGCTCGGCAAACATTCATACCTCGGCCTTGCCGGGTTAACTAACTATTTCAAAGGAAGATCGCCGAAGTGTGCCCGTGTGCGTCGATATGATGCTGCATTTTCTCGAACAAGCAGGGAAGCATCAGGCCGAGCTCAAGAAGAAAGACGATGAGCTTGCCCTCCTCTGAACCAAGGATGACGAGATTGCCAAGTTAAAGGCCGAGATGAAGAAAATGAAAGCACAGCACCAAACCGAGCTTGAAAAGGCTGGCCAGGACTACACCGAAGAGCGCGAGCACCTCAATCTCCAAATTGCCAAGGACCGAGAACTTCTCCAGGAGGCCGATGTCAAGCTTGAGTCGGCGAACGCTGAACTGGTGCAGCTCCGCAATAGACGCGATGATTGTACCAAGGAATTGACCCGGATCCATAGCCATATTTTACATAAGTTCCTTTTCCTTATCCGGCATATTTCTCCAGGTTACCTCACATGTATTTTCATTACTTGCTCTTCTCTTGTCTCGTTTTTAGGAAAATTTCCAGAGGGTACTCCCATTGCGAGCGCCGCTGTTGCCAATTTCCGCCGAGATAGGGGTACTCCTGTCGCTCCTAACGGTGAAGGCATTCCCTATGTCATGGAGGACCTGTTGGTCAGCCTGTCATCTCGCGTGGAAATCATCAAGAACTACGGCAAGGATCTCCTTGACGTTTCATTCCGAATCTTCAACACGTTCTGGCCTGGCAAAGACACTCCGGAGAGAATCGCAATTCTTGCTGAAAAGCTGACAGAAATTGAGACCCAACTCGACCTTTGGAGGGAGTCCGCTGGACGTGCCGCAGCTGAGACCGTTCTTCACCACATACTTGCGTGGTATGATAAGATCGACCTCAACCTCCTGACGTGCCTGTGCACCGGATCCAAATGGACCAATGACCCGGAGTGGGTAGCTCGGCGCCAGGCTTGCGCCCATAGCCTCATTGAATTTGCTCCCATTCATTAATGGAATGAGGGACCGAGCTCCTGGAAGCCGCTGGTGACGAAAATGCTGAGAACATGGAAGATGGCTCGCACGAGGGTGAAGAGGACGATGCCTCGGATATCGAAGAAGACGAAGATGACGCCGAACTTCCTCCTCCTACTGCTCCTTGAGTGAAAACACTTTAACATTTATCAGATCCCCGGTATGCCGGGTGGAATTGTATCCAGTACACATGTGATATTTTGCTACTAAGTTTCTAATGCCAGATTAACATGGGCGCAGTCCCCGAGTTTCACTCTCTTGTTTGTCCAATCTTTGGGCTTGGTTCGTGTCTACCTTGATTCGGTTTTACGACTTACGAATCCGAGCTTCAAAAATTGTTTTAACAAGACTTGGAAACTTTAGGCTTAGCTCAAAATAATTCAGCATAATAATTTGAAAGTAAATACAAGGTTAGTCCGAAAAACAAACGTCGGCTCGATTAAGTTCTTTTCCTTAGTTGTTTTTCATGTGTTACGCAATTCCAAACTTGTTCTCTTGCTTGCCATGAAGCCAATTCTTGTTGGACAGTAGCAAGTCGAAGAGTTGGGTTTTTGGTGCTCACACACTACTAATCCGAGTTAAGTAGAACAACTTACTCCAGCTGGCATATAAATAATGAAAAACAACAAATATTTTTAAGGAAGTCCCTGAGTTACTGCTCGAGGTGCCAACATTTCATTGATAGGCTCATTGTCGGCATACATACCGACGTATGAGAAGACTCGGGTACATACACTTCTCTGCTAAGTGTAGAAAGGACGAAGTAGAGCTACATTCCATGGACGCTTAGATTCCTCGCCGGACCTGTCCGCCTTGTCCTTTTCCTGTGGCTTTGCATCGATAAGATAATAAGAATCATTGTGCAATGCTTTGCTCACAATGAATGGCTCTTCCCATGGGGGGATAACTTATGCATGCCAGCAGTACGTTGTACCAACCGGAGCACCCGATCACCTTCCCGGAAGACTCGGGGGCTTACTTCCCGGCTATGATAGCGTCAGAGATTTTGCTGATATATGGCAGATCTGGACAATGCCAATTCTCTCGCTTCTTCCAGCAGATCAACATCATTTTGCCGGGCTTCTTGCACTTCGGCTTCCGTGTATTGGGTGACCCTAGGCGAATCGTGCTCTATGTCGGCTGGTAATACAGCTTCTGCCCCATATACCAGAAAAAATGGCATATAGCCTGTTGATCGATTCAGAGTTGTTCTTAAACTCCATAGTACCGCTGGTAGTTATTCTATCCAGCACCCTGCTGATCTTTGCAGCGGCTCAATGAGCCGGGGTTTTATCCTGGATAATACCAATCCGTTGGATCTTTCCACTTGTCCGTTTGATGTGGGGTGGGCTAACGAGGCAACGTCCAGCCGGATCTTCTTATCCCGGCAGAATCGCGCAAATGCTCCTTCAGCAAAATTTGTGCCATTATCAGTTATGATACTGTGAGGATAACCGTATCTCAAGATAATGTCTTTGAGAAATGTTACGGCCGTAGCTCCATCACATTTTCTTATAGGCTTCACTTCAATCCATTTTGTAAACTTATCCACCATGACCCAAATGTGAGCCATATTCCCCCTTGCTGGTTTGAACGGGCCAACCATATCCAAACACCATACGGCAAATGGCCACGTGATTGGTATGGTTTTGAGTTACGACATAGGCATATGTGTTTTGGTAGCATACCTCTGACAACCATTGGTTTTCTCACTAGATCTTCTGCTTGTTCTAAGGCGCTTGGCCAGTAGAATCCATGTCGGAAAGATTTTGCCACTAAGGCTCGGGACGAGGCATGATGCCCGCACTCCCCTTGGTGTATATCTCGGAGGATGTCAAGCCCTTCTTTCGGGTCAACGCATCGCTAGAGGACATTGGTCATACTCCGTTTGTGTAGCTCGGAATTGATGATTGTGTATGCCTTTGCCCTCCTCTAAGTTTGCCTGGATAACACATCCACAGTGGGTAACATTCCATCTTTCAGGAATTGAAATATAGGTAGTGCCCAAGCTGGTATTGCTCGTAGAAGGAACACATCCTCATCAATTTCCATCTGATCCACCGGCATAACTTCAAACGGATCATGCTGAGCAGTCCTCGGGTCCTGCGAGGAAGTTCCCGGGTTCACTGAGGCAGTCCCCGGGTTTCGTGCACTACCTCCCATGTCAATGTCCATGGGCATGGCTCCGGATTTTGTATGTTCTGGGACATAGATTGAGTCAGTTCCTGGGGACGGCCTGATAGACAGTTTTCTAAGGTGTTCCAATGCTACACCCGGTGGAATTGCTTGTCGGGTTGATCGGAGCTTTGACAGCATGTCGGTAGCCTCATTTTCCACCCGGGGTACATGGTGAAATTCACATCCCTCAAAGTAACCAGATATCTTCGCTTCATGAAATCAGCGAGGCCATGTTTGGATCAAGGGCGTCCCACAGTCCTGACACTTGCTGTACTACCAAATCCGAGTCGCCAAAGCATAGGATCCGACGTATCCCAATCTCTTTTGCCAGTTTGAGCCCATGCACAAGTGCTTCATACTCACCGACATTGTTCGATGCCGCGAAATGGATCTGCAGCACGTATTTCAGCTGGTCCTTCTTTGGCGAGGTAAGCACAACTCCGGCGCCTATCCCGGTTTTTGTTTTTGACCTGTCAAAATGCATCCTCCAGTAGTTTGGATCTGGTGGCAGTGGTTCATATTGTACCACGGCCCAGTCCACAAAAAAGTCGGCCACAGCCTGAGACTTGATTGCTTCTCTTCTATCATATTGTGGCGCATAAGGAGCTAGTTCAATTGCCCATTTTGCAATTCTGCCACTCGCATCTTTGTTGCTCATTATCTCGGATATGGGAGCTTCACATATTACTTTGATGGGATGCTCCTCAAAGTAATGCTTTAACTTCTTAGCTGCCATATAGACACCATATGCCACCTTTTGATAGTGTGGGTAGTTCTTCTTCGAGGCAGACAATACCTCGCTCAAGTAATACACTGGCCTTTGCACCGACTTACCCTCTTCGTCGCGCTCTACCACAATCACTGCACTTACAACTCGGTTGGTTGCGGCTATGTACAGCAACATTGGCTCCTTTGATAGTGGAGAGGCTAACACCGGTGAAGTGGGTAACATCTTCTTTAAGTGGGCAAAGGCTTCATCTGCTTGTGGCGTCCAAACGAACTTATCCGACTTTTTCATGAGTTGGTAGAGAGGCAATGCCTTTTCTCCCAACTGACATACAAACTGACTTAACGATGCCAGGCAACCAGTGAACTTCTGGACATTGTTAAGACACTTCGGCAGTTCCATTCGTTCAATAGCCCGGATCTTAGTTGGATTAACCTCGATACCTCGGTTGGAGATGAGAAATCCGAGTAACTTTCCTGCCAGGACACCAAAGGTACATTTTTCCGGATTAAGCTTCATTCGGAACCTTCTTAAGTTTGGAAATGTCTGCCTTATGTCGTCAAGGAGCGTTTTGCTTTCCTTGGTCTTGATAACCACATCATCCACGTACACATGTACATTTTGACCAATTTGGTCGTGCAAACATTTTTGCATACATCTTTGGTACGTTGCCCCTGCATTATGTAAACCAAATGGCATGGTGCGATAGCAATAAGACCAATCACGGGGTGATAAATGCAGTCTTTATTTGATCATCCGGATTCAG
Organism: Avena insularis; assembly: GCA_023614405.1. Classification (NCBI taxonomy): domain Eukaryota; kingdom Viridiplantae; phylum Streptophyta; class Magnoliopsida; order Poales; family Poaceae; genus Avena; species Avena insularis. Next base: position 218,941,865 of record CM042696.1, on the reverse strand, counting down.
AGGTATCTGGTGGAAACCAGAATATGCATCAATGAATGACAACAGTTCACATCCAGCAGTTGAGTCTATGACCTGATCTATCCTCGGCAGTGGAAATGGATCTTTTGGACACGCCTTGTTTAAGTTCGTGTAATCGATACACATACGCCAAACCACTGCCACATTCAGATCATCTTTCTTCTTCTCCGCCAGCACCGGATTAGATAGCCAATCCGGGTAAAGTACTTCCATGATAAATCTTGCTGCTAGTAACCGAGCTATTTCATCTCCAATGACTTTTCTCCTATCCTCGGCGAAGCGGCGGAGAGGTTGCTTCACCGTCTTTGCTCCGGGTCTCACGTTTAAAGAGTGCTTGGCCAACTCCCTCGGAACACCTTGCAAGTCCTGTGTGGACCAAGCAAAAATATCCCGATTCTCACGGAGGAAGTTGACGAGCTCACTTTCCTATTTATCATTCAACCCGGCACCAATTTTTACGGTGCGCTTTGGGAACATATCATCAACAGGCACTTTCTTAGTATCCTTTGCGGCTTGGAATGAAACGCTACCATGCGGGTTACTGAGCGCCGACATATGCTGCTGCGCGGACTGAGCCAATGCTGCTACCTCTTGGATTTTTTTCTCTTGCGCAATCACAAGTGACTCGGCTAGGTTAGACCCGGCTGAGGCGCACTCAATGGAACGTCGGAAATCTCCAGCAATGGTAATCACTCTGTTTGGCCCGGGCAACTTCATCTTCAAGTAACTGATGTGACAGCTCGCCATGAACTTGTTCAATGCTGGTCTTTCGAGTAACGCGTGATACGCACTTTCCAAGTTCACCACCTCAAACTCCAAATTCTCAGTTCGGCAATTATCTCTTGTGCCAAACAAGACGTCAACCCGCACTTTGCCTATGGGCTCACAAGAAATTCCTGGCACAATACCATGGAAAGTTGTCCTTGTAGCTTGGAGCATGTTCTTCGAGATACCCAACTTGCGCATTGTATCCGCGTACATGATGTTGATGCTGCTGCCATTGTCAATCAGTACCTTGGAGAACCTCACATTGATGTTAGGCCTAATGAATGTCGGCTCCAGCACTAACGCATATGAGCCAGGGCTCGGGATAAGCTTGGGATGATCTTTGTTGTTCCAGGTGATTTCCTGGTCCGACCAAGGCATATACCTCGTCACCGCTGGCATTACCGCATTGACCTCCATATGTCGGCGCTGCAAGCTCTTTCTATCGGTTTCCTCTGTGGTAAACACACAGTAACTCTGATGATGCTCCCTGTACTCATTCCTCCTCTCATTTCCGGGGTACCTCTGATCCGGTTGATTCTGGTTTTCTACTTGATGCACTGCATCCCTTCTCTCATGATTATCATACCTCGGCAGAGAGGGAGGCAACATTAGCTGTTGCGTGTTTGCTCCGGAGAGCAATTGCTGCCGGGGTAACTCCTGCCGAGGTTGATCATTCCGGGGTGCCTGAGCATTCCCCGAACCACCTTGTTCTATCTTCTGCATCCACTCACATTGCCTCGTTGTATGACCCGCTGGGTTACTCGGATTTGGCGTGTGAAATTTACACGGCTGATCCAACATCGACTCATAAGTGTACCTCGGACGGTCCTTCTTTTCTTGCCACTGTTTCTTCTGCTCTGGCATCCAAGTTTTCTTGCCATCATTCCTTGGTGTCCATTGTTGCCCTCCAGTTTTCTGATGTTGGTTGCTCCCTATTCCGGGCTGATCTTGATTCACAACTGCAACTTGTTGCGAACTGTACCGGTGATCTGGCCTATCATCTCTCCTTTTACCTCTGTAATCATTCCTTCGGGATGATCCGGCTCCATCTCTCTCATAGTACTCCTCATTCGACTCGTTCGACACGAGCCTAGGTTGAGTCGGATCACCCAAAGCGTACGAATCAGCAATCCGGATCATTTCTGCCAAAGTGGTTGGCATTTTCCTTTGCATCTTTTGCCATAGCTGGCTTGCATATCTGCATCCTTGTGCAAACCACCCTATGGCCTGTGACTCTATCACGCCCTCACATGAGTTTCTCACGGTACACCACCAGGTCAAAAACTCCCGGTCCGTCTCATTCGGTCTCTGCTTGCACATAGCTAGGGTCTATGGCCTATTTGGCCTCTGATACGTACTTGAGAAATTGCTGATAAACATTTCCTCAAAATCGATCCAGCAGTTAATACTTCCAGGCGGCAAATTGTTCAACCATAGCCTTGCTGGCCCCTCCAACATCTGGGGTACATATCTCACAGCCCATCGCAAGTTACCTGTAGCAATTTTCACAGCCGTAGCATAGTTTATCAACCGATCCGCCGGCTTAGTGCTGCCGTCATACATCTTCGTGCCTCTGGGTAACTGGAAGTTAGGTACCGGTGGCTCTTGCATGATCCGGGGTCCAAAACACGCGGGACCCGGAGGACCTTGACTTTCAATCTGCTCCGACCTATAGAGCCGATCCAGTTTCAACCTGGTGTCATCCGGCATCAGATCCCTGCTTCCCAATCTCGACCCTATCACATGATAGTCCGGCCTTGGGTATCCCGCATTCACCATTTCCGAATCTCCTTCGTTATACCGGTCTCGCTCTCATGGCGCATCTCTCTGTTGCATACCTCGGCCAGCACTTTTCTCTTGCCTTGGTATATTCCGCTGCTACGGTTGTCCTGCCAAGTTGCGCTGTCCGGCATTGCCATTAACAGCGTTTCCTTGACCGGCATTGCCTTGGTCACGGTTACCTCGGCCAGCTTCACCTCGGCTTACACTCTGTCGATCATCATTTCTTTGTACCTCTTTTGCTTTTCCTGCCCTTGTCGGGTCATACGGAACAATCTGCTTGTTTCTCCTGGCCGAGGTTACTACCTCTTCTCTCCTAGGACCACCATGAGGGGACGATGCAGCTCCAGCGGATTTCTCCGGGTTACCCACCGCCGAAAGAACGATCTTGGAGGCCCCAGCTCTCTCCGGGTTTGCCCTGAGCAGTTCCTCATTTTGCGTGTTCGCGATCCGAACCAACTCATTGACCCTATCTTGCTTTCTTTGACGGGCTTCACCCGTTAGACCCTCTAACTCGGACGCAGCTGCATCCGCTGCTCTGAGGTTTTTTGCCGGGGTACTATACTTCGGCAGCCCTACGGACAAACAGTTCTCTGACTCCTCAATCCTAGTGTCACCCTCTTTGTTCATTTCACTCATGGGATTTCTTCCCTTTACTTTTTCAGAATCTACTTTATTTGCCTTTGCGTAGTCACGCAGCGTCATGTTCAACGACTGCTGAGCCGCAGCTATCTTTTTGCTCCCTCTAGAATTTTCTTCCTAGTTTCCTCTAGCTCGGCCTATGCCTGAGCCGGATCTACCACTACTGCTACCGGGTTTGCCAACATATCCATAGCTTCTCTCAGTACATTCTTAGGCCTCTCTAGTGGAGGACCTCTACTTTTCCTCAGTGTCTTAGGAGTTACCTCCGGATCTGGTGCCGGATCCTTGCTCATGCCTGCACCTGGCGTAGTCATCATCACCTCAGCATGGTCCGGGGAGCGAGTGATACGCGCCCCGTGAACCACGCTAAGGGGTGGCTCCCTGCCTCGACGACGTGCCGCGGATGAACGCATGATACATCCACAGCAATGTAGACCTTGTGTGCACCGAGCTTGACGAAGAGGCCGTTGCGCGGAAGTGGGCGCGTGCCGAAGCAGCCAGCATTGTCGCTGACAAAGTTCGGCGCTCCAAATCGCTGAACGAGCCCGGAGACGATGTGTTCGCAGGTGCCGATGAGGTTTCCGGTCCGGATCTTCACCCCTGCTAGCGCTGCTAGCCCCACGGTGGACGCCAACTGTCGTGGTGGTGTCACGACAGATGCCATGGATAGGCTAAAGGTGGGGACTAATAGCACTAGGGGAATCCAGGGAGGGATAGTGAGGTGATTCCCCAAACAGAATCTTCATATTCGATTCACTTCCAAGGTTACAAGTGCTCCTAGAACTGTATTGGCGAGAGGAGGAAGAAGGAACTCTCTTACTCTCACCCACAGTTAACCCATACAAGACCAACTAGAGATCAACCCTTACAACCTAAAACCAATCAGAATAGCCCCGCCCCTTCTACAGAGGCCCTAGCCCTCCTTATATAGGGGTGGCTAGGTCTCCTCTTAGGGCATACGTGGAGGCATATTCCAGGGAATATGCCTCCTCCCAAAATAGCAAACCGACCGGGGTGCTTTTCCCCCGCGTCACCCATGCAGAGGCTACGTGAGCCTCTGTGGTGCCTGCGTCAGCCGACACGGGCGTCGCCACCTCTGTCGGCCATGCCTCGGTGGTCCTGCCCTTGTTCGCTTCGCTCATGCAGTGCGTACTAGGGCTTCTTTTGACCAGCGAGATTCCTTCCTTCTCCTAGAAGCTTGCCATGACCCGGATCGTAGTCAATCCAGTCACACCTGTTCCTGCATACAAGTTAGATTTATCTATCCGGCTCACTGCTTAAGTCGGATGAGACTCGGTTAGGTGGACACCCCCTAGTCCGGGTTACCCCGAGATTCGGTCTGCCTTGAGGTAACTCGGCCAGCATTCGCTTTGACCTTGCCATACCTCGGCTAACTCGGCCTTTATACCCCGGCGTGACCCTACCCGAGGGTATCCCCCAAACAAAAATTAGGGTTAACAAAAACTTTCCCAAATTAAAAATGAAAGCATTCATGTGTATGAGCATTTAAATTAGGAATTGATTTGAATTGCCATGGTTCTGTGATTCTTTGCTTGTAAAATGTTTCTTAGGTGAAATAAACATCATCTACATCATTCCCAAACTTTTCCCAAAGAAGAACAACTCAAAATGAATAATTGAAGTGAATGGTCATTTTGGCCAAATTAACTATCATGCCTACTTTGGCTATTCCTAGTACTCAAAACTTAACAGAAACATGTGTGGATCTTTACACCCCTTGATAGTACACATAATGAGGTACCAAGGCCCACTTTGTGATCTGCAAAAATCTTTCAAATGCTAATTTTAAATGACAGTTTAAAATTGAATCTATTTCATATGGGAAGATCCCACTATTTCAAAAACCACTCAAACAAGCTCAATTTTCAAAACCCAAGTACCCACAGAGTCTCAAGCTTATTCCTAGCAAACCCACCAAAAATCTTTTCAAAATTCAAAAGTTTATTTCCTGCGGCCATTTCATCAAACACTTAGTAGGCATAATTTGCACCCTAATCCTAGCTCACTGTTTTGAACAGGGTTTTGCCCCCAAATGATCTTCATTTAATCCCTTTGCCCCCGCAGGGTCTAACCAGGCCATTAGCACCCATCCCCTACCCCCCTACTGGCAAAGCCATGCCATGCCGAGCCGCCCCTCGCCGGCCGACCATGCACTCGCCCCAGCAGACCACTTCCCTCTCTCTCGCCATGTCTAGGAGGTAGCCAGGACCTCACCGCCACCCTCTGTCCCCTGCCCGAGCCAAGCCCTGCCGCGGACCACCGAGGAGAGCCCGCGCCCAGTGCCACCGAGCCATGCCGAGCACGCGCCAAAGAGCCGCACCCGGCACGTGTGCACAGGCCGCCTCTCGACCGCAGCCCGCGCCCACCGCTCCGCCACGACCCAGGGAACATGACGGATCGCCTCCCAACGCATCATAGCCACCGCTCGCCGTGGACACCGCCGCCTCTGCCGCTTTCCCCGACCGCATAGCACTACCGCTATGCCCGCATTGAGTTCCTAGAGCACCGCCTGTCGATCGCCACCCTCAGCCATGCCTCTAGCCGGCCGTAGCCATGTCCCCCACCGTTGCCTGCCCATCCTGCTTAGTCTCACCGTCGAGCCTATAAAAGGAGGGCACCCCCAGCCATTTGAAGAACACCACTCCACTCCCCTCACCTCACTGACCATTCCCCACCTCTAGCCGCAGCAGCGCGAGCACTTGCTCGCCGGAATTTGACTAGAGTAGTCGGCAGCAGAGGAGAAAGGGGCACCGCTGATTGCGACCACCCCTGGAGCTGCCTCGACCGTCCATGAGCTCATCGTTGACCACCAGTCCGTTTGCCCGCCTCGCCGATCTTGCTGGAGACCTGGTACGCCCCCTATGCACCCCCACCGAGCCGCTAGGGTTCGATCTCGCCGACGACAGGTCCGTCGGCGACGACAAGCCACAGCAGTTGATCCTTAGTCTAATCTAACGGCCCACATCACCCTGTACCGCTTCGCGCGTTATGAGCCACTGACTTGTGGACCCCCTGTCAGTTGAGCCCAGCATGGAGGACACGGCCCGTTAGAGTTTCCCGCGCGACCCAGTTAGTTTGAATTAGGTTTTTCCTATTTAGTTTAAACTTAGTTCTGTCTCTAAGTTTGAAAATCAATTTAGAGAGTTTGACCAATCCAAATTGCATGAAACCAATTTTGCCTGAAAGGTATTGAAATTATCTATCCAAGCCCGTTGGATTTAATTCAATTAGAGTTATAGATCTCTCCTAGTAAAAATAATAAAACAGGAGCATTTGCATCTTGCAACATTATTATAAAATCAACCAAGATAGGTTTTGAGTTGATTCAAACTCTCAAAAATCACATTTCATCCTATCTATCTAAATATGTAATAATATTAAGGTTTACATGTAGTGACTTTGGACTAGTACCAAAATAATGCTATATGGGCATTTCTAGTCACTTTAAATCATTAAATAATGAACTTAAACCAAAGTAATTATGATCCAACCTTTAAATCTCATTCCCACATGTTAGAATATGTGGTGATGACATGTGTCAACATGATCCCATATTTTAAGTGGTGAATATGAAATCTTAGTTAATTTTTCAATGAGTAGAAATTACTTTTCTAATTTGAAAAGAATGAAACTAGTGAATAAAACTTGTGCTGTTTGTGATGATAATAGATCATCAATTGTGTGCCTTAGAGTACTAATTAGACTAGTTAAGTATTGTTTGGTGATTGTGTACTCCGTATGAATTTATAGAACATAGTACCGACCAAGCTTACGAGGAGGAGGAGTGCTACTAAGAAGAAGAAAACTTCAACCATTGCACCAACCAAGTCAAGCTAGCACTATCCAAGTTAACCCTTGCAAGTTGTACTTGCAAGCAAATATAATAGTGTAAGCTATTGTTAGCAAGCTAGAATGAAGAGAGATGAATGAGCAAAGATGCTTTGGGCAGGCTTTGGTCACACCCCCTTGACTATTACCACCCCAAGTATTACCTTAAAAGCTTTAATTCCTTTAGTTTACACAAAGTCCCTTACTTCTTTTGAAGGTAGCATAAAAAGTATAAAACTTGACCTATTTAGCTAAGCTTTAGATGTCATTCTATGGCATGAGATTGAACCCATCATCCTTCCACCTTAGTGAACACTCTTAACTTAGTAGTTTAGAGTAGATAAAGGTTGAGTCACTTTAGATGGGAACAATTGGTAAAAATGAATTGTGAAAACCTTGGAATGATGAGTCATTCTATTGAGATATTTTGACATGTGTTGAGAAACACAAATAGTTTATGATGATGAAAATGTTGAGGCATAAGCCTTAGTCCTTTTATAAAACTGATGGCTGGATTCGGATGCGATACCATTCCAAATTTACCGTACAACCACACTACCTGAATTGGGTAAGGCTTAGCTGGAAATTTATGTGCATTAGTATTAGTTCCCTCGCGGGTAAGGCTACCTCTCAATGCTGTCCACCTATGCAGTGCCCAAGATGACTGATGGTCATGGTTGGGAGGCCATGCTCATAGGAGAGGTGCTTATACTAGGGTGTGTAAAGGGAAGGTTATGTTTGATTATCTGCATACTAAGTATGATGATTCAGGGTTATCCCTGATAGATGTATCGAATCTTGTGGTGAAATTGTACCACCTCTGCAGAGTGTCAAACTATTCGAATAGCCGCATCCGCGGTTATGGATAGTTGGAATGGCCATACTGTTTCGTTGTCAGATGTTTTCCAAATAACCTGAAGTGAATGATGAGTCTTGACTTGACCACCACAGGGTTGTGTTTATGATACTAGCTTCCCAACTTAAGTGATTCTAGAATTTTATTTTATCTTTCTTTGCTTCAGAACTCAGCTTAGGTTTCAAACTTAACCTTATAGTTAAACATAGAGTTTAGCACTTGACTTAGAACTATACTACTTGTTAGTGGTAGTTTGCGAGTACTTAAAGCGTACTCATGGCTTTTGTCCCTCGCTATTCTCGTGGCCAGACTATGAAGGAGACTATCAAGATGATGGACAACAGGACGGCTATGATAACTAGGACTATCTGCGTTCGTCAGCATTGCCTGTGCCCCTGAAGATGGACCCCACCGCTACGCTTATCTTTTATTTCTGCTGCTTGTTGTATTCAGACTGGATCATGAGATCCTTATTTGTGTAAGACCTTATGTATGGTTTGTAATGGATGATGTACTGTGATATCCAATCCGTTATGTCTCGTAAAAATGGTAATCCTGAGATTGCGAGGTATGGAATAACGGGCATCTGGGATTAAAAAACCGGGTGTTGACAGGTTCATGAGAAGAACACACATCCAATAACACTGGTGGATCCATGTGTGGTTTGTGGAAAGAGCATACATGCATTGACTCTAGCTGTGGTTCATGAAAAGAACACAAATGCAATGACACTGGTGGATCCATGTGTGGTTCATGTGAATAACACACATCCAATGACACTGGGTGTGGTTCATGAAAAGAACACACATCCAATGACACTGGTGGATCCATGTGTGGTTTGTGAGAAGAACACACATGTGATGACACTGGTGATATGTGGTTTGTGAAAAGAACACACATGCAATGACTCGAACTATGGTTTGTGAAAAGAGCAGACATGCAATGACACTGGTCGATCCATGTGTAGTTTGTGAGAAGAACACACATGCAATGACACTGGCTGTGGTCCATGAAAAGAACAAACATGTAATGACACCAGCGGATCCTTGTGTGGTTTGTGAGAAGAACAGACATGCAATGACTCTAGCTGTGGTTCATGAGAAGAACATACATGCAATGACACTGGTGGATCCATGTGTGGTCTATGAGAAGAACACACATGCAATGACACTGGGTGTGGTTGATGAAAAGAACACACATACAATGACACTGGTGGATCCTTATGTGGTTTGTGAGAAGAACAGACATGCAGTGACTCTAGATGTGGTTCATGAGAAGAACACACATGCAACGACACTTGTGGATCCATGCGTGGTTTATGAGAGGAACAAACATGCAATGACACTGGGTGTGGTTCATGAAAAGAAGAGACATGCAATGACACTACTGGATCCATATGTGGTTTGTGAAAAGAACAGACATGCAATCACACTGGGTGGTTCATGAAAAGAACACACATGCAATGACACTGGTGTATCCTTATGTGGTTTGTGAAAAGAACACACATGCAATGACTCTAGTTGTGGTTCATGAGAAGAACACACATGCAATGACACTAGTGGATCCATGTGTGGTTTGTGAGAGGAATAGATATGCATTGACACTAGGTGTGGTTCATGAAAAGAACACGCATCCAATGACACAGGTGGATCCTTATGTGGTTTGTGAGAAGAACACACATGCAATGACTCTGGTGGATCCTTGTGTGGTTTGTGAGAATAACAGACATGCAATGACACTGGTTGTGGTTCATGAGAAGAAAACACATGCAATGGCATTGGTGTATCCTTATGTGGTTTGTGAGAAGAACACACATGCAATGACTCTAGATGTGGTTCATGAAAAGAACACACATCCAATGACTCTAGTCGTGGTTCATGAGAAGAACACACATGCAATGACATTGGTGGATCCATGTGTGGTCTGTGAGAGGAACATACATGCAATGACACTGGGTGTGGTTCATGAAAAGAACACACATCCAATGACACTGGTGGATCAACATGTGGTTTACGAAAAGAACACACATGCAATGACATCAGTGGATCCATGTGGTTTATGACAATAACACACATGCAATGAGCTCTAGTGGGTCCATGTGGTTTATGAGAAGAACACACATCCAATGAACTCTAGTGGATCTATCTTGGCATAATTTGTTGTATGCCATGATGTATTTCATTGTACAAGACACTCACTTTCCATTTTTTATACTACTTAGTTTTGCCCTTGGTTTTTTGATACTACTCAGTTCTGCCCCCTCTCTCTATCTTCCGTAGAAGCCCAAACCTGTGCTCACCCTATGTGCTACTCCTTGATTGGTTGTCACAGTTGTCACGCGGATCGTGCACACCAACCATTGATTCTGTGCGATACAACGATGATCGTTGCACACGTCGTGCCCTTCACAGTACAACGTGAGACAGCACGGATGTCTCCCTCAGCGAGACTTCTAGAAGAAGTAACACGATGCCATCCATGGAAAAAGTCGACGAGCGGTCATGTCATGTTTAATCAAGTCTGAAGAGCCTACTACTGCTACTACTACGCCCCAACGCATGCATCATCGAGTGCAGGGTCGTCGATGGATAGCTGCAATTTATTGCCACTTGATTTTAATAAGACATATCCCATTTTTTACGCAATGGCTCTCAATCTCACTTCCAACTGGGCCCGACCTAAGAAACTTGTACGCGCTAGCCGGAGGCCAAAGAGTAGAGCTCGATGAGACTTAACGTCTCCGCCTTCATATAGTCACTCGCAGTCATCAACACATCCCTCTACCTGATCTAGCACAACCCCACAAATCTCGCCGTACAGCCACCTACCTCCCCCTCTACATTTCCACTTTTAACTATCGCCAATTTTAGGGCCGTGTAAAACTTCGTACATAGAAATTGTGTATGTGCCCTTTGCATGCGGCTCAATACAGAACTACCATTCATGGCCCATGAAAAAAACGTGACGTATCATGCGCGTGTCGCCGTGCACGGTGTAGTAGACTGCGCGGTGCATTGCATGGTGGTGCAACAAAACGTGCCTTGCTTCCATCCACCTTAACTATAGAGCCCCTCTCCGCACACCCACTCTCACTCTCGCTCACTCTCCCCACGCAACCCTCTCCACTGTCCCACCAGCATCCGCAAACTCCCAAGAATACCCCGTCCGCGCCGGCGATGGTGGAGGAGGATAAGGTGGCCATCGTCGCCTCTGAGGCCGCTAGCGAGGAGGACCCCGTCTCCTTTCCGGTCCCCCTCAACATGTTGAAAGTAGCCGCCGTCCCTATCCACGCCCTAGTCGAGGCATCGATGGCAGCCACCGTTCCCGTCTAGGCCCCCATCCCTGCTACCGACGGAGCCGCCGAAGAGGAACCCCCCGCCGGTCACAAGCAGATCAAGCACTTCTCGGGCACCTATGATCCAGATAAGTACATCGCTCCGCTAAACCCCTATGACACCGGCATCGATGACCCATGGTTGGAGGTAACTAGGGTTTGCTCCCCTCCCTTGGTTCTTCTACCCGTCCCATCGTTGGATGCTAGATCTTGGTTTATTAGGATTCACTTGTTTGCATTTCGATTGCTCGATCTTCTTACATCATCTACTCCCCTATTTTCCTTTTCTTCCAATAGGTTTCCGGCAGCGATGTCTGCAGCGATGACGAGTCCATGCACACCAAGAATCGTCAGGTGTTGAGGAGGCTGTGGGCCGGCCAGTACGACGCCTTCTTCAGGGGCTGCGACTATAGCTGCCCCTTCTGCAAGGGGATCGCCTTCTGCCGGTTGAGTCTTGCCGGCACCGACTTCAACTCCTTACTGAAGCATGCAGAGGCCCCGGGCTCCGGCATCCACAAAGGCAGAGAGCACAAGACCATGAACATCAACGCCTACATCACTGAACACCGGGCTCTCAGCATTCACCTCCAAAACCTCCAGCGGTTGGCCATCAAAGAGGGTCGCATGCCTCCAATCAGGCCCCCAAGATCAAGGGACTGGGCTGCAAGAAGTGGAGGAAGCGCCGGACGGAGGAGGCGGAGGCGCGGGCACATGAAGGACAGGTTGGATGTGTCCTTGAATGTATCTGCATCTGCGGCGGATGCTGCTGCTAAGCAGCTTCTTTTGATTTTCTATATTTTGCTTGCATCCTATTTCTGGCTGAATGCATCGAACCTTGTTAAGCAACCTACTTTCTATTTATATATCCTATTTAGCTGCGCATATCTATATCTACATTTGTTTTGTTTTCTGAATGAATGTATTCTGCCTGGTGTGATTTGCGTCTCTAGATTTGTTGCCTGATCGGAGGCAAAAAGAGGTCCAAAAGGAAACGAGTTATCGAGGAGAGAATCTTCTCTAGATTTTCTACCAATTTGGGCAAAATGAAACATATATATTCAGCAACAGAGGAAAAGGGTACTCTTTCAAACTGCCAGTTAACGAGCTACCATCTTGATGAGGCCCCATCTTGACGTCTCCCTCTACAAGAAGGAACACGATGCCGTCCATGGAAAAAGTCGTCGAGCGGTCATGTCACGTTTAATCAAGTCTGAAAAGCCTACTACTACTACAACAACACATGCACAGGGCAACGGGGTCATCGAGTGCACGGTTGTCGACGGGACGCTGCAATTTATTAACACTTGATTTTAATAAGACATATCCCATTTTTACGCAGCGCTCTCAATCTCACTTCCAACTGGGCCCTACTGCTAGTAACTTCCATGAGTCAAGGGCCCCCCACGAGTAGATCTAACATTGCTACAAATTGGTTCCGTGCCACTTGCATGCAGTGGAATCGAGGTCTGCCATGAGCGTGTTTTCAATGCAGCTCTAAAGTGGAGAACGTGGCTGTTTAAAAAAAGGGAACCCAAAAAAAGGTGGAGATCATGGTAGCCCCCTGCCCACCACACGTGTCTACTCGAGGACTACGAACGGTCCGATGTTTATAACCCCCCTCGACCTTCTTCTTCCATGTGCTCGTGTCATTTTCCCCCTGTTTGTCTACTCCCAAGACCCCAATCTGCACCTACCGCGCGCGCCGAAGCTCCCTCACTTGCACTACCTTCTTCCCTTGGTGCACCATTAAGCTTATGCATGGAGACAAGCCGGAGGTGAAGCTAGTTGAAGGCGCAGAAGCGATCGCTCGGTCGTCGCCAAGCAGGCGGAGGCGTCTTCTTCGGGCACGAATGCCACTCATCACCACACCGTCGAGGGTGCAAGATCATCCGTCCAGCCAGTAGCCGTCGCCGCCGAGCAGCAGGTAGTAGCCATGGCTGCCAAGTAGCAGGTGGCCGACAATGTCGTGGCTGACAACGTCGTGGTGCCAGCAGCAGATCTGGATGGGGGCAGGCAGCAGGCGGAGGCAATCCGGTGCTCCACATCAACGACCCCATCGCCATACAAGAAATCTTCGACGCAATCGCAGAGAATGACGAGTTCAAGGAGGAGGTCCCTGATGAGGAGTCTGAGGTACTACATTGCTAGCTTCTCTAGTCACAGCCACAGATTTCACTATTCATACATAGGATTTTCTCAATCGTGTACAAATTCTTTTGCTCTTGAAGTAGGGTAGTATATATATGGTTCGATTGGTCGGTTGATGCATCTGCCATCTAGTCACAAAACCCCAATCCGTCTAGTCACAAAACCCCAATCTGCTCATCTACCATCTAGTTGAGTTTGCTAGTTGAGTGTTGATTTCGATTCACAGCATGCCTATAACATTACATTCTATTCCTTACTGAGTCAAATGATTCAATTTTTCCCCAAAATAGTGCAAGGGCATCTGATGGTGTCGTTTTCTTAGGGATGGTTAGTGAACCTGAGGCAGCAATGCACATAAACAATATAGGTTGTGTTGTTGGTATTTTGGTTCTCCGACTCCATCGCTGAAAAAAATGAGGCCCTAATTGTTTTCTCATATGGAAACTATATATATAATCTTTGTATTGTTTCTGATCTATGAATGCATGATACATTGAAAATGTATCTATAATTTTAGATGTTCCATGCTTGGTTTTATCTACTTTCTTGTGTTTTGTTCCAACCTTGGAGTACTTCTCATAGACTTTCTTGGAGTAACCTATTAACAAGATGCCACAGTGCGAGTTGCCTGTTTTCTGCTGTTTTTGGTTCTAGGGAGTCAGAAAATGAATATTCTCGGAATTGGACGGGACAAAAGCCAAAGTTCCTATTTTCCCGGAAGACTCATGGAGCCAGAAGGAGAGTCGGAGAGGGGCCACCGGGTGGCCACACCCCTCTTGGCGCGGGCCAGCCCAGGCCGCGCCAGGGCATGGTGTGGGCCCCCTGCTGGCCACCGACCTTGCCTCCTTCGCCTAGATATTCCTCCCGAGGCAAAAACCCTAGATCATCAATTAGAAATCCACGAAAAGTTCCGCAGCGGCGCCGCCACCGAAGGGGAGATTCGGGGGATAGAAAGTCTCTGTTCCGGCACCCTGTCGGGACGGGGAAGTGCCCCCGGAGCCATATCCATTGATCTCCACCGCCATCTCCATCACCATTGCTAATTCCCATGATGAGGAGGGAGTAGATCTCTCTCGAGGCTAAGGGTTCTACCGATAGCTATGTGTTCATCTCTCTCTATGCATGATCATATTGTGATCATGAGCTTGTAATCTATACATCTACCTTGCTACTCAAGTGCTTTAATAGATCTCTGCTCTCCCCATGTGTGTGAAGTTGACAGTATGCACACCATGGTGGCACTTAGGCTAGAGATTACAAATACTTGTTATGAGTTATATTTGGAGTTGGATGTCTTTATGAAATTGTGGTGTTTGTTCGACTCATCTAGTACTCAGGGTGACAGTGTGGGGTTATCTAGATGGGAAAGGCTTACTTTGAGGTGTGCTATTATAGCCCTACCATGGATTAGAGTGTCCAACCGGAGAATAGTTCAGCGTAGTATCATGAAGATGATATATTTATATGAGAGTGTTCACTAGTGAAAGTATGATCCCTAGGCCTTGTTTCTAAGCACTGAAACACCGTTTGCTATTAGATATGTTACATGTTTGCTTGCTTCGATCTTTATTTCAGTTTTGCTTTAGTCTTTTCCATGCCATCAAGTTATTTTCTATCACCATTACCACTTATAATTATCCATCCCACTTGTGTTTCACTATCTCTTCGCCGAACTAGTGCACCTTTACACCTGACAAGTGTATTGGTTGTGTTGGGGACACAAGAGACTTCTTGTATCTTGATTGCAGGGTTGCTTGAGAGGGGATACCTTTGACCACTTCCTCCCTGAGTTCGATAAACCTTGGGTGATCCACTTAAGGGAAAACTTGCTGCTGTTCTACAAACCTCTGCACTTGGAGGCCCAAGAACTGTCTACAAGAATAGAAGTGCATAGACATTAATGCGTTGTATGATGCATATGTATATCCCTGAATATTGTTTTGTACGATTACATTTCAATTTCTTATTGTGGCCAATGATTCAAATTTGCCCCAAAGAGAGGCAGACACATTGGTGTCAGATTTTTTCATGGATGAGTTAGCGAACCTGGAGCCATGTACAAGATCAATATAAGCTGTGCAATTGTTACTTAGTTCGCTTACGCCATCCCTATATAAACTTATGAGGCCGCAATCTTTATTCTACATTCATAGAACCATGATATTTGAATTATCTATTCCATGCATTCATAGTGTATAAGAATTACATTTTAGTTTGTCACTGAGGCCGATGTTTGAAATTTGCCCCAAAAGAGTTCAAGGGGAGACACGTATGATGGTGTCGTGTTTTAGGGATGGGTTGGTGTACCTGAGGCAGCAATGCACACAAACAATATAGGTTGTGATGTTGGTACTTTGGTTCGCCAACTCCATCTCTGAAACAAATTATGAGGCCCTAGATTTATTCTCATATGGAACTACATATATAATCCTTGAATTGTTTCTGATCTTTTAATGATTCATATGATGCATATGTATATGAATGGTTTTGATCATAAGTATTTTTAACATGTACCTGAAGATCAATTGTTTGGTTTTTTATTTATAATTACAATATTTAGGCTTGTTTTTGTACCTGACTATGTATATCCCTGAATATTGTTTTTTACAATTACATTTCAATTTCTTATTGTGGCTAATGATTCAAATTTGTCCCAAAAGAGAGGCAGACACATTGGTGTCAGATTTTTCCAGAGATGAGTTAGTGAACCTAGGGCGATATACAAGAACAATATAGGTTGTGCAATTGTTACTTGGTTCACCCACTCCATCCCTGAAGAAACTTATGAGGCCCTTAGATTTATTCTACATACACTCTGATGCAATTAATTGTCACTGTGTTGAGATGAAATGATCTATGAACTGATCAAACTATTGGTGAGATGCTTTCTCTTTGATATCCACGTATATATTGTCTTATATATACATGTTGTTAATTCTTGAGTTGTAATACAATTCAATCATATGTATGAGTTCTAAGTTATGTTCTTAAAAATCAATAGGAGGATGATGATGAAGTGGACTGATACGTCCATTTTGCATCACTATTCTATGTCTTTCAGGAGGTGATACTTATGTTATTTCATATGTTTTTGCATGGTTGATGACTTCTGGAGCATGGACCGCTGCAGTGAGGATTTAGATGGAAAAGTGTGCTGTTTGGAGGCAAAATTCGCGAAGATCAGAAAATCCGGGAAAATATACGGAAAATCCTATTTTTCCAGAAGACGAAGGAAGCCAGAAGGGGGGGCTGGAGATGGGCCATAGGGGGCCCACACCACCCCCTGGCGCAGGCAGCCTTAGGCTACGCCAGGAGGTGGTGTGGCGGCCCTGGCCCACTCCAGGCACTCCCCTCTGACGTATATTATCCTGCCGGAACCCTAAGACTCGGGGAGCGACCACAAAAAGAGTCCGCCGCCTCTGTGGGGCGGAAAACATCGAGAGAGAAAGATCTCTCCGGCAGACAGATTTCTGCCGGGGGAATTCCTTCCCGGAGAGGGGAGATCGTCGCCATCAACACCACCATCAAGCTGGACTTCATCGGGATCATCATCATCATCACCACCATCATCACCATCAGCACCCTCATCACCATTTCCATATTGCTGTAACAATTGTGTTGAATCTTGCATAGTTCATAGGGGAAACTTTCTCGGTGTTGATTACTCCTTGTAGTTGATGCTATTGAGTGCACCGTTGAATTATTGTTTATGTTCAGATTGTTATACATCATTATTCCATCGCTAATCATGATCCATATGATGTCTTGTGAGTAGTTCGTTTTGTTCTTGAGGACATGGGAGAAGTCATGTTGTTAGTAGTGGAGTTGTGTTGAGAAAGATTCAATAGTTTGATATTTAAGTTGTGGTGTACTTCTTCTAGTGGTGTCATGTGAATGTCGACTACATGAAACTTCACCTATATGGGCCTAGGGGAATGCATTGTGTATTTGGCTACTAATCGTAGGGGTTGCTGGAGTGACAGAAACCTGAACCCCCGTTAGGAAACCATTGCACAAGGACATAAGGGTCTTAGAGTTTAAAGCTGTGGTTAGGTTTCGACCTTAATTACTTTCTTGTACTTACGGATGTTTGCAAGGGGTATAATCACAAGTATATATTAGTCCTAGGAAGGTCGATACATTAGCACATTTTCACCCACACAACACTTAGCAAGCTAAAGAAGATTAATCAACTATATGAAGCGAAAGCACTTGACAGTCTTCCCATGTGTCCTCAAGAACGTTTGGTCATCTTAAGTAATACAACCGGCTTGTCCTTTGCTGCATAAAGGATTGGGCCACTTGCTGCATTTATTCCTACTGTCTTTTGTTTACTCGTACTTTGTTTACTTGTTTTATCAAAAAAAACCTAAAAATCCGTTTGCTAAGTATTTGCAGAGAATTCCTAATCCATACCACTAGCCAGGACCTTCTGCTCCTCGTTGGGTTCGACACTCTTACTTATCAAAAATAGTGCGATACACCCCCTATACTTGTGGGTCATCATGGACGATAGCAAGGAATCTAGGGACAACAAGAGCCGCTACGTGCTGAGGCGGTTACGGTGTGGGCTAATCCGTTTCTACCGTAGGGGGAGACTGTTTTGCCCATTTTGTGGCAGAGCAATCAACGTGGACCTCGACAGCATGATCCAGCACGCGGTGGGCGTTGCCAGAGGCGAAGGCAGAAGCCATAGGCCGATTACCTTGGCACGGCACGCAGCCTTCGGCAAATTCCTTGGGAATTATGTTAGGACTGGCCTATATCCCATCGACTAGGTTGTCCCTGCCACCTGCTAATGCCCCTGCCCTGCTAGGCGTCTCCGTGTCCCGGCCTCCTGCTGCTGCCCTGCATTTATTTTGTTTTAGTTAATTATTACCTGTGTGTGGCATGTAAGACAATATATTTGTGGTGTCTTTAGTGAACCCTCTATATTAATCTACTCCTTTATATGGAGTGCCTTAAAATTTCTAGTGTTCAGTTATATTACTGATCATGCTCATGCACACTACAAAAAATTTCTAGTGCTCGATTATATTATAATTGTCAAAGAATACATCAACAAGTTAAATTGGTCGAAATTTTGTATTGGAGTAACTAAATGATCTCACATCAGCGGTGGACATTGGCTGAAGCTGAAGGCATCAGCCGAAGACCTTGGAGCGGCACACAGTCTTCAGCAAATTTCTTACAGGTTCAACAACGGGATGCCGCCACCCCAACTCCTAATTCACTTACAGGTCTAACATGGCAGAACTTGAGCTACCACAGAGACCTCGGCAGAGGTGGCAGAATTGATGCGGGTCCAACCACGGCGACGGCGAGCTCAGATTCTAGAGGAGGAAAATAGAATCGAGCATGGCCGACACGGTGATAGATCTCACCAGGAACCAATTCTTGTCCCCGCACCATGCCATGGGTACGTCCATGGTGAGGGCGAGCTCCGACTCGGGATGGGGAGGAGAGTGGGGCCGAGCAGGTTCGTCACGTCCCAGCTCTGCGCCATGGCCGCGACCACAGATTGCCACTCCGGGGAAGAATAAGACGCGTAATGGATGCAGGCGCCAACGCTACAAGCTTACAGGGAGGAGAGCTGGGCCGAGTAGGTTCGTCCACGGCCCAGCTCCGCGCCATGGCTGCAACACCCCATAGATTGCCGCTCCGGGGAAGAAGAAGACGTGTAATGGATGCAGGCGCCAACGCTGCAAGTCTAATTGACACCTAAGCGACAGGAGCGACATAACGGCGAGAACTGACAGAGGGCCCAACTTCATGGCCGTTAGCATGATTTTTTGTATTAAAACGTAAAGTTGAATTCATGCCGAAAAAGACCCTCTGAGTATTTGGCACACCAACTGTAGTCATCGCGGCTGATTTCAGGGAACTTGGGTACCACGTTGCCTGGGCGACCCAACTTTCGGGCCACAAAATGATATTCTCACTGTACTCAAACTACTTGCACTACCCTTAGTTCAAAAATTGCACTATTCTATGTAATGCTGCAGGTACACTGGTTTCTGTTCGAGCACTGCGCTTCCTCAGCGACATGCATTGTCGTACCTAGAAATTCATATGTCACTGAACTAGCCCCTAACGAATGCGGGACGACCCTGCACTCTAAGTGCACTGCCCATATAGTCATATAGAAAATTGCTTTCTACACAGATACACCTATGTACTTTCGAAGAGCTGCCCTATTTATCCTGCGTGCATTGCCTTTAGTTCGACAATTGCACTGCTCTACGTAATGCTGCAGGTACACTAATTTCTGTTCGAAGCACTGCGCTTCCTCAGCCACATGCACTGCCGTACCTAGAAATTCCGGCGTCACTGTACTAGCCCCTAACGAATGTCGAACGACCCTGCACTCTAAGTGCACTGCCCTATTTATCGTGCGTGCACTGCCTTTAGTACTAGGGCGTCAAATTTAGCATACAGTGCAAGAACATTACAAAAAGCAACATAGTACATAATTGGACACATCATACAGTGCAAGAAGATCACAAGAACCAACAAAAGGCTTAGTGTACTCACATTACAAAGAGATATTTAATTTTGATTGCATTTCGGTCAATCACTATAGAGCAGGTGGACAGGCTTCAGACATGGAAAAAGCACTACAAACAACTAATGGTGTAGATAACTTCGATAAAACGGATACAGTCTTCTTCAGCATGTCTGCACAGAACAAGCCTACATCAAAATCAACTATCATCAGAATATAGCGACCATCAGCTGACATTGTTATAACACGCAACACACCACAAACTGGGAGATTGCAATTCTCACATATACTACCAACTCTTTCCTTCCAGTAGACTTCAATATCCTAGCCAAAAGCAGTTCTGCATGCAACAGGCAAATCTAACATTGTCTGGATGATCCACTTATTTTGACCATTGTTGTAGTCAAGGAGCCAAGTTGTCAGTATACCATCACTAGAAAAGGCAGCTAGTAAAATGCTTCCTGATCTATCCTCTGAAATACAATAATTCCTCTGATCCTTTGTTGTCAGCCTGACTGATTCAAAGAATTGTATCACAGAAGTTAAATGTGTGGATATGTTGTAACACAGAAGAAGGTCTATAACATACGCCATAAACAGGTCTTTGCCTATCAGGATTCCTTCAAGCTGACTAAGGTACGTGGTTGGTGTTGGCACAGGAATTGGATCAGAAATATGCATCTCCCATTGACCATTTTGCTGAATACAGACATGCATAAATATGCCAGATGTTGTATTAGCAGTAACACCATGATATGAAACCTTGCAAGCATTGAATATATTTCTACGAAAGAATGTCATTTCTGAGCTAGCAGCACTTGGAATCAAATAGAATTGCCCATACGAATGATCTGTATCACTCTTCGACATTGATGGCATTCATTTAACAGGCGAGGCAAGGAAAGTGAACAAATCTAGAGACCTGGAAGGATAATTAACATAGTACCCAAGATCTCTAGAACCATGTGGAAAAACCTGAATGAGGACTGCTCCGTTTTGACAGCAGACGACCAATTCCTTTAGAAGATATGTTGAATCTAAGTTCGAAAAAATAGCTAGAGATGTTTCATCTTTAGATGAATATTCAAGCTCATGTAGCCTATTACCAACCTCAGGCATCCAATGATAATCAACAAGAAATCCTAGGCACGATGGCGATTTTTTCTTTATATATCGCGAAAGAAATTCAGGCTCTTTGAGTGCAGTATACCAAGCTTTGTTGAGGATAATGCAACGGATCAAAGATTTCGTAGACGCTAACCTTAAAACAATCTCCTGCACTAAATCTAGGTCCTCACCCACACGACTGATTGAGGAACCAGAGCTAGTAAAATCCATCGCTATTCAATAGATTGTTTTCTTTTGCTCCAGACAGAAGAAGAAGGGTTTGTTTCTTTTCGTGGAAGAAGGAATGTATTGAATAAGGCCGTAACGTCCTATGCTAGCCGTATCCACCGGTTAACATCCAAGCTAAAATATATACAGACAATGCAGAATGCACTGCTTTGTAGGAACGCCGGTAAACTGCTTTATTAACCTACGTGCACTGCCATACGAATAAATTATTTCGCCGAAGCACACAACGCTACGAAATACAAGGCGCTACGAAATACAACGCTTCAAGATCTATATGAATGCTTGATGCGCCGAAGGCGCCGTGCCACGGACGGAGCCAGCAACACACACTCCGAAATACAAGGCGTTCTGAAATACAAGGCGCTTTGAAATACACGGCGCTTCAAGATCTATATGAATGCTTGATGCGCCGAAGACGCCGTGCCACGGGCGGAGCCTGCAACACACACTCCGAAATACAAGGCGCTATGAAATATAAGGTGCTCCGAAATACAAGGCGCTCTGAAATACACGGCGCTTCAAGATCTATATGAATGCTTGATGCGCCGAAGGAGCCGTGCCACAGGCTGAACCTGCAACACACGCTCCGAAATACAAGGCGCTACGAAATACAAGACGCTCCGAAATACAGGGCGCTCTGAAATACACGACGTTTCAAGATCTATATGAATGCTTGATGCGTCGAAGGCGCCGTGCCACGGGTGGAGCCCGCAACACACACTCCGAAATACAAGGCGCTACGAAATACAGGGCGCTCCAAAATACACGAAGCTTCAAGATCTATATGAATGCTTGATGCGCCTAAGGCGCCGTGCCACGAGCGGAGCCCGCAACACACACTCCGAAATAAAAGGCGCTACGAAATACATGGCGCTCCAAAATACAGGGCGCTCCAAAATACACGGTGCTTCAAGATCTATATGAATGCTTGATGCGCCGAAGGCGCCGTGCCACGGGCAGAGCCCGCAACACACACTCTGAAATACAAGGTGCTACGAAATACAAGGCGCTCTGAAATACAAGGGGCTCTGAAATACACGGCGCTTTAAGATCTATATAAATGCTTGATGCGTCGGGCAGAGCCCGCAACACACACTCCGAAATACAAGGCGCTACGAAATACAAGGCGTTCTGAAATACACGGCGCTTCAAGATCTATATGAATGCTTGATGCGCCGAGGACGCCGTGCCACGGGCGGAGCCTGCAACACACACTCCGAAATACAAGGCGCTACGAAATATAAGGCGCTACGAAATACAAGACGCTACGAAATACACAACGCTTCAAGATCTAAATGAATGCTTGATGCACCGAAGGCGCGGAGCCCGCAACACACACTCCGAAATACAAGGCGCTACGAAATACAAGACGCTACGAAATACATTTATGTACTGCTTTTAGTATATAAATGCACTGCACTAGTGTAATCCGTTTAAAGTCAATACATTCTGCAGCGCTGAATCATCTTTGTACTGCTCTTAATATAAAAATGCACTACGTTAGTTAATCCATTCAAAGTCAATACATTCTGCTGCGTTGAATCATCTGTGTACTGTGCTGAATATACAAAATGCACTGCGTTAGTGTAATCCGTTCAAAGTCAATACATTGTGTTGTACAATCCAGACCCCTCCCATTACACCCGATGAAATCTCCATTGCCCGTAAAAAGAAAAGAAAGATAATACAAATAAACGAAAATGAAAAAGAGAAGAATAAAAAAAGGATAATGAAAAAGAGACATACTAAAAGAGGAAGTGAGAGAAACTGTATACCTAACGTGCGGAACGGACAAGAGCGAACAAAGAGAAAAAACCCGAAAGAGAAAAAACTGGAAAAGAGAAAAAACCGACGACATCTGCGCGACCAGTTTCCCAGGATGATTCCGCGTCGACACGTGTCGGATATGCACCGCAGGTCGCTCGTGCGTTCGCGCGGCGCGCAGCGCGCGCTAGTCGCTCTTCAAAATGACCATTTGATCATTATGCTTCATATTTGATTTTTTTTATTTGATTTTGGTTGGAATTGACGTACATGATGTGGTATTCCTCTTTAAACTAATCCTTATTATTTATAGAAATCAATCATGGCGAATGCAAGCATTCATGCATTAATACAAATCACACATGCATTCATATGAGTTTTAGAATAATTTTTTTTGTTAACCCTAAATTTGGGTGATTAAGATTTGATAATCTTATTTAATATTTTTGAGATGTTACATTACACCCCATAAAATATCCATTTTCCAAAAAGAAAATATAAAAAGAAACATAAAAGATACTTAATAATGGGAAAAAGAGAAAACAAAAATTCATATTATGGAAGTGCATACCCAATAATATACTACATGATGAACGATCAGGAAAATAAAAGAAGTTCAACATACCATATCAGGGCACCGCGCTTCAATACGAAGCAATATAATAGCTATTTAGTACGCAACGCGCCGGGATGGTAATGCACTTGATCGTGAATTTCTCATAAAAATATACACAGTGCACTGCTACAGCAAAACAAGCAGAAAAGGGTGCACTGCGAGCATGCAACTTGGAATATTTGAACAATTACTTACACTTAACACCAGGTAATATAATAACTAATCAGTAGGAAGTGCACCTGACTCGCAATGCATCATGATCTGCACATACATTTATTTATTTATTTTTATAATAGACAATACTCAACGGAAGAAAGGTGCACTGCCACAAATAACCAAAAAGATATTATATAGATGTAGTGCACCTGGCTGGCAGCCCAATGGGGCGTTGATATCTTTGATCTAGTTTTATGGATGTAGTATAGTAGATGGAAATTAAATGGACCTATGTTTAATTGAATCTTGGGAAACACTGCTAAATGGAAATTAAATGTGGCACGTCTACAAAACTTGTTTGTTCATTTTACATTATGTTTATCAGACATTTTTAGTTTACTTTGAATCGTTGGTTGTTGCAATGGATGGAGATATGTCAGGGTTGAAGATTCACCTATAGCTGCACTTCATATGGGATAAAGATAATAATACATACATTCATGTGAAATGATTTATCAAGGATAAATGGTGCGGGTAGCACATCCAGATATACTAAAGCCTCTCTGATCCACAGACATAGCAATAGTCTTTTGATCCAACCATTACACCACGAAGCACCGGACAATAATGATTATTAACTGAAATACAGACCAAAGCCTTAATAAGTGATGTTACTATTACTCCCAAGTTGATACCTGAACTAAAACTGCACTCCCCTTGCTGTCATTAGGTTTCACGTGAGGTCCCCATTCACAACTCATCTCACCTCAAGAATTTATTAATCCCTGAGATTTTGGGTACCTACAAGTCCATGGATCGAGATAAGAGACAAAATACAAAGATACAAATCTCTATTCAATCAGCACAATACTCCCGTGAATTAGATGCACATATTCACTGCGAGGTTTCACCCCAACACACGGCGTGTAAGGACTACTCACTGATAATAATAAGTTTAAGGATAGAAACTATAGTGCAAAATACTTAGATTCAAACCAAATATTCTTACAATGGTTGCTAATTCACAAGGATATCTCAAGTACAACATGATCGCTATGGCTATGGAGTGGATGGAGGATGGAGAGGATGAACTATGGTGGTGGATCTCCTTTTGTGGTGTTGTGATGCAATCAAAAAATGGTGGCTCTCTTCGTGACCCCTGGAGTCTCGAAATATATAGGAGCCTTCACGAAAGTGGCAGGTTTTGACCTAAAGGAGCCAACGTCGCATGGTACAGGCAGGCCGTATGGGCGAGCCTTGCCCGTACTACAAGTCGTTAAGGTTGCAGAATGTCTCTTTTTTACCCCAGTTGTATAGGCAACATCATCATCTTCATTGAAAGCTCCTGTTTTCACCTTAATAAGTGTGATTTCCTACACAACACAAATCAAAACAAAGGATTGCACATCTTTGCAATAATTATTCATTAGTGGCAAGGTTAGAGAGATCCTTGGTCAAATGTTTGACTAAAAATGCGATTTAAATGCGGAGAAAGATGGCTATTTTAATATCCATCAACTTCCCCAAATCTTAAACCTTGATCATCCTCAAGCAAGAGACAAACAAAACCATAAATAACTTAGCATTTAAACTGAAATAACGAGAAGATGAATTCACTTATGGTTGGTTGTCATATGCATCCAACACTTCTTTCATTTGAAATGATCATCGTGGTTAGAGAGGATCCAAGAGTACTATACAAGCTTTGTTAACTCAAGGTAATAAAAGTAGAGTTTGATATAAGTATAAACAACTAGAATAGTGACAATCATTAGAACTCCTCTAATTAATTCTCAGCTTGCTAAGGAACACTACAACATTTTATGATAGCAAAATTAATATGACAGATCAAGTCCTAAGTAGCATAACAGTGAAGTGTCTTATTGATGCCCACATCAATAGATCAAGACTATCAAACAATAATGTTCCATCTATTATCAAGAAAATTAATAGAGTAGTAACGATACCATGCCAAAGACTGTTCTTTGTGAATCTCTATTTTTCAAAGATAGTTTCCAACAAGGATCATTGAGTGATCTCTTTTAACAACAGTTTGCACAACCATCAAGACTATCAAAATTTTTGTCCATTATGGTAACAAGTGCTACCCATGTCGTTAACTCCTATCCGAAATCAGGGGGTTATACCATTGATCGTTCATAGGACATCGAAGTTATTTGCATCCAAAGGTGTGCATCAAAATTTATAAATGAACTTTAAACAATATCACATTTTGATCCACAATCATATTAGCTTTGGCATGAATCACAATTACCACTAGACTTCATTTTAGTAAAAAAATCCTTTTAAGAGTGTCTTCAAGTCTATCAATATATCTATTGGTAAGTATCTTCAAAGGTAGACTCTAAATACATTCGCTTAACATTCGCAATGTGATTTCCAAGGAAAGACTCAATTAACTACAAGAACTAGAGCAAAACCTTCCACATGAAATTATGCATACAACTAAAAGCTTTACTCTAATTATTTTGAATTACTCCCACTACAATAGCATCTTAATAAATCAACTAACTAGGATAAGCATTTCAAACTTCTAAAGTAGGAGACATAGGACATACCTTTCATGAGTCACTTCATGATACTCTTCCTTATGGGGATGTGTTCCTTCAAAAATCAAATAAAATCACTCTCATAATAATATTTAAACAAATAAGAAATAGGAAAATCCACTTTCATAGAAAAAGTAAAAGAAAAAATCCTTATGTATTTTTGAGGATGGGGATTGTGGGCCCCTCGGATTAATAGTCTAAGAATCCCTATTATGAATATCATTCATGTTCCCATGAGAAGTGAGCCATGAGCATAACCGAAAAGTATCATTACAACATCCATAAAGTAATGAGAAAAAGACTTACGTCGATGCCATTATGGCTACAAATCATCATCAGTGGAACTTCATTAGTCGTAAAGCCCACGTTATGGCTTAAACTACAGGCAACTAATTATGAAGACGACCTAGCTCGCATAGACGTCAACATCTCCATCATCCTTCTTGCTTCTAAAAGTCTATCCATGTAAATAGCCAGGGACAACGCTAGTGAGTACTTTGAATGTACTCGCAAACCACCAAGCTAAGGTAAACAAGATAATGCAGTTTGGCTATGGCGAGATGGTTCTAACTATCGTTGTTTTCAAAAGCCTAGTTTCTCTTATAGATATGGCATCTTTATATCTTTGTTGAAAAAGAGTCTTAAAGACCCTACTTCGTTTTAAATTTTGGATATCTCTATATCCTTGCTGAAAACCTTTTTGAAAACATTTTTGGAGGAAAAACACTTTTTAAACATCTTCAACCATCCATGGTCAAAACAAAACCTTACCACTTGACCTCCTCATTTTCTTCCATCCTTTCCTGAATCACCACTTGGGTACTCCTACCAATCACTTTTCCAAACGTCGTTGACCGTGGACACGACTATTCAAATAGATTATACTTTGCAGAGTTTGTGAACTTTCCCCACAAGAATCAATACATCCACCGGGATTCAACCACGGCCCGCTACACATGGTACTCGGGGGTTCAGATAATCAACATAACCTTTCATTTATCAACCCTAGCAGAGGCACCATTCCCTTTTGGGTTTGTTCTCCCAGAACGAGTACACCATGGCGTATAAGCCTTAACTAACATGATAGCATAGTCCCAGTCTGGCATATCATTTAATACATCTTTCCTTCCGTACTACCAAATCGTACCATCCGTGGGACACCGAATTGTTGCACCGACCCTTGACAGAGTCATGCGCTAACCCTAGATCTGTAGACCTTTATAGAGGATGACCCAGAATTTAGGGGATTTCTCCCCTATATCACGTGTAGGGGCTACCCATGCTAAAGCGAACAAACTACAAGTTAAGTCCCAGCTCCTAGGGTAATGTGGTTGCAAGGATAAGTTATTGCGGTAAAGGCATAGAACATGCCTTCTCTTTCTGAAGTCCATTATGTCACTTCTCCACTTCACCTTTCCTTCCTTAAAAACGTGCACTTGGAAATGATGCCCTTCCCAAGGGTTTTACAAACATTTCTAAAACATTTATAGTATGGTTATACCAAAAATAGTTTTATTCGACAATTTGAGGTTCCCAACGAGGTAGGATGCTAACCATCATAATATTGATCTAACGGGTGTGGTAGGTTGTCAACACAGGGGAGTGTCCTAATGGACTTCGTGTCATAACTTGGAGGGGCCAAGTTATTAGCGCAGTAAAAGTAAAACAAAACATGCAAGTAGTAATGCAATTTATAAAGGAGATACAAAACAGGTAATAAAAAATTAGGACAAGTATCAGAATTCAGGAATAGTGGTTTCCCTATGATCAACAATATGTCCCTGGACTTCTTCTTAGATAACCAAAAAAAATAGTATGATGATCACTTCTTCTCTTCGTCAAAACAATCGCAACTATCATCGTCACAATGCATACATGCGAACAAGAAAAATATCACATTCAATACAAGGCAGACAAGCACCAATACAATGAAGTAAACAAATAGAAAGAAATAACTAAACTTCAGTAGGTTTTGATAAATTGAGTTCAGAGTAGTTGGAATTACTTTAATTGCCATTATGGAATTTCTTTGTGATTTAATTGTGAAATACTACTTTATTTAGGGGTTTTGGACCAAGGTCAAGTTCTATAGGATACCTGACATGGGTATACCCTACAGGTAATCGTGCTTGGCATATACGGTCCAGATGCGGTAGAAGCCCACGACGTTACCAAGGCCCAATACAGGATTCAGGTGATCTATGGACTCTTCGATTGCTTGTAACGCAAGGTATAGTTCAAAGATAGAAAGTTAAAAGGGATGAACCCTAATCTATAACCGACTCGACCTACTACCCGAGACCTAGCCTATCTATATAAAGGCTAGGATGGGGCAGCGAGGAGGACAATCACAACCCTAGTTTCCACCACCATCGCCAGATTGCATCCGTGCACCCCTGTAATATTTGATTCCTTCGATAATTCCAAGAGCAGATAAGCAGGAGTAGGGACCTCTACGAGGCCTGGACCTGGGTAAACCTTGTGTCCCTATGTTCTTGTTTGCTAGCTGACTGATGCCTCCAGCGCTCTCTCCTTCTCCAAAACCCAAGTCCATAACAATGGGCATTGGCGGGTTAAACCCTCGTCAATTGGCGCCGTCTGTGGGAATTGGGAGTGCTAATGTAGCGGCTTCTTCGGCCCGATCAACCGTGCTCTACAACTCTGCAATAACGGAGATTCGTCATCTCTTCAGCGTTTTCGACTGCACCATCCACATGGCGGCCACTCACCCGGCTTTCGAGTCCGTCGGCAATGGGATCAGCCTGGCAATCGGGAGCTTCCGCTTCGAGGTCGGTCAGCTGGGCACGCTTCGCATGCCTGACTAGCCGAAAGCCCCTGTGATTGCTCCAGCATCGTGGTTCCCACCACCAATCGGCACCCTCAGCAAGCTCAACGCCCTGGCAACAGCTGGGAGCACGGACAGCGACAACAGTCGCGGATCCGATCTGGGTGACCTAGCCATAGAGGATGGAATCTATGACTCCGGATCTGAAATGTAAGATCCCAATTTCAGCAATCCTGATTAGTTGTCCAGAATGCAAAAATCAGGGGGAATAAAAAAATTCTTAATTAGATTGTGCAGTGCTTGCTTGTTGTTATCTGTGCTTATGCTTCTGATTGTATAGCTTAAAATATACTCCTTACCTCAACATTAGTTGTCAGAAGCTGTTTAACAAAACAATCCTGGCTCATTTTACATATCCTCAAATGTTCTGGCATAAAGCTGAGCCAAGATGCCCTTGCAACCCAAACTATCTTATTAGCTTCTATTGATCAAACTATGGAGAGCTATACAATATAATCTCCTTATGTTTTCAAGACAAAACTTCAACTACTCTGACCTCTATGTTTTCCAAGACCTAGTTATAAAACCTTTGAATTCTACTCTTGGTAAGGATACCAAGGACTCTTACCTTATTCAAACTCCAACTTTTCAAAATTGTCCATCCTTACCTCAAGCTAAGCTTGATGGTAACCCTAGTAGTAGTTGATTTGTTCGTAAGATGAGTTGCCTTGATCTGCTATTTGACTTGATTGCTTAGAAGTAGTATGAGCTACTCTAGGAGCTCATCCACTAGGATCAAGATACTTTAAAATCACCAAACCCTAAGCAAGAATACAATCTGGATCTAATCTCTAGCCACCAGGTGATCATCTAAAATCTTTAACCAGATCAATTCTGCAGTGATCCATTCTAGAAGTTTCCAAGTCAAAGAAGACCAATATCAAGCATGGATCCCTTCAACTCAATATACTCTTGAACATCATCCACTGGATGATGCCTTGGTACCTTCCAAACCCTCAAAAACATCCCCACTCATATTCTAGTCTAGAAACTGTCTCAACATCCCCTTTTCGAATGTCTCTTTTTCTCAACCCTTATGTATTTTTGAAAATGCATTTGAACCATCTGGTTAACCATACTAAGTACTACCAAGGCACACTATTTCCCTTCGATAGATCATCCTCCAACCCACTTGTTCTTGATGGTTTTACAGGCAAGAAAATAACTTTTCCTGCAAATCTAGTCAACATGCCTACTTTGACAGAAGCTCACACCATCATCCAACATTCTATGGACCAACTCTTTGCATTGTTGTGTTCTACTCATATAGGTCTATCATACCTACTTAACTTGTTCCAATTGGATCCTTGTGCTGCTTAAACCCACAAGGTTTTGAAGGCCAGTTGATAATCTGCTTTGGCAGGCTTATTTTATTCAAAGTTTGGAATCAATCCTTGGAGAGCTCCAGCATGATCAAGCCCAAACTTCTGTACCATGGTGATCCACATCACTTGGTCTATCCATCCATATCTTCCATGCCCAAGGGGACATCTGAGCTCCAAGATCCAACCAGGTTTTGGTGGTATGAAAATAACATCACCCTAGATCCTTAACTCCTTGTTTTTCCATCTAATTTAAGTTAAATTTCCAATTACCAAGGTTGAAAATGCTTGCTACACCTTGTCTACATCATATAAATTGATCACCAAGATTTATCAAATATTATCCTTAATTATTATGGCTCGAAAACTATTTAATTCCTTTAATGGACAAAAACTCCAAAACTTAATCTATAGAAGAAAGTTTGGTTTTTGCCAAATCACTTCACCAAATTTTGGCTCAATTGAGGTCCATATATCATACCCTATCTCCCCACTTCAAAAATAAATATTTTTGAAGAGTCTTAATAATTCTTTTTGGCCCTTTTTCCTAAATGGCAGAAATGGAATAATAATTGTTTTAAATACTTTTAATCCCCAATAAACCATGGGAAAATTCCTCAAAGTATGGATTCATATATAGAATCATCTCACATAAAAAACCAACTATGTCCAATGTAAAATTATCAAATGAGCTTCTATAAACCACTTCTGCACTTTTGTATAATTGATCAAAAATGCACTAAAAATCATCTGGAAAAATCTCAAATAATTCCTAGGGATGTGGCTCAACCATATCTATCTAGTTGTACCATTTACTCATCTTGCTAAAGCAAATCTTCAAGAACTTCTTCATGACCACCAATAAGGCCAAGATTTAAATTAATTCAAATCCTTTAAACAAATCCTCACCAAACCACCCTTTGGTCGAGATGCACCGTAGCACATCCATCTCCCTTGTCTCTTGATTTTGGAAGTGAGAGAGAGAGAGAGATAGACAAGGCCTAGGAAATTTAATCTTAATCTTAAAGCCACAGCAGCTGCAGCACGCCTCACCTCTCCCTATGGTCGTGTCCCTGGTCCCACCTCACCTCTCCACCAGCCCTGGTGCATAATGGATGGCCACCTCCACCCTCCAATACCCACCATGGACCTTCCCTCCTTGGATAAAGTCTCCCAGCTACTCCATCCCTGGCCTATTCTCTCAATACTCTCCCAGATCCACCAGATCCTCTCCCCTGGAGCCCTGCTCACTCCCTATGCCCTCCCACGCCATGGAAAAAGGAGGGAGCCTTCCTCTCGGATACGCTCGAAGAAGGCAAGCAAGTTCTCGACCCCGACCACTCCTCCTCTTCCTCTTGACCTCATCAGATCCCACTCGCTCTAACTCACCTCCCTATGCCCCTGTTTTGTCCCAGGGACGCTGGAGACACTTCATCCGGCATATGTCCGAAACGGTGCCCTCCGGCGAGCCCGACCTCCCCGAGCACCTGCAGCACGGATGGAGCCCTCCTGGTGCTCCCCAAGAACCCCTCGTCCTTCCTGCACCCTCTACGTCGACATGCATGCGACCAACGAGCTTCCCCAGTTCTCACCCGAACCTGCCTTGCGGGCGAGCGTGCGCGAGCAGGACTCCATCGTCAAACCCTACCACGCCGCCCCTCGATGTGCGCCCCTCGGTGCACCGCGTCATTCTACAACCTCGGCTCCACCTCCACATGTCCCCAGGTGAGCCACCAAGCCTCTCCTCCACCACCTAGGGTTTCCGCGCCGCCGGTGGTGTCCGACAGAGAAGACGACGGTGGACCATCCATCTCCATTTGATCGGACGACCCCCTAGCCTCCTTACCGCTTCGGTGCCCTGCGTCCATGACAGATGGGCCCCGCAAATCCAGTTTGACCCGCGGTCCCGCACGCTCCCGCCGGCGGTGAGCTGGGCCGACTTTCCCCAGTGCGGCCCAATTCCAAGCAGATCTGGCCCGCTCCCCTTGCTCTTTTCCTTTTCTTTTAATTAGAACTCCAGATCTACGATTCTGCCTATTAGGTTTATTTCAAAACAAAAATGGAAAACTATTTGAAATGTCTAGATATAAATTACTACATGTTCATATATGTTTTCTATAACATGTAGACCAAACCCTAGGGCCAGAGTATTTCTTATTATTTTCTGATAATTAAACTACTGAAAGGTATCTTTTCTAATAAATAAATTCCACAGTGAGTACCCTTTATCCAAATTGAGAAAATCCAACTGCCTCTGGTAGGCATTTAATATACACTCTGGTGACATTAATCCCAACCCATGTTGAGCTATGGATCACCTGTAGCAAAAATAAAAAAAACAGAGCTTTTCTTCCTTTAGAAAATTCCCTAGGCCATACCATGATAGATAG
This sequence comes from Avena insularis, assembly GCA_023614405.1. Lineage (NCBI taxonomy): Eukaryota > Viridiplantae > Streptophyta > Magnoliopsida > Poales > Poaceae > Avena > Avena insularis. Next base: position 218,908,947 of record CM042696.1, on the reverse strand, counting down.
TACCCTAATTCCAACTCTTGCTGGTAAGGTATGTAATTATCTACTAAAACCTATGAGACCACTATGTTTGGAGCCTCTGTTGATTTATGGTGCTTTAAATATCTCTGTCCAGGGTTGTTTCAGTAGAAAAATCACTACATGAGTTTCACAACTCCAAATTGGGTGATTCCAATTTCTACAGAAAGGTATTCTAAATTCCTACCATTTGCCCTAGGAATAAAATCAAAATATTCTGTAGATTTAGTTTGGTGAAAAAGACAAAACAGCTCCAGAACTGCCTTTGGGAATTTGCTGAGGGCATTATGTTAATTATTATGGAGTTATTCCAACTCTCAGCTAATCAGTACATCAAACCCTACAAAATCATCCAAGGAAATAATTTTTGGAGCTCCAGAACCTTCCTGGCAAAGTATTTCCTAAAACTAGAGCTTTTATCACCAGGAAATTCATAAGTAATTCAAGAAAAGTGATAAAATAGTGAAACCACTTTTGTTGGTTTCATTTTATCAACACCTATCTGTTGGTATAATTTACACAATGGTATCATACTGAATAGGTCATTGGTCCAAAACCCCCTCTTAGGTGGTTCCTCGACAATAAACCCTAAGGGGTGTTCATCCCCTTCTCCAAGGCCATCTCAATCTCCTAAATCCAATCCTCTCTAAAACTACTAAACCTTCATTGGACATTGTTCATTTGCTTGCTGTATGTATGTCTTCTTGTATGCCTTGTGTTGATTTTGCTTTTGTTTACTTGCATGTGTTATCTTGACTACGAGAGTTGCGATGAAATCGGAGATCAGACAAAGTGGATTTTATTGGTATTATTGGTTATCTAAGAAGAAGTCCAGGGACATATTGCCATATTGTTGATCATCAGGCAAGCCACCTTCTTGCTCATAATCCTTGTCCTACTGTTTTGATTATGCATGTTTTATCTACTATTTATGAAAACTGCATTGTTTTACTATATCATGTTGTATATCTGGTAGTGGCTTGACTCCTCCAAACCATTACTCAATGGTACTACTAAGTACAACCCTCTCCATGATACCTACTTGTCCCTAGTATGGTAAATGGTGTAATACACCATACCCTTTGGATACCCCGTTTTAGCCGAAGCAAAACTAGAGGATGGGAAGACCCCGGAAAAGTTTTACCAAATATTTTTATGATAAAACCTTAGTGAGGTGGGACTTCCCAAGAGATGTTGAGAACAAGATGGTTTTGTTTTACAAAATTATGAAGGAAAGCTGGAGGAAAAAGGTTTACAAAAACACACCCGGTTCTTTGCGGTTTAGCTATAACAACTTAACCCGTGCAACCACATTACTCTGGAATGGGACAGGGCTGGATTTGATGTTTTTCTATTCTGGTATAAGCTGCCTCACAACTACTACAGGGGGTCGCGATCCCCGGAGGCTGGGCCTTCTCTTGTAAAGGTCCATGTGGGACAGCGACCTGGAGAAGGAACGAACTGTCTGCGGGCAGCCAGGCGTTACTATGAGCCCCTCATTAAAAGCGCCCACTGTGTGAAGTGTAAAATGTGCTCCGGTTGTCCTCGGTACCCGACATCTCGGTTTTGAGGGGAACATCACTCATAGGGTAGGAACTTATATTGGAGTGGGCATCCGAAGAGTCTTGATCGGTTACTCAACCCACGTGTAGATCAGGGTAGTGTACCCGGAAGGTGTGGGTAAAGTGTACAACCTCTGCAGAGTGTAAATCTATTTGAATAGTTGTGTCCGCGGTTAATGATGGGTTGGACAAACTTCTATAGAGTGGTCCTGGTTTTGTTTTCAAAAAGGATTTCGGAAAAGAAATGGCTTTGGAAATGTTTTGACCATGGGATGGTCATAAAGGAGAAAGGTTTTGACCATGGGATGGTCGGAAGGAGGAGAAAGGAGTTTGGTCGTGGGATGACCTGAAGACGGGAACAAATGGGTACCCCAATCCTAGTGTTTCCAAAACTTTTCAAAAAGGTTTCCAAAATGTTTTACAAAAGTTTTCAACAAAGATATGAAGATGCTATATCTACAAGAGAAACTAATTGAGAAAAGAACCTCTCTTGGAGCCCTCCTACTACCACAACCATAATGCATATCCTCTTGTTATTATTGTTATCTTAAGGTGGTTTTCGAGTACATTCAAAGTACTCACTAGCATTGTCCCTGGCTATTAACTTGGTCAGATATTAAGAAGAGGATGAATTTGACGGCTAAGCGAGCTAGGACATTCTCCCAGTCAGTTACCTGTAGGTTAATGCATGACTCGGGCTCTACGCTTAATGAAGTTCCGCTGATGTTGATCGATGTAGCCATATTGGCAAATAAGGTATGACATGTATTCGTTATGTATTGGATGTTTAATTTGATACTTGTGGGTTATGTGCCACGACTAACTGATCATGGGATCGTAGTTGTATGCATAACAGGGATTCTTGGAGGATTAATCCGGGGGCCCCACATGAAAGTTATGGGAGCAATAGCTTCCCCAACCACTTCATGTGCGCTGTCATCAATGCGGGTGACACCGGCGTAAATCGAGAAAATGCTGGCACCGGACCGCCCAACGACGGCATACCCAACAGCGGTACACCCAACGGTGGCCCCACCAACGGTGCGCTCACCAATAATGGGACGGGAGGAGAACCGTCGCTCACGGCGAATGAGAACACTGGAGAGCGCATGATGATCAAGCTCAGCGACAACGAGTGGGCCTGTTGTCGAGAAGCTCTACGGAGCAATCCTCTACCCCCAACACCTCGTAGGACATGCTGATGGGCTACCATTGGCTGCTAAAGGAAGAATTCAAGCGCCAACAGAAAGTAATCGTGCAACTCGAGGCACGTCGAAAGGCGTCATACGAGTTGAGCCTTCGGCAAGCTGGGCACTCCTCCCATGGAGGATCCTCTTCCAAGGGCAACGAGTACCTGGCCAACAAAAGGCGATCTCGACTGGCCCACCTCACCGAGCAAGAGCGCGTAGAAGCCACGAAGGTCCTCGGTTTCAGTTCTATGACGGTGGATACATAGGGCAACATGCTCCCGAAGACACCGCAAGCTGCGGTGACAGCGGCCACGATGTACCTCCTCAACAACTAGCCACCGGCTAGAGATCCACGAGCTGCCATGCACCAATCTTCGATCGTGGGCTTGGGGATAATCAAGGCCACCCTCTACAAAGAGCCAACACCGGAGCCGAAGAAAAGCAAGGCTCTGGCAAAACGCTACTCCTCGCCCTCGTCTAGTGATACATTGCAAATGTATCTATAATTTTTGATGTTCCATGCTTGGTTTTATCTACTTTCTTGTGTTTTGTCCACACTTTGGAGTACTTTTCATATGATTTCTTGGAATAACCTATTAACAAGAGCCATAGTGCCAGCTGTCTGTTTTCTGCTGTTTTTGGTTCCAGGAAGTCAGAAAATGAATATTCTCGGAATTGGACGGGACAAAAGCCAAAGTTGCTATTTTACCGGAAGACAACTGGAGCCAGAATACAAGACGGAGAGAGGCTGGGGCCTAGCCAGACCACTTTACCGACCCCAGCACCCCCTCGGCCTCTCCTTCCGCCTATATATTGCCTCTGATACGGAAACCCTAAGTACCCGATCAAAAATCCACGAAAGAGTCTGTAGCCACCGTCATCTCCATCCCTAGATCGGGAGGGATCTGAAGCTCTTCCCGGCACCCTGCCGGAGAGGGGAATTCACCTTGGAGGCCTTCTTCATCATCATGCAAGCCTCCGATGTGATGTGTGAGTAGTTCATCACTGGACTACGGGTCCATGTAGTAGTAGATGGCTAGTTCTCCTCCTTTGTGCTTTCATGTCTAGATCTTGTGAGCTCCGTTAATGATCAATATCATCTATTTGTAATCCATACATGTTGTGTTTGCGGGGATCCAATGGATATTGAGATGCTATTTCAGATTGATTATTGATTCTATCATGTCTTTGTTATTTGTGATCTTGCCTGCTTTCCGTTGTTAGTAGCTATCTTGGCCAAGTAGATGCTAGCAACTCCAAGAGTTAGTATTTATGCTCTATAGTGGGTTCATGACTCTGGTAATCTGGGGAAGTGACATAAATCTCTAAGGTACTAGATGTGATGTTGCTACTAGGGAGAAAACAATAATCCTTTGTTCATAGAACAATTGTATTGTTTACTTTACACGCAATTCATAAAGCAATAATATGTTGCTTGCAACTTAATACTGGAGGGGGTTCGGATGATACCCTGAAGGTGGATTATTAGTCATAGATGCAGTTGGATAGCGGTCTATGTATAATGTTGTAATGCCTAATCAAGTCTCAAAGGAGTCAAGATGATTAGTATATGCTTGTATGCTTTCTCGATGTTTGTTAATTGCCCCATTGTAATTTGTTCACCCAGCATGTTATCTATCTTAAGGAGAGCCACCTCTAGTGAACTATGGACCCTGGTCCTTTCTTTTACATACAATCTATAAACTGTTTATTGCTTTGTGTTTACTTTCTGCAAACTATTACTTCCTTCCATTCGATACGTTTAATCCTTTGTTTTTAGCAAAACCAGTGAGATTGACAACCTCATCGCAAGTTGGGGACAGAGTTCTGTGGTTGTGTTGTGCAGGTCTCCGTGTTGCTGCTGGCATCGGTAGTGCGCCCTGCCAACGTTCAGCTAGCTACACCTTTGGGGTGTTTCCTTGCTCCTACTGGATTTATAACCTTGGTTTCATAACTTAGGGAAACTTACTGATGTGCTCATCATACCTTCCTCTTGGGGTTCCCCAACGAGCTCGTTAGTACACGAGTCAGCAAGTATTTTTCTAGCGCCGTTGCCTGGGAGTAAAGGACATCTTCACAAGGGGAGTCCCTCATAACCAATCTCTTTACTTTGTTATTTTTGTTTTTCTTAGTTTCTGTTTGCTTTGTTTGCTTGTTTTGTTATCAAAAACACAAAAAAATTAGTTTTACTAGTTTGCTTTCTTTATCAAAAACACAAAAAATGACTACTCTTGAAAACACTAAGTTGTGTGACTTCACTAGCACCAACAACAATGATTTTATGAGCACACCTTTTGCTCCACCGGTTCCTGAAGCTACTTTCTTTGAGATAAAACCTGCTTCACTCAATCTTGTTATGAGAGAACAATTTTCTTGTATTGGTAATGAAGATGCTGCTGCCCATCTAAATAACTTTGTTGAACTTTGTGAGCTGTAAAAGCATAGGGATATAGATGGTGATATTATTAAGCTTAAATTGTTTCCTTTCTCTTTGAGAGGAAAAGCTAAAGAGTGGTTGAATTCCTTAACTAGGAATAGTATTGATTCTTGGACTAAATGCAAAGATGCTTTCATTGGAAAGTACTATCCTCCTGCTAAGATTATATCTATGAGAAGTGAAATAATGAAGTTTAAACAATCTGATAATGAACATGTTGCTCAAGCCTGGGAAAGAATGAAATCTTTGGTAAAGAATTGTCCCACTCATGGACTGACTGCTTGGATGATCATCAAAACTTTTTATGCAGGATTGATCTATTCTTCAAGGAACCTATTGGATTCTGCTGCTGTACCTTTATGACCATCACTTTGGGTGCTGGAACAAAACTTCTGGATAATATGATGGTTAACTACTCTGAATGGCATACTGAGAGAGCTCCACAAGGTAAGAAGGTAAATTCTGTTGAGGAAACCTCCTCCTTGAGTGATAAGATTGATGTTATTATGTCTATGCTTGTTAATGGGAAAGCCCATATTGATCCAAATAATGTTCCTTTAGCTTCTTTGGTTGCTCAAGAAGAGCAAGTTGATGTGAACTTCATAAGAAATAACAATTTTGGCAATAATGCTTGTAGGAATAATTTTGGTAACAACAATTATAAGCCATATCCTCCCAACAATGGTAATGCTTATGGAAATTATTACAACAATAATAGGAGTGCCCCCTCTGAACTTGAAGTTATGCTTAAAGACTTTATTAGTAAACAAACTGCTTTCAATAAAACTATTGAGGAAAAACTCTCTAATGCTGAAAGAAATATAGCATATTTGGCTGAAGCTCAATCTTCTTTGAATAAAATGGCTGCTAAACCTGAAACTAATGATAATCCCTTTGCAGCTACTAATGCCATACAAGTTAGAATTGATCAAAATGTTAGACTATTAGCCGAATTACATGCTAAGTGGGAAAGAGAAGATGAAATTGCTAGAAACATTAGTGTCTCTACTATCACCACCAGTAGTGTTAAGCCTAGTAATAGTTCTACCAATCTAGATGATAATTTCGATTTTGATCTAGATGGTTGTAATATCTCTGAAGTTATTAAGTTCCTACAAAAGCTTGCTAAAAGTCCTAATGCTAGTGCTACGAACATGGCCTTTACAAAACACATTACTGATGCTCTCATAAAGATTAAAGAACAAAAGATGAAACATAAAGCTTCTATTCCTATAAAACAAGAAGATGGTTGGGAACCCATCATTAACATGAAAGTGAATGATTTTGATTTCAAATCTTTATGTGATCTTGATAGTAGTGTTTCTATTATGCCTAGAAGGATTTATGATATGCTTGATTTGCCACCACTTGAAGATTGTTATTTCAATGTCCCACTTGATGATAATGCTAAAAATAAACTCATGGGGAGTCTTAATGATGTTCTTATTATGGTTAACAATGCCTATGTCCCCGTTGATTTCTATGTTTTGGATGTTGAATGCAATGCTTCTTGTCCTATTGCTTTGGGAAGACCTTTTATTAGAACTGTTGGTGACATTATTGATATGAAAGAAGGCACCATTAAATATCAACTCACACTCAAGAAAGGTATAAAACACTTCCCTAAGAAGAGAGAGAAGATTTATGTTGCCTCTCATATGAAAACAAAATTTGCTCTTAATGCTTCTTCATTTGAGAACACTTGATTCTTTTTCTTGCTTCTTATGCCTAACTTAAAGGCGTTAAAGAAAAGTACTTGTTGGGAGATAACCCAAAAGTTTTAGATGAGTCTTGTAAGTTATCAATAACCGCTCCTTATCCTTTTTATTTGCTTTTTGTGCCAAGAGTAACCTCTAATGAGAGAGAAGTAATGATTGGGAAAGTTGCTGTCCCGAAACAGATTTCTGCGCTTCACCATAAAAATTTGTGTAAAATATCTGAAAGTCATTTTGAGGTGTGAATTTTTGTGCTTATTACCCAGGTTTTTATATAACTTTAGTTAGTTCAACACGTTTTTATTTGAGCAACAGAAGGTCTTTGAAAAAATTCATCTTTACCTGCTGGTCTGTTTTGACAGATTTCTGCCATTTTCTGCATTTGCTTCTTGTTGGTTCCTTTTTTGAGTTCTTTTGGGGAATTGATCTTTTTGAGGGAAGTGCTACAATAGCTACTGTTTTAATGGAAGTTTAATTGGTGTTAGAACTGAACCTAAAGACTTATTATCTTGAGTGCACTAATGTTGCTAATAAAGATTGTGTGAAGTTTTGTATGAAGGAAAAATTTCAGGTGTATGGAAGAAATGAGTAATGAGATGAAGGATGGAATAAAGCTCAAGCTTGGGGATTGCACACATGTCACCCCAAGAAAATATCCAAGAAGTACAAGCGTCAAAGCTTGGGGATGCCCAACACAGCCCCTTCTTCATCAATAAAAATCTCAGGTTTCTTCCAAACGCTTCATTTTTATTATTTCATGCACAGTTGTGTTGTTCTTGGAGCGTCTTCTTTTTCGTTTTTGTTTGCTTTGTTTGCTTTGTTTCATGAATAAATTTGTTGGACACCCTCTTTCATACATTGGTTTTCAAATAGTTTGGTTTGGTTTGGAAAAGAGTAGGAAAGTTCATGCTTAAGTGGTAAAGAGAGCTTGTTTTTGACTGTGGCCTATGCTTTGTCATGCCATTCTTGATATTGTTTTGGATTTATGCTTAGTATTCTTTGTTGTAGCATGACTTGTTATAAACAATTGAGATTTCTTAATGTGCCTTGGATGAATCATGCGTTGTTTTAGCATATTAAAGCATAGTATTGTGGTATTCTCCTTTGATGCTTTATTTGGGTTGACTTGGCACATGCTCACACCATGTTATGACTATCCAAAGTCACCATAAGCCTTTATGATCCTTTAGTTTTGAACTTGTAGTATCACTTTATGCTTTGATCAATGATGTTTTGTCGCTCTGTATGATTATGGCCATTATTCCTCTCTTAGTTTGTCGCTCCCAGTCTTTTGCTAGCCTTCACAACCAAGTATGAGTTCCACTCATGCATCCAACTCCCTAAACCAAGTCATTCCAAAGAGTCCACCATACCTACCTACTAGCTTATGCTATTCCAAGTATATTCATGTTTTTGTTTACCTTCCAAATTAAACTTATTATGAGAAAACTAGTGATTAAAACTCTCACGAACTTGATGGCGCACTTTACTTTTCTTGCCCTTAATAAACTTGAACCATTGTGTCGTCTATGTTGTATATGCTTGCACTTATTCATTGGGGATTAGCATAACCATGCTGTCATGGGGAACGCTTTCAACATTGCACGGGCACTTTGTACCTAGTTGATATCATGCTCTTTTGTCTATGGATGTCGTCGGTGTGAAATGAAAGGGGAGCCTGTAAGTCCATGGAGTTATGTATATGTGTTAGAGAAACACCTGGGCCGTTGGTCTAATCCATGCTGACATGGTGGAAACCTGCAGCATAACCATAATGAGTTGTCTATGAAGCATTCTTCTTATAAAAAAAAGAGTCCTATATTGAGAAAAAAGAGAAAAAGAAAAAAGAGATTATGAAAACAGGAAAGAGAGAAAAAAGCACCTTATTCCCATGGTAAATAAGAAGATTGCTAAGATGCTCGTTGTCTGCTTGCCTTGTCATTTTGATATGGGGATTCCTCCGTATCATTGGGCAAGGGTTACCCCGTTGGCGGTTCTCTATGATACAGATATACTTACAATGACAAGAACTTACCAGTGACTGATGACCCACAAGTATAGGGGGTGTATCACAGTATTTTCGAGGGAAGTGAAACCCAATTTATTGATTCGACACAAGGGGAGCCAAAGAATATTTATCAGCCTTAACAACTGAGTTGTCAATTCAGCTACACCTGGAAACAATCTTGCTCACAGCTTTATCAAGAGTAACAGTTTTGTAGTAGGAATAGTAAGCAAGAGTAGTAAAGCAAAGACAAGAGTAACAAAAGCAAGAACAAGGATTCAAGTGCGGTAGGCATAGGGATGGATGGACGGGCGTTGCATGGACAAGACAATCCACATAGCAATCAGAACATAGGGCAATTGCAGATAAATAAGATAAAGCATCCAAGTACTATACAATCCTAGGCATGTGCTCCATATATAGTCATACGTGCTCGCAATGAGAACTTGCACAACATCTTTTGTCCTGCCAGCCCGTTTGCAGCGGTGCCTCTAGGAAACTACTGGCAATTAAGGTGCTCCTTTTAGTAGAGCACCGGACCAAAGCATTAACACTCCGTGAACACATGTGATCCTCACATCAAAGCCTTTCCCTTCCGGTTATCCCGATTTCTGTCACTTCGGGGCAATAGGTTCCGGACAACAACGTGTGTATACAACTTGCAGATAAGACCCAAAACAATACTATCATGATGAATCAATAACATGTTCAGATCTAAAATCATGGCACTCGGGCCCTAGTGACAAGCATTAAGCACAACAAGTCGCAACAAAGTCATAAAGCACTAATAAATAATACTAGGCACCATGCCCTAACAATCTGATGCCATTACATGAACGATCACATCCAATCCCTACCATCCCCATAGCCTACAGCGGGGGATTACTCACTCATAGATGGGGGAAACATGGATGGTCGATGGAGAAGCGATGGTGATGATGATGACGATGATCTCCTCCAATTCCCTGTCCCGGCAGGGTGCCAGAACGGAGTTTCGGTGTCAAGCTGTGGAATCTGGTGGTGGCGGCGGAGCGGAACTCCTTCTGGAAAAACGTCGAACCCCCCGAAGTTTTTAGGTCAGAAGGCTCCTTATAGGCGAAGAGAGAGGCCGAGGGGGTGCCTGGGGGCCCACACCACCCCCTGGCGCGGCCTGGCCTGGCCCGTGCCAGCAGGTGGTGTGGCCACCCTAGGACTCTTCTCCGCCTCGTATTCTGGCTCCTGGAGTCTTCGGGTGAAATAGGATTTTTGGCATATTTTCCGGGATTTTTCCTGTATTTGATTTTCTGCATAAAAAGTAGACACCAAGGCAATTCTGCTGAAAATAGCGTCAGTTCGCATTAGTTGCATCCAAATCAGACAAGTATAGAGGAGAAACAATAGCAAAAGTGTTCTGGAAAGTAGATACGTTTTGGACGTATCAACTCCCCCCAAGCTTAGCTTATTGCTTGTCCTCAAGCAATTCAGTTGAAAACTGAGTGCGATAAAAGAACTTTCACGAACACATTTGCTTCATATGATGTAAATATTCTCAGCAATGTGATCAACTACCTAGACAATTCATAATAAAGAGTATGCAACTGAGTCTACTTAATAGTCATTGCAAGCTATGAAGAGATTCCAACTCAAGAATAATAAGTAGCATGAAGCACAAACATAAGCAACATTACAATGCTCATAGAAAGGTATGATAGAGTGGTATCTCGCTTGCCTTTGATTATGAATGCCAAGGCACCTCTGAAGTTCAAGTGATGACTAGAAGTAAAGATATCAAAGATACAAGCATCAAAATCATAACACAAATAATCAAGTATTGGAACAAACACAAAGGATGACAACTATGCTCTCAAGAAGGTGCTCAAAGAATAAGTGGAGACTCAACAAGTAGAAGAAAAGGTTTTGAATAATTTGAAAGACTTCCAAATGCTGAAAGTATGGTACTTGTTAGCTTTGAGCTCTCATTTCCCCTATCATAACCATCTTTAATGTGGTTAAGGTGAAAGTGACACAACTAAGAGGATATGCTTGACAAGTTATAAATTGAAGTCTCATGCCCCTTACTTACGAAGACCGATCCTCATGCTACTCAACTTCAGTCACAAGTAAGCTCTTGTCATTGTAAGTACATACGCATCATGGAGAACCGCCAACGGGGTACCCCTTGCATATGATACAGGAGCTATCCCATAATCAAAATGACAAGGCAAGCAGACAATGAGCATCTCAGCGATCTTTTTATTTACTATGTGCATAGATTTTTATTGAGGATGCTTCATAGAATGCTCATTACGGTTATGCTGCAAGTTTCCACCATGATTAGGCATGACTTAGGCTAGCGGCCCAGGCGTTTCTCTAACATACATACAAACTCCATGATATTACAAGTTCCACTTTTATTTCACACCATCGGGATCCATAAGCAAAAGAACATGATATCAACTAGGTACAAAGTACCTATGAAGCGTTGAAAGCAGTTCCTATGATACATGGTTCTGCTAACTTCAACTCATAAAGTGCAAGCATATGCGCAACAAAGAAGGACACAATGGTTCAGGTTTATTAAGTGCAAGAAAATAAAGTGTGCCATCAAGTTCGTGAGAGCTTTACTAACTAACTTTCTCATAACAAGCAAACATTTTATTCGGAAGAAAACAAGGCATATTGAATATGCACGGAGATAGCAAACGATGCTAATAGGTAGATATGGTGGACACTTTGGAAATATTTGGTTTAGGGAGTTGGAAACATGAGTAAAACACTCATGGAAGCGAAGGCTAGCAAAAGTAAGGGAGCGACAAACGAGAGAGCAATAGCTGTCATTATCATGCTTGCAACAAAACAGGACTACTCATGCCATGAAAATGATTCAAGATCCTCAAGGCAAAATAATTCATCAAGGCTTAACTGATTATCACAGCCTTGTGCATGCGTGAGAATGTGCCAAGTCAATTCAAATGAAACATTCAGAGGAGGATACCATGGCATCATACCAATTTATGAATAGAGTAATGCAAGCAAACATTCATGAGACATGCTACAAACTATTAGCGGGCTGGAGCTAATCACAAGAAAGCAAGAACTACTAAGCATCCAAAGATAACATACACCCTACATGAACGGACTAAGCAAGCTCACAAAGATAAGTATATGTACAAAAATGAAGACAAATAGAATTCGTTACCAGCTTGTTATCACGCCTCAAGTTGTCATTAATCCTCAATATTGCTCTTCACTTGTATGGCTTGAATAATAATATGAAACCAATAATCCACTGAGAACTGCCGAACCCTGCAGCAAACTCGCAAAAACCAAAGAAGAATGACAAATATTTTTGGTGTTTTCGATTTTTAAACAAGAACCAAAAGAGAAAAACAAGCAAAGCAAAATTTTTTGGGTTTTTCGAATAGTTCAAACAAAACAAAAAGGGAAAAGCAAACCAAGGCAAAAAGAATAAGCAAACCAAAGAGAACAACAAAAATATTTTTGTTCTTTTTGTGTTTTTAGAAAGCAAAAGCAAATAAGAACGAAAACTAAAAAGAAAACGAAAACATGAATATACAAAGTACCGACGCAACATGATATGGAGATGAGTGCGGTGTCGGCGTACCTCCCCCCAAGCTTAGGCTTTTGGCCCAAGTGGGTATCAATCCCAAGCTGGCCAGGATGAAGTGTCACCAGGGTACGACGAGGAGGTACCCTCGTCCTGGTGCGAGCTCGAGTACGTCTCTCCGTAATGTGCGGAGTAATCATAGGAGGGTGCATCCTCCTGGTGCTGCTCGTGGAAACCCAACAAGCAAAGCTGCTCGTCCACCTCCTCCTTGGAGCGCGACCACGGTCTCCTGTCAACACTAAACAAAGCAGGATGTGGCAAAAGGATCTCCCTTTCATCCCCGTCAGTGAAAAGCATCTTATATACTAGATTGTTCAAATCAGAGGTAGAAGTGACAAAGTGATGGGTTTTCATGGCAACAAGGTCGAGCCTCTATGGTGCTAGCATAGCATCATCAGGAGCCACTGAAAGATCTAATGCATCGACTATACGCGAGGCAATGATGCCCCCATAGATAGGCCCCCTAGCAGCTAGGCGGCAAGCAATAAGCGAGCCAAGATTGTACCGAATATCATTGTTGAGCGCAGCAGCAAGGAATGCTAAGTGATAGTTGGAGATATTACTAGTGTTCTCCCTACCCAATACACTAGTGGCAAGATAATATGAAAAGTATCTAAGAGCAGGGAGTTGGATATTTCTTATCTCTCCATGCTGCGCCACGCGGTCATCATCATTGGTGACCCCTCGGTAAAGCTCCAACAAATCAGCGGGTCGCCCTTGAATTTTCTTCATGGTCCCTGTCATACGCACACCTACAATACTGCAAAATCTCTCCAAAGGCATGGTGAAGGCCATATCATAGATTTTAAAGGAGACAGTGGAATGATAGGATGTGTTAGTAAATGAGAAGCTCTCAACAAAATTTTTGGTGAGCATAGCGTATTGTGCACTCTCATCTTGCATATAAGAGGTTAGGCCAACCCTCTCAATTAGTAGCAAGAAATCATCAAGAATACCTGCAGCTTGTAAGAAAGTAAAACAAGGAAAAGAGGATGGGTGAGCATCCCCATCATCCCTTTCACTACCAATACGAGTTGCAATGAGATCTTCATTGTATGAAGGACTAGCTTGAGAGGACGTTCGTAAGGGACTCGACCTCCTAGGTGCATCACTCTCAAATATCTCTCCAAAAGTATGGTTGTTCATGCTTGGTATTCTGAAATTTAAACACCTATTAAACAAGTGTTTGCAAAGTAGATATAATGAAGGATTCTACTCATAGGGACTTGCAAGAGGCCTAAACATGCATCAAAACTATATCTCTAAGCATCAAACAAGCTTACAAGCTCTCATAACCAGTCACCTACAACAGCAAAATACTCAACATATAATCCACTAAACACAAATCTACTTGGACAAGGGGAGGAGTCACATACCAAGGAACAATTGCTCCAAATTTCAGCAAGAAAGATGGGCTAAGCAAGGAGATCGAAGAAATCGAGAACAAGCACAGAAAGAACGCGATTTTGAGCTATGAACTAGAGCTTACTCGGGAGAGAGAAGAAAGTGGCAGGTGAGAGAGGTAGTGGGGGGCCAGGGGTGGCCCACACCAAGGCATGGCGCCACCCAGGGCTGGCCGTGCCACCACATGGTGTGCCTGCCTGGGCCCCCCGTACCTACTGTACTCCTTCCCCTTTTTCACGTAAAAATTTAATATGACTTTTTTGAAATTTTTCGAGACACTTTATTTTTGGGCAATTTTCAGAAATAGAAGAATGATTTTTCTGACAGACATATATTTTTTTCTTTTGGAAACATGATGCAAGGACAAAACAAGGCTAGAACTATAGAAGTTCTAGCATCCAAGCAACTAACAACACAAAGAAAACTAAACGAAAGCAAAAACTAAAATGCAAAGGATAGAAATAAACGGAGATAATCATAATGAAAACATTGTTTTGTTCAATGGAATCCTTTTGTTAGCAAGGTTGATCAAGTCTTGCTACAAAAACAATTGCATATGAGACAAAACTTTGTACTCCACTAATGATTATGTTACCTTAACCTTGATAGCAATGGTCCCAATCATAATAGTTTCAATTTTTTCTCTTAGTATGGGACAATATATTTCTCCAACTTGAATGCCTTCAACATGTTCAATTGAATTCAGTCCATAAGTCCTTTCAATCTTCTTGGGGAAATAGACAGTATGCTCCTTGTCATTAACATTGAAGGTCACCTTTCCTTGATTACAATTAATAACAGCTCGCCTAGATAAGAAAAGTTCTCCCAAGAATAATAGACATATTATCATCTTCAGGCATTTCAAGCACAACAAAATTAGTTAATATCAAGCAATTGTGAGCCACCTAAACATGTACATCCTCACATATACCCACAGGAATAGTGGTAGATTTATTAGCCATTTGCAAAGATATATTAGTTGGTATCAATTTTTCAAGGTGAAGCCTCTTGTAGATAGAGAAAGGCATAACACTAACTCTAGCTCCCAAATCACACAAAGCAGTTCTAACATAACTGTTCTTAATAGAGCAAGGGATAGTTGGAATCTCTGGGTCTCCAGGATTCGTAGGAACCTTACCATTGAAAGAATAATTAGCAAGCAAAGTAGATATTTCTTCATTAGGGATCTTCCTTTTATTCGAGACAATGTCCTTCATATACTTTGAGTAAGGAGGCAATTTAATAGCATCAGTCAAAGGAATTTGCAAGAATAAAGGCTTCATCCACTCACAAAACTTATTATAGTGTTCATCTTCTTTTGACTTCTGTTTCTTATCAGGGAAAGGCATAGGTTTTTGGACCCAAGGTTCTCTTTCACTACCATGTTTCTTAGCTATAAAATCTTCTTTGGTGTATTTAGTATTCTTAGTGTGGTTTTCAGGTTCTTCTTCAACTTTTTCTTCATTAGGAACTTCATTTTCTTCATTACCACTTTCAGTTTCAGTATCAGAGATAGATATACTATTAGGATCTATAGCAGGTTCAGAGGATTCTACAATATTTTTATGTTTCTTTTTCCTTTTCTTACGAGTAGAACCACTATTTTCAGCTTGTTGAGAATCCTGCTCAATTCTTTTGGGATGCCCCTCAGGATATAGAGGATCCTGGGTAGCAGCTCCACTTCTAGTTCTAATTTCATAAGCATGTTTTTCTTTAGCAGCATTAACTAGCAAGTCGTTTTGCACTTTAACGAGTTGATCTATTTGAGTTTGAACCATTTGAAAGTGTTTAACAATCATTTTAACATCATTAGAAGTTCTTTCCACAATATCTTTCAACTCAACAATAGCTCTAGTGTTTTCCGTTAGATGATTTTGCACCCTTTTATTAAAGTTGTCTTGCTTAACAATAAAGATATCAAATTCTTCTAAGCATTGATCAGGAGGCTTCAAGTAAGGGATATCACCTTTATCAAAGTGTTGGAGAGAGTGTACTTCAATAGTGGGGTGAGTAGGGAATAGGCTTACATAATTCTTCTATAGGAGGTAAATTCATGAAATCTGCAGCTTTAATTCCCTTCTCCTTAAGACATTTTTTAGCTTCCTTCATCACTTCATCATTTCATTCAATAACTCCCCTCTTCTTTGATGTTGGAATAGGCACCAGAATAGATGGTTCAGGTACAATTACTTCAGGTATAGCTTGTTTAGGAGGAGTCCAATCTTCATAATTCTTGCTTATTTTAGCCATCAATTCCTCAGCTTCCTTAGGAGTCCTATTCCTGAAAACACAATCAGCACAACTATCTAGGTATGTCCTAGATTCTTCGCTTAATCCATTATAAAATATATCAAGAAGCTCATTCTTAGGTAATGGACTTCTAGCCTGTGCATGAATCAAATCACAAAACCTTGCCAAAGATTCGGGCAATACCTCTTTTTCTCCCTGTTTAAAATCAAAAAGTTCCTGCAAAATAGCATGTCCATCATTGGGAGGAACATATTTGTACAGGAAAGTACTAATCAAGCACTCAGGACTATCAATAGATCTAGGAGGTAAATTACTAAACCAAGTTTTAGCTTCTCCTTTCAGCGAAAAGGGGAAAATCTAAGCAACAAAGTAAGTACGCATCTTAATATCATCAGAAAACAAGCCACTCATGGTAGAAAGTTCATTCATATGTGCTACCGCACTTTCATTCTTAATCCCACCAAAAGGTTCTTTCTTGACAATAGCTATGTAAGATAGATCAAGAGAGAAATCATAATCTTCATCTGTAATGTTTATGGGAGAAGCAGCAAACTTTGCAGCAGGATATAATTTGGGTCTAATAGTATGCCTCTCAAGGAGACTCTTAGCAGCGCTCCTATCATGGGTGTTCTTACATTCCTTAATAAACTCATCGGTCATCTCAACATAATCTTCTTCAATATCATAACTCTCACTAGACTCAGGTGAGCTAATAGGTGTGTTAGTGTCTTCATTAGGAGTTTTGGTATTTCCAGCTATAGTTCTAGCAATCGTAGCATCTAGGAAAGGACCTAATGAACCACTCTTATCGAGCACAGTAGAAGCAGCATCATAAGCATCAGAAGTTTCAGATTCAGCAGTAGTAGCAGTGTGTGTAGCATGTGTATGTGGTGGTGTAACGAGCTTACTTATAACAGACGGTGAATCAAGAGCAATAGAGGTGTTTAGAACTGTACCTCTTCTTGTAGTGGATGGTAAAATAGGAACCTTGC
Organism: Avena insularis; assembly: GCA_023614405.1. NCBI lineage: Eukaryota > Viridiplantae > Streptophyta > Magnoliopsida > Poales > Poaceae > Avena > Avena insularis. The sequence goes on along the minus strand of CM042696.1, from coordinate 218,891,770 downwards.
CATCACGAGACTTACCCATGATGGATGGATAGCGGCGAACAATAGAGAATCCAAGTGAACTTGATATATAAAGTTATGCTCCCTATCGTTGTATTGGGAACGGCAGTACCTGAGGAGGTCAGATAGAGGTGTGGGGACTAGTAGGGAAGCTATCGACAGCATCCGCAGGCGAGATTGGATACGAGCGAGCGTAGAGGGACGCAAGAAGTACCCAGGTTCGGGGCCCTCGTAGTGACTATGTGGGATATACGGACTACAAGTGATCCTTGAGCTGTGTTCTTTAGCTACTATCTTAAATGCGCTGAGACCAACCCTTTCTACTGAGGCCTTGCCTCTCCTTATATAGGCATAGAGGCAAAGGCCTCACTGGCTAGTCCGACTGGCGGGCCCCATAGGCGGGTCCCAGCCAACTAGTCATCTACAGTATCCAGTATGGCTTGTCTTATCAGAGTATGAGCGGTATGGCTGTCCTAGGTACAGTGAACGCCGTGCGAGCCCGTCGTCAGCACAGGCCACTGTTCCAGCGTCACTCACGCAAAGTCTTCGGTATGGGCAGGTGGTTGCTCATCTTGTCATCGTCTGAGCACGTGCACCGATACGCACGCCGCCCCTTCATCGATTGGGTCCGCCACGCCGTCAGATCCGGCCGTTTTGCTGATCCGGCTACTGGGTGATAGCCGGGTCGTCCTGTCCTGTTCGGCTGCATCTGGTCAGCCGGACGCGATCCGACTGTCCTGTTTCTTATCCGGATGCGGTACCTAGGGATCATCCCCCTGACACTAGCCCCCGAGCGCGTGTGGATTCCGCCCTTAGGCGGAATGTGCGCGCGCTCCTTCTTGCTTTTTGAATTTTCATCCGGCTGAGCCTGGCGGTTGCGCTACCCGTGACGTCAGCGCTGACACCGGCCCCGCGCCCACGCACCATGATTGCTCTGCGGCGGGAAGCGTAACGTCTCGTCGCACGTCGCCTTGGGAAACTGCTGTTCGGCGCTTCGGTTCTCGCTCCAGGATCTTCTGCGCATCATGCCCTGGAACACGGGATCTAGGCGGCGGTTGGGGTATGGCTTGCCCGGATGCGCGCCACGTGGCCCCATCGACGGTTGCCCTTCCGGTCCTTTAAAGGGACGTCGCGGGGGAGGCAGTTCTTTTCCTTCGCTCCCCCGCTGCAGTCTTCTTCTCCCTCGCGTGCTCTTGCTCCTGCGCTCTTGCCCTCTGCGCCGCCCGCTCGCCGTCGTCGACACTACGGGCCACCACCACTCTTCTGTTGCCGCTCCTCTCCACCAGCCAGAAATGGCCGACGACCGCGAAGCCTGGTGCGGCTCCTCCATCACCGAAGACCAAATCGCGAAGTACCACGCGACCCGCGTCCTCCCGCCGGCGGAGGAGGTGGCGGTGCGGTTGGCGCCGGTGGGGGAGGTGTCGCCGCATCCGGCGGAGGGGGAGCGCGTCATCTTCCTTTCGCACATGGCGCACGGGTTCGCGCTGCCGCTGCACCCATTCTTCCTCATGTTCTTGGCCTTCTTCGACCTCCGCCTCCACCACCTCGGCGCCAACGCAATCGGAACGCTGGCGCACTTCATGGCATTCTGCGAGAGTTATCTCAGGATCCAACCGGATCTCGGGCTCTTCTGCTGGCTCTTCCGAGTTCGGCCACAGGTGCAGTACACGAAGGGGCCGCTAGTCTTCTGCGGCGGCGCCTCCATATACTCCCGCACCCAATCTGGCTACCCAAAGTTCTTGCTCCATGACACTGTACGGCTGTGGCAGCAGTCGTACTTCTACGTCAAGAACGTCACCAACGTCGACCGGATAAACCTTCCGGCCTTCCAAGACGTCGAGTCCAGCTAGCAGAACTGGGACCTGAAGATCCACGGCGACAAGGCGGAGACGGACGCGATGCTGGAACGCATGCGCTCCCTCGTCACCTGCCAGCTAACTGGTCGGGACATCACTCTTAGCTGGATGTCCCGGCTGATGAGGCCGATGCAGCAGCGGGTGCACAAGATGTGCTACTACTCTGGCCGGCTGGACCCGACCCGGCTATTGCGCCGTGATCCCCGCTACCACAACTTGAAGGAGTGGTTGTGGACGATCAGCAAGGAGCGGCTGCCGGAGAACTGGAAGTTCAGTCTGGCGCCCTACAGCCGGGAGAACCACGTGCCTCGGGTAAGTTCTCGTAGCCAGAAATTTTTCTTATTCTTTCTGTGTTATTTCCTTGTTCTGTTTGATTGATTTCTTGCGTTCAGCAGATCTTTTCCTGCATCCTTCGCGAGGAGGGCGAGGCTCCCCTCGAGGCATTCACGCCAGACTTGCCCGAGCCGCGTGCTCGGCGGTCCGACGAGGAATCGGATGGGGACGGCGACGCCTTCCCCAGCCAGAACGATGAGCCGGCCACCGCCCTGCACGCGGAGGTGCACGAGGAGGAGGAGGTCGGGCCGACCGCGGAGCCGGTGACGCGCTCTGCGACGGACGGCGAAGTAGGTGGGAGCGGCTCCAGCCGTTCCGACTCCCGCCGGCCTGTGGTGGAGGAGCCGGCTCCCAAGAGGAGCCGATCCAGCACCCTGCTGCCGAGCCGCCTTGGCCGGACGAAAGGGCCGCCCCCGGTCGTGCCGGGGTACGTTTTTCCTCTCCCCCTCTATCTTTCGGTGCTTTCTGTCTATTTGTGCTCCTTCTTGTTTTTCTAACTTTGGCTTATTTTGCTTTTGCCTTTTCCTCCTTCTCTTTAGCGCGTTGGTTTCTTTCGGAGCTGCAAGCCCGGCCTGGGCGCCAACCGGGTCGCTGCTCCGCACCCCGACTGAGCCAACCGGCGCCTCTCCTTTTTCTGAGGCGCAGCCTCCGACTCCTCCTCGAGCTGAGCCGGCTGCCTCCTCCCAGCCGGAGGCCTCCCCAGCCAGAATCGGATCTCTCCCGGCCGGAAGGCTCCTCCGCTGGCGTGCGGGGGGCTGCGGCAAGGAGCTCGTCGTTGTTGGCGATGACAACTTCGATGAGGAGCTCGGGGAGGAGTGGCGAACGGCGGTGGTCGCGATGAAGGAGTCCTTGGCCGTCAACGCCGTGGATGACGACGCTTCCTTTGCCGCTTCACTGTCGGACCTTGCCGCCACGCTCGAGCTGGAGGTGAAGGAGATCCGGCTGCTTGAGGGCACAGCCGGCGGGAACCGGACCCTGGAGCAGAAGCTTGCTGCCGCCAACGGGACCTCCCAGAGTAAGTTTGCTTTATCCGTCTTGCTCTTTTTTTTACTGATAGCCGGTTTCATTGCAGCCATCCTCATGTGCGCTCAGCGCGAGATCGATCGCTTGAAGAAAGCGAATGACCGGCTGAGCAAGTCCAACTCCACTCTGCGGCTGCAGAACAACGATTGGCACATGCGGGTAGACGGTTTGGAGGCCACCGTCAAGGAGCGCGACGCCTCGCTCGCTAGCCGGGCCGAAGCCTTCTCCCTTCTCGAGGCCCAGAACAAGGACCAAGAGAAGGAGATAAAACGGCTAGCGGTCAAGGAGAAGGCACTGGTGGAGGAGCTGATGCAGGTTGGCCACACTGCCAAGGGTGAGTTCTTTCTTCCGTATTCCTTTCTTTCCGGATCCGGTAGCCGGATCTGACTCCTCTTTTCTGACAGCTTTTTACCCTGGCATAGACCTGCTGGCCTACAACCGGCTACAGGAGAACTGGCCGGGAGCGCAGCCGACGGCTCAGGATCTCGTCGTCCTTTTGGCAAGGAAGCTGTGAAGCTTCGTCAGGCGGCGCGGGAGGTCTTCTCCTTCATGTGGCCGGAGGCTCCGGTTCCGGAGACGATGGCGCAGCTGGCGGCGAAGGTGGGAGAGGTGCCGGCTATGGTGGATCGGCTGCGGGACTTGGCGGCACGGGCTGGAGCGGAGATGGCTCTGGCCCTCATGCTCTCCTAGTACAAGGACGCTCGCGTCGAGAAGATCGACGGTGGCTTCCGTGCCGGAGCCGACCTTGCCGCCATCCGCCAAGCCCATCCGGAACTCCGTGGGTCCGCCATCAAGATCGCCGATTACGTGGATCCTGACGAGATGCTCACCGACTCGGAGTCCATCGGCACTCCTGATGCGGAGGGCTCGGTGCCGCCACCCGCAGGCGCAGGAGCCGGATCGAGCTTCGTGCCCCCTCCGCCGCCTGAAGCTTCTGCCGACCAAGGTCCCCCGCACGGCAAGGGTCCTGCCATGTAGTTATTGCCCCGGGATGCCGAGTGTATTTGTCTTGTCTTATATGTTCGTGAACCTTGTCCATTTGTACCGGCTGTCTATGATGCCGGGTAACTTATGGGAGCTTCGTCTCCTTTTTGTTTATTATTGTTGAAATTCTTGAATCTTGTGCGTTGAGCTTTCCTTTTGCGTATTTTGCCCGACTAACTTTGTTCGGCTACACACCTTTAGCCGAAAGACCTGCACCTCCAGTGGGGGCGCTAAGCGCACTGCAGGTGTAACCCGAGATTCGAGTAGCCAGGTGCTTCGAATCTTTCTTATTTCTGCCAAGTCTTCTAACTTTATCCGACTGGCCTCGTCCCATTCGGCCGCTTTCATCGGCTGAACGCCTTCAATCGGGGAACTAACATTCTAGTGGGCGCGAGCGCACCCACTGGGTGTAGCCCCCGAGATTCGGAGTAGCTGGTGTAGCCAGGTGCTTCGAATCTTTCTTGTCTTTCCTTGCTCTCGCCCTTGCCCTCACCTAGGCTCCGAACGGCCGGCTAAACGACCTTAGCCGGTCAGGAACTACAAGATTCCACTGGGGGCGCACGAGCGCACCCAGTGGGTGTAGCCCCCGAGATTCGGAGCGCTTGATGAAGGCAAGGACTTCGAATCTTGTTTCCTTCTCCTGAATTCCGACTCTAGGTAGTCGGACAAGAATGCACATATGCGTACACATACATCTTCACAGGTTAATAGGTTAGTCTGTTAAATCGTAGCCGGAAAACAGCTTGTTTTTTCGAAAACTAGCTTGCTCCTTTCTAGACACTTAGTCGCCTTCTCGTGTGTTCTGCTGTTTTCGCTGCGTCCTTGCCAGGCAGCAGGGTTGCGGTCTGTAGCCGGAATCTAAAGGAGCTGACAGTACATTACGCACGGTACTAGCGGCTTAGCAGCTGGATTGGTTCGAGCTAGTTGCAGGGCCGGGACGCCCGATCTGTCGCGTCTCCTCCCCGTTTTTCGTGTGGGATGCCTCGCTTTTTGTTTGCTACAGCCGTGGGCGGTCTGTAGCTGAGACGAAGAGTGGGCCTCTGACATCATCGCACACTACTCAGCCGGTTTGTTGACTTAACAGGCCGGGCCAGCCGGCGAGCCCCCGGGTAGGGGTTGCCGGATCCAGAAAATTTGAACCGGAAAACAGGTGCACCCACATTTCTAGAAGGAGCCCCCGAGATTCTCGTGGGAGTCCGCATTTTCATTCATGGGGTTTTCAGGATACATACACTGCCTGGCGACTAGGTGTAAAACGGGCGCAGCAGGGCCGCGTTCCAAGGACGTTCGGTCTCCTCGTCCGATTTGTCCATCTTGTTCTTGCGGGACTGTTGTGCGTCGATGAGGTAATAGGAGTCGTTGGGCAGCGCCCGGCTGATGATGAAGGGCCCCTCCCAGGGTGGTGATAGCTTGTGCATGCCCTTCGTGTCTTGCACCAGCCGGAGAACCAGGTCGCCCTCGCGGAATGCGACTGGGCGAATCCGGCTTGAATGGTAGTGACGTAGTCGCTGCTGGTACAGGGCAGATCTGGACAGGGCTAGCTCGCGGGCCTCCTCCAAGAGATCCACCCCGTCCTCCCGCGCCTCCTTGTTGGCTTGCTCGTCGTAGAGGAGCTTGCGAGGGGAGTCGAATTCGATGTCGGCGGAGAGGACGGCTTCCGATCCGTAGACCGGAAGAATGGTGTGTAGCCGGTTGACCTATTCGGTGTGGTGCGGAAGCTCCACAACACAGCCGGAAGTTCTTCGATCCAACATCCGGGTGACCGCTCCAACGGCTAGATGAGACGTGGTTTGATGCCGGCTAGCACCAAGCCGTTTGCTCGTTCGACTTGTCCGTTGGACCGCGGGTGTGCAACGGAGGCGAGGTCCAGTCGGATGCCCTTGTTGCTATAGAACCGGGCGAAGGCCCCCTTGGCGAAGTTCGTGTCGTTGTCGGTGATGATGTTGTTGGGGTAGCCGAAGCGGTTGATGATGTCGGTGAAGAAGGTAACAACCGTCGCTCCATCGAGCTTCCGGATAGGCTTGGCCTCGATCCACTTTGTGAACTTGTCCACCGCTACCAGCAGGTGGGTCATTCCCGCGCGGGCTCGCTTGAAGGGACCGACCATGTCGAGGCCACAAACTGCGAAGGGCCAGGTGATCAGTATGGTCTTGAGTACCAAGGTTGGCATGTGCCTAAGCTGCCCGAAGCGCTAGCACCCATTGCACGCACGGACCAGTTGCTCGGCATCCTCGAGGGCGGTGGGCCAATAGAAACCATGGCGGAATGCCTTGGCGACTATCGCCCTTGACGCGTGGTGCAGTTTTCGCCCTGGTGGATATCCTTGAGTAGCCGGTAGCCCGTGTCCACGTCAACACATCTTTGGAAGATACCGGATATGCTGTGCTTGTACAGCTCGCCGTTTATGATGGTGTACGTGTGTGCGTGGCGCCGGATTTTCCTGGCCTCTACCTCGTTGTCCGGGAGTTCTCCGTTGGCGATGTAGTTCATGAAGGGCTATGCCCAGGATGGCACTTCCCGGATGACGAGGACGCTCCTGTCCTCCAGCTGACGGGTGTCAGGGGGTCGTCCGGGTGGAATATCCGGGACAGCAGCCCCCGAGCCATTAGGCGAGCCGGCAGCCCCCGGGTCATGCGAGCCGGAGGGCACTGCCTGGCCGGAATTGGTGCGGGTTTTCTTCTTTGGTGGTTCTGCCGGCTCCGTTTCTGCTGCTCCGGCCGCCGGAACGCTTCCCGCCCAGACGATGGAGTCTGACTCCGGCGACGGGTTGATGGATGGCTTGCGCAGATGCTCCAAGGAGACCCCTGGCGGGATGGCCTGCCTGGTGGATCCTATCTTGGAGAGCGCGTCGGCTGCCTCGTTGTTGGTACGGGGGACGTGGTGAAATTCGCATCCGTCGAAGGAGGCGCTGAGCTTCTGGATGTGGAACCGGTAGAGAGCCATGTTTGCATCTCTGGCGTCCTATTCCCCGGACACCTGTTGCACCACTAAGTCCGAATCATCGAAGCACAGGATCCGGTTGACACCGATCTCCTTGGCTAGCCGGAGCCCGTGCGCCAGTGCTTCGTATTCGGCTACGTTGTTGGAGGCCTTGAAGTAGATCTGCAGCACATACTCCAGCCGGTCTCCTTTGGGCGAGGTGAGCATGATGCTGGCTCCCAAGCCCCCAAGCATCTTCGACCCGTCAAAGTGCATCCGCCAGTGGTCTGAATCCGGAACCGGTGGGAGATGCTGGGTCTCGGCCCAGTCGACGAGGAAGTCTGCCAATGCCTGTGACTTGATCGTGAGCCGGGGCTCGTACTGGATGGAGTAGGCGGCGAGCTCGATGGCCCACTTGGTGACTCAGCTGGTGGCGTTCTTATTGCCGATGATTTCCAAAATGGGTGCGGTGCACACAACCTTGATCGGGTGTTCCTAGAAGAAGTGCTTGAGCTTCTTGCATGCCAGGTACACACCATAGCACATCTTCTGGTAGTGGGGGTAGTTCTGCTTGGAGAGGGAGAGAACCTCGCTGAGGTAGTAGACGGGTCTCTGAACCGGCTGAGCCTTGCCTTCCTCGGGGCGCTCCACCACCAGGACGACGCTGATGACCCGACTGGTGGCTGCTATATAGAGCAGCATCGGCTCCTTGCTAGCCGGCGTGGCCAGAACTGGTGCTGTGGATAGCATGCGCTTGAGGTCGTGAAACGCGGTGTCGTCTTGCGAAGTCTAGGAGAACTTGTCCGTCTTCTTCATCAGCTGGTATAACGGGAGTGCCTTCTCCCCGGTACCGGTTAAACGACCGAGGGAAGCCAGCATCCGTGAACTTCAGACTCCAAGGGTTCTTGGGCGGTGATCCTCTCGATGGTCAGATCTTCTCCGGATTCGCCTCGATACCTTGTTGTGATACGAGGAAACCGAGTAGCTGACCGGATGGTACTCCGAAGATGCACTTCTCTGGGTTCAGCTTCATCTGGTACTAGCGGAGGTTGCCAAATGTTTCTCCCAGATCCTCGAGGAGGGTGCGCTTTTCCTTGGTTTTTATGACCATGTCATCCACGTAAGCGTGCATGTTTCGGCCTATCTGCGAGTGCAAGCATTTCTGCATACATCACTGATAGGTTCCGCCTGCATTCTTTAGGCCGAAAGGCATGGTTACATAGCAGAAAGCCCCATAGGGGGTGATAAATGATGTCTTAATCTGATCAGCCGGGTTTATCCAGATCTGATTGTACCCGGAATAACAATCTAGAAAAGAAAACAAATCACAGCCGGCCTTGGAATCGATGACTTGATCGATACGGGGCAAGGCGAAGGGGTCTTTCAGGCATGCCTTGTTTTGGCTGGTGTAGTCGATACACATGCGGTAGGTCTTGTTCTTCTTCAACACCAAGACTGGGTTCGACAGCCCGTCTGGGTGGTACACTTCCATGATGAATCCAGCTGCCAGGAGCCGGGTGATCTCATCACCGATTATCCTTCTCTTCTCCTCTGCGAACCGGCGTAGCGGTTGATTGACCGGCTTGGCATCCGGACGCACATGAAGTGAGTGCTCGGCGAACTCCCTCGGCACACCCGACATGTCCTTGGGAGACCATGCGAAATTGTCCCGATTCTCACGGAGGAAGTCGACGAGCGCGCCTTCCTATTTGATGTCCAAGACGGCACCAATGGTGACGAACTTAGTCGGATCAAAGGGGTCGAGCAGGATCCTCTTCGTCTCCTTTACTGGCTGGAAAGCTCCTTCTCCAGCCGGTTTGCTGCTAGCCGGAATGTCCTGCTGGGCCATGGCCACATTCCGCATGATCAGGCGTTTTTCTTCGGCTATGATGAGGGCCTCTGCCAGTTTGGAACCGGCTGAGGCGCACTCCATCGATCGCCTGAAGCAGCCAGCGACGGTGATCACGCCGTGGGGTCCCGGCATCTTCGTCTTGAGGTACGCGTAGTCGGGGATGGCCATGAACTTGGCGAGGGCGGGGCGCCCGAGGAGAGCATGGTAGGAGCTCTTCAGATTTACCACCTCAAACCAGATTGGTTCGCGGTGGAAGTTCTCCTCGGTCCCGAAGATGACGTCCAGCTGGATTTTCCCCAGCGGGGCGCAGGCTGGCCCCGGCAGTACGCCATGGAACGTCGTGGTAGTCGGGCGCAGGTCACTTTCACGAATGCCCAGCTTCTCCAGCGAGGACTGGTAGAGGAGGTTGAGGCTGCTGCCTCCGTCGATGAGGACGCGCGAGAATCGGTGCAGTGCTACTGGAGACGATGATGGTCGAGCACCATGGCGTAGCCCCGGAGTTGGAAGATGCTCAGCTGATCTGCCTGCCCGGTGATGGGGTTTCCACCAGTTCAGGTATTGGGGACCGGAGAAACGATGGCGTTGACCTCCTTGGAGCGTCATGGCTGTGCTTGTCGCCCGCCTGCCTCGAAGATGTGGTAGGCGGCGTGCTGGGGGTAGCCGTTGTTGTTGCTGCTGCCGCGTTACCATCATTACCGCTACCTAGCCGGTGGTGGAGTCCACCCGTGGGGAGGCGGAGACGAGGTTGCCCTGGTCCTTAGCGGCGGGTCCAGCTGCAGCTCCGGTGGTGTGAGCCGGTTTGAAGGGACCGCTATGCCACTTGCACGGGTCGTCGATCATCTGGTCGAAGGTGAGCCGGGGCTTCTGCCTTCTTGCCTCATTAGCCGGTGCGTCGGGCGCACCCTCCACAGCATTGACCTGACGTGCGTGGTAGCGAGGCTTCTGTTATCCGACCTAGCGGTCCCCATGGAACCGATTGTCGTTGCCGTGGCGTCTGGAGGATCCGGCTTTGCCAGCCGGATTGCTCGAACAGTCGCGATCCGGCTCCGTGGGAGAGGACGGCCATCCGTGTTTACTCGGAGGGGCTTCTTCATGGCGGCATCCGCCATGGCGTACTGGTCCGCAACCATCATGAGCTCCGCCATGGTTTTCGGCTCGTCACACAGTAGCCGGTGGCGAAGCATGGTGCCCTCTCGGCATTCTTCGATGAAGAAGCTGATGGCTTGGCTCTCCAGGATGCCCTCGCAAGTGTTGCGGAGCTGCATCCACATGGCGAGGTACTCGCGGTCGGTCTCGCGGTCGCCCTGGACGCACAAGGCCAGGTCGCGCGGGTGCCCTGGACGTTTGTGCGTGCCGTTGAAGTTGCGTACGAACACCTTCTCGAAGTCAGGCCAGGTGTTGATGCTGTTGGGCGCAAGGCTATTGAGCCATGTCCTTGCCGACCCGGTTAGCATGAGAGGGACGTAGCGCACAGCGGCACGCTTGTTCCCATGGGCGATGCCGACTGCCGTAGCGTAGTCGGTCAACCAGTCTTCCGGCTTCATGTTGCTGTTGTACTTGGGGGTGTCCCTGGGCAGGGAGAATTTATCCGGAAACGGCTCGTTCCGGATGCGGGGTTCGAAATAAACCAGGCCAGTCCAATCTTCCTCCTCCGTGACGCGCGCTTGAGTAAGGAGCTCGATGCGGTCACGAGCATCCAGACAATCCTGGTTGGGCGCTCCCACCCGGCCCGAGAGACGGGAACCGGCTGGTCTGGGCGCTCCGGCTGGCGGTGGGGGAGGTGGTGGGTTGCTATTCACCGTCTGCTCCTGGCGTGGCTGGCCCCTGCTGCGAGGCGACGCTGCCGCGGGCCCTAGGCGGCTGAGGGAGGACGCTTTGGGTGTCGCGCGCGCGCCTGTTGGCGTGTAGCTTGCTCCTCCGAGTAGCTAAGGTCTTCCTGCATCTGCCGGTTGGCATCGGCCTGCTCGTCCGTGAAGCGGAGGAGCTCCTGCACGCGAGCATGCTGGCGGGCTCGAGCCTCGCCCTCCAGGCTGGGAAGCTCCTCTGCTGCGGCTCACTCCATGTGGAGGTTCTTGATGGGCGTGCTGTAGGTGGGCCGTGTGAGGGCAGGCGCGGGATCCGGTTCCCCGTCCTTTTCCATCCTACCGCCCAGCTCACCGCCGACACTGCATCTCAAGGCTGCCCGGCTCGCAGTAGCCGGAGTGAGCTTCGCGCTGTCGCATTTCGCGCCGAGTGATCTCAAGTTGCTTGCGGGCTGCTGCTAGCTCCATGGCCTCCTGGAGGAGGATCTGTCTCTCCATGGTGAAGTTGGCCTCCGCCTCCTCCGGGTTATCCCCGAGGTTAATCGGCGTCAGGAGCCGATCAATGGAATCCTCCACCGGGTTCCGAGGCTGCGGGGGAGCGGAAGTTCCGACCTCGTCCGTGCCTCGCTCCAGCGGCTGGCGGGGATGCGAGCTGGATCCGACCATCATGACCTCCATGCCACGGGGTCTGGCGGGGGTGCTGCCGTCTGAGCACGGCAGCTCCGCGACAGAGACGATTTCCCTAGGGAAACGCTCCGGGATGGTGGCAACGTGGATGGGGAGATCGCCGAATAGAAGGACGGTGCCGTTCACTGGGAAGGAAGTTCCGGCGAAGCAGGAGGCATTATCGATGACGCAGTCGAACTTGCCAAGCGTGAGCACCAGGCCGGAGGCCACGCGCTCACCAGCTGAAGTGCGGGGTCCCGTGCAAAACGTGACTCTGGTCGAAGCCATCTGCCCCACGGTGGGTGCCAACTGTCGTTGTATTGGGAACGACAGTACCTGAGGAGGTCAGATAGAGGTGTGGGGACTAGCAGGGAAGCTATCGACGGCATCCGCAGGCGAGATTGGATACGAGCGAGCGTAGCAGGATGCAAGAAGTACCCAGGTTCGGGGCCCTCGTGGCGAGGTAAAGCCCCTACTCCTGCCTGATCTGACTATGTGGGATATACGGACTACAAGTGCTCCTTGAGCTGTGTTCTTTAGCTACTATCTTAAATGCGCCGAGACCAACCCTTTCTACTGTGGCCTTGCCTCTCCTTATATAGGTAGAGAGGCAAAGGCCTCACTGGCTAGTCCGACTGGCGGGTCCTAGCCGACTAGTCATCTACAGTATCCAGTATGGCTTGTATTATCGGAGTATCAGAGGTATGGCTGTCGTAGGTACAGTGGATGCCGTGCGAGCCCGTCGTCAGCACAGGCCACTGTTCCAGCGTCACCCATGCAAAGTCTTCGGTATGGGCAGGTGGTTGCCTGTCTTGTCATCGTACAGGGCGTACCGTGCACTGATACGCACGTCGTCCTGTCTCACTGATTGGGTCCAGCTACGTCGTCGTATCCGGCTGTCTCTTGCTGATCCAGCTACTTGGTGATAGTCGGCCCGTCCTGTCCTGTCCGTCACCGACGCGATCCGATCACCGTCTGTTTCTTATCCGGATGGGGTACCTGGGGATCATCCCCCTGACACTCCCCGGCAACGGCGCCAGAAAATAGTCTTGATGACCCACAAGTATAGGAGGTGTATCGCACTATTTTCGAGGGAAGTGAAACCCAATTTATTGATTCGACACAAGGGGAGCCAAAGAATATTTATCAGCCTTAACAACTGAGTTGTCAATTCAGCTGCACCTGGAAACAATCTTGCTCACAGCAGTTTATCATTAGCAACAGTTTTGTAGTAGGAATAGCAAAGTAACAATAGTAGTAAAGCAAAGACAGTAGTAACAAAAGCAGTAAACAGTGGTATTCGAGTGCGGTAGGCATAGGGATGGATGGATGGGCGTTGCATGGACAAGACAATCCGCATAGCAATCAGAACATAGGGCAATTGCATATAAATAAGATAAAGCATCCAAGTACTAGACAATCCTAGGCATGTGTTCCATATATAGTCATACGTGCTTGCAATGAGAACTTGCACACCATCTTTTGTCCTGCCAGCCCGTTTGCAGCAGGGCCTCTAGGGAACTACTGGCAATTAAGGTGTGCCTTTTAATAGAGCACCAGAGCAAAGCATTAACACTCCGTGAACACATGTGATCCTCACATCAAAGCCTTTCCCTTCCGGTTATCCCGATTTGTCACTTCGGGGCCATACGTTCCGGACAACAACGTGTGTATACAACTTGCAGATAAGACCCAAAACGATACTATCATGATGAATCAGTAACATGTTCATATCTGAAATCATGGCACTCGGGCCTTAGTGACAAGCATTAAGCACAACAAGTCACAAGAAAGTCATAAAGCACTAATAAAGGATACTAGGCACCATGCCCTAACAATCTGATGCCATTACATGAACGATCGCATCCAATCCCTACCATCCCTATAGCCTACAGTGGGGGATTACTCACTCATAGATGGGGGAAACATGGATGGTCGATGGAGAAGCGATGGTGATGATGATGGCGATGATATCCTCCAATCCCCCGTCTCGGTAGGGTTCGAGAACGGAATTTCTAGTGCTATTTCGTGGAATCTGGTGGTGGCGGCGGAGCGGAACTCCTTCTGGAAAAACGTCGAACCCCCCGAAGTTTTTAGGCTAGAAGGCTCCTTATAGGCAAAGAGAGAGGCCGAGGGGGTGCCTGGGGGGCCCACACCACCCCCTGGCGCGGCCTGGCCTGTCCCGCGCTAGTAGGTGGTGTGGCCATCCCAGGGCTCTTCTCCGTCTTGTATTCCGGCTGCTGGAGTCTTCGGGTGAAATAGGATTTTTGGCATATTTTCCGGGATTTTTCCTAATAGTTGATTTTCTGCATAAAAAGTAGACATCAAGGCAATTCTGTTGAAAATAGCGTCAGTTCGCATTAGTTGCATCCAAATCACACAAGTATAGAGGAGAAACAATAGCAAAAGTGTTCAGGAAAGTAGATACGTTTTGGACGTATCAGTGACTAAACTTGAGTAGCATGAGGAGCGACCCTCGTATTCAAGGGTCATGAGATTTCTAACTTATACTTCGTCAAGCATGTACACTATAGTTTGTTCACTTTAACCTTAATCACTTCAAGATGCTTATGATAGGGGCAATGAGAGCTGAAAGATATAAGTACAATAATTTTTGGAAGCTCTTTATGAGACTTGAATCCCTACTTCCTTCTATGAAGGCCTTTCTTCCACCATTATATTGAGTCTCCACCTTCTACCTTTATGCACCTACTTTGAGAGCATAGTGGCCATTCTTAGTTCTATGTGCATTGTCTCAAGACTAGTTGATTGATGCATAACTTGATATTGCTTGTTTTAAACTATGTGTATCTAGTCACTCTTATGAACTTTGAAGGTGTCCTATGCATTTATACTTGCTACTCTATCAGGGACAAGCTGAATACTATTATGCTATGTTTTCTTTATGTGAAACAAACAAACGTCTGGCAAAGCATTGTTATTCATGAATCTTTTGTTTGTGCCTTTTCATGTTGCATCATAGTTTCTTTGTCTTATTTCTAGAACTTTGTCTTTCATGTTATGGTTGAAGTACTATGATCCCAGCTTTGAATGTTTTACAAATACGTTGATCAAGTTTATGATGGTGCATGACACCTCAAAAATTATTCTTTCTTTTTATCACTTACCTACTCGAGGATGATCAGGAGTTAAGCTTGGGGATGTTGATACATTGCAAATGTATCTATAATTTTTGATGTTCCATGCTTGGTTTTATCTACTTTCTTGTGTTTTGTCCACACTTTATAATACTTTTCATATGATTTCTTGGACTAACCTATTAACAAGAGCCACAGTGCCAGCTGCCTGTTTTCTACTGTTTTTGGTTCCAGGAAGTCAGAAAATGAATATTCTCGGAATTGGACGGGACAAAAGCCACAGTGCCTATTGTACCGGAAGACATCTGGAGCCAGAATACAAGACGGAGAGGGGCTGGGGCCTGGCCACACCACCTGGCCCGTGCCAGGGGTGGCCTGGCTGACCCCAGCACCCCCTCAGCCTCTCCTTCCACCTATATATTGCCTCTGATATGGAAACCCTAAGTACTAGATCAAAAATCCACGAAAGAGTCTGTAGCCGCCGTCATCTCCATCCCTATATCGGGAGGGATCTTAAGTTCTTCCCGGCACCCTGCCGGAGAGGGGAATTCACCCTAGAGGCCTTCTTCATCATCATGCAAGCCTCCGGTGTGATGTGTGAATAGTTCATCTCTGGACTACGGGTCCATGTAGTAGCTAGATGGCTGGTTCTCCTCCTTTGTGCTTTCATGTCTAGATCTTGTGAGCTCCATTCATGATCAAGATCATCTATTTGTAATCCATACATGTTGTGTTTGCGGGGATACGATGGATATTGAGATGCTATTTCAGATTGATTATTGATTCTATCATGTCTTTGTTATTTGTGATCTTGCATGCTTTCCGTTGTTAGTAGCTATCTTGGCCAAGTAGATGCTAGCAACTCCAAGAGTTAGTATTTATGCTCGATAGTGGGTTCATGCCTCTGGTAATCTGGGGAAGTGACAGAAATCTCTAAGGTACTAGATGTGTTGTTGCTACTAGGGAGAAAACAACAATCGTTTGTTCATAGAACAATCATATTGTTTACTTTACACGCAATTCGTAAAGCAGTAATTTGTTGCTTGCAACTTAATGCTGGAGGGGGTTTGGTAGATAACCTGAAGGTGGATTATTAGTCATAGATGCAGTTGGATGGCGGTCTATGTATAATGTTGTAATACCCAATTAAGTCTCAAAGGAGTCAAGATGATTAGTATATGCTTGTATGCTTACTCGATGTTTGTCAATTGCCCCGCTGTAATTTGTTCACCCAGCATGTTATCTATCTTAAGGAGAGTCACCTCTAGTGAACTATCTATAAACTGTTTACTGCTTTGTGTTTAGTTTCTTCAAACTATTATTTCCTTCCATTCGATACGTTTAATCCTTTGTTTTCAGCAAAACCGGTGAGATTGACAACCTCATCGCAAGTTGGGGACAAAGTTCTGTGGTTGTGTTGTGCAGGTCTCCACGTTGTTGCTGCCTCCGGTAGTGCGCTCTGCCAACATTCAGCTAGCTACACCTTTGGGGTGTTTCCTTGCTCCTACTAGATTGATAACCTTGGTTTCATAACTGAGGGAAACTTACTTCTATGCTCATCATACCTTCCTCTTGGGGTTCCCCGACGAGCTCGTTAGTACACGAGTCAGCATCCAGCGATGGTAGCCACGACCTGTCTCAGAGTTGCCGCTCACGGCGGCACGATCGCGACCACAACGTGAGTGATGACATCACGCATAGCAAAGTCGACAAAATGCGCGCTAGACGCGCTCGTTCGACTGACTCGGAGGACGAGGACGTGGAACTCTGCGGCGCCAGATGCTTCAGCTGATCCATCAGGCAGAAGCGAATGCCTAAAGGGTTCAAACTCCCATCAGAGAACCCAAAATTCGACAGCCTACAGGACCCAAAGATCTGGCTGGAAGATCACATCTCCTCCGTCAGGCTCCATGGTAGGAGTCAAAGCACAGACATGCAATGCCTGCAGCTGCAGCTACAGGGCGCCGCTCGTGCATGGCTCAGCAATCTCCCCCGCGGATCCATCCGCAGCTGGGAAGAGCTGGTATAAGCTTTGTGCGTAACTTCAAGGGCACTTACAAAAGGACCGTGTCAATCGAAGAACTAAGAGGCTGCCACCAGAGGTCCGGTGAGTCACTACGCTCGTACATCCAAAGGTGTTCCATCATCAAGAAATCCGCTGAAAATATCTCGGAGGACCGTGCAATCGACGCATTCAACTGCGGCGTTCGCCGTATAGAGCTTAGGGCGGAGCTGAGCCGCTCAAAGCCCAAAACGATCGACCACCTGATACAAATCGTGAATCGGTGGGTGGACGGAGAAGACTCGGTGAAAAACCGCACCTACTCCGATGATGATGATGACCTTGGGCGCAGATGCGACCACCGAGGAAAACATCGAATGCGCGTCTACGAAGACCGCGACGAGGTCAACATGGTCGTGGCTGGCTACACCGACAAACACGATGACAACCGCAACAACGGATATCGCAGTGGAGGATACCTCGACGCTGGAAAAACCACGCAAGTGTGGCAACATCACACTCACGAAGAAGCACCCGCAACCTCTATCCATGAAAAACTGTCCGAGCCATGCAACGTACACTTCTACATCGACAAGCATGATGGCAAGAAAATGTCCAGCCACCTCTTAAAATACTGCCGCGAGTTCCTCAAGCTCCACGAAGGCCTAGCTCAGATGAATCGTGACGCGATCAATCGAGGCTATGGAGCCGCCCCAGGCGCTTTGGCACATGGAGCTCCTCCATCACCACCCGGACCTCCATCACCCGCGGCTGCGCCAGTCCAGCAGCATGGAGGCGAACCATACCCACAACCTGTGGGCAACATGGGGATGATCCAAAAAGGACGCCCTTCCAATCGCATGCAGAAGGCCATCACTCGCCAAGTCAATTTGGCGATAAATTCTCCATCCTCCACCACTAAGTACCTCAGTGGAAGCGAGTCCTACATCACTTTCGACAAGCGCGACCACCCGCGCCAAGTTCCTCGTCCAGGTCACTGTCCCCTCATACTCGAGGCACAGATCAGAGGCTTTGATATGAGTCGCGTCTTCATGGATGGCGGAAGCGGCATTAATCTCATGTTCGCAAGTACCTTGCGAGCAATGCGGATCTCGCTTACGTGCCTGGAATGTCAGAGAAAATGTTCCACGACATTGTCCTAGGAAAGGGCATATACCCCTGGGCAAAATCAACCTCGACGGAATCTTCGGCACGCCGCAAAATTTTCGGCCAGAGCGCATCGACTTTGAAGTCGTCGACTGGCCCTCACAGTACCACTGCATCTTCGGATGTGTCGCGTTCGCGAGGTTCATGGTAGTGCCACACTATGCTTATCTATAAATGAAGATGCCAGGACCAAACGGCGTCATCACGATTAACAGAAACTTCCGATAGCCACGAGAGGGAATTCAACAGAATCTCCTAGTCCTTTGGCATGCAAGAGGAACTCGCAAAATTGAAGGAGTCGACAGACAACAGTCTGCACCCCCTGAGCAGGCCAAGTTCACCCGATCTGTCCTTCGACTCATCGGTGCACACGAAGAAGGTCCGGGTCCACCCAACGGACCCGACCAAGACGGCCCTCATTGCCAATAACTTGAGTTTCACATATGAACTCGCGCTTGTCGAAATCCTCCTTGAGCAATGGAAAATATCCGCCTGGTGTCCAGCAGACATGGCAGGAGTTCCCAGGGAATTCATCGAGCACTCACTCAACGTGAACCCAGACACAAGGCCAGTCAAGCAGACAATATGGCGACTGTCTGAACCAAGAGAAAAAGCAGTCGGTATGGATATCAACAGAGTCCTCGATGCAAACTTCATACACGAGATCAAGGAAAGCACTTGGCTTGCTAACATAGTGATTGTGCCTAAAAAGACACGGATATCCTGTGGATGTGCGTGGACTTCACCTCTTTGAATAAGCACTGCCCAAAAGATCACTTCTTGTTGCCACAGAACGATCAAATAATCGACTCCACTGCAGGATGCGAGCGCCTCTGCTTCGTCGATGCATACTCAGACTATAATCATATTCGAATGAAGGAGGAAGACTAGGAGAAAATGGCGTTTACAATGCCCTTCTGTGTGTTCTGCTACAACACAATGCTTTTCGGGCTAAAAACGCAGGAGCCACCTATCAGCGGTGCATGTAGGTTTGCCTCAAGAACCAACTTGGTCACAATATCCAAGTCTACATCGACGACATCATCATCAAAACCAAGGAGGAAGCCACATTAATCGACGATCTCCACGAGACCTTCGCTAACCTCGACCGCTACTGCATCAAGCTCAATCCGGACAAATGCGCCTTCAGTGTACCATCTGGGCAACTACTCGGGTATCTCATCTCTACGAGAAGGATCAAAGTAAACCCGAAGAAAATAAAGGCCATACTGGCCATGGAGAAGCCGAAGAATGTAAACAGCGTCCAGCAGCTCGCTGGACGAATCGCGGCGCTCAGTCGATTCATCAGTCGAATGGGCAAAAAGGCACTGCCCTTCGACCAACTCCTACGCAAGGCTAACAAGTTCGAGTGGACAAACGAGGCGCAAGAAGCATTCGAAGACCTCAAGCGTATACTATCCACCTCGCCAATACTGGTGACGCCTCGCGAAAAGGATGCTCTACATCGCCACCACCAATCAGGTGGTCAACACGGTGCTTGTGGTGGAACGAGCCGAAGAAAATAAAGTCCACGGGGTACAGTGCCGAGTATACTACCTCAGCGAGGTGCTCACGCCAACAAAGCAGCGGTACCCACACTACCAAAGGTTGTCGTACGGCGTCTTCATGACAGCCAGGCGACTGCGCCACTACTTCTAGGAGCACTCAATCGTGGTGGTAAACGACGCCCCACTTAGGCACATACTCAACAACCCCGATGCCACTAGAAGAGTTGCGCTCTGGGGCATAGAACTATCGCCATGCGACATCACATACGAGAAGCGCGACGTGATGAAGTCGCAGGTTATCCCGGACTTCCTCGTGCACTGGATGGAGAACTAGCTTCCCGACAAACCAGATATGTCCTACCTCTGGGCAATGCACTTCGACGGATCCAAGCGCAAGGACGGAGCTGACGCATGTGTCATACTGACATCGCCCCAAGGAGACAGGATGAAATATGTTCTGTGAATGCAGTTCACAGCCTCCAATAACGAAGACGAGTACGAGGCCTTAATCCACAAGATGCGGATGGAGAAAGCCTGTGGCACCAAAAGGCTCATCATCTACGGCGACTCCAAACTGGTGGTCAACCAAACGATGCACGAGTGCGACGCACTGAGTGACAACATGATTGCCTATCGTGACCTCTACGACACACTCGAGGGATACTTCGACTTCTGCAAGCTGTGGCACATAGGCCGCGAAAGCAACGAAGAGGCGGATACACTCGCCAACATCGGATCCACCTGCGCCCCATACCACCTGGGGTATTCCTCGAGCACATATGCGAGCACTCCATCAAGCCCAAGGCTCCAGAAAAGAAAGCAAGCACGTCAACGGACTCGGGGGCTACGCCACCCAACGAGCCAATGGCACTCGATGACATGGAGCTTAGTACGGGACTTGAAGGACCAATGGAGGTCATGATGATCAAGCCATCTTGGACACAGCCGTACATCACATATCTACTATGCAAAAGGCTTCCAGATGACCCGACTGAGGCATGACACATCGCACGACGATCCAAGGCATTCGCCCTCATCAACAGCGAACTGTACAAGCGCAGCATTATAGGGGTACTTCAACGGTACGTCTCCAATGGGGACAGGAGGGCCGTCCTCCTCGACATCACGTTGGCAGTCACACACTCGTTGCCAAAGCTCTGCGAGCTAGATTCTACTAGCCCACGGCCACGCGCGACACCAAGGACATCGTCCAGTGCTGCAACACTTGCTAGCGATTTGCGGAAATACTTCACGCACCTGGCGCGGAACTCAGGCCAATACCATTGTCTTGGCCCTTTGCACAATGGGGACTCGACATGGTCGACAAGCTCCCAAAGTCCTCACGAGGAGGTTATGTCTACCTCTTAGTCGCGGTCGACAAATTCACCAAGTGGATTGAGGCCATGCTGGTGAGGAATCAATCAGGAGCCAACACGGTCAAGTTCTTCGAGTCCATCGTCTACCGCTTTGGAGTGCCACATAGAATCATCACGGACAATGGGACAAACTTCACCTCGAAGGAGTTCCATGAATTCTACGAAAACCTGGGAATCAACATAAGCTATGCCTCGGTAGCTCACCCGCAGACAAACGGTCAAGTCGAAAAGGCCAACGGCCTCATCTGCGGTGGAATCAAGAAGCAACTCCTCCGGACACTCGAACAAGACGCTGGATGCTAGCCTGACGAGCTGCAATCTGTACTCTGGAGCCTACGCACAACTCCAAATAGCGCCACGAGATACACTATGTTCTTCATGGTGCACGGTGCTGAAGCGGTGCTACCCGCAGAAGTACACTACAAAGCCCCACGGGTGGTTGCATACAGCATATAGAAGGAGTCAACTCTCGCACTTGAAGACTCCATCGACCTCCTTGACGAGGCACGCGAGATAGCAGAGGAGAGATCAACGATTTACCAGCAGAGCCTCCGCAACTACCACAACCAAAGGCTACGCCCCAGATCCTTCGTCGAAGGAGACCTGGTCCTGCGACTGAAGCAACAAGGGTATCTCAAGCTCGAGTCCCCTTGGGAAGGACCTTACGTGATTACAGAAGTAATCCCAGGTGGCGCCTATCGCCTCAAAGATTTCGAGAGCAGAGTCACATACTCCAACCCCTGGAACGTCGTGCAGCTGCGTCATTTCTACCCCTAGTCATTTTTACATTAAAAATAAGGCTATTCAGCTAGGCTACTTAGCCACACATTGTACCTCGTACTATTCTGCGAATAAATAAAGCTAAGTGCCCTGAAACTTTGTGTCTTTTTCTACTTTCCTGCAATTTCATCACTCGGGGGCTGCGCCACCCTTTACACTTCTGTTCTACGAACACATCACAGTATCCTGAGTAGCTAACACACTACCAATTGAACCCTTGAAAAACACCAGCCCAGTTGCAACGCACCTGATAGGTTGGCAAGGTGCTGAGATAAACACACGTCAGGCGAACGAAACGGAACTGCAGAGTACAATACACTTGAAAAATATACAAGCTAGCAAGCTCTTCATATATCATAGGGTGCTAAATACACACAATACAATCATACAAACTTTATAACACTTATACAGTTATGTGCAGGATACAAATCATGCTACTGCTGCAAAAGAAGAACATTCATTTGCTCCTCGAAGAAATCGACGATGTCCTCTGTTGGCCGATCAACCGCTTGATAATGCGAAACCAAGTTCCAAGTCATTCCTTCTAGGGGAGGCGGTGGCCCAGCGGCAACAGACGCAACATCTACATCTGGCCTATGAAGTCGCACCAGCGACAACGCAGCTTTAGCTGTCACATCCCAAGATTTTCCAAATCTTGTAATGTGAAAAATAAAATAACAAAATAAATTTTTGTTGAAAATCAGGGTGAAAAGAAACTTTTGTTTCTAAAAGGAGACTTGAAATCCCATCTTGAACAAACTTTGGTAAAAGTTTGAATTCAACAAAAATCCAAATCAAGGGAAATGCATTCCTCAATGAATGTATCTGGAAATTTGAACACCTAGAAAATAAATCCAAAACCCTAAACCCTAATGGAAGGAAATCATTTTCCAAAGTATCTCCAAATCCATGGATTTGATCCATACCAAATTTGATCAACAAATAATCACAAAGGATCAAGAAAGACCTTGGAGATTGGTTTCACTTAGTTTGGAACTATAGGCAAAATCTTATGACTATAATAAGATAAGGAAATTGAATTTCCAAAAGCTAATAAAGCCCTTACCAAAAGCCATACCAATTGGTGATCAATAATCCTAAAGGGATTTATAAAGATAAACATTTATCAAAGGAAAATAAATTGTTTTGGAAACACTGTTTTAGATCTTTTAATAAAAGACTTTGGTTTCAAATGAAAAGATAAGCCAAATTAATTTTGGCCAAACTTTTGAAATAAAATATTTTGTTTTGATAAAATGAGTAAAGGTTTATTTAAATAAAATAAAGGATTTAAATATCCAATTTTATTTAAGTAAAAGCTTTTCCCATTTTAAATGAACACCAAGTATTTTATTACTACTTTGAAATCTTTTATTAAAAGGTTTTGCTTTGATTAAAATGAGTAAAGGATTATTTAAATAAAATAAAGGATTTAAATATCCAATTTTATTTAAGTAAAGGCTTTCCCATTTTAATTAAAACACCAAAACTTATTTATTTATTTAAATAAGTTTCCAAGTATTCTTTTATTTTTCAAATTAAACCTTCTAGTTTGGTTTTGAAAATAATTGGATTTCAAATGGAAATTTTATTTAAATAAATCAAACCCTATTTTATTAAATAACTAAAGATCCATTTTATTTAATTATTAAATGGATCCTAAATTAAATAAAAATATTATTTCATTTTGAGATTTGGATCATGTTGAAAAACAGAACCAAATTCAAAGTAAAGTTGAGTGTTTGTTTGAAATTGTTTGAGTGTTGTTTGAATGTTTGAAAACATTGTTTGAAATTCCAAACAGAAAAAGAATTAGAAAAAGAAAAAGAGAGCAGACAGAAAAAAATAAGAAAAAGGTTGACCCAGCCCAGCAGCCCACTAAGGCCCAGTCCAGCCCAGTCTTCTCCCCCCCCGAAGAAACCTTTTCTCACTCAGAAACAGACCCGCACAGAGACTGACAGCCTGGCCCCTCTTCTCCCTCTCACTCACTCGCTGACGAGATGACCCCACCCAGCCAGTTGTCTCCCTGAAGAAAACGATTCGAACCAAATAACGAACCCACACAGTCGATGACAGCTCGGACCCACTCCCACTCTCTCTCTTTCGCTGACAGACGGGTCCCACACCACTGTGCATCGTCCTCACCCGCGCCAGCCGTTTCTTCCTCCTCCCCTCAACGGCGCTCTGCCGATTTACTCCGGCGTTAAATTCGCGTTAACCACGGCCTTTACTCTCCTGCGACGACGCCCATTTAACCGCCTGCTCCTCCTCCTCCTTTTCCCCCAGACCACTCCTCCACTCTGCCCCTAGGCTGCCTCCAATTCCCTCTGCACCACCGCCGTCACCGACGAGCTCTCTCCTCAATTCCGGCGAGCCCAGCCACTGCCTTGCCTCCCCGAGCACCCTAGCAGCTTCTCCACTCCCTGGCGCTTCTGTCCATACCACCCATTCATCCGCGGGTACCCCAGAGCCTCAACAACGACGACCACAGCACCACACCGCCGTCTGCCGTTTCACCGGCGAGCTTTCCAGGTGAATTCCGTCCGCCCCAGCATCTCTCGATCATGCTCACGTGAACCCCATGATCAACCGCATCTTACCGTGCCTTTGTTTTGTCTTGGGGTGAACTGCAGCAACGCCTCGTCGTCAACCTGAGCGCCACCGTCTGTCTGCAAACTCCGGCGACTCTTCTGGTAAGAACAAGACCACCCCGACCCCTCTCGTTCACGCACACGACTCCGTCTCGATCTTGCGCATCTAACCGAGCCTTCTTTTCGCTTCGGAGAGAACCAGAACAACGTCCTCGACAGCAACCGGAGCCAACCGCCGCCAGCACGAACTCCGGCGAGCAATCGCAGATGAACCAGAGCGCCCCTCGACCGAACAACACCTCCCCGAGCACCACCGTGACCTCCTGAGCCCGGTGAGCAACCCCTCCTTCTCTCTCGCTTCCTGTATCGCCGGCACCGTCATCGACCGATCACTCCGCCGCCAGCAGCCGCCGCATCGCCGCTCCTTTTAGGTCAAGCAAGCAGCGACCGTTAGATGCAGATCCATCGGACACGATTAGTTCACTTAACGCCGAAGAGGTACGCTACCTAAGCCGCACGATCTAATTTAGATCTAACGCACCGCAGCACTCGATCCGGCCGAACCGGTATCGACCAGTAAGATCACGCCGCGTGTCACCTATCTGTTTAAAAACAGAATTAGAAAACAGAAACTTTAGCCATTTTCAAACCCATGTATCTTTTGATCCACACGTCCAAATTTTACAAATTTGATGTCGTTGGAATCAGCAAGACAAGCTCTAGCCAACCCTGCCCTTAGTTTAGCAAATAGTATTTGTTAGCTTGTTTGATTTTGCAGATTCTTTTGTGTGCTTGCTAACATTAGAAAAATCATTTAAAAATGATTCTTAGGTTAAAACCTTTGAAAATTGGTTTGTTGTGACCTTACTGACCCTAGGAACCAACCCATAGTTTGGAAAATGATTTTGGAAAAGAATAGGAAGGATTAATTAGTTTAGTCCATTTCTAGCTAATTAAAAACCATTGTTTTGTTTATGAAAATGCTTTCATAAAGAAAACTTTGAGAAAATGTTTTGGACCAAACCTACTGACCCAAACACCAAGTTTTGCAATAGCAACTCATTTGGTGAACCCTATAGGTTAGTGCCTTAGTAAAAATATTTCTACACCACATAGAATGACACTTTGTTTTGAAAATGGTTTTATAGTGAAACCTTTTGCAAATGACTTAGCCACTTCACAAAATGACCAATAGGTGTGCCCAAATGTCTATGACCCATTAGGAACCCCTTTTTCAAACAAATCAAAGCTTGGCATGCTTGCATGCATTACTTGAACTTTGCCACTTTGGTAAATGACCAATTTGGATCTTACAAAGTTTAGGAATCTAATAGAGACCCTCTTTGCAAATGACTTTGCCATTTTGGTAAATGACCAATTTGGAACTTACAAAGTTAGAAGCCTAGTGAAGACCATCCTTACAATAGAACCAACCTTTGCATGCTTATGCATGACTTAGATCCCATTACTTTGTGTGTGAAAAATTGTTTGTTTGACTTTGTTATTTTATGTGTGTAGTTTTGCTTGATTGGTAGATTAAGTTTGTGCCTTGCTTGATTGAATTGTAGTGACTTGAAGAGTGTGAGTGTTGCAAGGACAAGGAGTGAACCTATACCCTCTACCAAAAAGGCAAGTGATATCATCATGAATATTCCATTCCTATATTTTATATATGCATTATTATTATTTTTCTAAGTATAGGACTTGCATGGTTTTTGCTAAGTACAAGCTATTCTTGGGAAAACCTATTAGGTGAAACCTTAGTGAAAATTACCTAAGTCAAGATTCCTATTACTATCATGCTTAGCCTAGCTATTAGAAAACAAGGGTGGTTTATATATTCAGACTATGGAAAAATATTCTAAGTCTTTGGACTTGTTTTTATTTAACAAAACAACTAAGTTAATGAATCACCTGGGTGGAATGGAAAGAATGGTATATGTTGAGTGGTTCACAAGGCCATGGACTTGGGTTATGTATCTCACTTGTGGATGGCCACCCAGGAAACAAAGAGATTTGAGATGTCAAATGTTGAGAAGCTTCAAGTGCAACCACTTGGCATTATGGGCTCTGCCATGATCTTAGGATGCTAGAACTTAGTCTCTTGGACAGTGGGTGGTAGATGGGATGATAGGTTGGAACGCGTCCATTTGACTAAGGAAAGGCTACTGAAGGATCATGTCTTGGGAAACCAAGGCTTGTGGGGAAAGTGCACCACCTCTGCAGAGTGTAAAACCTAAGTACTTAGCCATGTCCCTGGTAAAGGACAATTTGAGCATCAAGACATGGAAACTTCAAGAATCTCATCACTCCAATTTCTAAATAAAACTTGTGGGTGAACAAGGGTTAAAAGGATCTTCAGTCATTGATTGGTAGATGCCCTGAGTGGATCTGGAGTCTTTGATTGATAGATGCCTTGGGTGTTTTTGCCAAACAAAACTTAGTGTTTTCAAAAGTTAAGGAAAAATCTATTTTGAGCAAAGCAAGCCTAAGCTCCACCAGCCAAATGCATATAGTATTATAGTCCACTTAAAATATACTAAGGTATCACTTGCCAATACAATTCAAATGTATTGACCCTTGTGGCTGTAACTTATGATGTTGCAGGTTTGATTGATTTAGTGAAGATTGATTGATTAGGATTACAAAGTCTACAACCAACATCTTCCTGTGGCACTTTGAAGATGAAGGACCCATGACTATAGTTATTCCGCTGCAATGTAATGTAATTAGCCATATGAGCTATGTTTGATGTAATAAAACTATTTTATTCCTGGTTATAAAGTTGTATATGACCTTTGTTTCTTGATATTACATCTAAACTGTGGATGCTAGCTATTGATCCAGGGACTAGCATTGTAAACACAGGGGACTCAATCTTATTAAAGGTTGGGGACGCTACAGATGGTATCAGAGCATTGTGTTGCCTGTAGGATTTGTAACCCTAGGATTGGACAAAAACCCTTAGAAGATAGGAGTTGTCTTATTCCAAAACTTATTTACAAAACAATCTTGTAAACTCTTTCCTCAACCATTTTGGTTTCAACTCTACTTCTCTTCTACTTCAAAACTTGATGGAAAAGCCTACCCCATGACCAAAGACTACACTATGTGCAAAGGACTTCTTCAACACTTTCAACTCTAATGACTTCAACTTCTTCAAGTGACTTCAACATCTTCATCATGTTCACCAAAGACTTCCAACTTGGATATCATTAAAGACTACAAGTAAGACAAGAAATGTTACTCAAGACTTGAAGACTAAGGAAACACAACTTAGAAGAAACCATGAACACTTTTGAAGATTTGTGACCAAGACACAAGAATTCTCCAAGGATACAAATCAAAAAGAATCAACCAAGAAGGATGGAAAGATCACAAGTGAACCATATAGATGGACCACCATATTTTAGTTAAGTCAAACCCACCAACTTATGTGGTGTAACAAAAATATTTTGTTGCCTAAGTATGTGCTTGAAACTGTTGTTTGAGTGGAGTGTTTGTTTGTGATTGCTTGCACATTGCTTGTGTGAATTGTGAGGTGTGTGATTAGAATTGAACCCTTATAAAAATTCTTTTGCCTATTCTAATCCCTATCCCACCCAAACAGATGACTTCTCCAAGAAACTCCAACATCAATGATGGTGACAACAACAACAACCAAGAGAGGCACATGGGAGAACTCATAGCAACCCAAAACCAATTGAGCCAAGAAACAACTCAGCTTTTAGCCAACAACAATGGATTAGACCCAACCATACAAAGGATTTTGAAGCTTCAATCCCAATTGATGCATGGATTGGTTACTCAAATGATCAACATGAGAGAAAACTCTTCCAAAGGAGTTTATGACAACAAGGATGACAAAGATGTTATTCTAGAAGGAACCCAAGTTAGCAATACTTGTGGAATCAAGGATCATGCAACCAAGGAGCATGAAGATCAATGCCCCAAGAAGAGAGAAAGATCTCCCACTCATGAAGAGCATGAACTAGAAGAACTCCTAGCTTTGGAGAAACCCAAGAAGAAGAAGAAATGCCTCAACACTAGCAAGAAAGATATTACACAAGTGCAATGTTTCAATTGCAAAGAGATGGGACATTATGCCAATGGATGTCCAGAGAAAAAGAAACACAAGATAAACAAACCTATGAGGGATATCATCCAAGTCACATGCTTCAAGTGCGAAAACAAAGGACACTACGCAGATGTTTGCCCAGAGAAGCCACCTCAAGACCTCAAACTTATAACCTGTTTCAAATGCAAGGAACTAGGCCATTATGCAAACAATTGT